>CAWUFW010006514.1:0-600000 GCA_963921515.1 Calotriton arnoldi | reverse complement strand
TGTTAGTTCAGTAGCAAGATGGCTGCCAGGTGAGAAAGGGGTTGAGGAGTGTAGCATGTTGGGAGGAGTAGAAGAGACCAGGCCTAATGGTAGATAGCTGTGGTCAAGTGGGTGTGCTTTTAGCAGAGGCTGTTAGTTCAGTAGCAAGATGGCTGCCAGGTGAGAAGGGGATCGAGGAGAGTAGCATGCTGGATGGTGGTGAAGAGACAAGGACTCGTGGTAGATGTAGTCACTTGGATGTGACTTTGTCAACGGCTGAGAAGAGTTCATCTACTTGAGTGGTGAAAGTTCAATAGCAAGATGGCTGCCAGGTGAGAATGGGGTCAAGGAGTGTAGCATGCTGGGTGGAGTGGGAGAGACCAGGCCTCATGGTAGCTGTGGTCAAGTGGATATGCATTTAGCAAAGGCTGAGAAGAGTTCAGCTACTTGAGTGGTGTTAGTCCAGTAGCAAGATGGCTGGCAGGTGAGAAGGGGTTGGTGAGGAGTGTAGCATGCTGGGTGGAGGTGAAGATACAAGGCCTCATGATAGCTGTAGTTATTTGTTACTTTACTGATGAGTGTTGTACCATAGCTGTATATTGTACAGATATTAGAATTGGCACACATTGACATATTCCCACATTACATGATTCCATTTTTGTTGGAGTTGATGCAGCATTAACAGACAGCATTGGAACATGTTGCAGTTTATGCAATAAAAGTCTGTTGGATCATTTGCAGCAATGTTTATTGCCACAGACAAACCTACTTTTGAGATAGCTTCTATGTGCCATGTTCAGGGAGTAGATGTTAATGAGGATAGAAAAGGCCTTTTTGATAGCAAACAGGACATTGTGGCAGTTCTTGTAGTATAGCCTACCAGAGTTCATTCCTCCCGGTATTCCTTCCAAGCCCTCAGGGTGTAGGATGGCCACGACTTTCTCCTCCCAGGGCATGAGGTGTAATGGCGCACTGGGAGGGCCACCGCCAGTCCTCTATGCCTCCTGGTGGTGGCCGCTGACCATTCGGCGAAACTTCTTCTGGAGTTCGATCCATCTCTTCCTAATGTCCTGCTGTGTGCGCGGGATGTTTCCTACAGCATTCACACTGCTGACTATCCTCTCCCACATATCCGATCTCGTACTGTGAGGAGTATGCTGGACTTGGGTACCAAAAATGTGTGGCTCTACTTTAAGGATTTCATCCACCATGGCTCCTATTTCGCCTTTGCTGAAGGCTGTTTATTTGGGTGGCATAGTGAGGGGAAAAAGAATATAGTAGGGTAGTAACTTCAACAGAATCTTTAAAAAGGGGATGATGAGTTAGATTGTGCAAATGTAGTTAAAAAGGTGGTGGTGATTAATAAATGATAGTTTGAAACTGATAGAATTAAATGTGTAATAAGAGTTGCTGTAAAGGTGGCTGCTCTGCATAGAATGGCAAAGGATGTCGGTCAAGTTTGGGGGGTGTTTTATAGCGTGATTTGCAGGCGTGGCTACTTGTGATGATATTTCTGGTGTGGTATTTAGATCCAGGCAATGTTCATTTTGTATTGATTTTTTTCAGGACGTTTTTGGTTCCTCACACCTCGGCAATTGACCGCCTTTGAGGTATTGCCGTTGGCTGTGCACCGCCATGAGGACGCCAATGTCACTTTTTACTTGTAAAATGCTCAGCGGAGAAAACACTATCCTGGCGATCATCCCCGGCCCACTCCCAACAAATCCGCTGCGAGTTCGCCGCAGACATGCTCTCGAGGCCGGCGGTGTTTGTTTCCGACTGTTCAACTCGTAATACGATGGATGGTTGTACGCCGGCGCAGCGGCAGCGTGGAGTAGACGGACGCGGTTCTCTAGTGGTCAACCACCAAAGTCTTAATCGGGCCCTTGGTGTTTTGGACTAATGAGGTTGCTTTATTAAGATGGTGAGGGTCATCCCCTTCCAAGTTAGTCACCCAGTTTTTGGCTATTGTACTCTGCAGTGTATTGTACTTCAGTGCTTCCATAGAGAATGTATCTCTAGAGGGTCTTTTAAGTGTTTTCTGCATTGTAGCTTTGCAGTTTTTAATTGATGCATGTTGTTGTAGGTGACAGGCATTGATTTAGAGTAAGAAAGAAAAAAGAAAGAAAGGAAGATAGGAAAACATTGATATAGGCAGTAAGCACAGATAGAAGAAAACATGCAAGATATAGACAATGAAGTGTAGAGTGGTGGAAAAAGAGGCAGGTGAAAACAGGACCAGGTAATCTGGTATTCAGCAACCTCAGCATGCACAGTATCTGCCATGAAATCCTCAAAAAGGTGCCTGTTTTTTTCTCATAAATTAAAGCATTGGAGCCCGGAATTGCTGTCTTATTATTTTACACAGTGCTGCTAGTGTTGTTGTCATTGCAAGAATGCCTCACTATGTGTATCTTATGGGGGTGTAAGAAATTGAGTTATTAGTTAAGGGTGGTGATTACCTACCTTAAGTAACAAAAATAATCCTTGTCAGGGTGAACCACAAGTCACTAAATTGACCTCAGCTCAACACCGTGGTAGCTATGGCACAAAGAACACATGGTTAACTTAGAGACAATATGTAAAATTATTTATGCAGTACTAAAAGAGTAGAAAATTAAAAAACAAAAATCACAACACAATTTAGGGAAATAGAGTACATTTTAATAAATAAAATGTCCAAAATCCGAGTGGGTGATGTTTGAATATCACGCCCAGGAAAGGTCCCTCACCACCCGTATACTTTTGGTGCTTTCGCAGCTCAAGATTTCGTCATTTGCACTTAGTCACCCTTTTTGGAGCTCAGATTCCTCCAGCTAGGTAAGGTTGCAGGCTGCAGCCAAAGAGGGCTCCATCAGCACGGATACCGTCTCCATGAGGTCCAGCTGAAGAGAATTTGCTGTCGCAAAAAACCACCAGGCGGGAGAAATGTTAATCTTCAGCTCAGCGGCAACAGACTTTGGTCAGATTGGCTCGGCAGGTTTGTCTGGTCTCCGGAGGTCTTTGGTATCTAAGTCCAAGTTTTAAGTGGTGGTAGGAAAAATCCAGCCAGACACAGCCAATGGTTCCAGGACCTCAGGAACAGCACTTGGTGGTCACGACTCCCTCCAGCAGAGGCCACCAGCAGAGTCCATATCAGTTGGAACTAGTTAGCGGTAAATATTCAGAAAAGGCCTCTTTTAGCTTTTTTTATGTCCCTGTAGCTTGAACAGAGGTCAGCCTTATGACCATTGGAGTCCACTTCTTTGTCCTAGGTACAAGAGAGAGGAGCTTCAGTCCTTCATGGCTCTTCGCAGGTTAAAGACAGTAATTTTACTCCTTTTCTTATCTTATCTTTTCTTATCTTTCTCGGGTCCAGAAGAATTTTAAGGAGGGTACTGGGGATGCCACATTTATGCCTGCCACCAGTTTGTGGGTGGGAGAAACTGCTGATTCTTTAGGGGTCACACCTGAAAGATTTCAGATTTCCTAATGTCGAGTGAAATGTGCATATCCTGGGCCTCTGCAGATATAAGGAAAGTACAGAGGTACTTTCCATCTGTTTGGGCTATACCTGTAGAAGCGCTGGGTTGTTTGAAATGGGACAGACCTGCTATAGAATCTCTTGCAAAGTATAAATGAGAACCTGTACCCTGGACGCCTGTCTCACTACACATGATATTTTACAATAATTAGTTTTCGTTATGTGCTAATCCATTTTAAAAAAGGCAGACTATTAGAGCGCAGCGGCATTAGGTCTCAATATACACTGACCTAGGAATGAATGTAGCTAAAGAATAGAAGGGCACAGGTTGAAGGAGTGAGGAGCAGTACTTAATTTGAGCATATGGTTTCCTGTGCTCGGCACTGGCACTACATTGTCAACACCGGCACTTATGACAGTCTGCCACATGGTGGCGCTGTTTGCCTGATTTAGAGTTGAGCACAACAACAGGTGTTAATTATATATACATTAAAAATTACTAATACCTGCTGCCCAAGCCACTCCTATATCTTTGGGTGCCTGGAATAGTCTGAAATGTCCCACTTGTAGAAGTGTGATGGTTCTGTCATTGGCAGTGCTGGCAGGGGCACTGTGTGGTGAAACCTCCAGTGGCCTCCTGATGAGGGCCCTGGCACTTATTTCGTTACAAATTAAGCACTGACTGAGGAGTCGTGCCGTGAGTCAACTTGGATACAGAGCAAAGAGATAAGGAAAGAACGGTCATTATATGAGGGGCAGCCCCACCTATCTTGCAGCGATAAGGACAGAGCGGTACCTTTTAGGAAACGGTTAGGTACTAACTGCTTAGTCAGCAAAACCAACTTTTTCAAAGAATAGTGAACCTAGCGGAGCAGATATGATAGTAGTTCTGCTGCCATGAATCAAAGGAAACTCCCAGCATACTGAACGCGGTCAAGAGGCAGATTATTTTAATCATGCAGAGGAGTGGAGTTGTAATGACAGGTGCAATGTGGGTCCGGATGTGGGACGTGACGAAGATAAGACTTGCACTATGAGTCATAGTGTTTTTTAAAATTGGTTTCTACAAATGAGGTGCAACAAAAGCCAGCCAGGTAGTGGTGCTGATGACAGCACTGAACTTGAAAACAGAATTTCAGGCGACGAAGTGACAGTAGCTCACCTGGATGTGAGTCACTAAACCTTAGAAGTCAGTGTGAGGTCCTGAGAATGGTGGTGGGCCATTCCATAACATAAACACTTAAATGTCCGATTGTCCCAGTTGGACATACAGTTCATAGTAATACTATTAGTAAACGCTGCTGTACCGCCTACATGTGCCAGTCTATTGGCAGCCACCCTGTCCCCAACTGGTGCTTCAAATATATATATATATAGATGCCTCTACCAATAACAATAGTAATAATGCGTTTTTGTATAACGCATCACACTGGACTTCTACAATTTCTAAGGGCTGCAAAAAACAAATGTCACCATTACCCACTTTAATGGCTCTCGACTTACCTCAGAAAGATGCTCCGGTGGCGCAGGCCTCTCAATCATATCTATGAGGCGACGCAAAACCACCCTGTGTGCCTTTGCTTGGCCTCATAGATTTGGAGTAAGCCAAGGCAGTGCGAAGTGCTGCGTTGTCTTACTCTGCGTCAAAGAGGTGTTCCATGGGCGTTGCGGTGGGTGTCCCCACGCAAAACCCATGGATTTTGACGCTGCCCCAGACTTACAAAATCATCTAAACCTGGGGCAGCGCCAAAACCTTGCGCCCCCCCTAGAGCAGGTGTAACAAGGAGAAATGTTTTCATTTCTCCTCATTTTTTCCTTTTTCCATGTGTGCTGTAGAAAACACAAAAACAATCATGGCAACAACAAGACACCCTTGCCTCATGGTGCCAACCAAAATGGCGCCAGCACATTGGGAAAAGACAGGAATGAGCGGTATATCATAAATAAGGCGCATTCCTGCCCTTTCCTTTTGACGCAGGGCAGCACAGCAAAGTGACTTGCTGCGCTGCGCTGCACCAAAAACTCGTAAATGAGGTCCTTAGCTCTGTTGATGACTCCCAGAGTACCTGTTTCCACTAAGTCTGCTTGTTGTGACACATTCAGATCCTATTGACCATGATGCCTCTCATTTTCTTTTCCTAACTGAAAACATAAGGCAGGTGGATTTTGACTGGCACGTTATCTCACCATTAAGTTTAATTAACTTTGCCCCAGAAGTCATTTGATCTTAAATGTTTTGCACAGAACTATTTAAGATCCCAAAATAAGTGAATTAACTTCCAAGTGCCAAGGGATGTAAACTGTGGACTTCCTCTTCCAATAGGTCCACTGAAGTTCTGCTCTGAAGCACACATCTATTCCCACCTTCTGACAACATTAAAAAGCATCGTAAAAAGTGATCACTACGCAAAAGCAAGCCACAAAAGAACTTTCTCCCTAGTGTTTTACAACCTTGCTTTTAAAAAGAATGCTGTAATCTCTCAAACCAATATTTAGGATCTTGATCCAGAACAAACAAAGTGATCAAGGGAAGTACAAATTTAAAGCAAGCACTATTCACGTTTTTGAGCTTGTTGGTGTCCTGAAAATAGCTTGCCTGGATATATGTTACCAACTTTAGCAGTGGAACGGTTGTTTTTACTGGAATTTTAATGATAGAGGTTGATATTTTCTAGAAACTTAGTAGTATTTGTTAAACCCTAGAAATAATTCATATAACAGAACAAACTAACTATACATTAACCCATTGCAATAACGCAGGATGCCAAAACAACAAAAACATAACAGGATACAAAAAGACACAATTCAAGAAAACAACCACAACACAACACAACAGCATAAAAGCACAATAACATGTATCTACAGTACAACAAAATAAAACCATAATGCCAAAATGTAATAAACAATCAGTAAAACCAAGTTAAAAAAATAACACACAACCGACGTTTACACGCCTAAAACAAGAGCATCACAAAAAATAGAACAACAAAACAATGACTGAATAAAAAAACGCAATGCAACCGAACACAGCACATTGCAGAAATGCACAACACAGTTACACTGCTGTGCTGTCGTGTTGCTGTATTTTGTCAGTGTATTGTATTTTGTTGGTGTGTTGCATAACTGTTGTTGTATTTTGATGTTATGCTACTGAAATGTGGTATTCCGTTCTGAAGATGGCGTAGTTTCGTTGTTATTGTTCCCCATCTACAATCCATCCTCTTAAATATGTGCAAACATTATTGCAACATATTTCCACCGCTACGAACAGAATTTTGCAGTGTGCTGGTAAGAAGTGTTTGTACCAACAAACACACATTCCTCTCCTAAATATGCTTGTTTGAGTGCAATGCAATAACTTTCTTTTGAGTTGTCTTGGATGTTGCTGCTGCTTTGGAGATTTTTAATCTTGGAAGAACCTTGGGAATTGTTCTTATCCCTAAAATTAAAACAGCCTGGCCTTTTATGCAACTTTAGCTTTGAGTAAAACAGATTACATTGTGCGTTCCCAATATCAGAAGAAGACAATGGGAGAGTTGTACTTTATGTATGATTTAACACTTGCATGATGAATTTCTTGTTATTTCATTGAAAGCAGCAGGGCATGCAGTTGAAATACATATTTTGCACAAGTGTCAGTGTAATTTTGCACTAATAATTCCAGATTACGTAGATCGTACTGGTGCCATTTTTCACCAAAATGTTGTTTTACCAATTACAACACTGCCTACTCTTAGCCTAATTAACTCTGTGTATAGAAGCAATTGTGATTAGGGGGTGCCAGTACCATTAAATTCCCTGTCGCCCTAAAGTTGTCAGATCTCTAGCAGTGAGGAATTATGCAATTCAATCCTTAACACTGGGAAAACCAAATTTATTCTATAAAAGTCAGCACTACTGGCAGTAAAAAAGTCTACTCTTTAACATTTTAAAACAACCATTCTAAAATTAGGAAGGAGCATATTTTGTGAGGTAACATAAGATATTAAGTATGCACCATATAGGTTGCACACACTATCATCTGATATAGAATAGGTTTCAAGACAGAATTACAGAAATCGATTGACACAGTTCATACATCCAAGATGTATAACTCGTTAATTACTGTCCCATATTTTTTTCATAATTTCAGCAGTTCAAATTCCTTGCAATGTTAATTACAGTAACTGCCCTATGATTCAAATGGAAGCTGTTCTCCATCCGAGTTGGCAACTAGCACAAACTGATAGCCGACACGTGTTGCGTTCCCTTGCAGAACTTTGTCAATGCTTCTGCTTCTTTACAAGACTGTAAAATAAATATAATTTTATACGTATAGCTAATAAGGACTTCAAGGAAAGGACAGATTGTTGACAGAAAACAGGTAATTAGTCTGTTTGTATCCAAAGATATAATTACGGTACTGAGAGGGTCACTTGAGTCACCAATATCCATGAAAAAACAGAAAAAGTACCCTGCAGTCACGCATCAGCAGGCATCAATCATGTAGGGTGTTGTGGCAATGGCAGATGACCATCTCGTCTACTCTGCCTATGCTCTGATGCTACGCAACCTGGCTGCAGGTGTCATTGGATCATGTTCTACCTCTGAAACTTACCTGTTCAGTTAGGACTCATCCTCCTGCTTCTTGGTTTACGGAGGCATTTCGTGCTGAGAAAACCAGACGTAAGGATCTAGAGAGAGCCTGGAGGGCTACATCTGATGAGGACTACGTCTGATGAAGCTTCTACATTTTAATATAAGCAGGCATTGAAAACCTACCACAGGTTCTGCAGAACCACACGAGTCACCTTCTATTCTAATCAGATCACTACTTCTAAAACTGTCCTAAAATGCTTTCTAGGATAGTGCAAGAATTCACCGACCCTAATAATGCCACCACCACCCTCCCAGCCTGTGCCAGGAAGAGTGCGAAGAACTGGCCCACTTCTTTATAAAAAAAGGTGCAGGACATTCAACAGTCATTAAATATAGGTGGGCTGACCGTACCTCTGCCCTGCATCAACACGTCCCCCCCCTACGACGGAGGTTTCCATCCTCCCAGCCATAACCTGTTCTTTGTCTAATACCTCAGCTACTCAGAAGCTTAAAGCTTGGGATATGATGGACCTCCTGCTATTCAGATCATTGATTCAATCCATAAAATCAGGTTCCCCTTAAATTCCCCTTCCCCCTGCAATGCTTAATACCCTGGATCCTGACATTTTGAGGCTGCTGGTGGGACTCCTCAATTTCTCCTTACAGACAGCGTTTATTCCTCATCCGTGGAAACATGCCATGGTTCTCTCCTCATGAAGAAACACAATCTCGATCCCTCTAATTGATAAAATTATAGACCAATCCTCATGCTTCCCATTATGGCCACAATCCTGGAAAAGCATGTCAATAGGCAACTCACCACTTTTTTGAAGACCCACAAACTGCTCCATCCCTCACAGTCAGGCTTCAGATGCTGGCCACTGTATGAAATCTGGCCTTCTATGAGTCACAGAACATCCCAGACGGCTCCTGGATGATGGCGAGACTCCTGCGCTGATTTTACTTGACCTCAGCGCTGCGTTTGATACTGTGTCACATGCCATACTACTGGAGAGACTGGCCCGCCTAGGTACACAGGATTTGGCCCTATCTTGGATGGCATCATTACTGAGCAGCCAAACTTTCCAGGGCTCCTCAGCAAATTCCTCCTCCTCATGCCTACCCCTTAATGTCTTTTTGGGCGGCTGTCTTGCGTCGGCCAGCCATACATGCGTACTTTGAAACCTCTAACCCTGCTGTTTTAAGAAAGCTGGGTTAGAGTAAGTGTAGGGCTCCAGTGCCCTTGAGAGTGGTGAGAGAGGCCGCTCCCTCCAATAAGGGTGCTGCTTTCATGCTGGTGAGAGCAGCGTCCTGATTGGTCAAGGGAGTTTCCTGGTGGCCGGGCTGCAGCGAGGCGAGGTCTGAAGCAGGAGGTCCTAATTTCAGTTAAGTGTTTTATTATAATATATTTTAATTTATATTTGCGCGAGCCCCTTTATTTTGATATTTTTTTATTTTGTTTCAGCGCTCGCCCACCCCCCCCCTTTCCTATTGATGCCAGCCACCATGTTCAGCAAGCCGAGAGTAGCGATCGGAATCGTGGAATTCTGCTTTTCCAATATAAACCAAGAAAGAGGTCACATTTCCTGTCATTATCAAAGATGATCCAGAGGCCAGCACGTTGCAAGGTCTCAGAGATGGTTTGCATAAACAAGATCACCAAGCAGAGTCAGAAAGAGCTCTACTCTCCAGATCAGTAAGTTCCACCAGTGGTTACAATGCCTCCTTCTTCTTGAAACCAGCACTGTCATTTGATACCACCAAAAAGCTGAATATTGGCGACAAGTGGACTGCCTGGATAGAGACATTTGATGATTTCATCAATGTGATTGAAGAAGCAGATAACAAGAAGATTATCAAGTACTTTAAGAATCTTGCTGGTGAAGGTGTAAAAAGGTCATCAAGAAAATGCTGTGAGCTGACGAAATTACAAACAGTCAAATCAAAGCAGCCTTGAATCTCAAGTTCAATCCAAAGCCAAATGTAGGTTACAAAAGGTACATCTTTAGTCAAGAATGACAGAAAGCCGGTGAGACCATCGACGAATTTGTTGAAAGACGGGATACGCTCATCAAACAATGTATATAATAAATTTAAATGATGAGGAAGCTACACGCCTCAGAGATATTGATGGATGCTCTATCAGATTCGTTCAGATGATGAATGCTGTGAGAAACTCTTAGTCTGGAGCGAGTTCTCATGGCTGCCAGAGCTGAAGAGTGTGCTGATCGACAAGCTGCTGACATGGAGGTCGGAGGTGCCCAGAGTGAGTGTTAGAAATTGGGTTTCTGGTTGGCAGAAGGATGCACCCTGTCCAAGCAGGAATCACAATCCTAGTCAGGGTAAGTGTAGTACACATCAAAGGTTTACCTGTGCTCACCCTCTGGTAGCTTGGCACAGAGCAGTCATGCTAAACTGAAGAGGCAATGTGTAAAGTATTTATACACACACGCACAGTAACACAGTGAAAAAACACCAAAAATGTACTCTACACCAGTTTAGAAGCATAGCCAATATTTATCTGAGTACAACAAGGCCAAAATGACAAAAATACAACATACGGAAGTCAAGTTATGAATTGTGCAAGATTCAATCAAAATGCAGTGCTTATAAGTCAATAGCTCCAACTGGGGCCATTTGGTCGCGCTTGACCGGAGCAAATCCAAAAGTTCAGTCCGAGCGCGATGGAGCACGGGCTGGATACAGGAGTCACGGAGACCCGCTGTCAATACCATGGATGCATCGAGGCTTAGGGATGATGCATTGAAATACGAAGGTGATGCATCGCTGTTGCAGGCGATGCGTCAGTTCTGAAGTAGGGCGTCGATGTCAAGAGCGCTGTGCTTTGGTTCCTAGGCATCGATGTCAAACTGCTGGGCTAAAGACTATGCATCGATTAGAAGCCACGCCAGGCCGGTGATGCGTCAGAGTCGGGACGGTTCATCGCAGACGTCGGGGATGCATTGTCCGAGACTCACTCAGCAGTGGTGATTCAGAGGTGCTGCATCGGCAAAGTCAGGCTGCGTTGTTAGTCGAGGTTGCTGTGTCGCGCACTCAGCGAGAGGTGTCCACAGCTTCGGTGGAGACAGCGGCAATGCGACGGTTCTGCAGGGACTGCGCCAGTTCCGAACAACACTTCGGTGTCGATGCATTGGTTTCTTGGGTTGCAGCACCAAACACTCAATTCCAAGGGACCAGGACTGAATTTGGCACAGTTTGGAGAGCAGGACTCAGCAGAGGAGCCCAGGTGCTGGTAGCAAGATGCAGGTGAAGTATTTGATATCCTTGGGCCTTCAGAAACAGAAGGCAAGCCCAAACAAGCCCTTGGAGAACCTTTAGTGATGTAGGATGTAGAGAGTAAAGTCCAGTCCTCTAACTCCCAGACAAGAAGCAGTAGGCAGCACACCAACACAGCAAAGCAAGCAGCAAAGTAGCAGTCCCTCCTGGCAGCACAACAGCTCTTCCTCCTGGCAGAATGTCCTCAGTCCAGAAGTGTTCTGAGTATATGGTGTCAGAGGTCCAGTGCGTATACCCATTTTAGCCTTTGAAGTAGGGAGACTTCAAAGAAAGGTCTTTGTAGTGCACAAGACCCTGCGCTTCCTGGCTCCAGACACACTACAGGGGGATATGCAGCTCTTTGTGTGGGGACAGGCACAGCCCCATTCAGGTGCAAGTGTCAGCTCTTCCCTTTCACTCTAGCTCAGGAAGACCCATCAGCCCGGTGATGGGCCATCAGGATATGCAGGGCACACCTCAGCTCCCTTTGTGTGTGACTGACTAGAGGGAATGCAGAAAGCCCAGCTGTCATTCAACCCAGGTGTGTATTCTAGAAATGGCAGTGGCCCAGAATGGTTAAAGTAAGAAAATGCCAACTTTCCAAAAGTGGTATTTTCAGACCTGCAATTTAAAAACCAAATTCACTAAAAGATGTGTTTTTAAATTGTGAGTCCAGAGACACCAAACTTACTCTTTCTATATTTTCCCAATTGGAAGTTACTCTTGTAAAGTGTTACAAGGCAGCTCCAATGCAACCTGTGGGAGAGATAGGTCTTGCTGTAGTGAAAAACAAATGTAGCAGTTGTCCACTACCAGGACATGTAAAACTCAAAAGTGCATGTCCTACCTTTTAAATACACTGCACCCTGCCCATGGGGCTACCTAGGGCCTACCTTAAGGGGTGACATATGTAATAAAAAGGGAAGGCTTGGGCCTGGCAATAGGTGAACTTGCCAGGTCAACATGGCAGTTTAAAACTGCACACACAGGCTCTGCAGTGGCAGGCCTGAGATGGGTTTGAAGGGCTACTTATGTGGATGGCATCAGTGCTGGAGGCCCACTAGTAGCATTTGATTTACAGGCCCGGGGCACATGTAGTGCACTGTACTAGGTACTTATTAGTAAATCAAATATACCAATCATGGAGAAACCAAATGCCATTACATTTTAGACACAGAGCACATGCACTTTAGCACTGGTCAGCAGTGAAAACGTGCCCAGAGTCCTAAAACCAGCAACAACAAAGTTCAGCACACAGTCAAAACAGGAGGTCAGAAGGCAAAAAGACAGGGAAAATCATGCCAAAAGATGCCAGGTCTAACAGTGAGTCAATGAATATGAAAAGGAAGGCAAAGCACAAGTCCGAGGGACGCAGAGTAAATTGTTGTGCTTCAGGTGTGTATTTTAGTTTTCACACGAAGGTAAGTTTTCTGCCATTGGGCAAATCTGCAAAGGCTGTGGAAAAGAGAACATTTTTGTAATGGTTTACAAGGCGAAGGAAAAAGTGAGAGTGTCACGGCCCGAAGACAAAATGGCTGCCAGAAGCAACGTTCGGCGCATGCCCATAAGGTCAAGCGACCACATGAGCTGAGTCAAATCAACACCAAATGAAGTCGATAAACATCTAAATCTTGGTCAAACAGTTGTTCTGTATAAATGTAAGTGAAGAAGATGGTTGTGCCATGTCAATGTTTACCTAAGTGAGATGTGCACACGTTGGACTGGCCACCTGTGAGGAAAAACACTGGTCTAAGAAAAGTCGACATGACAAAGCACAACAGTCATTCAAACATTGTCCGAAAATCACACTAAAGGTAAATGGCTGTTCAATGCCTTTCATTATTGATAGTGGTGTGTCAATAAATATTATGCCTGAGGAGAAATATAATGAACTGTCTCCATTGCCCCAACTTACGCTATCGAAAAATAAACTGTATATGTGGGCTGCATCAACACCACTAAAAAGCCAAAGTTCATTTGTAGCAACAATGAAGCATAAGAAAACAAAGATACAAGCACCTATTCATGTACTTCAAGGTACAGCGTCAAGCACCTGTTTACTCAGCTTCAGCATAATTGCTGAAATGGGACTGAAATCCATGAACTATAACATGAATGCTCATCACGAAATAGTAAGTCAGTTCCCTTTGTTATTTCATGGGTTGGGAAAGCTCAACTCTATGAAAGTCAAATTACACATTAATGAGGACGTTTGTCCTATTGCTCAAAGACACCAAGGAATTGCCTTTCACTTAAAGAAAGCTGTTGAAAAAGAATTTGAATCCTTACTCAAACACGATATCATTGAACGTTTCACTGGTCCAACTCCATGGGTTTCTCCCATAGTGGTAGTACCCAAAAAGAACAGGGAAGGAGCTGTATGCATCTGCATGGATAGGCGTCAAGCGAACAAGGCAATCGAAAGAGAACAACATCCAGGTCCGCACATTGCCGACATGATAACACAATTGAATGGTGTGAAGGTATTCTCTAGCCTTGATCTAAATAAAGGATATCATCAATTGGAACTCAAGAAGAATTGCAGGCATATTACACATTTTCTATACATGTTGGTCTGTTCTGTTACAAACGAGTTTTGGTGTGTCATCAGCTGCGGAACTATTCCAAGATGTCATTCAACATATCATAAAGCCTGTCATGAATGCTTTCAATTATAGTGATGAGATATTGGTTTTCAGAGCCACACAGAAGTAGCACGACAAAGCTTTCACGCAGGTGTGTCAGTTGCTTGCTGATGCGGGTTTAACTTGAATGCTGAGAAATGTGAGTTCCATAAGACACAGTTCTTTGGCCATATATTTTCGGATGGGAGCATGATACCTGATCCAGCTAAAGTGCAAGCGCTGTCAACTGCCAGTCCCCACAAGATGTTTCCATGTTACGTTCATTCCTTGGCATGGCCAGCTATTGCTCTACATACATACAAGACTTTGCCATTGTCAGCGCTCAATTAAGAGACTTGACGAAAAAGAATGATTCTTTTCTCTGGTCACATGATTTTTAGCAAAGCTTCCAGAAAATCAAACGAACTATTGAGAATGCTACTGAAATGGCATACTTTGATCCAAAGCTTCATACTCAGGTTGTTGTTGACGTTAGCCCTGTTGGGTTGGGTGCCATCCTTGCCCAGCACAGTGGACACCCAAATGCTTGAAGAAGTATTGTGGCATATGCAAGTCGAAGTTTGTCCCAAACTGAACATGCTTATTCACAACCTTAGAAAGAAAGCTTGAGCAGTGGTGTGGACTTCTGAACATTTCCACATATTCTTGTATGGGAAGCCTTTCACGCTTGTGACAGATCATCAAGCATTGTTGGCTATCTTTGGCAATTGAAAGGCAAAAATGCCTCCTCGCATTGAACGTTGGGGTCTGCGATTGCAAGAATACAACTACGCCATTGTGCATTGTCCACGGAAAAACCAGAACCCTGCCGACTACTTCTCACGAGTGCCCCTAGTGGCACCCATTCTAAGATGGTTGAAGCCTACATAAATTTCATAGCGAAATCAAGCACCCCAGCTGCCATTTTGTTGGAACACATTGTCACGATAGTGATATGCTAAAACTGAAGGCATTATTACACATAATTCTTGGTACCAGCACCCTCGACCTCTTACCAGTGACAGTGAATATCAAAAGTTTAAAAATGTCAAAGATGAACTGTCCATTACTCAGGAAGGTAATATTATAAGAGGTTCAAGAATTGTGATTCCGGAGAGTATAAGAGAACAGATAATTGAAGTGGCCCATGAAGGACATCATGGAGTTGTTGCCACCAAATGGGCTCTCCGAGACCGAGTCTGGTTTCCACATCTCGATGAGAGAGTTGAAAGAGAATTAAAGGCCTGTCATCTCTGTAACTGCCTGTCATCGAAAACCACTCAACACCCCTTAAACATGTCAGAGTTGCCTACGCATACATGGGAAAGAATTGCTGTTGACTTCGTCAGTCCTCTTGACAACGGACATCATCTGATGGTGATCATTGATGAATTCTCCTGTTTTCCATTGACAGAAGATCTCTCATCTATCACTTAAGAACGTGTTATTGAGAGATTAGACAGCATCTTTGCAACTTGGGGTGTTCCTGCAATCTTACAGTCTGAGAACGGCCCACTGTTCAACAGTCGAGAATTCAGAGATTTTCTCAGTCATCTTAATTTATAGCATCAGAAGACCACACCTCTTTGGCCAATGGCCTTGTCGAATGTTTCATGAGTACTCTTAAGGAACCTGTCCAGTGTGCTATACTAGAAAGGCTTGACCTTAAGTCTGTTTTAAATTCAACTCTTCAAGCTTACCATTTGACCCCTCACTCTATCACAGCTGAAAGCCCTGCAACCTTGATGTTCTGGAGAGCAATGACGAGCAAGTTATCTCAATGGACCAACAGAAGATCAACTACTGAGGAAGAGACCCGCATGACAGCTTGGATCGTAAGAGGAAAATTAAGGCCTATGCAGACAAGCATCTACATGCAAAAGACTTTACGTTCACTAGAGGAGATCAAGTGCTTGTTCGTCAGCATAGAAAATGAAAGTCTGATGCTCCTTTCCATGCTGAACCATTTCATGTTGTGACCAGCAAAGGGCCCATGGTGACTGCACAATGTCCTGGGAAGTCCATTACGCAAGATTCCTCGCATTTTCGACATGTGGCTCATCGCTCGTCAGGCACTGATGTCAATGTAGAGACTGGGTCTGAAAAGTCAAGTGAAGATCCCCTGACTGCTGCTGTTTTTACATCACCAACGCCGGTCATGGACACTTCTACTGCCTGTCCCAGGTTTCCAAAGACACTGTTGGGATGTGTGATCAAAGCGCCATGAAGACTCACTGAAGAGCTATGATTGTGTATATATTTGTAAAAATAAATGTTGTTGTTATTTAACAGAGGGGTAAATGTAGTGTTGTGTAAGTTTGTAATGATGGAACCCTTGTGGCCCCTGATGGACTCCGTAGAACTTTAGAGCGTAGTGAATTGAATGCAGGTTTAGAATGTTCAGTTCGCGGTCACACACAGAAGAATAAAGACATGTTATACTAAGCTCCGTGTGTGGCGTAGTCATTGGCGAGTATCCAGGCTGGGGAAGATGCTGTAGGCTCTCATCAGCCAGGTATAAAGAGTTTGTGCCTACACTGGGGGAATCCTAAGGTCCCTGGTATGTATGGGGAGCTCCCAAAAAGGATACACAGGCGTGCATACTGGGACATATATGGTGCAGCCTGCTTAAAAACATTTGTAAATTGTGGCCACCGCGACAAACCTATCTTTGGTCAGCACTGAGCAGAATTTTGTATGAATCAATATGAGGTTCGCGCTCACATAAAGCACCCATTTTATTTGTTTTTATGTCTGAGACCTGGCCTAATACAAGGCATCCTGAGAGCGTGGCGGCTGCAGTCCCTTGGCAAGTTCATCCACCTAATTATTTAAGTCACTATTTGTGTTTTTTTTACCACCTGTGTACTGGACTTCTGACACACTGCACCATCATGCTATCATATCGCTGCCCTCTTCCCCCTACCCCACTGCCTCCTCTCTTCGCTGCCCTGAAGTTATTACAACAGAGGCCCCGGGGTGTGACTGCACCTTATCGAGTGTCACTCTGATGATGTCACTATGTGCATGCATCTCTAGGCAGGACCCCTTAACGCCCCCCTCCCACGGGCTCCCTGCCCTCCCTCTCTCAGCTGCAGCTCTCTCCCCTCCCTCCCTCCCCCTTCACGCCTCCCTTCCTTTTCGTCTTCCTAAATGGATGGGACTTGCTTCAGTTAGGCACAGTTCACCGGGGGCCAAAAAGTCTGCCACTCAGAGCCCGTCTCGGTCTCTCTGGCTCCCTCCACCCTTTCTGTGTGCCTCCCCTGATCTGTCAGCCTGCTGCACTCCAACGGGAGCTGCGGGGGGAGAGAGCAGATTGTAAAACGCCTGGCTGCATGCACAGAGCCCTGAAAGATTGCTTTATCATCCTCTCTCTCTGTGCAACAGCTAACAAGGATCAAGGCAGGGGAAAGAAGCCAGGGAAAGGAAAACTTTTACTCTTCGACCTTCGCTGTCTTAACTTTTCTGCTGACTTGGTTACTTGAATGAGGAAGAGCAGGACCTTTTTTTCGCCCCAGAGCAACATCTCATGGATTTTACCCACATGTATGGAATGTGTTCTTGCTTTTTCGCTCTGAGCTGCTGGCTGGCTGCTGCAGCTGCAACTAGGATTGAAGGTATGAATTCCTAAAAATATGTTCATTCATTTCAGTGCTGTCCACTGCTTGGTATCAGGTAGTGTAACCAAATGAAACGCTGCAATGCTGCTTGTTCAGAAATAAAATTAGCCAGCATTGCTTTTCGTGGGTCCTTTTTACTGTATTGTCAGGAGAACATTTCATATTCTAAGATACTGCGTGAAATGGGTATTTAAACAAACACCGATTTTCTCGACTGTGTTAGAGACCGATATTTGCAGATCGTTTTTGCATGTTTTTTTTAAACAAAGTTCTCACTAGAAACAGAAGCTAAATTATTGTTTTCCATTCGCAAGCCCCCGGCTGGTTTTTGTGCTTTAAAATACAGTTGCGCGTTTTTGTACTCCAGGAAATTTGAGATGCACAGCTCCATGGGACTCTGTGATAAGCAGGCTCCCCGAGTCAATAGCTGCCCTGTTAAACCGTTACACCAGTGGAGGTGAGGGGTCAGGGGGCAGAGGTATTGATGCCAACTGGGGTTGGGTTATTAGTTGCCCAGGGTACAGTGCAGCCTCAACTCTGATTCATTTCCCTTTGCGGTAAGGGTAAGCCACTCTGATGGCATTGTATTTTTGTTGTTTCCGTGTCTGATGTTGGTGATGTCTTTTACATTGTCATAGAAGAAATGTCACCTTACTCAGTTGTGCCATGGTGCTAGTGATGGAATGCCAACAAAGGTCAATGGTACCTTGTTTCGAAATTCATTTTTTTGCTCACTACTCTTCTGGCTTTGGAGTGACCCAAACTACTAACACCATACTGTGTTACCATCTTTGACCTGCAAGTGGGTGACCTCTGTGCAGTTCCCATTATTTCATCTTTACTTCCAGGTCAGCGTAGCATGCCCTGCTTGTCTAGCAGATTAGGATATTGGCTGTGGGAAGGTGTCATTGACTGTCATGCTACTGCTTTGCCTGTAAGCTTTTAGTGTCACTTGTGTTGTACACTTCACCAGTTTGACTGGACTGGTGTAGGCGAAATCAACACCAAATGTATTATTGCTAGTCTGGGGGCTGTTTGGGTGATAAAGGCTGCCATGAGACAGCAACTGGGTTACTGGGGCACACTCTGGATTCAGTGAATAATAGTCTAGTGCGATGGGCTGTATGGTGTGGTCTATGCAGATAACTGTAAAGATGCCTGGATAATGAAGTACATGATTGAATACCATGTTCTGTGAAGCTTGTGTTTAAATGGTAGAATTTGGTACAGGGGAAAGAAAAACAAAGCTGTTGAAAAGTCCTGGGAAATTGATTATCAATAAAATTGATGATACTCTTGGAAAAACGACTTAACCAGCAGTTCAATGTTTCAGTTCATGAACCTTTGCTCATAAAATCTATATTTGTCTTCTACAGTGGATCGCTTTGCAAAGCTGGGGGAATATGGTGTGATTGTTCCATTCAGTACGGATTCCCGCGGCCGGTATCTTTCCCACGTGGTCTCAGCAGGAGAAAGCTTCAAGGAGAAGCACTCCTCACGGCACCCTTGGCAGAGGGTAGCCCGGAGCGTCCCCAACCTGGCTGGATCCCACAGCGACGACGAAGGCAGTGTCTACTTTAACGTCACCGTATTTGGAAAGGAGTTGCATCTGCGCCTCAAACCCAATAGTCGTCTTGTGGCTCCCAGAGCTTTGGCTGAGTGGCAAGAGGATTTCCAAGAGGTCTTCCAGGAGCCAGTCCGCCGGGAGTGTGTGTTCACTGGGGATATATCTGACATGCCTGGAGCGCGCGTGGCCATCAGCAACTGCGACGGGCTGGTAAGATTCCATGGTCACTGGCTTTCTCATGTGTAGCAGTGCCTGCTCCAGATATCTCTTGAGATAGCCCAAGGGTGATAGGGTTGACCCCTTCGGACTGCTTTGCTGTTTCGTTAAAACTAACTGAGTTCGTTAAAACTAACATCTCTTCTTTACTGAGCTACACATCACCTCAAGTTACTATTACTAATAATATAAGTAGTAGTAGGAGTCCTAGCAATAGAGTTAGTGGTAGTACTAGCAGCAGTAGTTGTAGTAGTTTCAGAAATAAAAGTATTAATAGTAGAAATAATAGTAGTAGTATCTGTAGGAGTGTTATCAGTTGTAGCACTTGTAGTTGTAACAGTAGTAGTGGATGCAGTTGCAGTAATAGTCATAGTAATATTGGTTGTGTCAGTAGTAGTTGTAGTAGTAGTAGAATTAGAGGGCGTAGTAGTACCAGTACTCGTCACTGCTGTAGCTGTAGTGGTTTTGTCAGTAGGAGTAGAATTCGTATCAGTAGTAGCTGCCGCGTATCATCATTTGTAATACCAGTGGTTGCAACAGCTGAAGCCATAGTAGTAGAAGTAGTGATAGAAGTCACAATAGGAGTAGCAGTGATAGGAGTTGGAGTAGTATAGATATATCAGACAAGTTACTTCTTCATGTGATTTCACCAATTAATATCATGGAACGTAGCACCCTATTCATTCACTTTCTGAGACTTTTTTTTGTCTTGTTGGCCTGAGAATATTTTGAATGATACAGTCAGATAGATATGTAGAGCGTCTCTGAGTGTGGTGTGAGCGATCAGGGGTCTCTCTGCAACTACTTGATCTTGGTTCGGAAGCGGCCCTCGCGCAATGCTCACGGTCACCACCTGTACTGGGCTTGTCCTCGCGCCGTACTCACGGTCACCACCTGTACGGGGCGGTCCTCGCGCCATGCTCACGGTCACCACCTGTACGGGGCAGTCCTCGGAGGGAGGCAAGGGCTGGGCAGGGAAATCAATGAAGCCGATGTCCCCACAGGTCCAAAAGCGTAGGCTGCCCCTCGACGTGCCTGACAAGTATATTTATTTATGTATTTTTAAACTGACCCTCTGTCTCCAGGCCGAGGCCCGCCAACTGCCAAAAATACCCACACTTGTCCCTTGCTATAGCCCGGTTATTTCTGGGGCAGAAGGAAACGCAGAAGTGTAGGATGGTGTTTTCCGCGCGCCTGTCTGAGCTGCTTGGCTGCCTGTTGCCAGCTCTGTTCTTGGAAGTCCCGTTGTCCCTTGGCTCAGATTCTGAGACGCGTCTCTGGTGCAAGGCACCCGCTGACCCACAGGGGCTGTCTCTGGATGACGTCGTATTTAAAGAGCCACCGCAGAGTGTGGGCTTCGGTAGGAGCTCAGCTGACATGAGTTGGATTTATTTGTTCAGTTGTGATGTACCTGTGAGCTCGACTGATCGTGGTTTCCTGATCTTCTACGTACTACGAATCAGAACCCTTAAAATGAAATAAACAATACGCACTGAAGATGCTATAAGACAAAATAGTTTCACTTCCTGGTTGCCAGTTTCCCATGTGATCCCACATAGCATGCATTAACATTTGATTCGCTACACGATAAGCTGTGGATGCTAGTCGAATGGGAGCTTTTTTTTTGCACACTGTCGTCCACAGAGGAATTTGAATTCATACCAGTTATGCATTGGCCCTAGAAATTAAATTTCCAACATTGCACATCAATTTTTACATCAATCTGGATTTCTCTATCAAAAATCGGGGCTTGTTACAGGGTGGTCTCAATCCTCTAAGAGGCTGTACCATCTACCAACGTCTTATGTCAATGCTGGTGAAGGCTAGGTGTACCCAGTGTCCGAGTGGGACAAAAATAGGTCCGGGCACCAAAATAAAAAGTGTGCCACATTAGTGAAGCATTTAGTTAAAAAATTGGTAATATTAGGGAAATCAATAGTAAAAACCGGCCGACCTGGCCATAAAACCGGTCCAAACCTGCAAAAAACGACCCACATGGTGATCTGTCAGACCAGCCAACCGGGCACTGCCTGATTGCTCTATAGACCTGTCCGACCCTGGGTGTACAGAGGGCCCGATCAGGCTGAGTGACTGCTTGGTTCGAGAACATTGGACAGACGTAGCAGGTCTTTCCTCTTCGTGGCTAAGACTAATCAACAACTTTTCACCCTATTCTGAGAGACTGAGGCTTACAGTACAAGCTGTAAAATCAGCAGTGTGAACTCCACTGGTGTGCTTACTTGCTCCACTATTGCTCAATCACTCATTCATTGACGTTCAGGCACTCACAGGTTTGCTTACTCATCCGCTCACTCACTATCTCACTCACTTATTTCCTTGCTCACTCGCTCTTTCTGTCATTCTCTCACCCACTCATTCCCTTCCTCGCTGGTGCGCTTGGATATTTACTCACTGATTCAATCACTTGCGCCCTTGCTTGATCACTCACTCACTAAATCAATCACTTTCTACTCACCTTGAAACATGGGCGAGTTCTCCAACAAAACATTCCAATGGAGAATTTGAGCCAGTCCTTTATTTTTTTTCCAGTTTGTCCCTGTATTTTATTTGGTTTATCGTTAGCCGAGACCTTTCGATTTTAGTAAAATTATATATGTATATATAATATGATATACCTACTTATGGGGGCTTTCACTAACCCACTTCATTAGTCTGTTGCTGTGTCATTCACATTTATTCTTTTACGCCCACTCTAGCATGCAGCATGGGGTAATGGGTCAGCTCATGTCAGCCATTGGCCTACTTCACTGTGATGGGATTTCTGTTCTTTTACAAGGAATGCATCCGCATGAAAAAGTAGTTCATCTTAGTACCAGTTACTACTATGACAATGGGTGCTTTCAAGACCAAAATATATTTTTGATTTTAGCTTACTTACAAGGTTTATGTTTATGGGGACCTCACAGATCCTCCAAAAATAAAGCTGCACAAAAACATGGCAAAACAAAACAAACACTGGCAAAGACAAAAGGTTGGCTGCAAACACCAGACCTATTGTCTTTGTGCATGCTCATTACATTTTTAATGTTGAGAGGTGGGTCGCTAAAGTCATGGTTTCATCCTTTTTACATTCAGGTTTTCCCTGGAAGAGGCTGTAGCACGTACCCTACTAAGTTCTTTTTAAGTTCCCTCTTTGGTATGTAGTGGCTCCGGATCAGTCGCCTGAAGCAGTCTGTAAATGTAATGTGCGTCAAATCACACTGTGTGGCAATTGGCTAAGTTAGGATCTGGTCTCATGACTTGTGACTGGAAAGCTACTTGTGGATTCGGAGAACACACTTCCTATAGTGGAGGAGTGAAAGCATTAAAAGTACCCCCAATCGCGTAATCAGTTAAAAACTAAAGTAATTGAAGCAGATAAAATGTAAGCACATTGGTCATAGGCTGACCCTACACTTAAAGAAAATTTACATTGACTCCTGGTAGGATGGGAGCATACTCATTAGGCCAGAACCGGACTTGGAACTCGTAGTTGGAACTGAAGCCTGTGATGGAACTGAATAGCACTCAACCCTGTCAGCTTATCAGATGCATACTGCTGTTTGCAAACACCAAATTTCCCCCAAAGATCTGTCCACCCCCCCACTTAAACCCAGGACCCTAGATAGCTGTGGTGGGCTGGCACAATATGCCAAGCTGCCAATAATGCAGCACATCGAGCTGAACAGGTTATATATAGACTGATCAGCTAGATGTGTTTGCCTCAACCACACTTTATGTTGTCAGGCACGCACATGCTTTGCGGCCCAAGAAACGTCACCGAACAGCCTATAATTTTTAAGTGCAGTGCTAGACGTCGAAAGCAGGCTGCGCTGTGTAGCCACTAGAAGGATGTTATGATAATGCAACCACAAGAAATGTGCACAGCATTCCTTTACAGCGGCATACATCGAAAGGGGCACATTAAAAAGAAAGGACTGTGCAATTCCGAATTCTGCGCATTAAATTAAATCTGAGCTGCTTTGAATACGTGCAAGCCACGCTGGTAGACTCTCCAATTAATTCCTATAAGGTCTGGGATGTTGCACGCTCTTGTTATGAAACAGACACGATTGCTAGCAACGATTAAACACATTTGGGACTGGTCCAACTTGCCTGGCTAAATCACAAGCGTTAATTGATTCAAAGAGTCCGACATTGTGGTAGTGGTGTTGTGCAGCTGAGCGAAGTGATACTCAGCAAATTACCACATCTGTTGGCCAAGGGTGTGCGCCTAGTTCAGAGCAGGTACTCACATCCGGGCATGGGTACAGCGCAGGGCTACATTAACAAGACCAGCTTCAAAAAAACATAAGAGCTGGCTTCTGCCGTCAGTGAAGTTGTACAGGGCCGCACAGGGCACGGAAGGGCAAGTACGGAGGCAAGGAAGTAGCCTGGAAAAATAAATACCCTCCACTGTTTACCACATTCCGAATGGCACTGAGGTGGCCGAGCCCTGCACTTGTTTGGTTTCTTCCCCGAGAGAATCCTGAAAACAGTATGGCCATAGGGTATGACAGGGCATTGGGCCGAATGTTCAGATTTCCCTGCAATGAACCTTTTTAGGTGCCTGAGGAACATCAGCCACAAATTCACTTTACAGTGCAATCAATTTGGTCACACAGTGAGAACCCACAGTCGACAAATGAGATTAAGTAAGGGTTTATTACAAATTCAAAGACAAACTAATGTACACAAGTCTCAAGGATATATTGTAAAAGTACAGAATAACTACTGGCAGACCGAGTAGTCTGACAAAAGATATTCTCATTAACATGAAGCATACAAAGAATTCGGTGATAGCAATACAGAAAATAAGGAAGAGAATTTGGTGATCTGTATATGATTTGCGGTCCTCTTGTCTAGGTATGAGTAAATCTAAGTTACCTAAACTAAGCCTACTCTATATAGAACTGATTGGGGAAACCCTATTTAGATCCAATAAAGCAAGAAGGTGTCGGCATCGTGGATCTTCTGTAGAAGTTCTCAAGCCTAAAAGTATTCCATAGCTGAAAGCTACACAATAGAGCTATCGCAAAATAGGTCTGTACCTCTCTAAGTCTAACAACAGTCTGAATCTAGCTGAAGTGTGATCTCCAATTATACCCTACAAAAGTACATTCGCGAATCCCATATCACATGTCTCATTATTTTCCACCTGCATACAGTAAAACTTGGCAACTACTCTTGAATCTCCTTTCCAGTGGTCTGCACAGCAGAACGTCCTTGGATTCCTTATGTCTCCCAATTCCGTACAAACAGTATTTATTTATTTATTTATTTAAAGTTTTGTATAGCGCGAACATGACCCAGGTGGGTATCAGAGCGCTTTACATAAGTTTAGGTAGACAAAGGAAAGAAGCAAGGTGATAGAAATCATGGAAAGGGTGGGACAATATACAACGGGAGCAGGATGAAATTGGGGAGTGCAGAGGAAGCAAGATGGGTGAGAGCTACAAATAGGGCAATATACATTCAAGAGCATCCCCGACAAAACGGTCACTTAGAGTCAATAAAAGACAACATCGGGTTCAGCGCCGTGTTCATTAGAAGAGTTTGTTCAGAAGTAGAGATTTAACTTCTCTTTTGAAGGCAAGAGTAGAGGGAATCAGTCTTGTTTCCACTGGAAGGAGTTCCAGATTCTCTGGCCGATGCCAGAGAATGCACGATTGTAGGTTTTAAGCTTATTAAATTTCTTGGGCTTGAGCAGCAGTGTGCCGGTGCTCCTTGTGGACCTGGAGCCACCCGACAGTTCCAGCTTGTTTGTCAGGTAGAGTGGAGTGTTGAAGTGGAGTGCTCTATGGGTCATACATGCGATCTTCAGTTGTATTCTAGCTTCAAAAGGAAGCCAATTGAGCGATTTAAGGTCCGGTGAAATGTGACTGGACTTTTTAGAACCAGTGATGAGTCTAGTAGCAGCATTTAGAGATGCTCTGATAGGTGCTAAACTGAGTTTCGGCAGACCGCAAAGAGTCGCACTGCCATATTCAAGTCTGGAAATGACAAGTGCTTGCACCGCCGATTTAAAGTCATCTTGGGGAAGGTAGGGTTTGAGTTTTCTTAGGATGCAGAGTTGAAAGTTCGCTCCTTTGGTCGATGATCTGATGTGAGCTTGCATGTTAGGTTTTTGTCTAGCACAACTCCCAGTGATTTAGTGGAGTCAACGATATGAGGTGTGCAGTTGAGGGCGGACAGGTTACAGAGAAATTGCAGCGCAGTGGGGGTTTGCCTAGCGGGTGCAATGAGGAGGAATTCCGCCTTGAGGGCGTTTAATTTGAGATGGTTGGTGGTTAGCCAATTAAGGGTTTTGAGAAGGGTTCCGTTGAGAGATTTGATGTCCTCGGGGGAAGAGATTTTCATGTAGAGTTGGGTGTCGTCCGCATACATGTGATATTGGATGTTGGAGGCTTTAAGAATTACAGAAAGTGGTTCAAGGAAAAGGTTGAAGAGAGTGGGGGAGAGTGAGGATCCTTGGGGGACACCAAGTGTGCATGGACTCGGGTTGGAGAGAGACTGGTTGGATTTGATTCTTTGTGTTCTGTTGTTGAGGAAAGAGTCAAGCCATTTAAGGACTGTGCCTGATAGCCCCATTCTGCGTTCCAGGAGGAAGAGTAGATTGTCATGTTTGACAGTGTCAAATGCCGATGAGAGATCGAGCAGAATTAAAAGGCAGGTTTCGTTTTGGTCAAGTAAAGTAAGAGCGTCGTCCACAATGTGAGTGATGGCCGTTTCGGTGCTGTGGCCACTGCGGAAACCCGATTGGAGTAGGTCGAGAAGCTGGAATTGCTCAATGTGTTTGCGAAGTTGTTCATGAACACATTTCTCCAGAAGTTTCGCCAGGGTCGGTATGTTTGTGATTGGGCGGTAGTTGTTCAGGTCAGCAGGATCAGCCGAGGGTTTTTGAGGATAGGGAGCACTAGGCCCGCCTTCAGGCAGTCAGGGATCTCACCTTGAAGAAGTGAGGCGTTGATGATTTTGGACCAGAGGGGTGCTAGTGAACCTATCATTTCTTTAAAGAAGTTAGGGGAAGAGGGTCATTGAAGTGATTTGAGGGTTTGAGGGTAGAGAGAATGTTGAGGATCGTAGAGTCATTGAGGGGAGTGAAGTGACTCCATGTGGCATTGTTTTTGAGTGAGAGACCCTGAGGCGAGGGCAGGGGTGGTGTGGAGACAGAGGAGTCAGGACAGGGCGAGAGAGTGAGAGCAGCAGACCTTAGGTCTGATTCAATTTTGTTCGTCTTTTCAAGGAAGAATTCAGCCACTGCATCGCAGTTTGGTTGCGGGCGAGCGGGGTGCTGAGAGTGGGTAGCGGTGTTGTTGGATTGTGATTTAATGAGTTCAAAAAGTCGTTTCGGGCAATTTTTGGCTATGTCAAGTTGGTGTTTGAAGAAGTTGGCTTTCACCGTTCTAATGAGTTTGTTGTATCTACTTCTTTGGGATCTTAGAGTTTTTAGAAGATCTGAGGAGGAGAGGATCTCCACTTGCGTTCAGCTAGTCTGAGACTGCGTCTGTCCGCATTTAGACTGTCATTGAACCATGGCTTGGATTCTTTTATGGGAATTCTTTTTAGTTGAAGGGGGGCCGTATCATTTAAGGCGGATAGCATGGTGTTGTTATAGTGGACAGTGAGGTCATGGACGTCAGTCATGTCAGAAGGCGGCGGGAGAGAGAGATTGCAGCGTTCTATGAGTTCATTAACGCTAGTGTTATAGAGCGGTCTTTTCCAGTGTTTTAGTTTGAGTGGTTGAGAAGATTTGTGGTTCCAACTTTCAGGTATGAGGAAGTTGATGAGATGATGGTCAGACCAGTCACAGGGGAGAATGGATTCGAGATGAATGGAGTTGGGGTTAGAGATGATGAGATCCAGTGTCGAGCCTAAGTTGTGAGTGGGGCTGTCGCAGAATTGGGTGAGAGACAGGTCGGTAAGAAAGTTTTTGAGGGTTGTGACAGCCTGATCGTGGGGGTCATACCAGTGGAGATTGAAGTCACCAAGGAAGATCTGGGGGAGTGTCGGCCCAGGTTGGAGGAGATGGTTTCCATAACTTGTTCAATTAGATGGAGGTTATCTCCTGGGGGTGGTAGAAGATGTGAAGGCTGCATAGGGGTTTGTGGGAGCTGGTGATATCTATGCAAAGGTATTCACAGGAGGAGAGATTAGCTGAAGGGGACTGTTTTGCTGTGAGAGAGTTGCGGAAGATACAGGCAATGCCACCTCCCAGTTTTTTAACTCGGTCAAGTCTGATAATGTTGTGACTAGGAGGGACTAATAGGTCAAGGATAGGGCCAGAGGAGTCATTGAGCCACGTTTCCGTGAGTATAAGGAGGTCCAGATCTTGGGCGAGGATGAGATCAGCAAGGTCTGTGGCATGTTTCACTGCTGATCTACAGTTAAGTAGCATGCTTTTCAGGTGAGATTTGTGCAGGTTGTCAGAGGGTGCAGGTTGTGTAGTGGGGATCTGCACGAGGTTATTGATATTTATGGAATTTGTGTTGAGTCTGGGCGTTCTATGGGGGTTGGGCGTGATGGTTCGGATGGGATCCGCATTGTCATGTTCAGGGAGTGTCGTGTTGTGTGCAATAAGTGAGGCTATTGGAGAGCAGGTAGCAGGGCCTGAGAAAGTCGAAGGAGGAGAGGAGTAGTCACGGAGGAGGGAGAGAATATCAGCTTCTGAGTATGGAGAGGTGTACTCAAGGAGGAGGGAGAGGATATCAGGTTCATGATATGGATTTAAGGATCTGGCAGGTCTAGACGTGGCGTTAGGGTAGGGGGTGGTGTTCGAATTTTGAGCAGAGGATTTCGAATTTTGAGGAGAGGGTTTTGGGAGGTTCATATGTGAGATTTCGATTGTTGGTAATGTGGGAGAGAGATGAGGGATCTCAAATGTGGACCTGTTGGGAGAGAGATCACAGGCTAGGTCTTCGGTGGCCTTAATGAGATTAAGGATGGCAGTTTTGAGAGTTAGCAGTTCCTGGTTTATCGCCTTGAGTTTAGAAGCAGGATCAGAGTGTGGGTTATGGGACAAGCAGAGGGGGGAAGGTAAGTTGGTCAGTGGGGAGGGCAGAGGGGAGATCAGGTCAGGTGGGCGGGTGGGGTGGGGGAAGTCCACTAGTGGAGAGTTCCCACTCCGAGGTACTGGCGTGGAAGGCGAGTGGGCGATGTAAGGGAGGTTAGGGGTAGGGAGGGTGATTGAGTTCCTGTTGGAAACTGGGCAAGCCAGCTGACTAGTGAAGGAGTTATGAGGGTAAGGGCGAGAGGGAGTGGGGGAAGTGTTGGCGAGGTGGTCGGAGCAAGGGAGAGCAGGTGCACTGTGATTAATGGTCAAAGTCTGGTCAGGTCGCGGAACAGTGGGTGAGTTAGGTGAGCCCGGTGTCGGTGGAGCTATGGTCCAGTGAGTGTTGATTGGGGTAGGTGAGGCAGTCATTAGGCTGGGGTTCGTCACAGAGGGATAAGGGACCTCCTGAGAGGGGTACGGGGAAGTTCATACAAGGATTGAGTAGGGGAGTCGCTAGGGACCAGAGATCTTTTAAAGAGTGCAAACAAGTCATCAAAGATGTTCAGGCTGCGAACTGTGGCCTGAATAAGAATAGTCCCATTGTTGTATATGGAAATAGTAGCCCTCCCTTTGTTCGTTAAGGCTTTTCGGCTTTGCCAAAAGTACTCCTCCCGAACCTCACTATCTCTCTCATACAATGTGCCTTTTTCTATTCGTAAGATCACACAACTGCACCTGCAGAGGAGAGAAAAGCATTGCATCAAAAGCAAACATTCATGTTGAAGGTTAAACATTAAGTAATCCAAATGCTTAGGGCCTTCAATCATGCTAACGTGGCATGCATCTCAATACACGTTGAAATGCATAATTACGGATACATATATGGTTACAATATAGATGCAGAGTACTATTCAAATAGATACATGATTATATAAGGGTTAACAACATTAATCAAACTACACAAATGCAGATATATATGGGAATTACAATTCGATGTCACTGTAAATAAAACATTAGTCTGCACACTCATGTAAATGTCAAGATTACACAATAATTGCACTTTATGTAACTGTTCAAGTGCACTACATTACGTTAATGATATTAAGTCACACGAATACATGAGACCATGTGTAAATATATGTTGCCTGGTTAAACATAAAAGGGTGGAGCCAAAATTAGGCTGCTCCAGCCCCCATCTGATGGTGAATCAAGCCGTCACAGATTACAATCAGTTTGTGTCAGACGGACCAGCTAAAACCTTGTGGTTTCCAGCATCTTTTGTCTAGATTCTTCCAGATGTTTGATGTCATTATAATGTTTACTCTGACCTCTAACTCTATGTTCGCCCTCTTTCTCTTCACTCCCCCCAGTTGACTTTCATGCACTTATGTGCCTTACAGATCACGACTAGGAATATTTTGCAAAGGGCAATTATCACAAGGGGTTTCAAGATGGCACCCAAACTTCTACTTCCCAAGTTTCCAAATCAAATGCCTACAGCAGAAAATCCATTTACAGTAGCTTCCCAAGCACCTGTCACTTCCAACTCCTGCAAGTCCTTGTGCAAGTCAGATATATTCTTTATAAACTTTTTCAAGTCTTTACTCTTGTCAGGAATGTAGGTGCTGCATTGCAGGACCATTAGCATCGCACAAACTCCGCCCTCTTTTGCGAACAGAATTTCTAACCCAAAACGGCTATGTGAACCCTTGGACCTAAAAGCTACATTTTCCGTATCTACAACTAATAAAGCTCCAGCTGTACTATTAGACAGCTTATATACTATGGTGGATAACTTTCTAATTTTGGTATCATTTAAAATCACACGCACATTTGGAATAATTGCACCAAAAATATCTCCCACTACTTCTCCAACACTAACATCTCGTTTGGGCCTAGAATTCTGTTCCCACACAGGGTCGTTGAGATGTTCCACATGATACATCTTTGGTAATACTACACCTAGGTAACAACTACCATACTAGCCTCTGGGCAATCTGGAATAAGCATGTCCTCTACAAATATAATATACTCCGGGAATAACAGGATCATCACCCATCAAGAATAAATTCCATTTTCCTCTAACTTCAAATGTACGGTCACACTCACTCTTTCCCACAAAGTGATTACCAAATGAAGATCTTCCCACATATATACATAATTTCCCTTTATTTTTCCAATCTAGGTTCAACGCTGCTTGATTTCCACCTACCAAATGTTCTATTTCCTCCTCATTCCACTTATGCTCATTCTTAATATTTTTGTCGGTTTTTGACTTAGATTCCAAATTCCTTCTCCTATCCTCAACCAAATGTAAACATTTCTTTTCAACCTTTGTTAGAAGGCAAGTCAAATTGTGTCTGTGTGCATAGACAGTGTCTATGGTCATGATAGGTTCTAAAGAATATTTTATTAATTCCAGGGAACTTAGCATTGGGGTCAATGTGGCAACTCAGATGCTCAAGTATGGGGAGCTCTGAAAAAATGAAATCCTGATTGGAAAAATAATATTCAAATTGTTCCATTCCATACAGAAGGCTCATCAGAATACTACATGTAACACCATTGGCTGTATTACAAAAAGTGCCCCGGGGGCGCAATGGGCGCTTGCGCCCACTTTGCGCGTCCCTGGGGTACTTTGGTATCACAGAAGGGGGCGCAGATGCTTGTGCGTCCCCTTCAGTAATACCGATAGCGCTGGTGCACTTAAAGCACCAGCGCTACCATCAGGGGGCATTCCCTCATTTGCATCGGGGTGTGCCCTATGCAAATGGGGGAATTCCTTTGCCTCTGCGCCCGTGCCATATTACAGACATGGGCGCAGAGGCAAAGAAGCTCTCAGTCGGCACACTCAGAGTGCGCCACCTTCTAGGTGGCGCACTGTGAGTGCACCCCCTGAAAGCAGTTCTCTGGAGGGGATAAAGGGGGTCCTATGGACCCCTAGACATCCCCTTGCAGACGGATGCAGTCACTGACTGCACCCGCCTGCAAGGGGATCTCTAATCCCCTTTCAAAGTGCAGGCGGGTTGCCGCCTGCACTGTGAAAACATGGAGTGGCCACTCCGTGTTTTCACATGAATGCGCATGTTCGCAGCTGCCCTGGGGGCAGCACATTCACCATAATGGGGCGCATTGTCAAAGTTTGTACCCAGTGCGTCTTTTAAAAGGTGCGCTGGGCGCAACCAATGACAATGTGCAATACGGCCCCATAAGTCAAAGGAATATGGTGCTAAGTAATACCCTCTGCAGCTGATTCAGACAGTTGCGTGGAAACATAGCAATCCCTGGCATCCTTTGTGTCAATGTACTCATAAAGCAACTTAAAAGAAGTATTTGCAGAATTGTCGCCTCTAGATGTATCTACATGCAATTCTGACTCAACAAATGGATATAAGCTGTTAATTCTGATCGTGAAAACTTGGGTGTACTTGCAGACTTTGGCTCTACTGAATTAAATTTAGATGGGTATAATCCTACAATCAAAACAAATCAGTACTACAACTACTAGTGTACCTGCTATTATGTACTTATCTCTACTAAAATTAGGATTGGCTTCCATTACTTCTCTACAAGCTATCCGTTGGGTGGAACTTAGCAGCAGCAGAGTCCTCTCTGTTGATTTCCACCTGTACAAATAGCAAAGCCAGAGTTCGTAAAGTATGCAATAACTTGATTATTTCAATCTTCGTGAGACTTCCTTAGCGCTATTCCATGCTCTCCTAATGACAACCTTACACTCTTTCAACAGACTTGGGCCTCAGTACTCTTCTTACTTCTCTGACAAAGTCCATTTAAGTGTCTCTGATAAGAAATGGTTCAAGTTCATTAACAATCAGTTCCAAAATGAAATGTTTCAGTTCATCTACTAGCACTGGGAATTTATTCACATCCAAGAAAGGGAATTCAGCCACATCCAAGATAAGATGTCTCAAGGCACTTAATCTTGTTAACAAAGGAAGTTCAAAAGTAAGATCAAACTGGAGATCAAGTTCCCGAAGTTTCAGTTGAATCTTCACATTTATCTCAGAATTCCCTCTCTCTGCCATTTGCAGCAAAGTAAGTTCATTTATGGGAAGAACACCGCAGACAGGTACTCAAGCTCGTTTTGATCTTCTGAGTACAGCCTCCTTACTTCCTTTGTCATTCATATCAGAATCCCCAAACTCTTCCGAAATGGCCTGGAGCCCACTTCCTCTTGCGGAACCAATCTACCTCTCTCCTGCCTCTTCGGCCAACGATCTCCCGCTGCCACTCATGGTTCTACAGCACTAGGCACTTTGTGAGGGTCCAAGTCTGGTTCAGTACCAGCCACAGGACTAGATTCTTCGTTTTCTGCTCCAGTTCCTGATTCTCCAGGACCGCCCCAGGCCAAACAAATACTGGTTCAGATTCTTGCTGACCCCCAACATCTTCACTAACCTGTTCAAGTGGTTCTCGACCACCACTGGCGCTTCTGGGAGAGGTGCTGTTACATCATCAAGGGGACACAGAATTCGGCGAGTGTGGGAAGCATGATTCCAATTAGGGAGACCTCCACACTTCATGGCAGTTGTAGTGACCAGATTCACCTGGCCAACGGGGCCCTAGACAACTATTTTGCACATGTTTTTTCACCAGGACCTAGGGGCTGAGGTCATGGCACTTCTCCTGATGTGGTGGGGCAGTGGCGGCTTCAAACAAATGAGCCAATCCTTTGCAGTAGTCATGTATCAGATCATCAGTAAAGTTCACAAGTGGATTTGCAGGTACAGCTGGCCATCCCATTCCCCTGCCTGTGATGATTTCATGGGGGGCTATCATGTACTACAATCAGGTATGCTGCTTAGGCACATCAATACAAGCGGCAAAGCATCAGGCCATTATAAAGACGTGGAAGCACACAGTTTGGCAAGTCTGGATTTCAAAATCCCATTGACCTGCTTCACCAGACCCGAAGTCTCAGGTCTGTACCTAGAATGCATTCTCTGTTCAACCTATAAAGCGGCACACAGCATCCTCCGGATTTAATTGTTGAAGTGTGTGCCTCGGCCCGATTCCAGAGAAGTCTGGAAGCCAAACCTAGGTATTAACTCCATCAAAGCAACTTTGCAACTGTAAGACTTTCATTCCTCCTAGTCGGGTATGCTTAAACCCATCATGAAAAGATACACATAACAACCAAAACATACCTCAACCCATTGAACATGGGCATCTCAATGAAATCCAACTGCATCCTGTTAAAGGGGCCACCTTACCTCCCTATGTGGCTCAATGTCACTGCAGTTCTTTTCCCTACATATTTCTGTTGGCACACAACACATCTGTGGCACAACGCTTCAGCCATCAACCTAAACCTTGGATTAAACCAAGTCTGCCTGAACAACCTGACCACAGCATCTCACCCTACATTTTGTTGGACCGTGATACTGCCTAGCCATCTGTGGCAGCAGACTATTTGACAGCACAGGTCTTCCATCTCTTGAAACCCAAATCTCATCATCATCCCTCTTGACACAACCTCCATTAACCCAACTCTGCTGCTCTGCCTATGACACTTCTTCCTGTAACCTTTTGACTTCCTCCCAAGTATCAGGTGTCGCTAACAAAAGGGTGTAGTTGTTCTCGCCTGTCCCTTCGTTCATATATTCACCATTGAAAGTGCAAGCATTAGGAGCACAATACTTTGCAGCCTCGTCGGCATATCTGTTACCACCGGTCATCAAATCATCCCCTTTACAATGTGCAGCGCACTTGACAACTGCAATCTATGCAAGCATCTGCAATGCCTCATGAAGCCTTCAATCTTGTTCTCCATTTCAGGGCGACCCTGAGGAGGTCATAAACCCTCTCTGGGACCATAACTGTCCAAAATCCTGAACGACTCCAAAGCCATACTGACTATCAGTGAAAATGTTCACTCTCAGATGGTCAGTGACACTGCATGCTCTAGTAAGACCAATAAATTCAACCACTTGTACAGAAAATACTCCTTGGAGCCACAAGGTTTCAACTGCTCCTGGGACTGTACAAACTGCATAGGCAGCTCGTAAATTTCCTTAATGGTCTCGCAAACATGAGCCATCCACAAACCAGGCAAAATCAGATTCAGACAGTGGCTCATCTTGTATGTTGGGTTTTGGCTTGGTGCACACTTCAGTAACATCGAGACAGTCATGCTCCACTTCATTGTCATCATTTTCATTTTCAAGAACAGTCAACAGGGTGGCAGGGTTCAAAGCAGAACATCTATTTAAGGGCACATTCTCAATCGCCAGTATGATCTGGTCATATTGGGTCAGGCGACTGTTCGTTAGGTGTTGAGTGCAAGTACGTACCAACAGTAATTCCACAGAATGAGGCATCCATTAAAGGATGACCCATGACAATGCCTTCACACCTCTCTATGCGGAAACCCACAGCAGCCACAGATTTAAGGCATCTGGGCAACGTCACAGCTACTGGATCAAGGGTAGCAGAGAAATAGTCCACGGGTCTACAGGCACTTCCGTGAGTCTATGTAAGTACTGAGAGAGTGCAGCCCTTCCTCTCACTGCAGAAGAGTGAAAACGCTTTGTCGTAATCAGACATTCCCAGTGCCAGGGCACGGTAGAGGTTTTCTCTCAACTCTAGGAGGCAACAAACAATTTTAGCAGGGCACTGGATCCGACATATCCTTGTGTGTCAGCCTCTGTAAAGGCTTTACCACTAGGGAAAAGTTGGGTATCTACTGGTGACAGTAGCCCACCATTCTCAAAAACATTCTGACTTATATCTGTGTGGTTGGCGGTTTCAATTGCAGATACGCCAACATTCTTTCCTGCAACACCTTTCTGCCTCCCTTCTCAATGTGGTGACCAAGATACAAAACTTCCTTCAAACAGTACTGCAACTTATTGGGGGACACCTTATGCCCATTCTCAGCCAGGTGGTTCAACAGAGCAATAGTATCGGTCTTACAAGGTTTCTGAGTATTTGACGAACCAGCAGGTCGTCAATTTACTGTACCAGAACAGAGTTGCAGGGCATAACCAAAGACTCCAAATTCTTCTTAAGCATCTGATTGAAAATGGATAGGCTCTCTGTATATCCTTGTGGGACTCAGCACCATGCCAAAACACGACTGCTGAACCAAAACGCAAAGAGGAACTGACTGTCCTTGTGCAAGGGTATAGAGGAGAAAGCCTGACACAAGTCAATGACAGAGAACCACTCAGCCTCACATGGAAAATGAAATAAAATCACAGCAGGATTCAGTACCACAGGACAACAAGGAACCACAATATTGTTTATCTTTTGGAGGCCTGCACTATGCTGTACTTACCGCTAGGCTTCTGCAAGCCCATAATGGGTGAGTTACATGGACTTTCCATGATCTCCTTCAGAATACCTTGTTGGATCATTGCCTGTATCACTGGAGTTATTCCAGCAACCGTTTCGGGGGTCAAGTTATACTGGGGGGTTCTGGGGTACTCAGCATTTTATTTTATCTGTATTCAGACAGGCTCAATTTCTTTGATAAGTCCAATGTCCTTTCCTGAAAAATTCTAAACCTCTGATCTTACAGTATCTCTAAGATCCAGCAGTAAGTATTCGTTTGTCATCATACAATACAGTGCAACAGCTGGAATTTGTTTAAGCATTTTGAAGGCAACATCCTCGTTATGGGTCTGAGACTCCACACCTCTCGGTGTGTGGTAAATGGTGCAATTCAGCGTGCACAGCAAGTCACGTCCCAACAAACTCACATGGCTCAAATCACAGACCATGAATTGGTGATTATCCCAAAAAAAATTACATGCACATCCTCAGTACCTGGATTAGTCATATGCATATTTGCAATGCCTATGACTTGGATTCTTTTTCCCGAGATGGGTAGGTTTGGAACTTCCACTATTCTCGCAGTAGAACGGGTAGCACCAGTATCAACCAAAAATGATACGGTCTGGCCATTTACCTCATTATCTGCAAATGGGCCACTCTGGCCTACCTCCAAAACTGTACCAAGCACGCAATCTTCCTCCCCTCTCAAGCACTGTCAGGAGGACTGATCAGAGCCAAAACTGTCACCTGTCTCAAATATAGGAAATTGCTGGAAAGGATTGTTGTTCTAAAAAGAATTCTGCTTCACATTTGGAACCTGCTTCAAAACTAATCTAGGACCATTGGTAGCTTGCTGTGGTATCGGGGTTGTGGAACTTGCCTCACTGGGGCCTGTGATACATTAAAATTTTGAGACCTCAGTCTCGGCACATTTTGAGACTGCACTGAGTCATTTTTCTAGGCTGTGTAAACCCTGGATTTTGGCATTGATTTTCAGAATTAAGACAGCATTCCCGCTTCCAGTGCCCCAATCTATTGCAGTAGTGACACGGGTTGGACTTTTTCAACGTGGCCACATCAGTCCCCGTACTCGGGTCTATTGGAACGCCATGACCTTGACCTTGCATCTGAAATCCACTTCCACCTTGCATCGCTGGGGCTCTCTGTTGGCAGACTCCTGCATTGCCTTCATTTGTGCTACCATTAGTTTCTCCTTCAATTTCTTCTGCCTCATGTCTATTTCATCATTGCAGTACTTGGCATATCTCAAAATCTCATTGACCAACTTATTCTGCCAACAAATCAAATGCTGTTGAATCATTATGCTAATTTTAGTCCTCAATCCTGTCAGAAACCTGGACACAAAATGTCCCATATCATTGGGTTCCAACGTTTCCATTCCACTATACTGTTTAAATGTCTGCAACAATCTCTCATAATATGCATGAATCGTCTCTTTAGGTTTCTGGGTCATTCAGTCAATCTTGACCCAGTCAATATCTAGAGGAGACACTTTAGACTTCAGCCATGTCATCACCTGGTTATACTTTTCAGTACTATGGGCAGTGGACCATTTGTCAATCGGTCCCTGACTGGCTCTCACTCGGGCCATTCTGTAGCTATTTTACAGGCTGTCCACAAATCACTGTGGACCACAATATCAAATAAAGTATTCAAATCAGTCCACAAAACTTTAAAAAATTTCACAACCCGCTCAACTTGTTTGTACCATTTACAAGCTTCTCTCTCAACCTGGCGAAATTGTTAGTGAGTGATGCAAGATCATTCCTACTCCAAGGTACATGAACATAACCTCCACTGGGTACTTACATAAAGGAAAACTTGTAGCTCCTGCTCCCCCTTCCCCGGCAGGAGGCGGTTCCACCATAGATCTCTTGGAACCCTTCTTCTTTGCTCATTTACCTTCCCACTTGTCACGGGCACTCCAAGTTTGAATGCTTTAAATCAATCCCAGAATCTGCAACTTCATTCCTTGTATTTTCATACACTCTAAGTCCTTATCACTGAAACAGAGTTGATGACTTTTCTGTAAAGCCTTGGTCCGATCCAAGTCTACTTCGTATTTATGAGCTATTTTCGGACAGTTTATCGGCTTGTCTCGCTCATCTGGTAACATCCTTACTCATAAACACAAGTTCACTTTCCTGATAAGTGCCCAATTGGGCCAACTCCAGACTTGCATTTATCATTTTATCCAATTCAAGTTTTATTTACCCAGATCCACTGGATTTACCCTCAATGATGATTTACTCGTTCCCTGACTCAACTCTGAGCTTCCACTCTCATTTGAAGTGCCATTAACAACCTTCAACCCTTTGTCTTATTCCTGAGCGCTAACATTTTGCTGCATTCCAGGGGCTTTAGGTATTTTTCTCTCTGTGTATATTTAAAGGTGGCTTCCTGGTAAGCATACCTAGATCTGGCAATCCTGGGAATAACCCCAAAGATCCAAATCCCGTCTGGTTCATCGTCAAATCTGCACTTGCACCACAAGGGGAACTCGCATTTATAGGGACTAAAGAGACACATTTCAGCTTGGAGAAGCCCTCTCCAGGGCTTTCGACTTGGAAGGAACAACCAAATTATGCCCTACATACCTGGTGGAACTGGGATTATTGGAACCACAGTACCAATGGTAGCGGGACCGTGAGAGCATCGGGGACATTAGAAGCTTTGGAGAGGCTGGGAACATAAATCCCTGAGTTTACTCCTAGGTGAGTTTGATTCACATTCATAGAGGTGGCTCCCGTCATACCAAGGTATACACTTATGGGTGACATAGCCACTCCTGAGTTTCCGATGACATTAACGCTTCCACTGGGTCTCATTATACGGAGGTGGGTGTTATGACAACAACACGTTTAGAAGACTGTCACTAGAGTCACTATCACTGTTTTCGCCTCTCTCATCTTGTTCTTTGAACTCATCCACTTGTCTTCTTTTCTTTCTTTCCCTTCTCAAATGCATCACCAGTTAATCAGGGTATAACTTAGCTCCCGCTATCATGTCAGTTCTCCTCTTCCTTTGTTCTGCATCCCACCACGCATCAGCTAAGTACGCACTGCCTTTATAGCTCTCCCATGATACCTCTCCTTCTCTCGGGCATGGGCCACATGCTCCCAACATTGAGCACTTCAAACTGTGTAGGTCTAGGCTTTGGTTTTATCTCATATTATATTCTCCTTAAATTTTCAATGAGTCTCACATTGATTGTACCGTAATGTGGATATGCCAGTGCACCTCCTTTCTCAGTTATCTTATACCATTGGATAAGCCAAATACAAGAGGGTAGCCCTACATTTATCATCGGTGGTGCCTCTTCTCCTTCTATAATGGGTATCGTCACATCTCCCCTAATCAAATCTCATATGACTTTAAAACATTTCATTTTTGGATAAGTATGTCAGTAATCACAATTAGAATTGTTCGTTTCAGAGCAGGAACTAATAATTTACTCACAATTCTCGTTCTGAATCAACAACCAATGCCAGTGCGGCACTCCGTTACATAAACAATCAATAACAGCGCAGCTGTACACCAACCGACCTATATCAGCATGACACACCATGACGTCAGCCTCTCTCACTACAGCAGCTCACCCTCCTTTACAATTTTCACTAACAGTCTCCTCAGCAATACACTTGCAAACAAATACAAAGCAATTGTAAAAATAATTTTGTCTGCTCAATTAAAGAAACCAACAGTATTCAATCAAACAAGAAATGGTTGGGAAATCTCTTTCCGACCTACCTAAACACACTTGAATGAGACCTTGCCTGCTGGGACTCACCCCGATTAGTACAGCTCCCCCGTGCAAAGGGTCCACTACACCAATCACACCTCAGCTTCACACGCAAAGATAAATGTCCCTATCTCAATTGTGCTGTCAATGACATCTTTCGACAAACACCACAAAACTTTAGTAGACAATTGCAATACAGTGTCTTCTACACTTTTAACATCATCATGGGATCTTTGGCTATGTGGGAACCAAAAACAACTTTTAACTTCAGAAAATAAGGAAGAGAATTTGATGATCTGTATATGATTTGTGGTCCTCTTGTCTAGACATGAGTAAATCTAAGTTACCTAAACAAGGCTACTCTATGCAGAACTGATTGGAGAAACCCTATTTAGATCCAATAAAGTAAGAAAGTGCCAGCATCGCAGAACTTCTGTAGAAGTTCTCAAGAACGAAAGCATTGCATAGCACAAAGCCATACAACAGGGATATCGCAAAAGAGGTCTGTACCTCTCTAAGTCTGACAACAGTCGGAATCTAGTTGAAGTGCAATCCCCAATTAAACCCCATAAAAGAACATTTGAGAATCCCATATCACGTGTCTCATTATTTTCCACCTTCATACAGTAAAACTTGGCAACTTCTCTTGAAACTTCCTTCCAGTGGTCCGCACATCAGAACCTCCTTGGATTCCTCCCATTTCTCAATTCGTACAAACAGTAGTCCTCCCTTTGTTTAAAGCTTCTCATCATTGCGAAAAGTCCTCCTCCGAACCTCACTATCTCTCACACAATATGTGCCTTTTCTGTTTGTAAGATCACACAACTAAACCTGCCACAGAGAGAAAAACGTTGCATCCAAAGCAAATGTTCACGTTGAAGGTTAAACATTAAGAAATCCAAATGCTTAGGGCCTTTGGTCAAGTTAACATGGCAAGCATCTCAATACATGTTAAAATGCATAATTACGGATACATATATGGTTACAATATAGATGCAGAGCGTTCTATTCAAATAGACACATGATTATATAAGGGTTAACAACATTAATCAAACCACACAAATGCAGATATATATGGGAATTACAATTCGATATCACAGCAAAGAAAACATTAGTCTGCACACTCATGTAAATGTCAAGATTACACAGTAATTGCTCTTTCTGTATCTGTTCAAGTGCACTACGTTACGTTAATGATATTAAGTCACACGAATACATGAGGTCATTTGTAAATATGTGTGGCCTGGTTATACATAAAAAGGTGGAGCCAAAATTACGCTGCTTTAGGTGCCTTTCACACCTGAATTCTCATTGAATTCGGTCAGCCGTCCTTCTCTCCATCCTTCCTTCTTTCCTCCCGCTTCCTCCTCGTCCTCATCTTTCCTTCTCACCATCCTTCCTTCCATTCTTTTCTCCATCTATACATTCTTACCTCCTTCCATCCATCCCTCCATCTGTCTGTTTGTCCATCCATCCATGCATCCATTTTTGTATCCTACCTTCCATCCATCTTTTTTTCAATCTACCCTTGTCATCCATCTATCTCATCTCTATCAATTTACAATTCTCTCCATCCATGCATCCACCCTTGGCTGCATTGATTTGTCCAGCCTTTCAACTGACCCACTCACCCATCTCTTCATACACCCTTCTATCTCTTCCATGCTTCCCTTTCTTCTTTCCGTTCATGCTTATTTGTTTCAAATTGTCTCACACCCCACAGCTCTATCATGTTATGTGTATTTGTAAAGCACACTATCACCCACAAGGGTATCCGGGCACTAAGCAGGTGTGTGCACCTAGCCCTGCCTTGGGGAGTTTGATTAATTGAAAAGCTAGGTCTTCAGCTTCTTGCAGAATTCAAGGAGAGAGGAGAAGGCTCTTATGTGCAGTGGCAGCTGTTCCATGCTTTAGAAGCGATGCAAGAGAATGCCTGTCCTCCTAACCTGATTCTGTTTATGCATGGGATGTATGCGAGTAGGAGCCCTGCAGAGCGGAGGTGTCTGGGTGGTTGGTGCAAGGACATGCAAATGTTTAGGTTCGTAGGGTCTGAGTTGTAGTGCCTTGAATGTGTGCGTGAGGAGTTTGAACTGAGCACATTTGTGTATCAGGGGCCAGTGGGGCTCCCTGACATGTAGTGTGATGTAAGTTCTGTGTGGAGAGTTGAGGATGAGTCCTGCTGCCAGGTTCTAAATGGTTTACAGTCTTCTAGTGAGTTGCTTGGTGATCCTGCTGTAGAGGGTGTTGCAGTAGTCCAACATGTTGGTGACTAAGGCATGAGTGACAGTTTTTCTAGTGTTTCTTAAGAGCCATTTGAAGATCTTTCTCTTCATGGTGAGGGTCTGGAAACAGGATGCAGTGACAGTGGTGTCTTGTGCGGGCATGTCCAGTTTGCTGTTGATTATTCCGATGTTCCTGGTGTGGGTGGTGGGTGTGGGTCCGAGTTCGGGCAGCTCCCAGCTGCAGTCCCATAGAGAGGTGTTCTTGGTGAAGATCACTACTTCTGTCTTGTCAAAGTTGAGCTTGAGACACTTGACTTTCATCAGCTAGTAACTTCATTCCTGCAGGTGGTGAGCTTGTTTTTTGTGTTGGGGGTATTGCCCAAGAGGGAGAGTATGAGTTGCATGTCACTGTTGTAGGAGAGCATGTTAATGTCATGGGCATGGATGACACTGACCAGGGGAGGCCATGTATGAGTTGAAGAGGGTGGGGCTGAGCGGTGAACCTTGAGGCACTCCTCTGATGTGTTTGGGCCTTTCTGAGGAGTAAGGAGAGAGGCTGACAGCTTGTGTTCTGTCCGTTAAGATAAAACAGATCCAACAGAGAGCTGGTTCTTGGATGCCAGTCTCATTCAGGCACCTGATGAGTATGGAGTGTGAGACTGTGTCAAATGCTGCATTAGTCCAGGAGAATGAGGGCTGCTGTGTCTCCTCTATTAAGGATCATGCGATGTCGTCTTTGGCAGCCATGAGTGCTGTTTCTGTACTGTCGTTGGGCCTGAATCCGGACTCGGTGGCATCAATGAGCTGGTGGTTGCTCATATAGTCGGTGAGGTATCGGTTGATTAGGATCGCTAAGACCTTTGTCGGGTATGGTAGGAGGGAGATGGGTCTGTAGCTGGAAAGTGTGGCTGGGTCAATGGATGATTTCTTTATCAGGGGCATGATGACGGCATATTACCCAGTATCTGGAAATGTAGCTTAGTTGAGGGAGGCATTGAAAGTGGATGTTAATGCTGCACTGATTGGTAGGAAAAGATGGTGTTAGTGCTTCACTGATCAGGAGTAGTCCTTTGGTGAAGGCATTATAAGGGCAAGAATCAGATGGGGCCCCGTGTCATACTCTTCTTTGGCAATGGTGTTAATAAACTTTTGTTTGGAGGCCAGTGCCAACAAAGTCAAAAGGGCTATAAAAAAAACTATAAAGGTTTCATGTACAATGGCACCCAAGCCCCGGTCAAGGTGCTAAAGTGGGGGGTCGCTGACGCCCTTGTACGGAGGCCTGCTTGGGACAGCATACTACCTCTGATCAGCTCAATGGTTTAAGTCACATTATGTCCGGGCACCGTGAGTGGAATGTGCTTCTTGTTATTTATGGTAATATGGTGTAGAGTATGCGGGAAGTAGTCAGTCATTTAGAAGCGCAGTCAGAAACTACTGCACAATCATCAGTTGACATGGTGAGGGGAAACCAAACCTATTTAGGGCAGACCTTTCCGCGCTATGTCAGGCATTTTTCCTATCCATGATCATCATGCCAGCAGAGAAATACCAGAAAGGAAAAACATAGTCAATGTCCAGTAGGCACTGGGAGATTTTACATTTCCCAAAACAGACCCAAGAGTTGGGTGTTTGTCATGGGAAAGAGTAAGCAATGCTGACCAGGCCCGCCTGCCACAGTGGTGTGGTGAACTGGGCTGCCATTGATAGCTTGCTCCGAAGCTGCTTCTACAGTCTAGGTGATGCAGTTTTGCCAAAATGAGCCACCACACCAGGGGAAAATTCAAAAATTGGCAGGTGGGTTGGGCATGTCTGACAGAGAGACTGTGTCTCTGCTAAGAACATTAAGATTGAGAGGCAACACATCGATTGACATAACACGTGCAACATCAAGTTCATTGACAAGAACAATTCTATAATTCTGTAAAAATCTTCTTAAAGAGATTTTTTATTATTATTTCTTCTTTTTTCTTCTTGTGAACGTTACAAATAGATGCAACCAATGCGTTTCGCCCTAGACAAGGGCTTCTTCAGGGTTGTGCTCGTCTCAGTGTCTTCGTTGAGTTCCAGACCCATTAGGCAGTAATTTTAGTGGCATCCAGAATTGAGCCTTCCCATCTGGCAGCAGGTCATTTGAGGTGGCCAACAGCAATTTAAAAAAGTAAAAGAAAAAAACTTTTTGTGACTATACTGGCTGGTGCAGTAATACAGTTTTCCTAGTTCACTGTGTCTCTGCTACCCTAGTTTGTTGGTCGGTCCACCAAACCCTAAATGAAGCCCTCAATCCAAATGAATGCTGTATGGGCTACCTTCAATAATGTATTTTTTGAACTTAATCCAGTGTATTAGTGTGAGTAATGTTACATTTTCTGCACTTAACAACACTGACAGTGTCTTTTTTCAGTACTTGAGTGCTTATTTATGTATTTATTTTTTTAAATAATTTAAATGTACGACTTGGGCATGACCTGTTTTTGGAAATATATTGTTGTTCTTGAGGGGACGGGGATTTTAATAATAATTCAATAAAAGTAATACTCAGAATGGTAATCACAAGAAAAGGTTACATCGAGTAGTTGATCATTCTGTAGTGGAACATGGTCCTGACATCATGCTGTCGAGTTTGTGTTCGAAGATACTTGACTCCCCTGCATAATGAATGATCCTCATGTCATGTCACTCGTGAAGCTCTGAGAGTCTATTACTAAGCCTCTTGCTCACACCAGAAGATACGAACCAGATCTTAGTATAGATCCATATGAGAAATGATCTGGTTTCCAGGTGGTGGCCAGCTAAAAATAGTAAAAATGTAGTCATGGCCCTGATTACGAGTGCTCCAGTTCATGATGCAAGATTGATTTCACCCAACAAAATCTGATACCCCGGGGTTTTTGGTAGGTGTTAGGTGCGATAAATATAGCAGTTTACACATTAAGCCTTTCCAAATGGTCCAGCACATTTGGATGGTAGCGCTTTCCGCACCAAAAATCGTCATGTCCCGGTATTTTCCTGCCATTTTCCAAAAAACAATATCAGCAGGTTTAACCTTTGTTTATGTTCCCTGGATAAAGTACAAGGGTGTGGACTTTGTCACACACAGAAATGACCGTGTGTGGTAAACTCCGTCCAACTCATAATTATGACCCCTGCTCACACATGGGTCAGAATTTTCCAGCCTAGTTGTAGTAGGGCATATATGACATGCGATAAATCACAAACATTTGCAAGTGAGATAAAAATGATTAAAATCTAAATACCCTCCACTTCAAAGCAATACCTTTAAGGAAATCACTAATTAGGCCGCAATTGCAGGTGGGGGAGGAAGATAAAATTAGGAGGATTTCGCCAACTAGCTGTGCATTTCCCCTTTCCCTCACCACATGCCTGGCTGGTTATATTTATGCTTCCCTTTCCTGGAACTTTGTTTTAGTTTTGGAAGAAACTTTGGGTTCTTTGGGGGCAGACTGAGACCTGGAAATAAATCTGACTACGAGGCCCATTTCCCATGTTGTGGGCGTTTTTGGGTAATGTGAGCCTGTCCCTCTGTGTTTCCATGCTTTTGTTTAAATTTTAAATATTATATGGGCGCCCCCATCCATTACGTGGGAGTTCTCAAGTGCCCCTGTGCCCCATGTGTTTTTTCCTCTATGTCCCTTTATTTCTTCCCTGGTTGGTCTCAGCATGTTGTGTCTTCCAGTGGTGAGGAGCGGGCAGAGGAAAAGTGTGTGGTGAACGTCCAGCATCACAGAGCCCACATTACATTGGTTGTAATTTATTTAACGATTTTTAATACCATACTGCAAAGTGAATATCTGTAAGACACCCTTGTTAAGAACCCAGCAGCAGCCCGTGCAGGTAAGAGTGGTGGGGCCGGGTGCGGGGCATTTCGACAGACAACGAGGGAAAATTAATTATTTATTTAATTTTCCCTCGTGGTCGTCTGTTGAATCCCCCCTCAACCCGGCCCCACCGCTTTTACCTGCACAGGCCGTGGCTGTAAGAACCATGTTACATAGTTACATAAGCGACCTAAATGCGTGTGAGATAGACCACAGACACTTTAATAGACTGGAAAAGAAGAAGGTATTGTAAGAGTAAAGATGGAGAGTAAGAGAATTTCAAACTTAGCGGCAGATAATGGTTAATCTAAAGTCTCCCCTGGTATGCAGGTGAGACCTAAAGGTTTCCATTCGGAAGACAGAGCACACTGCATGTTTTTTGATGAATAAAATGGTATTTTATTGATTCTGAGATAATCAGAGAATGGCTCTATAGATACATGTACAAAATGCTACTTGATGTTAACTTGGGGCATAATTTATACTATAGCGGGTGGCCATTTCTCCATCAGGGACACAGAGTCAATTACTCAGTTGCCCTGAAGTTGGTGCCACCCGCCAAATTTAGAAATGACCGCCAAGCTGGCAAGGGAAGCATTTAGCAGTTTTCATTGCCCCTTAGCTCCAGGGTTTTCTGGCGTTGAGAGGCAGTGAAAACTGACCTCTAATTCCACCCATCTAAATTAGTGTGGCAGAATTAGAGATCTGCCTCCAATGGCCTTTACTCTGTAGGGCCGTCAGAGGGGTTTAATCACAGTGGAGATTGAGTAGTCTCTGCAGTAATTAAACCTAAAATCCGCCCACCTATAAATTTGGTGGGAGGACCATTATCTTTAGGTCACTAGCTATTTCGTCGCTGTTGCGACAGAGTCTCGAAACAGCCAAGATATAAATCGGTCTCTCGATCTGAGAGTAAATTGAAATCCCTTGGCTTTCTTTTAAAATTAGAGGCACATATTCCAAAGACTTTTTTTCTTTGGCTGATAGCCATTCGATCGTTTCAAAAGGAGCTTGGTACTTTGCTTTGACAACTGAAGCAGAGGTTAAGGCAGTTAGCCAACTCACTCCTATTATGGCCCACCCCTCTTTTGCCATCGAAAAAACGAAATAAAGTTCTTTTTGGATTTAAGGTGGACGCTACAGGAGGAGATTCAGGTGGCAATTTGTTTATAGTGCAAGAAAGATTCACCCATTATAATAACCATATTTCTTGCTTTCTGAGGTGTAGAATGATAGAAACACATATGGAGTTTCCGGCACAAAAAATAAGTGTTGCTCACTAAAATGGCCAAAACTGAAGGCCTCTGATCTACCTTAACTCTTCTGAAACAAACTGTGCTATCCAAATGTTTATCAGGCAGTTGGGCATGGGATTGGGGTTTCAAGATCACAAGACCTGTAGATGTCATCGACATATAAATGAACGGGAAGCTAATTGGAAGAGATCATAGTAAGCAAATGCCAAATACAAATCATGGAGACTTTGGTATTAATGAGTTTACAACTCACATAAAAAATTGGCCTGTTTTTACCCTTTGGGGATGTTTTCGCCAAACATAAAGAGATGATGAGGATAATATAGAGCATGGATGTTTGGAGGCCTAACGGAATCAAAAGGTTAAATTTGTCTTTTTTTTGTTGCAAAGAATCTTATACCTGCTACGAGGGACCACTGTTTCAGTCCTATGATAAGTGCAAAACCAGAGTAAATAGTGTTAATGGGGTATAATTGTTTTTTAGTTTTTGTATTTTGGCCTGGAAAAGAAGTTTTTTACTATGACTCATTTCTATCCATCCAGATTTATGGTGCATTTCCTGTTATGTGGTTACTAAAAAGGTGCATCCTCCTTATATTGACATACCAGTAATTCAATGAAGCCAATACATCAAGATGCATTCACCTTGGCATAGCTGTAGAGCTCAAGCTGTATGAATTGTATGAATTGTCCTAGACATTCATGGCCAGATGTATCAAGGTTTTGTGTCACCCTTCCGTCACGCAAGGGCGACACAAAATGTAAGTGAGATTTATCAGGCACGCAGGGCCACCTTGCATGATGGCTTGATAAATCTGGAGTAACGCAGGGCACCACAAATCGCTGCCTTGCATTACTCTATAATTATAATTTGTAGATTTATACAGCGCAGCTCATCACCCATGAGGGTATCGATGTGGGGTCCCTCACAGACCCCTCCCATCAGTCCTATGGGGTCAGGATACCTCTATCCTGACCCTTTCTGTCCTATTTTCACTTGATTTTCCCCCCGGGAACCGTTACCCGATTGACAAAATGGCAGCCGCAATTTTCCTCTCAGGTTGCTGCCAGCCAGTCACAGCATTGCTGTTGACGCGTGAATCGCTGATCCGCTGCTCCGTGTCTCTAGATATAGATAAATCTTTATCCTTTAAAAACTCCAAAACTACTGAACAGATTTACATCAACTTACAAAAGCACTCTTTCTGGACCAAGATCTAGATTTCTGCCAAATTTGGTGTAATTCCATTCAGCAGTTCGGGTTGTAGTAATGTCTAAGATCCCTATTGAAAATTGCATGGGGAAAATGCATTCTGGGACCCCCCCTTTTTCTCAGCCCCCACTTGACGAACCACCCCTAAACTTTCCAGACAGCAGCTCAAGTGAGTGGCAAACTAGTTTTGAATATCTTGTGAAGAATATATATATATATATATATATATATATATATATATATATATATATATATATATATATATATAGATAGATAGATAGATAGATAGATAGATAGATAGATACACACTTATACACTCACCTCACACTACATTTGATAATAGTGTGTGGTGTACACTTTGTTAAAAATAAAAGAGGGGCTCTAATTTTTCTTGGGAGCTCACCACTGGTGCTGTTGAAAGCCAGGGTGGCACAATACCAAGGCTGCCTAGTCTTGATTCCACCTCATGCCTTTTACCCACCACTCTGTGCTTCCAGTCTCTTTAATGTCTCTCTTGCACATTCTATTTCTCACAGCTTCCCCCCTTTGTCACTGGCTTTCCCCTTTGCCACTGTGCTCCTATCTTTCTCTTCCTCCTTATTTCTCCATTTCTTGCCCTTCTTTATTCCTCTGGGTCAAAAATGACTTCTGGTGCCCTCGACCTGCAGCCACCGGCACAAATTAGGCACTGCTGATACATGTGTTTTTTTTTAGGAATATAGAAAACTTAGATTTGTAGCAACCACACATCTCTTGCCAGACTATGGCACACAACTATATTCATGCCTTTTTCATATATGCTCAACACAGTTGTGCACTGTGCAAAATTACAGAAACAATATAAACTTTGATTTTTGTGGAAACTAAGTCAAAAATCACGCAAATTCAGGACAAAAATGCTACTTGGTTTTAATAGGTTGCATTAGCACGTCACTGAGTATAGAATATATAAACAGGGGCATCTGAGTGCGTAAATGCCACTATTCGATTTCAGCTTTGTCATTTTCTGTGAGTCTTAAGAGACAGAGAGGAACTTCCTAAGAATTTGTGATACGGTTTAAGTCTTCATGGTCTGAACTGTACATTGTGTGAAAGTAAAACAATCTGAGGCACGAAGATCCAGCTTAAAATAAGAAGAGATGTGCTCCAATGGAACCCATATGTGCATAATTAGTGCTGAACTATGTCTAAGAAATGTGATTCCATCTCAGCCGGGTTTCCTTTCCCCGCCTCCCCTCCCAACCACATCTCACATGGCCCTCTGGAACAGACACCCTGGCTGCTATAAGCCACAATGTTACAGCGAATCAGAGGGGACCTGTCAGGCTTGCAGCCAATAGCAACTAATTACGCTCAGCCTCCCGGGAGCATTTTAATTCACACACCCTTCTAAAAACAAGCCCCTTGGAATTGAAATGGACATTGCAGATATTTAATGGCGATTTCAACTCGTAAGCACTTTATTAAAAAAAATATTTTGCACAAAAGTCAATGCTTTTTTTGTCTGCATTTCTGAATTCCCTTGATAATTAGGAACCATTTCTCCATACGTATGGCGTCTGAAGGAGTTGCTCAAACCAGGATCTGTGAGACCAGGAATCTTGCGGTTTGAGGGGCTATGCAGGCCATGATAAAGAATAGCCACTTTATTACACATGAGATGCAAAGACGTTTCTTCCATTTAAGTAGGTCAGTCAGGCACTCTTGGTCTGATTATTTCACCATTCGGCATATCCCCTGCACAACTCAGTTGACTGCTGGCCTCAACTGTGTTTTCATTCATAATTTCTTTGTTGTTCCTATGGCTGCTTTCCCTGCTAGGCAATTCTGTAGGGCCACCTGTGATACCCCAGAACCAGCCAAATGAAGCCGTTGCCAGAAAAGTGGGCCCAATGGCACTTGATCTAGGACACTAAGGGCCTAATGTACCACCTTTTGGTGCATTTGTTTTGGCTGCATTGCATCAAAGTGGGAGAGAAACCCAGCGCCTTATTCGCTAAAATATGGCATTTTTTTCTCTTCCCAGCACTGGTGGAGGGGCGTGTGCGTTCTGTCAAGCATATTTCTAGTACAAAAACTTTAATTATTTTCTTACATTGTATTTGTACTATACAGTGCAGCCCACATGCAAAGTTGGAAAAGTGTGAAGACCTTTAAAAATTGCTCCACTGTTATGCCTGACATGAGGAGGCATCATTTTGTGTGCAAATCCCTGGCTACAAATGGTAGGGGAGAGGAATTTGCATCATAACCCATGAGTGGTGGGATAAGAACACCCATGTGCGTTTCAATGGACGTCCCCTTGACAAAAAGTAACTTTTGTGATGCAAATCTACTGCAAATTGTTTGAAATTTTCCCCTTAAAAATCTTTGTACTATTCCCATAAGGATCCTTGAATCATCCATGTTAATCCTGACCAATGCAGGTTGATTTATAAGCCTAGACAGATCAGTGTGTTGCTTTGTCAATGAGATTTTGTCTTCTTCATGCATTCAAGGACGAGCCATCCGAGTTTTCACAATTTTCTTCCATTACTCAGTCACAGACATAAATAAGCTCAGTGTGTTGATTGTGTTTGATTGCGAGAGTGAACACTTAGCATTAATTCTAGTTTGTGAAAGAGGTGGGACCACAAAAAAGATTGGACAAGGTGTCAAATCAAGGATAGAGGCTCAGCTATGACGTCACAGGGAGTCTGTGAAACTGATTCTTGCTGTGCAGTGACCAGTGTTTAATGAGAAATTAGCCCAACAAATGAAATTTGTAAGGATATTCTTCATTAAGCCAGATAAAAAGTCCTGCAAAACCTATCTATTTCAGGAGAATTCTCCTACAAAAAAGATTCTCATGGATCTTTTTTGCAAGAAATTTTGCCCACAGACAAAATAGCCCTAAATTAATCAATTCTACAGCTCGATATTGTTACGCTCTTTACTCTCTAGGTCCGTTCATGCTCTACAAATACCTCTACAATCCTACAGTGACAAACAAGATGGTTTTGATTGGCCAAAGCAAATCATAACATAGTTCAAAATGTGTAGTTCTACTTGACTAGGGGCACATCTCTAACATTATGCCTGTTACGTGTGTTTGTGCAGCACTTACGACCATATGTATGGAACCCTGGGAGAACTTTATGGTTCTGTGCAGTGGGTGTTAATCACCGCTGTGAATGGTAAAAGACTGGCTCCACAAGCTTGCATTATAACCATGACCGTGGGCGAAGGCAGACTGCGGGATCTCATAAAAACTGTTATAGCAGATGTGAGGCATAATGTGAAAATTGCACGTTCTGTGACATGACTCCACAAACTTGTACAGGCTCCAGCACTCGAAATGGCTTGGTTTATTCTTCCGGTTTTTTTTTTAGACTTTTACTTCTTTTACAGCTTAAGCAAAGACTGTGGTTTCAGACTAACTAGAGCAGCCAAATCCCACCTCGTGGTCCTACTCGTCAGACTTCTTCACCTTCTTCCCCACCTTAGCAGGTGTCACAGGAGATGCACCATTTGCTGCCACAGGATCCACAAGCACAAATTCAGAAGGGTCAGCTAGAAAATCTTAGGGCTATATCATGATCGCCCCCTGAATGCTGTGCAGATGCAGAACAGATCCATGCATTTGTGTTTCCTGAAAAATACTCTGTCAGCAGTGCATACATTAACTTGGAAAATTTACGAGGTAATGTATGATAGAGGCAAATACGACTCTGTTTCTGAGCTGTGCTACCTGTAGCTTATGCTCTAACTCTGAGAGTTTCAAAGTTAGTGTATGAACTGTAGACAACGCCTTTTTGGGGAAAACAAATGTATGGAGCCTTTTCCATCTGTCCGTCACTCAGAATGTGATCAAGATACGGCCATTCCCTACTAGGAATCTGTAGTTTATCTCTACTGCTACAGCTACTAATTGCTTATACCTGTTATTGACTGAATAAGACACAGAGGTAATTATGAGATACCCAAGCGGACATGCAAGGCTTCTTCTGCAGTGGCAGCTCCTCCGCTAAGGTGGAGGAGCATCGCCCCACTGCTTTGCAGCAGAGAAATAAAGGAAAAATAAAATGATAGTAACTCGAGCAGGGGAGGATTGGTTTGCACTCCCTAAGTGCACAAGAATGTTTAGCCGGGTGTCTCGGGCCTGCGAAACAGTCATGCGCACTTTGCATGTTCTCCACCCAGGCTGCATTACAGCCTGGGTGGAGAACATGCCCAGGCTCCCATTCCCTGGCTGAGTGCCGAACCACCGCACTCATACCAATCACAACGCTGCATTGAAGCCTTGTGATTGGCTCAGGGGAGCCTCATCCTGGGTGCTTCCTGTTCCTGGAACAACGTCCGGGAGAGATGACGGTGGGACGGCGGAGGAGAGGCGCAGCAAGGGGGTACTTTTTTTTTCTTATTATTTTTACAACCCCCATAACCCCCCCCCCCAACCCCCCTCCACCTCCCCTTGCTACGCCACTGTTTCCACTTTTCACCCCCTTGCTGCGGGCTAAAAATCTGATGATGAAAAATAAGTCACTGTCCCCAAAAATTAGGGAAGGTGTCCACCACCTGTGACCACTGGCAGTATAAAAAGGAAAACTGCAGTTTACTAGGTGTTGAAAGGAAAGGCGGAAAGGAGCTATATTTTCCTTATCAAAAAGGCGAGTTTCCCCGCGCTCTTACCTGCGGCCGTCGCAGGGAGGCAAACGCAGGAATTGCCTGCACCCCCCGCTCTTACATGTAGCCACCGCGGGGCGGCAAACGTTGGGACAGCCACGGGAGACCAAAGATCTAGCTACGCCGCTGAGCAGAAATGGGAGAAAAGAGGAAGAGAACGGTAGAAACTGAAAGGGAGGGAGCAGGGATAAAAAAGAATATGCAGGAGTGAGATGAAGACACAGGAGGTGTAGAGTAGTGGAAGAAAGAGACAAGAGGTGGTTTTAAGACTAGGTACCATTGGCCTTCGGCAACCCATGGCATTTGACCGAGCCTGCAGCAGGCTTTGGGCCCCCGCACTTTTTTCTTTTTTATCAAATTATGCACTGGGTAGCCTCTTGTGCTTCTAAGCATGTTATAAGTAAATCTGAATATTTTTTTTTTTTTTCATATTTAAAAAAAAAAAAAAAAGCTAGTTTCCTTTAATGTACTAAGTAAACGTCTATTGTACTCAGCTCTGTGTGAGAACTTACTTTTGTGACATCTGCAATGGAATATTGAGCATCCCACATATAGAAGAGCTTTGTTAGTTAAGAAGCTATTTTTTGTGTCACCATTAGTACAGTGTTCTATTTTGCCAGCCTCTGCATTCGTTGAAAATGAGATATCTCACAGCGTTGCCATAATTAACAAGCATTGGCATAGCCAATAGGTCTCGCCTTTGGGACCTTATAAGTGTTTATCCATGCAACAGTTGACGTTGTTGCACCAAGGATATTGTGCTGAATAACTAAACACTTATAAGATCCCAAAGGCGAGACCTATTGGCTATGCCAATGCTTGTTAATGAATGGGTGGACTCATCATAGACACAAAGGCATTGCAGTAATCGTGTGGTGTGCCCATCTGAAGACCACTTCAGAACTTGTTTTTAAACAGGGTTGCCCTACGCAGATAGGGCTGAGTCAGACCCATGCCAGACGGTGGAACTACAAGAATTAATTCTCATCTGGCCCTGGTTTTATTATTTGATCATTCATTTAAATGTAGCTGTTCAAAGCAATTAAAAAGAAAAATGGGTTGCTGGGGAAGAGAATGAAGTAAATAAGAATAGCCTGCCCCCTTAAATCTGTGCAGAACATTTAAAATTATATACAGCTCCTACAGATCCGATTTTGATAATTACCCCTACCGATACAGCACACTTCAGTTTATACATTTTTATATCATGTAATCATTCCCGTACTGAAGTGCGTACAAAATGTTGAACTTTAATTTCTTCTGGTTAAACTCACAAAGTTAAAATAACCGGGGATGTAACTTACAGTATCTTCTGACATGTTTCTGCGCACAGTTAAGCCATCAGAGTCCGTTGCGTCCCTTGGGACACATATGCTATACCCACCTATGCCTACTTCCTAGATGAAAGGTAGCTTTAAAAACAATTGCGCGCCCCTCGCGCAAGTAGGGGGTGGGAGGTGCGGCCGAGAGCAGGCAGCGTTTCCCTTGCGGGAGTGAGCGCGATAATTACTAACACATGGCGCCGCTCGCTCCCGCAAGGGAATCGCCAAACGTGCACGCGTTGCCATTTAAAGCAATGCAACGCGTGCACGTTTTTGCTTGCAAACCTGGAGCGATTTCTAAAGGTCTCTTGCCTAAGCAGCGCATGCGCGCTGCGTAGGCGAGACCTAAAAATGGATGCGTTCGATGTTTTTTTTTCTTTTCTAACTCTTTTTATTGCAGAAACAATAAAGAGATTACATCCACCACTTGACCAATGTACAATCACACTTCAAGGTTACATCATTGATAGTTATGACATTGCCTATATCACCACTGTATACTGTGCCTATCCCGTCACTCCCTTATTATCAAATCACCTCCTCCATTTCCTCCCACCTCGTCTGGGCTGCTGGGGCTGTACATGGGTGGCCTCTGTACTCATTCCACTTGTTCCACACCTTTCCCCATCTCTTGGGGCAGCCTCTGTTGGTATAGACAGTTTTTTCCGCCACCATACACCAGTGCATGTCCCTCTTCCAGTCATTCAGGGACAGAGTCATATCTGAGCCCCATGCCTGTGCAATATTTCTTTTGGCAATCATTAGTGCTAGAGTCACTGCAGTTTGTTCTCCTCTCCCCAGGTCTGTCGCCTCCCATACATTGAGTAGACACCATTTTGCCGACATGAGCAGCTCAATCCCATATACCTCATTCAAACACTGAGTTATTGATACCCAATAGGCTTGGATTTTAGGGCAGGACCATATTATATGAGTGCCGTCCAGTCTGCAACCCCCTATGACAGAGAGCTTCTGTTCGCTTCCCCATTTTTAACAACATAGTACATGAGATGTAGGCTCTAGGGAGGATTTTGAGTTGCACCAGGCAGAAGCGGGATCTAACAGCAACCTCTCGGGGAGAAGCAAGCGCTTCTGACCAGTCCTCTTCCTGTATGTCTGGGATGTCTTTCTCCCATTTCTCCCGTAAGTAGATTAACATATCTGGGACATGGTTAACTAGTTTCTTATATGTTAGTGAAATCGCCTTTTGTGTGATATGTTCATCAAGTAATCTATTTTCAAGGGGGTAGGAATCTGGGAGGGACTCTCCCTTCGGTTGAACTGCCTGTAGGGCGTGTCGAAGTTGTAGGTAGCGAAATGCCTTGGTGGGGGCTAGCTTGTAAGATCTCTGCAGTTCTGTAAAGGATATTATGCCCCCTGCCGACTATACATCTCCCACTGTCGAGAGGCCCAACAGGTCCCACTTCTCAAACCCCTGTCTTTCACCCAGGTTGCCGAGGAGGTCAGACTCCCACAAGGGTGTTGCCTGTGTGATCCTATTCTTCCACCCCATCCCACCGAGTGTAAAATGCCAAATTTGAATCATAGGTGCAGTCGGACCTGTCAGGGGATGTTTCTTTGGCGGGGTATAGAGGGCGCGTAAATATCCTCTCGGCTTTAGGGCCAGACGGTCCATCCGATATGCTGGTTCCGTCATAAGTTGGTGAGCCCACTGATTGACTACAGTCAGTTGTGCTGCTCGATAGTATATCTGGAAATCAGGGAGAGTGATCCCCCATCATACCATCCCCTGGTTAGTTTATTCAGAGCTATTCTCTGTGCACCACCATCCCAGAGCAACTTTCTGATCTCACCCTGTATGGTTTTAAAATAGGCTTCGGGCACTGGGAAGAGAGTGTTTTGGAGGACGTAGAAAAGGCGTGGTAGCGCCATTATTTTGAAAAGGGTTGCCCTGCCCAACAGGGAGAGAAGGAGCGATCTCCAATGCTGCACATCCTCTTTCAGTCGGTTCAATGGGGGATGTAGATTTTTGAAAATAAAGAGGTCTTGGTTAGTTGTGACGAAGATTCTCAGGTCCTGGAAACTGTCAGTCAAAACCTGTGTCTCGCATTCTTTTGGCATTCGTGGTGTCGGCCTGTATAGAATGAAGACCACTGATTTTGTCCAATTGATCGTATATCCAGAGTAACTTCGGAAGGTGGTGAAGACATTTAGGATTCTAGCAATGGAGGACTGGGGTGATGCTACATATAGCAGGATGTCGTCTGCGTATAGTGATATTTTGTCTTCCCAGTCAACGGTCCAGTGAAGGCCGCGTATCATTGGGTCCCCCCGGATCCAGATGGCTAGTGGCTCTAGAGCCAAAGCAAATAGCAGCGGCGTAAGGGGGCAACCCTGTCTGGTCCCACGGTGAAGCTGGAAAATCCACGACACCCTCCCATTCGCCTTCACTTGCGCCAGTGGCACTGTGTACAAAAGTCAGACCCATGTCCGGGACCGAGGTCCCACCCCCATGTGCCCTAGAACCGCAAACAAAAATGGCCATTCAATCATATCGAAGGCCATACGGGCGTCGAGAGGTAGCACCAGAGCATCCTCTTGTATTCTTATCATCTGACACAACACCCCATGAAGACGTCGCAAGTTGAGAGCTGTGTTTCGACCCGGCATGAATCTCGATTGATCTGGGTGTATCAACTTAGTAATGATCGGGATCAGGCGACAGGCTAGAAGTTTGGCCAGGATTTTTGCCTCTGCATTTAGTAAGGAGATGGGCCGGTATGACCTGCATTGGTCACTTGGTTTCCCCTCTTTGTGGATTACCACAATTGAGGCTAATCTCTGATCTAGGGGTAGTATACCCGTTAACTGACTTTCTTCATACATTTTAAGCAAGTGGGGTACTGTGTGCTGAGCCGTGGATTTATATAATTTGATTGGTATCCCATTTGGGCCCAGTGCTTTACCTGATTTAACTTCCCTGATGGCTTGCAACACCTCCTCGTTTGTTAGGGCCTCATCCAGGGCTTGTATGTCTGCTTGTGCGAGTGGGGGAAGGGTTCTATCTTTGAGGAGATCAAGAGCTTCTCGTATTGTGGTGTTTGAGTCGGATGTATAGATACGCTCGTAGTGGTTCACAAATTCCTCTACTATATCTTGAGGATCCGTAAGAGTTCCCCCCTCCAGCTGGATCGATGCCTCCCACCGGTTGGCTCTCTCCTGCTTATCAAGCCAGGCGATGAGCCATCCTGCTTTGTCTCCTTGCTCATGCAGTGTCTCTTTATTTGCTGCCCTAGACGCTTGTGTCGTCAGGTCTTCATATTCTTGTTGTTTCAGGCTCAATAGGTGTCTTGTGTCCTCATTGTTTAGCCTAAGTAGTTGTTCTTCTAAATCTAGTATGTTACGTTCCAACCCCTCCACCTCCTCTGTTCTGTCCCGCTTGTGCCTTATCAGCGCGAGGGCTTGCCCTCTTATTACCGTTTTGTATGCCTCCCAAAGCGTCACTGCTGAGGCCGCCGAGCTCTCATTTTCCTTGAAGTAGTGGTCATTTGTTTTAATAAGGTCTTACTTGATCTTGAGGATTTTCAGACACGTGGTATTAATGGCAATTGTGTTCCTAGTCCTATGCTTACTGACAATACTTATAGGGGAGTGATCCGATAGTCCCCACGGGAGGTGCCTCACGTCACTGAAGCCAGGGAGTTGGGAGGAGAGCGTGACTAGGAGGTCTATCCTCGATCGACTGTCATGTACGCTAGAGTGAAATGTAAATTGTCGTGTTGAAGGGTTACGGGCTCTCCAGATGTTGGTTAGACCGAGAGCTCTAAGAAATTCAGCTAGATGTGTTTGTGCGGTGTGTGACTTCCTCCCAGGTCGTCTGTCTATTGCGTCATCTACTGTCATGTTGAAATCCCCACCAATAATGAGATGCCCTATCGGGAATTCTAATATGAGATTTCCCAGATCTGGAAGTGTTGTGCTACTCAGTGCCGGTGGTGCATGTATTGACAGTATATTAATCGTTTCTCCCTCCCAGCTCCCAGAAAGGGCTGCATATCTGCCTGTCATATCTGACCACGTCTTCTCTATTATCAGTGGGAATCATTTCTTAAGGAATATCCCCATGCCTCTGGAACTGGTGGTAAACCCTGCGTGGATGCTATCTTATAGCCCCCAACGCCTTACATTTGTTGCCCAACAGATGGGTTTCCTGCAGGAGGACTACATCAGGGGAGTGGCGCTTTAAAAATTGGAGAACAATACCCCTTTTTATTTTGTCCCCCAATCCATTTACATTCCAGGTCAATAGCCTGAGATCAGGAGTCATCTTGTGATTCATAGGGAGTCGTGTAAACAATTATATTTCTGCTGGACCCAACAGGGGCCGGCCTCTCTTCGCCTGGCTAGCTTAAGTCTCCCGAAGTGTGCTTCAGATGTGCATGGTGTTTCTCCAGTGGTGCTAAATTTTTAGATCCTACACTGCAGAATGAAGTAAACTCACCCAACAGGGTGTCAGAAGCCCCTCCCCTTCCCAACCCCGGATCCCTTGAACAATCCCCCCTCCCAGCAACCCTGCCTGACGGACCCATTCAGCCTGCCTCCCCCAACTCAGCAGATTACCTGTCATCCCTCCTCAAACTAGAAAGAGTTAGGAGACCGTGTTTCCCCCCCGCGGTCCCATCCTCTCATCCCCTGTAATCGTATTGATTATTGACCCCGACCCTTACATTCCCAAAATCGTGCAAATGTCTGGCATGGGTTAGCACCTTAGGCTTAGACAGAGCCGTCATTTTGATCTCGTCTTCTAGCCGTTTCTGATGGTAGTTGGATCGGTCGCCTGTGCTCAGTCCCTTAAGGCCGATCGTTCCTGTGGTGCGCTGCCAGATACAGTAATCCATTATAATACTCTGTCTCTCTCCCTGGATGAAGGGATGTCCCCTCCGTTAGTTTGCTCCACTGTGACCCTCCCTGCTGATATTAATGGTCCTTTTGGTCTTGTCCCTTGGTGCCGCTTAGTTGGGGAGCCGCCCACCGTATGCTAGCCATCTAGCCAGGCCCATGCCTCCTCCGGTGATTCATAGAATCATGTTTTGCCCCGTCTTCAATCCTGAGTTTCGCCGGGAAAACCATTGAGTACTTCACTCCCTTCTTCCTCAGTGCATGTTTCACTGTTAAGAAGGTCTGCCTCTGCCTTTGCACTTTCAGGGTGAAATCAGGGAAAAAGGAAAGTTGTGCATTCTCGTAGCAAACAGGTGGGCCCACCCTGGCAGTCTGTAGCACCACGTCTCAGTCTCTGAAGTTGAAGAGGTGGACAAGAATAGGTCTGGGCAGCGCCCAGGGAAGTGGCCTACCTCCCGGCACTCTATGTGCTCTTTCCACTGCAAAATTTTTTCGAGAGACCTCGGGCTGTAGGTGTTTGACGATGAGATCTTCAACTAACAGGTCTGCAGAGGGGCCTTCTGCTCTCTCTGGGACCCCAAAGATGCGTACATTATTTCGCCTTGATTTGCCCTCAAAATCTTCCAACCTGGCTTCCAAGCTGGCCCTCGCTACCTGGAGCTCCCCAACCCGGTCCTGCAGGGCTTTAGTATCTTGTGTAAGCACCACCGCCATATCTTCCACTGCTTGGATTCTGGTGTCCATATTGCGTAGATCTGCCCGTATCAGGGTTACTTCCGATCCAACATTATCTATTCTTCCCTCTAGGGCCGTACAAACTCCTTGTATTGCGGCCATGATATCCTTTAGGGACAAGGAGTCACCTGTTGAATGTTGCTGAGGCGCCGCAGCCATTTGATCCCCAGGAGGGTCCACCCCCTCTGGGCCGCTGGGTAGGGTGAATTTGTCTAGCTTTTTTTGGTGCGTAAGTACGGACCCCCGTCATGGCCACCAGGGAGAAGGGCACTGGTTGGGAGGGGGATACGCTCCCTCAGGTACTCCCTGCCACAGGAGGGTGTTGATCCTGCACGGCCTGTCAAGTTTCCCTGGAACTCTCGGGCCCCCCTCCAACACTAAATTGGTTTGCGACCACACCCTGGTATGTCGTGCAGCTCCCAGTCCTCTCGGGCTCTCCCGCGGTTCATGCACTTTCAGGGAGGAACTTAGACACCACAGGCCTCTACTCTGAGTGTCACGATGTCTCTGCGGCCTCCATTGATGCCTTTTTCCCGTGCGCTCACTAGGCCCCTTCCCCGCCGATGAGGCAATCGTGGCTCGTTGTGCCACCTTCAGTCACTTTTCATAGGCCCCCCTGGTGCCCCTGTGTCCATAGTATCTCTAACTTGTGGTGTAGTGGTGGGCAGGAGAAGCAGTCACTCTTCCAGGCCTCCTGTGCCGCACCACAGCTACGGTCGCGGGCCTCCACAGTCCCGGGGGTCGAACGGTCTGAGCTCCTGGCCGCTACTCACATTTAGCGGTGGCTCTGTATCCTGGCCGCCGCCAGGCTTGGATTGTTCCTCGGGATGCTCGATATTTGCGCCAGCCATCCAGGAGTCTCCCGAGACTGCCCGCCCGAGCTCCTGCCACTCCCCGTCTCCGGCCGTGCGTTGCGTCTCAGTATTGCCTAATCAAGGGCGGGGCTTTTCCCCGGTGATCAGGCCTCACCTCTTTCAGTTTACGGGCACCGTTGGAGAGCGCAAATCAGTCTGGCCACTTCCCGCTACACCCACCGACTCCAGGACTTGTGGGTCGGGCTCATTACTTTAGATTAGTGTCTGGATGGAATGGGGGATGAGTGCTGGGTGCCGGAGCCGCTCTAGGAAGCGCCCATCTTCGAGTGCAAGTAGTGGCATGCAACATGTGTGTAATTGGAATATAATTTAAATTTGCATGATAGACATTTAAGCCACTATTTTGTAAAAGAATGACTGTGAAATGGTATGTTCCTGTGCTGCCATTGGTTTCCTCTGCCCACAAGGTGCCTTGCTGACCACCAGAAATCCATGCATGAGCAGCATATCTCTCTTTGTCATTCGGTGCATCTCCCTGGGCACAGTGTCCATGCTACATACTTTCTCCTTTGCCTTCTTGCTCCTGCAGTAGTCTCTTTTTTCTCAAACAGGTAGGCATGTTTCATTAGTGGAGATGAACTTTCAGAACTCTAGGTCAAACCTTGCACGCTCAGGACCAGACGCTGGATGTCAACCAAACCTGTGACAAATATGTTTTCCGTGATTTTTTTCACTGCCTGGACAACTGCAAGCCTTTGTCTCTGCTGCGCATGCCGTAGTTATGTACTAGAAGGGACATTTGCATTGCTTATGCCTGGGGGTGAGGGAGGTGTGTTTGTGTGTGTGTCCAGTATATGTATACATATCTGTGTTTGCCTGATGGACGTTTGCATTGCTCATGCAGGGGGTGGGGGGGAGGGTAGTGTGTGTGTACAAATATATATGTATACATATCTATGTGTTGTGTGTGCCTGATGGACGTTTGCACTGCTTATGCTGGGGGTGGGGGGTAGGGTGTGTGTGTTTGTACAAATATATATGTATACATATCTGTGTTTGTGTGTGCCTGATGGACGTTTGCACTGCTTGTCCTCTACTTTATCTGTTTTGAGTAAGGGCATATATCATGATGTCCTTGCCCTTTGTGTGCGGGACTTTTGCACTGCTAGTAGCATACTGTATCTGTTCTGCGTGTGCTAATGAAACATTTTCTCTGAAGAATCACTAGCTTTTGAATTTTTAATGACTGTTACTTACAGCTGCTGGTACCTTATTCCATGTACTACATTAGACAGTCACCTTTTCAGTTTTTAAACTACTATTTCAGTGTTTGGCCCTTTCTCCTCCCTTACCTACTTTCTTACATACTTGTATTTGTTTCCTTCATTCCCTTTTCACATTCACATTTTATGTTTATTCCTGTATTGCTGGCTGAATATTTATTGGCCTCTTACCATACAGTTTCCGTTACGATCGCGATTTGACTCCCCGTCCTTTCCTATTTTTGTGTCTTTTGGATCTCGTGTTACTCTCATCCACAGTATTCTCCCTTCTCATCACTTTGATTTTCCCACTGTACAACCTGATATGTTTTTAGAGCACCTTGCAAGAACTCAGCATGGAAAGTCTACCAGTCACAATCTGCTTTAGGCTTTCTCCACATACACTCGGCTTTTTATGGCTTATTCTTCAGGACTCCAATTGTGTTTTTCTTGTTCTATCTGGTGATGTTAACTTGATAGTTGCATTTCTTATCCCTCTGTCATCGTTACAATTGTGTAAGGTACCTATTATATCCTCTTGCAGCCTTGAAAAAGTCTAGATGACGAAACATGTGTCAGCTGCCTTTCTTTAATGGATTTCACGTCTCAAAAGGAAGAAATGTGAATAACTGTGAAAAGAATAAATCAAAACCAACACAATTTTGATCTTGCAACTTTTCTTTATTGGCACACCATATGATCATTGGACTTCTCTGAGTGCTTCGGTATTTCTTTGTTCATTAGACTGTAGGACTGGGGTCTCTTCATTTCTGGCTATCTTGCCCTAGATGCCAGGGTGTAAATACCAGGAAAGCACCAACTTTACTTTTGTGTTATGATTTTACACATCCGTTTCCCTAGCTTTGTGTACGGCTTGGGATGTGCTGACTTTGGGGCTTAGCCGTCATTATCTTGTGTATAAGTCCTGTGATATAGCACTCTCCTTCTCCCCTCTCAGTAGGCCGGCAGACTTCCAGGTCTCAGACAGACCCACAGCTTCTCCTGAAAGAAGTGAAGCTTTTAGGCGATGTCCCCTCACCTCGAGGAAACTAGGTACTGATGATGCAGCCTCCAAGCAAGAGTATCCATAACACAAACACAATGAGTGTGGAGCTCTGCATGAGACTGCCATCAGTCTTCCTGGGTGGGCCAGACATGGGAAGATAAAAGGCCCAGGCAATGCCTAGAAACTTCTCCCCCTTAAGGCACAGAATGTGGTAGCTCATCCCAATTCCCCTACCATTACCCAAGTGGCAGTGCTCAGGAAGACCTAGTCAGCCTTTCCCAGACAAACAGGTCACACAGAATTTCTAAGGTCGGTCCTGCCCCCTTCCCTCCTCACTTCTGTGCCTAGGTCTACACCCACTAGCCCAGGAATGCAGGTAATACACATATACTGTCTGGGAAGGGTGTATCAAACCCTACTGTACCATGTCAGTAGCAGGAGCAATCCGAAATAGATCCCGCTAGGTAAAGCAAAAGCATACTTACACTTGCAGAAACATTGAGTCCTACTAGCAGGCTTTGAACACTTAACACATGCTTGACATACAATGCAGAGAGCCAGCGGAGGGTCTAGGCCTGACACATGAGTGGAACTTTACAGTTGGGGGCTGACAGGCATTGCACTCTGTTTCAGGAACAGGAAAAAGTCTATCCTTGGACTAAGTATTTAAAAACAGTAATCATCCACCGAAACTCATTGTCCATTGCTCAGTGACACAGACCGTAGTCTGATGTCACTCAAGGTGAACACTGTTGGTGCCCCAACTTAGGCTCAGAGCCAGGCTCTGGGATTCAGGGTGGATTTTGAGCCTAGACCTCAGCAGGCACACAGTATGTCATGGCTGGACCAAAAGAGAGTGAGTATACCAGATATACCTGCAGTTGGGTAGTTCTGGGCAGGCATGCATGCCTGTCTACCACACAGGAGACATTCCTGTCAAATGCACCAGCAAGGCTCACAAGGCCAGGGACTACTAAGTATATGCCTAGCTAAAATGCTTTACACTGAGCTGAGTGCCAAAGTCTCCAATATGAGACATCCTTTTTTGAGAATCTGTTCTGCTTTAATAACAAACTCCTGCAAGAGAGTCAGACACCAAGGCAGAGGCTAAGGAATGTAAAACATAAGTTGAACAGAGAAAATGATTGGAGTGGAGCCGAGCAGTTTAAAATCTGCTCAGCACTTCTAAGAATGTAGTTGGAGTTAGGTTCAGTATGCAGTTTGGAAGTGTCCTCATTCAAGGCCAAGGAACTCTCACTGAACTGCAAACAATGCATGGTGGGGTCCAAAGGTCTCAAAACAGGACCATTTGGGATTACGGTGGAACATCCCTTGTTTAAAGTCAATTTAGCCCAATGGTACTTCTCAATGATAGATGGGCTCTGGGTTTTAAAGTCCGAAGAGTGTGATTGAAGGTTCCCTTTCGAACTCTAACACATCCTGAAAGAAGTCTGAACCTCTATTCCTGGGCTGTGACCAGTAGTGGGCAAACCACCCTCTCACTCTAAGAAAGTTCTTCATATTTTGGTACTAATCTGTAAGGGGCTTTGCTTTCTAGAGCTTCTGTAAGGTAAAATAGGTACATACTCATACAGTGACCAGTGGCCAGTGGCTCTTCCATATGGGAGGATAGAAACTGAAAAATATGAGGGAACTGAACATCCAAATGGGTAATGGACCAATGGTGCCCATGTCAATGACAAATATAATGCTTCTCCGGGAATTAGGTAGACATCAGAGGCTACACAGATAAAAGACCTTAGAGAACAGGTGGAAATAAGAGTGCCCAGCTGCCTGGAAGGCCACAGAAGAAAATCTAAAGTATAGCAAGTGAGCACATGTAAGGAACAAATGCACTAGGAATTTCTCATGTGGCAGAGATGGAAAGGTAAGCAAAGCTTAGTGTGGAGATATAACCTGAGACTGAGCGGGTAGACAGGGGGAGGTTCTAGGAGGGAACAAACCACACGATCTCGCATTAACCCTATTTTATTTTGTCTGTTTTGCAGCTCTCAAAGCTCTTCCTCTAGTGGGGCAAACATCCTAATAAGAAAGGGAGGTAGAGCTATGGCGTAAGGGAACATTCTCTCCAAGTGAAAGAGAGCCATCAGCAATATGACCCAACACATCTCTATATGTAACATTCTGTTTCCAACTACTTTCCTCCTCCCATCTGATTTTTGTCATATACAATACAGACCCTGGTGTTTTCTTTCATATACAATACAGACCCTGGTGCGGACTTATATTTCTCATCCACATTTTACATTAATTGAAGGGAATATCCTTCTACAGAACTTTCTGCTCTATCCACAATGATGTAAGTACTGTGTATGGATCTCAAGGCTCTAGCCATTCACTGCTGAAGATGCAGGAAAGAACTCCCTGTGTCCTTTCATGGTCTACCATAAGCCACAGTGGCTGAAAAGCTTCCTAACAGAAAGGTGTAGACATGAGAACAATGAAAGATCAAGTGCAGTGTCCCTGGAAGATCATAAAGGGGACCACTGTCAGCAAGGATTGCCAAGAAGATATTTGTAAGGACATCGGGGAGTCATTACATGTCCGCCCACGGAAAAAACCACAGAACTATACTAATGACAAAGTGTTAAGTAGCAAATGGAGTCAAAAAATAACTTTCCATTGACCTGGCTGGTGGGCTAGCTTGAGGACCTTTACGACCCTTAACAGATAAGCAGGTCAATGTAAGTATATAATGTAGGTAGCACAAGCCTAGCTATGCACAGCGATGTCCTGTACAGAGAGAAAGAGGGCTGGTGATGTCACTCAAGTAAAGGAATCTTGTTTTAAGGTGTTGAGATGTAGGTTTCTTTGAAGCGGTCTATCTTCAATTCTTTCTTGACCCTGAAGAGGGTTGGAGTGGTTCTAATGATGATGCTGCTTTCTTTCTTTTTTGCAAAAAGCATTTACGTCAAAGGGATATTTTAATTTAATAAACAAGGTTAAGACACAAAGTTCATGTTATAAAACTCCCCCACAAAAAACAAGGAAATAATTAATTTAAAAAAGGCACTACATGCTCCTACTCTCAATATTTCTGCATTGTTGAAATGTACTCAAAAAGTTTAATGCATGTGGTCAACTCATTGGAAGTAAGTATTTGTTAATATATAAACTATATAAAACCAATCACTCCCATATCATGCATGCATTCAAGCATATATATGTTATACTCAGCATGCTGTGTGTCATTCACAGCTTTCTATTGTTGTCAGAGCGTGGGCCATGATGTGAAATATCAGCATGAGATTTAGTGCGTTGTTGGGAATTATCGGGTCCCCCAGTAAAGGGAACCTTTGCCTGTAAGTATAAAGCATGCACGTGGAAATGCAACCCATCTCTGCAGTATACTTATGAGCAGTGTCTGCCCTCCAGCTGGGTGTTCTGCATATAGATTCAGTCAGAAGTACAGCATAGGCCTTATTAAGTGGGGAAGGCAAGTTATTATTGCCGCAGTGTGACTGTTTAGACACTGTTCTCTCTTGAAGAGATACTTTATTCACTGGTCTCCTGCTGCGACTGCCTCTCTCATTCCTCAATGCATCTTGGTAAATGTAGTCCATCTACTCCCAGCATTCACAGTGGTTGCTAAAAAGTTCACGCGAGGCCAATGGTGTAGATTTCTTGACTGACAGTGTTTCATGCTCTCAGTGCCAGCTTCCATTGATGCAGCAGTCGCAGTGACACCTGGGCACATGGGCCAGAGGGGCCCACTGAACGCTAAATATCGCTGCATTTCACAGTTCAGACCCCCAGCTCTTCCTTGCACTAGCGCCCATGACACACAGGCTACACCACTGCACACTCTCTGGTAATCATCTAGTTCCATTGTGGCAAAATGTGTGTGGAGAAAAGTTACGACCTTAGAGCCCTATCTGGAATCTTGATTCACTCTCCTAATAAACGCCATTCTTCCCAAAAACACTCAGACAAATTAGAAAATAAATGTTGCCACTGCCCGGGTCTCTGCCTCTCGGTCCATCCCTTTCATCCAAAGCATCTCCGTTTTCGAACCATCTCGAATCCCGTGGAGCTCCTCCCACACCTTGTATTTCAAAGGCGGCTCCCCGGAGGCCGCCCCGCCAGGGGAACAGAGGCGCTTGTGTTGAAACCCGTCACTGAGCATTCAAAGCAAACACCGCGGCTCGGCCAAACAGTGACACTATGTAGACATTTGACTGATTTAACACTTCAAGTTCAACTCTGTTGACACAGTTGACTGTCGAGCGTCGCATCATTGACTTTACAAGGGAGAACTCTGTGAGCTGCTACCTGGAGTTCTTCATGCAAATCACACGAGCATACACACTGCCAACACCATCTCACGCGCATTTAACAAATACAGAAACAAATCATCCATGTTTCTACATACATGATTCATTTCCATGCAACGAAAAAAAAAGAAGGGGATACCTTATTCGAACTTTCCTAAAATAGAGATAGGCTTTATTTTGGAGGCGTGACTTGCAATCAGTATCGTGTTGTTACTTTACTTCTTCAAATAAGAAACAGTGACGTGACTCTCAAATAAGTTAACACGTACAAAGAATGGTGTCAGTAATGGAATCATTTAAAACTTAAATGCTATATGTTGCCTTCAAAGAAAAACATTCTGTTTATTATGCAAGTGGTGAGCAGGGATATGACTCAGAAGCCATTTCTTATACGTGGACCTGAAATAAAAGTTATTTCTACCTTATATATGAGAGATACCCACGAGGGTCACGTTCGCGCTATATAAAACTTTTCAAATAAATGAATATACTGTTTTTAGGTATCTCCCAGTAGTATCCGCTATAAGTTGTCAATTTGTGGCATCTTAACTTTATTTTTCATTTGACTCGAATCAGGTCACCTGCATTTAAGTGGGATGGATTCAGTGTAACATACCTTGTTTAGATGTGGACCACTCTATGCAATTGACTACCAAGGCATTGACTACACTGTTTCTATGTGATTGTTCACATGTTCTTCCATAGGGTTTTCCTTTTAGTTTTTATGATTCTTGTGAAAAATTGGGTTGTATGTTGAGTGGGGTGAAACCCTACTCAAGCCACAATCCTTGTCAGGGCGAAAAACAAAAGTCACTAAATTAACCTGTGCTTGATCCTCTGGTAGCATGGCATACAAGCAGTCAGGCTTAACTTGAAGGCAATGTGTAAAGTATTTATGCAGCACACAAACAGCAATAAAGTGAAAACACAACAAAAAAATCAATACAAAATTAGGAAACTAGAGTACAATGTTATAAATTATTTGACATCAAAACAACAAAAATCCAATCAGTAGAACCAGAGATATGCAATTCCAAAGATTTAAGGTAAGTATAGCGCCTAAAAGCACAAAACGCCACTGGCGGTTATCTCGTTGTATGACACTGGGTGCAAGTTACAAGTTCAGGCCGATCACAATGGAGCGTGGGCCGGGTACAGGGACCAGGTTAGTTCTGCTGAAAAAATTTACTTCTAAAGTCCAATACAAAGAGCTCTGTTCATGGTGGAGGAGGCCATGAAGAACAGGGAGAGCATTGCGGATGGTAGTAGCTGTAGTGGGAAGAATAAGCCGGGCGTCGAGGACGGTCGTCACAGTAGCGTGAAGAACCTGCCGGTAACGCAGACAGTTGTTGGTGGAGCTTAATGTTGGCAGGCACCGCGGGCTGTCGATGCTGTTGCGTGCAGTGCCGCTCTCATGTTGCCGGGCTGCGCTGGTGGTCGCTGTAGCACGAGCAGTTTGCTGTGCATTGGCGGGCTAAGCAGGGGGCAAGATCTTGGCCTGTTCACAGTATTGAAGAACCCAAGACTACAAAATATCTCCTTTTCTGATGCCACACCAAGGGTCCAGGGCCTGAGGGACACCTCTTGGGGATCAGGGACTCAATCCAGCAGAAGCCAGCAGGGCTCAGGCAGGTCCTGTTGCAGGTCCAGTACCGCTGGTCAGCTGGGCAGTTGCAGGTAGGCCTCTGGAGCTTGTTGTGTCACTGTAGCTCAGAAAAGGTGGTCAGTCAGCTGACCCTTGGATCCACTTTAGCCTGGGATGAAGGGTGCATATCCAGTCTTCCTTCTGAGGCAGCAGGGCAGGCTTCAATCAGCAGGGCAGTCCTGTGGCAACAGGGCAGTCCTTTTTCTGTAGTGTCCACAGATCCAGGAGTGTACTGAAGTGTTGATCTGAGGGACCCCATTTTAGGTCAAAGTCTACCAGACAGTGCAGCTGCCTGGTTTGCACAGACATCTTGGGGTCCTTTCTGAACGCTTACCTGGGAATGCATTCTGCCCATTGCTTACCATTGGCTTTGTGGTTTATAACTCACATTTGCTTGCTTTGTATTTGCTGTCTTTATTTGTTTTAGGCTGTCCAGCATGTCTTTGTTCCTCCCGTGGAGCATAGCCTGATTACCACCTCTCTGACTCGCTCTTTGTATTCTTTCACAAGTGCTCACTTCCTGTAAATAGTCCTTTAAATTTTGTTCTTATCTTGTCACATTGGATGTGTATTGTAAGACAGAGGTCAAATGTCAGATTCTGTCTTGACGTGGGAGCTTGGTGTTTACTATTCTTTCTCTGACTTCAAAGTGAGAGGATTTATGTGACAATCTTGCTAAGTACTGGGGGTGTGCTGGAGGAAACGCTGTAGGATGTTATTTTTTTCTGGCACACAGCAAAATGTAAATATCTGTAAATAAACTATGCAAATATTTTTAGAATATATCAGAATTAGGAAAGCATAAGTGAAGCACATTTTTTTGTAATTCTAAAGGTTGGTGGAAACAAATATTTGACTACAATCAGAACAAATCACTAGATGATGCCATTTCCACATATTATCATATAGGCGCTGTATACTTTTATTAGAAATACTGAATGTCTGTGCAAATGTAATGGTCATTTCAATTAAAAATGTGTTGTCTGTTATGGCAGTGCACTACCACACCATGGATACTCCACTCAACCTAACTCCACTCTACAACACTCTACTCCACTCTATGCAATTCCATTCTGCAACACTTGACTCCACAATGCTCTACTTCCCTCTACGCTATGCCACTTCACTCTGCGCCACTCCACTCTACGCCACTCCACTCTATAACACTCCACGACACTCAACATCAATCCACTCTATGACACTCTACTCCACTCTACAACATTCTACTCCACTCTATGCCAACCTACTCTACTCCTCTCTATGCCACTGTGCTCCACTCTACTCTACGCCACTCTACTCCACTTTGCACCACTACACTTCACTCTACGTCACTCCACTCTATACCACTCCACTCTATGCCACTCCACTCCACAATACTCCACTTAGGACACTCTAGTCCATTCCACTCTACGGCACTCTACTCCAAACTACACAACTCCACTCTATGACACTCTAAACTACTTATTTCCAGGCCACTCTACTCCACTCTGTGCCATTCCACGCTACTCCACTCTATGTCACTCCACTCTATAACACTCCACGAAACTCTACGCCACTCCACTCTATGACACACAACTCTTTGACACTCTATACCACCCCGCAACACTCTATGTCACTGTTAGATGCTGGAACTCTAATTGGCAGAGGTATGCACCCTGTCCAAGTTGGGACCACAATCCTAGTCAGGGTAAGTCAGATACACCCCCTAAATTAATCAATCAATCAGGGAATTGTAAGCGCGCTACTCACCCGTGAGGGTCTCAAGGCGCTGAGGGGGGGTCCGCAGATCTGTTTAGCCGAAGAGCCAGGTCTTGAGGGTCTTCCTGAAGGTGTTCAGGGAGTGGGCGCGTCTGATGTCTGCCGGTAGCTCGTTCCAGGTCTTGGCTGCAATGTGAGAGAAGGGTCTTCCGCCTGCTCTGGCTCTGTGGATGCGCGAGGTTTCGGCCAGTGCGAGGTTGGAAGATCGGAGGTTTCTTTTGGGTACGTGGAAGTTGATTCTGTCGTTGAGGTATTTGGGTCCGTTGTTGTGTAGGCATTTGTACGCGTGAGTGAGGATTTTGAAAGTGACTCTTTTCTCCACAGGGAGCCAATGGAGACTTTGTAGGTGTTGGCTGATGTGTTCGTGTCGGGGGATGCCGAGGACGAGTCTGGCGGCGATGTTCTGTATTGTCTGGAGTTTGTGGAGTAGGGACTTGTTGATGCCGGCGTAGAGTGCGTTTCCATAGTCCAGTCTGCTGGTGATGAGTGCGTGGGTGACTGTCTTCCTTGACTCAGGGGGGATCCACTTGAAGGTCTTGTGGAGGATGCGGAGGGTGTTGAAGCAGCTGGAGGTGACGGCGTTGACCTGTCGGTTCATGGTGAGTGATGAGTCGAGTACGATGCCGAGGTTCTTGGCGTGGTCTGATGGGGTAGGTGGGCTTCCGAGGGCGGTCGGCCACCAGGTGCTGTACCATGCAGAAGGGGTGGTACAGAGGACGAGGACTTCTGTCTTCTCGGCGTTGAGCTTCAGGCAGCTGTTGGTCATCCAGACTGCGATGTCTTGCATTCCTTTCTGGAAGTTGAGTTTGGCAGTGGTGGGGTTTTTGGTGAGGGAGAGGATGAGCTGGGTGTCGTCGGCATAGGATACAATGTTACAAGGACCAACCATGTCCCGCTGAAAAAGTACCTTTGGATGGAGGATGCGTCGTCGTCAAAGACTCGATGCGAGGAGCAGAGGAGGCGATGTTTCGTCGTAGATCCGGCTGGATGTAGGCGCTGTGTCGGTTCCGACCCGAGCAGTCGTACATGCGTTGTCGGCAAACCCTTTACGATAGAGAGAATACGTCATCGTCAAGCCGCACAGCCGGTGATGGGATGTCTGTGTCCTCAGTGGCAGCGGCGATGGCAAGGGGAGATGAGTTGGTTCTGACCGGCGCAACAATGGCAATGCGTGGTTTTTGCAGCAAACAGCCAGAAAACCCACTTCCAAGAGCCCAGCACTGGATTGGCACTTTTTGTCAGGCAGGACTCTCAGTTGTCAGAGTCTGGAGGCTGTAGCAGGGTTGTTGGAAATGTTTGATGTCCCTGAGACTTCAAAACAGGAGGCAAGCCAGCAAGCCTTTGGAGTCACTTTGGTTCTGGGGATGTAGAGATGTAGGTCCAGTCCTTCTCACTCGCAGGCAAAGAGGGCAGCAGGGCATGTACAGCAAAGCAAGAGTCCAGCAAAGTCCAGCAGTAACAGAGCAGTCCTACTTCCTGGCAGAGTATCCTCAGGTCCCAAAGTGTACTGAGCTGGGGGTGTTAGGGGTCAAGTACTTATATCCAGTTGTGCCTGTGAAGTGGGGGAGACTTCAAATAGAGGCCTTTGAAGTGCACAAGGTCCCTGCCATGGCTCCAGACTCACTACAGGGGGATATGCAGCTCTTTGTGTGGGGACAGGCACAGCCCTATTCAGGGGCAAGGGTCAGCTCCTCCCTCCCATCCTGCCAGGATGGCCCATCAGCCTGGTGATGGGCCATTGATATGTGAATTGCCCATCAGGCACACCTAAGCTCTCTTTGTGTGTGGCAGTCTAGAAGGACGTGTATTCAGAGACAGGCAGAGGCACAGAATAGTTAAAGTAAGAAAATGAGAACTTTCTAAAAGTGCCATTTTCAGATTTGCAACTTAAAATCCAACTTTACTAAAAGTTGTGATTTTAAATTGTGAGTCCAGAGACACCAAACTCGAAATATCTATCTTTTCCCCATAGCAAATTACACTTATAAGGTAATCCCAATGTTACCCTATGTGAGAGATAAGCCTGGCAGTAGTGAAAAACGAATTTAAGTGTTTTTCACTACAAAAACATGTGAAACTTAAAAGTGCATGTCCAACTTTTTAAATCACTGCACCCTGCCCTTAGGGCTGTTCACGGCCTACCATAGGGATGACTTATATAGTTTAAACAGGAAGATTTGGGCAATGGCAAGAGGGTTAACTTGCCAGGTCGACATGGCAGTTTAAAACTGCACACACAGGCTTTGCAATGGCAGGCCTACTAGTAGAATCTATTTTACATGCCCTGGCCACACGTGGTGCACTTTACTAGGGACTTATAAGTAAATTAAATATGCCAATTGTCGATAAGCCAATGTTACCATGTTTTAAGTAAAGAGCACATGCACTTTGGGACTGGTTAGCAGTGGAAAGTGCCCAGAGTACTAAAGCCAACAAAAATGCAACCAACACAAAAGGGAGGAGACCCTACAGAAATGGCCAGGTCGAGCAGTCACTCTACGTCGCTCCACTCTATGACACTCTACACCACTTCACTCCACTCTGCGCCACTCTATGCTATGCCACACCACTCTGTGACAGTCCACTCTATGACACTTTACTGCACTCAACACTATGCCACTTCACTCTACTCCACTCTACAGCACTCCGCTTCGCTTTATGGCACTCCACTCTACGACACTTTCCTTCACTCTACGCTATGCCACTCTACGCCACTCCACTCTGTGTCCCTCAACTCTACGTCAGTCCACTCTATGACACTCGACTCCGCTCTACGCCACTCCACTCTACAACACTATACTCCACTCTATGCCATTCTATTCCACTCTACGACACCCCACTCTACAACAGTCTATGACACTCAACTCAACTCTACTCCACTCTACAACACACCACTCTACTCTACTTTACTCCACTCTGTGCCACAATACTCTATGCCCCTCCACTCTACGACCCTCCACTCTTCGACACTTCTCCACTCTATGATAATCTACTCCACTCTATGCCACTAAACACCATTCTATTCCACTCTACGACACTCCACGACACTCTATTGCCCTCTACTCTATGACCCTCTACTCTACGACCTTCCACTCTATAACACTCCCCTCTCCAATCCTCCACTCTATGACCTTCCACAGCTCTCTACAATACTCTATGACACTCCACTCTACAACATTCCATTCTACGACACTCCACTCTACACCACGCCACTCAGCTGCACTCCACATAATGACACTCTACTCTATGCCACTCCACTCTATAACACTGTACTCGACTCTATAACACTCAACTCCACTCTATGCCACCCCACTCTACTCCCCCTTATGCCACTCCACAACACTTTACTCCAATCTACGCCCTCCACTCTATGCCCCTTCATGACATTCTACTCCACTCTACAACACTCTGTTCCACTCTATGTCACAACACTGTACTCCACTCTGCCCGTCCCCTGTATGCCCCTCCCCTCTATGACCTTCAACTCTACACCTCTCCACTCTATGCCACTCTATATCACTCATCTCTACGCTACTCCACTCTACACCATTCCACTCCCCTGTACTCCACGACACTCCACTCTACTCCTAGACACTCCTCTCTATTCCATGACACTCCACTCTACTATACGACATTCCAATCTACAATACTCCACTCTACACTAACCCAAACTACGACATTCTATGCCCCTCTCCGCCACTCCACTCTACAATACTCCAATCTATGCCATTCCCCTCTACACCACTAACTTTTAGCCATGCTGAACAGAAGCCAGGCTGGTGTACAACATAGCTAAAACTCATTGCCACCATGCTTTTGCCAATGCCACTTTGACGTAGAAGAAACCTCTAGAGTTTTCCTCCTACTGAAGTGTCTAGAATTTCTTGACTCCCTGCCTTGGTTCCAGTCTGTTTGGGGGCACAATAGGCTTGTGGGAAGTCCTTTGTGTTAGCTAGTCCAGTGCCTTTGAAGTGCAAGAGAGTTAGGGGACAGCCAACAGCAAGATCCTCTTTTGTGATACTGTCTGGGAGGAATACACAAAGGGGAACTGCCAACTACACCTAGTCATGTGAGCCAGGGACTGGCTGCAGGCCAAATAGTTAGGAGAAGAAAATGCCAACTTTCTAAAAGTGGTATTTTCAGAATTTTGACTTAAAATTCGGCTTTACCATTAAAGAGGATTTTAAATTACAAATTTCTCAGAAACCAAACATGATATTCCCACCTGATCCCACACAAATGTTATCCCTTAATAAATGTCATAAGGTAACCCAATGTTATGCTATGGGAGAGGTTGACCTTGCAGTAGTGGAAAAAACATTTTGAGGATTTTCTCTACCAGGACATGTAAAACTGTAAAGTAAATGTCCAACTTTTTAAATACAATGGACCCTGCCCTTAGAGCTATTAAGGGCCTACCCTAGGGCTGGCATATGTATTAAAAAAGAAGATTTAGGTCTGGCAAAGGTTAATTTGCCAGGTCGAAATGGCAGTTTAAAACTGCACACAAAGGCTGCAATGGCAGGCCTGGGACATGTTTTAAAAGACTGCTTAAGTCGGTGGCACAATCAGTGCTGCAGGCTCACTAGTAGTATTTAATTTACCAGCCCTGGGTACCTGTAGTATCAGTAGCATTTAATTTACCAGCCCTGGATACCTATAGTACAATTTAACTAGGGACTAACAAGTAAATTAAATGTGACAATTGGGTGAAATCCAATTTCACCATGTTTAAAAGAGAGAGCACAGGCACTGTAGTGCTGGCTAGAAGTACTAGCCCTTTAGTAAAGCATACAGAGTCCTTAGGCCAACAAAAACGAATTCAGCAAAACAGGAAGAGTGAATGCAAAAAGGTTAGGGAAAGACTGCTGTAAGGCTGACAGGTTAAACAATTCTCTTCCTTTTGCCTAATAAATCTCTTTTTAGCTTTATTTAGATCTTTATTTTTGGTATTTTCTAAACCTGTAGCCCTGCTATGAATATATGGAACAGTACATATGTCAAAAGGAACAGATGATGGACAGAATGCTGAATCAATCGAACATTCACCCCCAGTCATGGATTTGGGCTAAATCCATCGTTTTTTTGCACGCCACACCATTCCAGTTTAGACCCAGCCATATGCAAATCAGTCTTGACCTTGTTCCTCATGGGAACAGTCCAGCCCGAACTGCCAGGCCAGGTCCTCTCTGGACCAGAAGCAAGCATCCTAGGACCGGTTTCGGGGTTTCACTCTTCATCAGCCAGGATAGCTTGAATCTGGTGGCGTAGCGAGTACATATGTCCACCAGTCACCTTTCTGCTCTTCCTTACACTGTGCTTTTTTAGGGTTATGTTACATGTCCCAGACTGGTCACGATGTGTGAATTACCTTCCTTTATGGTGATGACTGGGGAGGATTGCGACTGATATATGGACTAGCCTGGATCATAATTGGGAACTCATCCCTAATATTTTGTTCATGGTTAACTGAAGCGTTCTCATCTCACAGTAAATATAAAGGCGAACAAGTTCTGATGTTATATTTTTATTTGTTTTATTTTCATTTGGTTTTTACATTTGTCCAATTCTAATTTCTAGACTTTGATAATACAGTTACATAACAAATGTGAGATGAGATATTATTTATATTTGAGTAGAACAATATTATATCATATTTTATTTTAGAATGATAGTTCAAAACACGTCTTTGTTGTAAAATTTCTAGCAAATTCTACATGCTTATTTGTTATATTATATGAGATGAAAACATTGCATTAATAAGAGTTTACCATAAACATGTCCCATTATCCGACCTATATTTTGCAATTACACCACCCTTTGCACCTAGAATGGGATTACAGTAAAACTTGATGCTTTTTCTGTTATTCTTTAAACCCAAGAAAACACTTGCTGATTTTTGCTGCTCTACAGAGTTAGAGTAATAGAGGGATTTCCTCCTAGCCTTCCTGTCTATACATGTCTACCTTTTATTTCCCCTATGACCAATTGAGCTGTAAATCTGTGCCCTTAGACTCTACTTACATAAAGATCCGTACAGGTTTGACACTCAGGTTGTTCTCAATGTTTTGAATTAAAGTCCAGATTGCATAGAATATGGTTCTTGAAAAGATCCTTTCATAGATTTCTGCATGCCTTGTCTCTGTTTCAATTAATGGCATTTTGGAAGGTCCTCCCTCTATGTATTCAATGCATTTGATCCTTTCTCAAAGAAAGTACAACCCTCTTTCTAACCTATTGCATTTGGAGGGCTGAAGTAGTCGAAGCAAGCATCATCTCCCTAGATGAGAATGCCACTAAAAGCCATTCCTCGTTCCCATTCATGTTCTGTAGCTGGATAATGGACTCCAGTGACCAAAAGTAAATGCAATAGTCTTCATCAAACAAGGCTACTGTCGCCTGATGGCATCCATAAGCAGAAGCACTGTAGATCTGAAGGTTTGGCCGTACCCTTTGTTCTTAATAAGGAATATCTCAGAAATCCATTAGTAAAGTGGCTCAAATTCTCTCACCTGCAGATGTGCTGCTATGCCTGAGTTTACCATACTCAGCAGATTCATACCTGTAGCATTTATCTAGTTATTCCATCTTCATTCAGTATTTGGTGGCTCCTATATACTGTAATATAACATTTTTGGACATATTTACAAGGAAATGTCGGAGCACGGTGCTGCGCCAAATTTGGCAACTCTGTGCTCTGACATTTCCAAAACGCAGGGATGCGCCGTATTTACAACAATCCGGCACTCCTCTGTGTTTTCCCTAGCATTGGTGCTACAATTAGCTGCCTGGAGCCAACACAGGCACCCTTGCACCATAGGGAATGATTGTTTATGTGTAGGAAGGGACACCTCCCTGCACATAAACAGTCATTAATGGCATTTTGCTCTTTCTATGTGTACTGCAGAATGCAGAACACATAGAATAAGCAAAAACGAGGAGAAATAAAAGTATTTCTCCTCGTTGCGCCATTCTAACGCCTGGTATTGCATGGCGTTAGTTTTTGGCACTGCCTCTGATTTACATATCCTTGTAAATCTTGGGCAGCGTCAAATTGCAATGGGTGTTGCGGTGGAACGCCCATCGCAAAACCCATTGCACACCCCTTTCACCCAAAGTGATGTGTGTAAAGGTGCCATATTTACAAGGCAGCGTTAAGCCACTCTCTATAGAGAAGAACATGGCGCCAGCAGAACGTCGCTAAAAGTGACATTCTGGTGGCGCTATCCCTTGTAAATATACCCCTTTGTGTCTTACGGAATTTGTTTAGTGCTGAAAGCTGCTGGTGCATCGGAGCCTCATATCTGCATTGGTCCCATATTTCAGTTTTAATGCCTTTTTTCATAAAAGTGCTGATATCCAAAACTTTGAAACTTTCTCGATTAACTTGCCTTTCTTATCTCTGAACTTGGTATTGGTCTGTTCAAGCATCCTCCTTAAATCTTTGTGTGGGCTCGCCTTTACCTTCCTCTCCACTCGTATTGCTCTCAAGATCCATGCTAATACCATAGCACTATCGATTAGCTGCTCCTGTTCTACGCCTTTTGCCTGTCCAAGGTTCTACTGTATATGTACATGCTGCTTACCATTAGAGCATCCCCCAAGACTCTTCAGATTGATGCTTTTCGTTTGTTTGTTTTTTAAAATCGGATTCAGAATAAAAATTGTTCATGTGTGCCACTGTACATTAGCCAGGATTTCCTTGATGTACATTGAACTGCATTCTTGTGGTATTTATATGCCTATTTTAAGCACTAGATTACAGCACTCTATTAAGATCACTGATCGCTGTTAATAAAGCTCTTAGGTTAAAGCACTCTCTACAATATGCTGTGAAAACATTCAGGTCACTGGTTTAAGTCCTGGAAAGACCTCACTAGTCGTTCTTCTAGCTAAGGTTAAAAGAGCATATCCCATTGAGTGGAAAATAATAACACACGTTATTTTGAGTGCTAAAATATTGCAAATTATGTATTTACCTATAAAATGGTTTCGTGAAACACTGTAATGCTGTCTGCAAATGATTAGAACGGTTCTTGTTTCTATGAGGCACCAAACGGTCAGTTAGTTACCCTCCCCAAGAATTACCATTGCTTCCACGATTTCTCTTTGAAGTATTTTTTTATTAGGAAAAGACGGTACACCACCAACACAAGCAGCTCAGGCAGGGCCGGTTTTAGCGCTGGTGGTGCCCGGTGCGACAATAATTTTTGGCGCCCCCACCCATGACCACCTCCTCTGATTCCCTCACGACCACCATGCAAAAGTGCCCATCATTTCTCCATAGCGCCTCTCTCACATACATTTCATTTGTTTTAAAGCACTGGTAAAGGCTGGCTTTAGTGATAAGAATGCACTTCTACAAAAATAAACCCTTTTTAGCACCTTAGAAATAGAAAATGAAAGACCGTGGGGGGAAAAAAAACCGTAACATCCTTATTTTATGCAGTTTGCATGCAGCTCTTTGATGACAGTTCGTAACAGCTACTGTTCTATATTAGGGTTGTAGCTTGGTGTGACAATCATTTTTGGCGTCCCCTCCATGACCACCTCCTCGGATTCCCTCACGACCACAAGGCAAAAGTGCCCTTCATCTCTCCATAGTGCCTCTCTTACATACATTTCATTCAGTTTGCATGCAGCTCTTTGATGACAGCTCATAATAGTCACAGTTCTGTATTAGGGTTGTATCTTATGAACTGTGGTAACAAAAGGATCTCTGTCAAAAAACAGTAATCCACTCAGATATCCTTACAAAATACAGATTTGGGATCTGTAAAGTACGCGTTCTTTGCAGCAGGCATATTAACCCGCTGCGCTATGTTGTGGTGAGTCAAAACTGCCCCTAGACAAAACTCTGAGCTCTCTGTCTCTCTCCCTAGCACGAATATTAATCACAAGAGTTATCTTGATATTTTGTATTGCTGCCTGAAAACTGGACGCCCAAGGAACTCTGCTGGAGGTGCTTTTAAAACGTAAGTTATTGCTAAACACTGCACCCACCCATTCCCCAGGTCATCGCTCAGTGTGGGTGCACCAGTAGCACTGCCCTAAAGCCGGCCCTGAGCTCAGGCCTTGACTCTCCAGCTCCTGTCTCCAACTGAACTCTCCTGTATTCTTTTGCAGGGCATGAACAGATAATATTCCTTTTATTTTTATTTTTTTATTTATTTTTTATTAAACTTTAGGCAAAGGAGACAAACATAGTTCATAAATATTAACAATATGGCACTTTCAGTACAAATGTAGGAGTTCATATCATAAGTGTAAAAAAAGGAAAATTATACAAACATCTAGAGCCGTAGCTTAAGGAATATAAAGATATAAATTTATGGAAAATCACATTATATATATATCAATCTTTGTCATTCTGTGCCAAATAGCATTAAATTTCAACAGTGAGCTTATGCCTCTAGTTTTAGCCAAGGACTTTTCTCTCTCGAAAATCTCCACAACAATAGCCCACCATTCTGCAACGCTACTGGGTCTTGGAGAAATCCAAGCCCTTGAGATAGCTAATCTAGCAGTAACTAAGATGATAGCGATCAGAGCTCGTCGTGCATAGCTGGAATCTGCCTTATATCCCAGCATAACCTCCTGTGTGGTAAAAACAAGGTCTAAACCAAGGCGGGCTTTACAAGCGTGTCTGACTCCCTGCCAGAATGTCAATAGCAATGGACATGTAACAAACATGTACGATATTTGCAGCATATAGTCCGCATTTTGGGCAGATCGCCTTATTACTCAGATATCGTCCTCCTCATTCCCCTCAACTAGCAATTTTTTTCCGGGGTGTAATACAACATGCATATTGTCCGAAACTGCTGGAGCTTTAAATTAATTGAGCACACAGCCTCTTTTAATGTTGTAAATGCATCATTTACCACTGTGCGGGTAACATTTATCTCCAGGACACTGCTCCATTTTGAAGCTAGCTGTAGGCATGGATCGACTCTATCCTGACAAAGAAGTTGGTATGTTATACGGATTACATGTTTCCAAGGTATCTTCTGTAATCATGTCAATATATCATATGCCTCTACAGATTTAAGCCCCTGTGTTCTCAAGAAGAAGTCTATGAGTTGTAGATATTTATAGTAATATTGGCGTGGGATTGCAAACGTATCTTGTAAGCTTTGAAATGTTTGAAAACCATTACAATCATAAAGGTACCCGAGTCTATAGATCCCAAGTTTAGCCCAACTCTTTGAAACGCTATCATGGAAAATCCCCGGTAATAATGGATTGTCCCAAAGGGGGAATCTGTCATGATATATTGGGAGGGAATACCTAGCAAGAATTTTTTCGCCAAATAGTGACCAAGTCCCTGAGAGTCTTGAAATGAACTCTCGAAGAAGTTCGGGTCATGAGTCCGATAAAGAAACCTGCGGCGGTCATGGCCTAAAAGAAGTTGGTGATTAAAGTCTTGACCCTGATTTGAAAGAAGACTATGCAACCGGCCCATAAAAGAAACCCAGTATTATAATTTAAAATCGTGAAACTGGAGGCCCCCTTGATTATATGGGAATTTTATCAGCTTAATTGCCCGACATGCTCGTTTATACCCCCATATGAAACTGGTTATTGCGCCTTCTAGTTTTTAAAAAAAAGAGTTGGTAACTCTTAGGGGAATTGAGCGAAATAAGTATATACATTTTGGAAGAATCGTCATCTTTATGATATTGCATCTGCCTAATATGCTTATGGGTAATTTATGCCAGTTTCTTAACTTTTTGATAACATTTTGGAGCAACGTATCCTAATTCAAACTAAGGATGCGTTTAATCTGGGATGAGATGCGAATTCCTAAATAAGTAACTTCGGGACATACCCCCACAATAGACATATCTGGTGTAAAATTTAAAAGCACCTGTGTCTTGCTAGGATTTATTTTATATCCAGAGAAAGAACCAAATATTTCTGCCTCATTCACAATTGATTCCAAAGAAGTAGCGGGTCCGTTGTAAAGATAGCAATATCATCTGCATAAGCAGTAACTTTCAACTCATAAGTTCCTGAGAGCAGTGGTGGGATGTTTTTGTTAGCAAGTAATACACGTATAAAGGATTCAATATAAAGCGCACACAATAATGGGGAAAGAGGACACCCCTGGCGGGTACCTCTATATATTCGGAAAAGCATAGATTGGGAGCCTGCATAGTTCAGCTTAGCCTGTGGCATGCGATATAAAGCCCTTATCCATGTAAGGAATCAGACCGTCATTCCAAATGAAGCAAGGGTTGACCATAAACAGCCCCAAGCCACACAGTCAAAAGCTTTTTCCGTGTCTAAAAGTATCATGCCCAAGTTACTAGCAGATTGTTTTGCATAATCAAAAGCCATTATGGCCGTGTTAGTGTGTGCCGAAGTACCTTGACCTATTATAAAACTATGCTGTTGGTTAGAAACAAGTCCTGGCATCAAGGAGGCCAAGCGATTAGCCAAGACTTTAGTATATATTTTGGCATCCACATTGATAAGAGGTATCGGGCGATACGAGCCACATTCTTCAGGCGATTTACCTTTTTTTAGAAAAAAAACAATGTTTGTGACATCCCAGGTTGATGGTGCAATACCAGTATCGCCTATCTCTTGTATAACCTTGGCTAAAAGTGGGGCTATGATACTCCTAAATGTTTTATAAAACTCAGTAGGTATTGAGTCATCCCCAGTTGCCTTACCAGAAGGCAATGAAGACAGAGCAGCAAAAATTTCATCTGGCAAAATTTCTAAGCACAGCTGGATAGCATCTTCTTCTTGCAAGCGCGGAAGCAGAGCCCTCCTTAAATACTTAGAGAGCTCCCCTGCTTCTATTGGATCCGATTGAGCATAAAGACTTTCATAAAATGATATAAATTGTTTATGTATCATGTGGATTTCTGTATGGAGTGAATTATCCCCTCCTTTGATAGCCTTTATTAAATTTTTAGCTGTATTATCAGCCATGTGGTATGCAAGTATCTTTCCAACCTGTTCACCATATTCATACTGAATAGAACGAAGTTTATTATAGGAAGCAGCTACTCTTTCCTTTAGTGTTACCCGGAGTGATGCACGTGCTTCAACAAGATCAATATAGAGCTGTATCTGATTAGAATCATTTTGCCTGACTGCTGTAGCATGACATATTTCTAAATTAGTTAACACTGAGCAAGCAGCCTTAATTGAGGCTTCTCTAGTTTTATTCTTTTGTAATATAAATTGTTGCGTGGTACCCCTTATATATCCCTTCATCAAATTCCAAACAATACCCAAGGAGGCAGTATTAAAGTTAAAGTGAATGAACTCTAATAATAGTTTCTCCATATATGAGATATATTGGCTATTTGTCAAAAGATAGCGTGGGAAAGAAAAGGGGCGCCTAGGTTTACTTGTCGGCTGTGTTTGAAAGGAAAGCAAAATAGGAATATGATCTGGTGTGATTTTTGGGCAAACTTCAATCGTGGCTGACTGAAATGTAATGTCATTAACCCAGGCCATATCTATCCTTGAATACTGCTTGTGTGGGCAGAATAATATGTACATCCTGGGAGATTTGGGTGTAAAGTTCTCCATGCATCCTTTAAATTATGTAAACGTGCTAATTCAAGGATAGATGCCCTTACTTTCGGCATTCTTATAGTGGTTCGCCGACTAGTAGAATCCATAGAATAATTGATGATGCAATCAAACTCACCCATAATTATTAAGACCCCTTGCCATTCCAATAGTATTATCATTAGGGAATTGAACATCTCAGGGTCATCGGCATTAGGCCCATAGATAGTTGCTAAAACGTATTTTATGCCAAAAATTTCAAGCTGGGTAATTACCCATCTCCCCTTATGATCTGCTAAGACCTTATGTGTTTTATATGTGAGCGTTTTACTAGCTAAAATGGCAGTTCCTCCGATCGATACATTTTGAGATGTACACACTACTGTTTGGTATCTTAGCTGTTTGAGCAATCCCTGATCCTTATAAGCCAAATGAGTTTCCATTAAAAATACCAGATGAGGCTTATACATATTTAATTCCTCACGGACCAGTTGACGCTTTCGTCCGGCATTTAAACTAGAGACATTCCAACAGAGAAACTTAATTGACCCCATAATGGTTCAAAAATTTAACATACATCATTGATTTACCTAAGAAACAAGTGATTTCCTTTAAATACCCTTTAAAGATTCTGCCTACAGATAATGTAGAAACCCCTACAAACTGGTTCTCGTCTACAACATTTTGCCCTTCAGCATTAATGCCCCCCTTGCTTTTACCCAGCAACGACCTGGTTCCTGTAAAAAAAAACTGTGACCCTTCAGCTTTTAGTGGATCTATAAGCTGGTGCAGTTTCCATCGCCTGTCCATGGTGTTCTTGCAGAAGCCCAATCTGACAAAGATGGAGAAAGAGTCGAAACAAATAGAAGTGGGCCGAGCCTTGATAGAAACTGCCTGCCTCAAGAGAAAGTTTCCAAAGTAAATAAGGATTGGCCTGGGATATCGTCCTGCTGGCTTGTTGGAAACGGCTGGTAATCTATGCGCACGTTGTACTTGACAGTCCCAATCCCAGTCAGCCAGGCCAGGGAAAGCTTTTTGAAACAATCGTACACAAATGCTCGAGAATCCGATCCCTCTTCGCCTTCTGGCACTCCAAAGAGCCTGAGGTTATTGCGGTGTTGCTGGTTCTATAGATCCTTAATTTTCCCCTGCAAGAACATGAGCTGACTCTCCTGTGTTTCTGAAATATTTGCTGGCCTGGTAGCATATTCTTCCGTGTCTGCAACCTGCTGCTGTAGCTCCGTAATGTCCGATGCAAGTGAAGCCACTTTACCGTTTACCTCTGCAAGAGACTGTTTGATCAATAAGCTATCAGCCCTGGCCTGTGTATAATATTCTGGTGCTTCTTCTCTTTGGGCTTGCAATGCTTGAAGAATCACCTAAACAGAAGATTCAACAGGCCTAGTGTTCAAAGCAATTGGCTCACTGTTAACCGCAGTGGCTGAGAGAGTTGGAGAGACAAGAGGAGAACGACCAGCCGCGTTTGTCAGGTCACCATTTATGGTCAAATCCATCGTAGTAGAAGCAGTTAATTCTTGGTTAGCGGCCTGAGGCACACATTTTGGGTCAGATCCCATACCTGGACCAGAGCCGGAGAGTCATGATATCAAATTTTTGACTTTACCCTTTGCCGCGACCCACTTGCGGAGAGGACTGCTAACTGTATCCAGCTTACCGGCAATAATCTTGCTGTCTCGTAAATCGCCTTGCTTGTCGACTCCTTTTTTTATAGCATCTTGTAGTCTTGACTTTAACATTGCCTTTCTTCCGGCTGAGTGGTGAGCTGGTTGATTCAGCATACAATGTCCCGTCATCTACAGCAAGGTTGTTAAAGCTGGTATTGACATTGTTCGGGCTATCAGTAGAGCTACTACTAGGAGAGTCAGCAGTGGTGGATGGGGGAGCTGTTGTATGTTCCTGCTGGGGTGCGAGAGTGTCAATACCGCCAGATCCATCCTTAAAGGCTCCACTCCCAGCCTGCACGCCTCCAACATCAATGTTCACCCTTAACGAGTCTCCCAGAGTAGTACTAAGTTGCTGTATCAACTCCCCTTGACAGATATCCAGTGGGGCTTGATATACTTGGGAGATTGCTGAAAGTTCAGCCCATTCCTTACAGACTGTTCTATTGCCTCACCACCCTGCTTACTGCTCCCATCAACCACGCTCAACAAAGGTAAGTTTGTCAGATCCTCGAGCTGCCCCTTCCAGGACCCAGAGTTCTCGCCCTTACCCGCAATATTCAGGGGAAGCGACTGCAAAGTTCCCGAGTTAGAGGCAGTTTTGAAGCTCATCGCCGGTGTCTCCTCTGAAGCAGAAAGTACTGCCCCCAAAATACATCCACCATCTCAGCCTCCGGTGGCAAAGTCACAGGATTAATAACTTTGTTAGCTTTACCTGACTGCAGTACCTTCATGATCGGGCGGCCAACTCTAGAAGAGGCTGATCGCGCTGTCTTACCCTTCGTAGTACGGGGGTGTGTTTCATCCTCCGTGATAGCAAGCCCAGCAGCCTCAGTTATCTTTGCTGTAGAGCGCGAGCCAGCACGTCCTCCTTTTTGAAAGGTTGTTTTCGGCGGAGCCATTCCGCGAAGTGAGGCCAGGGCGGGTGCGCGTCCCAAGGAAAACCAGCCGAGAGAGGAGCGCTGCAAATCAACCAGACAACGCCGGGCGAGAATCCAAGTCAACCGCGACGTCCGAGCAATCAGAAGCAGCATCAAGTGAGTCAATAGCGGTGGCCCTTTCCGCTTTGAGTGGCGGTAGAAATCCTTAATTGTTTGTATGTATCAACTATCTTAAATCATCACTAGCCTTCCTTAATCCCTATATCGATGAAAAAGTTTCCGCTCTCTCTTTATCGCCTCATATTCTTTCACTTCCCCGGCCTTTCTATTTCAATTTCAACATTCCGTGGCAAAGCAGCAACAACTCCGGGTGCGAGTTCTCGGAGGCGGAGTCAATCCACCATCTTCCCCTCCCCAAAAAACAGATAATATACCAACAGCAACAATAAGATTTTGGCAACAACAAATTTCTCTCTCTCCTCCTTTTTGGGAAAATAACATCCACACAGATTCCTGGGTATTTCACTGAGACACTGCACTTGCTTTAAGCAGATAAAGGGTCCTTGTGGAAAAACACCAGATTGAAGATGTTCCCGATGGTCTTGTAATCCTGATGCCGTCAGTAACTCCTCTTCCTGGTCCATGTTCCAGTCATAATGAGGACCTATGTCTTCTGATGAGAAAACTTTGTTTGTTAATGCTCCATTTGACTTTGAATTGCTCCCTCAATGCCAACTGCTGTTAAAGGTGGTACAGAGAGAAATGTACAAAAATTGGCAAATGAAGAGAGTTGCATTGTCCCACAGTGATTTTAAGCACAAAGTACTTATTTTTCTAGCTGTGCATTGCAACACTAGAGTGCTGAACAAAACTAACCTGAACCAAACGTTAACCCTACGATGGCGGCCTATCCTGAGGAAACGTTATCTGTGGGACTTGTCGGTGCCTACGGGGAGAAAATCGAAATACCGGAGTCCGAGGCGAGGGGCCGCGAGACCAATCCCCTAAAAGGTTGGACCGGAGTCCGCGTGCTCTTAGCGCCGAGTGAGTTTCGACCAGCTGAAGAGAGACGAGTGCCGGAGAGATGGAGGTTTGAGGCGGACGGCGCCTCCCGGCGCCTCCCAGTAACTCTGGGACTGGTGCGGCCGATGGATCTATGACGATGCCCCCTAGGTGAAAACCTTCTATGTTGTCCTGACCGCTGAGCCCGAGCAACATGGCTGATGCCCGGTGGAGCTGTTTAGTCAGCTATAGAGGAGATTGACTTTGGTTTTACCCCCTTGGCCGTCACCTACCCAGCCGAACATTGGACATTGTTTTTCCTCGTCTCTCTGCTGTCTCCTTTCCTTCCCCTACCTCCTCCCTCCGCGATCCTGTAGCTGTCTCCTCCCCCTTCCAGCCCTGCCTGATTTTGTCTGTTTTGCTTTTTTCCCCTACTCCCTTGTCTCATTCCTCCCCCCACCCATCCTCATGCTCCTATTGACTCGTATCTGTTTCTATTGTATGCTATTGTAACTGATGTAACTATGTACAATCTGTTCTCATGTAAAGCGCTCTGATACCTCCGGGTCTAGCCAGCGCTATATAAAACTCTTCAAATAAATAAAACAAATAAATAAATAAGTCACAAGTAAGCATGGCTCAAGTCTGAGACTTTACAATAATGACTGGTGAAACATGGAGCCAGATTTACTTGCAGCAGGATACCTTGGTGAAACTGCATTAGCATGCAGATACTTAACTTCATAGGTGCCATCTATAACAGAAATTGTGAGCAGGAGGTGGCCAGAAAAATCCAATACAAAATGGTGAACCCCAAAATGCTGTAGTTTTGTGGGTATCTCACACACACGTTTGCAGGACTTTGTCGAAGCCTACCTCAATTTTTAAGCTGACAGATGACTAATGCAATTGCAACTGGGGCAGTAGGTATCAATATGTGCAGCAGTTTTCCACCACTTTCAGCGAAGATGGGGAAAGGAAAGTCTTTTCATGGAAATCAATACCCAATAAGAGTGAAGCCTTGCAGCTCCCATTCCATCATCTGCAGTGGGGGTCCCCAGTCTTAGGCCTCTGGTGGGCCTCTGTGGGCCGATGATAACGTGTGTCAGATACTAGAGCTTACACTACTGCTTGACATGCGGCAGTATCTAGAGGCAATGTTGCGTCATGGTGGTTGTAGTCGGTAGGTATTTTTCTTATGCTGGTTGCCGTTATGTTTATGTCCACAATCCCCAGAGGGCCTCCCCACGCTTCCTTTAATGTATGGGCACTGAGGGCAGGTTGGGTGTTAATGACAGAAGCAGGTGCTAATCGTGTGCCCAGCAAAGGACTGAGAATAGAGGGTCATGTGGTGAGATCAAGCCAGTCTGTGTAGCTCTAGACGGTCCAGCAGATTGCTTTTGCTGCCACAACTTGGTGACCCAACACTAAAGCTGGTTGCTGACACACAGTTTGGAAGTTTTCTCTGTGTCTCTTTAGACATGTTCAGCTTATGCCTGAAGAGCCAGAGGCGTTTTAAGGCATGGGCAAAGTGGGCTCTGGCCCAGAGCCCCAGCCTTTCAGAGTGCTCCTCATAGAGCCAGCCCTGTTCTGTAGAGATTCTAGCCCTGGTGACCTTGAATAATTCTTAAACAGATTGTTTTAAATACCGTTATTCCCTGAATTTATTTTTAATGTGGGTAATGGTGTGAGAGTCTATTACAGACATTTTGCAGAGAAATGTTATGTTTATGTTTCATGCAACATACATAAAAAAAATCTTTTAAATCAAAACAGGACCTCACATATGAGAAATGGGAAGGTGTCACATAGATTACTTGCAGTAATATTAGTGAGCTGCTGCTGTGTTACAATACTGAAGACACACATCACTATCCCTGAACATTAGATGTAAACACATTTAGTATTTACACTAGTCTGCCTGTGCACTGTCTGTGACCTGGCCAAAGAGGGCATGAAAGAGCTGAAACTGAATCATAAATTCAAAACTGTTCCAAACAGTGGCCCCAAAAATACGTTTGGCCCAGGGCCCCCAAAATTCTTAAGATGCCCCTGTGAAGAGCAATACTAATTCAAAACAAATTTAATTAATGTCATCACAAAGTACTTCATATTCTAAAAGAGAAACTTACACATCTATGGGGTTCCTTGCAGTAACCTCATGTGTTCACATAACCCTGACAAAGATGAATGATACATTGTGGGATCAACGGGAGTCTTTAGAGATGAAAACTAACTTCAGCTCAGGGATTTTACTTAAGACAAAAAAAGCTCTTATTTGTTATTTGGGAGATAGTATTTCTATGCAGAATTCTTCCAAAGCACCTCAAACTTGGGCTACACTACATTTTGCTAGTGCCCTGTGAATAGTGTTGCCAAAGCATCTCAATTCTGGCATGTAGGATAGTGATGGCACTTGATCAGTTCTTTGACTACACAGCCTCACTGGCATGTGTATTTGTTTCTGCCATGTGGTGCCTGGAATGATGCATGAATTTTGGGGGAATTCAAGCTAGCCTGGCTGATGAGGGGTAATACCCCGAAACCAGTCCCAGGATGCTTGTTTCCTGTCCAGAGAGGACCTGGCCTGTCAGTTCGGGCTGGACTTTTCCCATGAGGAACAGGGTCAAGACTGATTTGGATATGGCTGGGTCCAAACTGGGGTGGCATAGAGAGCAAAAGTACAATCGATTAAACCCAGATCTGTGATTCGAGGTGAGTGGTTGAAAAGTTTCAGCACTCCGTCCATCATCTTGTTGTGTTTGCTATGTTCGCCCTAAGTGGCCAAGGGTATGCCCAGACGTGGGTCCCTTGCTCGCTGTCCCACTGGATTCAAGCTAGCCTGGCTGATGAGGGGGAATACCCGAAAACCTTTCCCAGGAGGCTTGTTTCCCATCCAAGGAGAAACTGACCAGGCTGTTCGAGCTGGACTGTTTCCATGAGGAACAAGGTCAAGACTGATTTGCATAAGGCTGGGTCCAAACTGGGGTGGCATAGTGAGCAAAAGAACAATGGATTAAATCCAGATCTGTGACTGGGGTGAGTGGTTGAAAAGTTTTACCACTCCGTCCATCATCATGTTGTGTTTGCTATGTTAGCCCTAAGTGACCAAGATTATGCCCAGACGTGGGTCCCTTGCTCGCTGTGCCACTGGGTTGAAGCTAGCCTGGCTAATGATGGGTAAAACCCCCAAACCGGTCCCAAGATGCTTGTTTCCGGTCCAGGGAGGAACAGGATCAAGACTGATTTGCACATCGCTGGGTCCAAACTGGGGTGGCATAGTGAGCAAAAGAACGATGGATTAAACCCAGATCTGTGACTGGGGATGAGTGGTTGAAAAGTTTCAGCACTCCATCCATCATCTTGTTGTGTTTGCTAAGTTTGATGGGGCACCACATGTGCCCCCCTGGCCACTTAGCAGTGGCCCACAGGGGACAGGGGCCCTGCTGGGGGCTCCCAACGTCAATTTCAGACAGCCTTTTCATTACGGTGGGACTGCCATGAGAAGGCTGTCGGAAACTGACATCCTAAGCCCTACAGCAGTGCCTCCGCAGGCACCAACTCCATTGTAGGGATTAGGCTCCGACTGCCACCCGAGGTTCCTTGAGCCTGACGGAGGCGGCGGTCTTCCACTCCACCCAAATCGCTTCGACTGCCGGTATTATAATCTGGCGATCGGACTGATACGCTAGATGTCAGGTGGAACGCCACCGACGGCCTGTCGGTCTGTCCGACATCGTAATCGGGCCCTAAATGTAGTATGAAGGGTCGATGGTTTTATACTGCTTTTTGACAACTCTGTTACACTCACTAACATGAAAGGTTTTTTAAGTGTAGCAGAGAACAAGGAATTATTTCTTCCCTGGGTTAAACAGTGCCACTTGAAAATATGGATAGATGTTCTTTAATATACATGGTAAACAGCAGATATAGAAAACCAGACTGATTTATAAGCTTGTTGTGACACATATTTCTTAAATAAAGGTCTTCAACTTCAGGGACGGCTGACACATCTCGCGGGTGTGGGGGCGGGCGCACAGGGGTGCGGCCACAGGCTGCATGAATAAAAAATAAGAATAAAAAAAACGTACCTTGCCGCCGCCGGGTCCCACATCGTCTTCTTTCCTGCTCGCCTGTGTTTGACTCCAGGTCAGAACAGGAAGCAGGCAGCCAGGCTCCCAACCCTAAGTCAGTCACAACGCTCCAATGGAGCTTTGTGATTGGTCTGAGCACCGTGACACGGCGCTCAGCCAGGGGCTGGAGGGGTGGGCATGTTCTCCATGCAGGCTGCAATGCAGCCTGCATGGAGAACAGGGGAGTGCGCATGACTGTTTTGGGCGGCCCGAGAGGGCCGACCAAACAGTCGCTGCGCACTCAGGAGTGGGCAAACCACTCCTCCCCTGCCCTGCTCAGTAAGCAGAGCAGACCCGCCAACCCGCCCGCCGGCAAAAAAAAACATAAAATGGTAATAACTAAATGTTATTACCATTTTAAGTTTTTGCTTCTCGCACTGCGAGAAAGCAGTGGGGCAACGCTCCTCCACCATAGCGGAGGAGCCGCCACTGTCCAACTTGCAAATGATATGTTGATCTTCTGTTCTGAGACTCACTCTTAAATGATGTCCTTAATCAAAACAGGTTGGGGAATCCAAACCCATCCTTATTCGTGGCAATTGTAAAAGTCTCTGCTCGTGAGCATTCGTGGTTCCACACAAACCTGGATGTAGTCTTCCAGCTTGGGAAAAAAGAATGATCTAATTTATAAGAGACTGACAAAAAAAGAAACTAAAACAGCAGGAGAATCGACATCTTGACAAGTGCGATTCTTCCTATGATAGATGTGGGGAAGACGGCTCCAAGTTTCAAGAAGTTTGGTTACCTTCCACATAACCAGTTTGTAATTGTCAACAAAAAAAATCCCCCTGCTGCTCTGAAAAGAATATCCATAAATATCTATTTCGAATGGGTCTTTAATTACCTTTCAGAACCGGAGAGAGAACGTCTGGGAAAATATGAAAGAGTAGGCATTAGTTCTTGGCCTTGTTTATCATATATCTGCCCAGAGCGATAAAAGCCTTTATTATTTTCAGAGCCCCATTTATATTGTCCAAAGTAGGGGTTAAGAAAAACAGCACAACATCATTTTGGTATACTTTTATTTTATTAACCCCAGACAGAGGTGTTAAAAAGTGGCTATTTTGGTGAAAAAGCTGAGCCAGCAGCTTGAAAAAGATGGTAAATAATAACGGGGAAAGGGGGCAACCCAGCCAGGTCCCCCCCCCCCCCCCCTTCAAGAACTATTTCCTCTGCCTGTGAGTTGTTAATAACTAATTGAGCCATAGCCCCCTGGTGCAAGGCTCAAATTGACCTCGTGAGCTGAAAAGGAACTCAAAACCTACCCAAGATATGGAATAAACTCTTCCAGCTCACAAGGGTAAAGGCCTTCTCTGCATTCAGCAAGATAATATATGCCGGTATAATAACTGTTGGAATCAGATCAATAAATGTGGCTATAAACTGAGTGCTTGCAAACAAACTCCGACCACTAATAAAAACCAGTTTGATCCAGAGATATAAGGAATGGGGCCACGTTATTGAAACTTTAACGTTAAGATTTTGGTATATAATTTGTAATCTATATTCAATAGAGTTATCGGTTTATAACTCCTGGGGTTCGTCTGAGGTTTTCCTTTTTTAAGAATATTAATCAGGACCCCTCTATGGAAAGATTCAGGTACCCACCCAACCTCCAGCAGACTATTAAATAAGCTGATCAAAGATCCTGACCGGGATGAAGCAAAAGCTTTATAATTCCCAGGGCCTAAGCCATCCCCTGGGTCCTTGCCACAGGCGAGCTGACCTATGGTCTCCAGTACCTCTTTTTCAGAAATGGGGCCACAACTCAATCCTCTTATTCCCTTCTAACAATCAAGTATCTAATTAATGGACGCTTCTTGTTCTTCCTAGCATCTTTCATATCTCTTAACCCGTTTACCTCCTCAACTTTTCCCATCTTAGTTCAACCTTAATATCTCGGTCTGTTTCCCCCTCCCCCGATGCCTCCAGGTTTTTATTGTGATCAAACTCTGTCTCCGTTCCCAGCTAGGGAATATTTACGTGTGGGCCCCCCTTGCCCCAAGCATGTTGTTGCATGCAGGGGGGCACGTGTTGTGCACCCCAGTGTGCATGGACCCCCAGTTCCAGCAATGCATGGACTTAACAGTCCATTCTGGGCTGGAATATGCGGTGGCCGTCCCGCGGCGGTGCAGCATTAATGCTCACTTTTGACGCCACACGGCCAAACTCATAATCAGTCCCTTAGTCTTTTAAGTTCCAACCTACCACAGCAGTACACATTTAAAGCCCCCCAGGACCACTAGGGAAGTACTGACAACCTCACAGGGTATCAGGCAAGAGGCCAAAAGAAGGGTCCAGTCCAGGTCCAGTTGCCACTGGTTAGCTGGGTACACTCAGGAAAAGGCCTCTTGCAGATTGTTGTCTCCCTGTAGCCACACAGGAGGTCAGCCAACTGACCCTTGGAGTCCACTTCTTTCTCTTGTATACAATAGGGAGCAGAGTCCTTAGTCACAGACAGCAGGTACAGCCCTCTTCTGATCTTCCGCAGGCTTAGAAGGTGTTTTGAATTCAGGGGCCTGGAGGTGCCATATTTATGCCTGGGATGAGCCAGTGGGTGGAGGTGACTGTGAAGTTTAGATGAGTCATCTCAGCCCACAGAGGTCAACCTATGGTTTGCTCCTGGGAGACATTTTATACCCTTTTTCACACCTATTCAAGGCTGAGCACAGGCCTAGCACTGGCAGAGGATTATGCTAATTAGCTTTCTGACAGTTCAAGCAAGTAAATGGTAACTTTCTAAAAGCTGCTTTTCCTACAACTTTTTTAAAAATCTGCCTTTACCTTTGAATTTAATTTTTAATACCTATCAAAAAAGTGGGTAAATAATTTTTTTTGCTGTCCTCTTTCCGGAGATATTGTTTTAGTTTTTAATTTTGTTTCTCAGTGTTCCTATATGGGCAACCCTGCCTTCCTACAGTGAATAGAGCCATTGGGGGCCAGTCACCGTAAGGGCTTTCTATCTTTACATTGCTACATTTCTTACTTTTAAATACCATACACCTTGCCTTGTGGGCTACAAAGCATACATTGGAGTCACTTACGAAGATTTAAAAGTGAGGGCTTTGCCTGGCAAAAAAGGCTTATTTTGACAGGCCACAGTGCATGTTTTGCACTGTTACAGTCAGGCTACAGTGGTAGGCCTGAAGCCATGTTTGCACTGCCGTTATAGTGGATGGCACAATAGGTGCTGCAGTACATTTTGTCCCATATATTAGAGAATTGCAAGCAAATTAAATATACCGGGTAGGAGTATCTCAGTTAGACCATGTTGGAAGGGAAAGCACAGGCACTTTACCAGTGGTTAGCAGGATAAAAGTGCACAGAGTTATAAATCAAGGAAAAATAATAGAGACCAGCAAAAGGTGAAAAATTTGGGCCCACATATGTTACGTACAACTAATTATCTACTTTTAGGTACTAACTTAGACACAGTTTATTCTCCGGTGACATTGCACACAGAACCTAATATTATAATACTGTATTTTTCTCAAATGTACGCATCTCAAAAACCCACTGCTTCTGTTGGTCCTGTAAAGTTTTCATATTATGAGGGCCTTATGCTATATCTATGCATAATTTTAAAGCCACTACTGGAACTTTGCAAATTTCTAGATTTAACACTTAACAAAATTGTGATTTTGGGCCTGATTCCGATGGCGGTCAGACGAGAGTCCGACCAGCACAGTGGCGAAAGCAGGACCGCCAGACTAGAAGTCGGTGGTCCCGTTGCCCACATTACGATGCGACCACCTTCACGGCGGTCGCAATGTGTATATTTTGCATTGCGACGTGTGCTGCGGGCTGCAGCACACGCCGCAATACAAATTATACACATTTAAAACATCCATGTACTATGTGACTATGTGGCAGGCACCATGCGGTGCCTGCCACATGGTGCAGAGATGTTTAGGGGGGCACCATAGGTGCCCCCCAGGCCCCATAGCGGAGGGCCAGGGGGGAAGGGGGCCCTGCTAGGGGCCCCCAAAGTCACTTTTCGCCTGCTTTTTCATGGCAGGTGAACCGCCATGAAAGGGCAGACGGAAAGGGACATCCTAATCCCAACGCAGTGCCTGAGCAGGCACCGCTATCTTTGCAGGGAATAGGAGTTTGACCACCGCCCTGACGGGATCCTTGATCCTGTCGGACACAGCGGTCTCTTCCCCCGACAGCGGAGTTCTGACCGCCTGCATCCTAATGCGGTGGTCAGATCCAATGGGCTGGATGGCGGTAGGACAGCCACCGACGGCCTGATGGTGGCGGTCCAACCGCCATCATAATCAGGCCCTTTGTTTCTTTGCTTACTTGATTGAGCTAACAGTGACCTCATCTCCACCAATCAAATCGGCGGGACACATAACTGGATTGATGCAGGATTGTTTTGCAAACTTTAAGATGTAATAAAAAAGTCCCAGGCTACCTTACACGTATTCCATTTCGTGTCTTCTTCAAAAGCAGTAAAAAAGAACTCAGACTATCTATTTTGCTCAAATTACTGTGCTGTAATTACTGTAATACATATGGTGCATGCACAAAAAGTAATAATGCCTTACACTCACGCCAACATCCGTCACAGCTCTCTCAGCACTAACGTGCCACAGTCACAAAAACTTTATATGCTATCTGTGTATTAAATTATTCTGCTCTCTGTTTGGCATCTCAGTTATAACCTCTGGAATGAAAGTATAAAACTGTAGCTTAGCTTTTCAGAAAAAAACTGCGCAGATAATGCCTTTGCTTTCTGGTGGTCATTACACCATTCATTATCACCACCTGAGGGAAATAAAGGGGTTTAGTCAAAAAAATGAAGTGACTTGATATTGGTTTCACAACAAGTGGACACGAGGGCCACAAGAAACATAGCAGCTCAGCATATTTCCAGACAGTAGATATCCTCAAACTTTCTAGGGCATCTGTTTCATTCATGTCTGATATGCATGGTAACCCTCCCTCTAATGCAATTGCATATTAGCCATACTTATAATGCAATCATCTTCTTTAAAAGAGATACTACAAGCCTCTTAAGCTTATGTTCGCTCTAGGATACCTGTCACAGTGGTGACAGGCACTCATAGTTTTCAAACTACATAATTTGTGAGAAGTAATGAAAAAATATATGCTTGCTTTTGTTTGGGGCGGAAAATCTAGCAACTTTCCAAAATTGTCCCTTGTCACAACCCCATTACATTCGGCTCAGCATATTCATGCATAATGGGTGATTACACGCATTACTCTTCCAAGCCTGCTGTGAAGTTTTCCTCAAAAGCTATGCTCCCCGATGGAACCAAACATTGTGGGCCTGAGTCACAAAGGTGAACTTACACTTTTGTGTGTTTACGGTTATTTTGGAATTCACAAAACTGCATGATAGTTATATAGGGTTCCACCACCATCTTCACCACTCGAACCCTGCCCCAGAGAAACTGATGGAAGGCTGTCAACCTGATTAAATCATTTCTGGAGTTAAAGGTTCAAAAATTATCTAAGACCATCCTTTGCAGTCCCCTATTAGCCATAATCCTTACGTACTTTAACTTACTCATCAACCATTTGACTTCCGAAAAGGACGTAATCGATTAGTAACCTTGAAGGTGGAAGTGACCATCTTGGGTTCCAGAATGTCATCTGTATAAAGCACTATCTTGACAGGAACTCTCTTTTAAAACACATCAATGAAAGCTTTGTGCAACCTAGCTTACCATATTATGTCAGGCGCCTTATAATTGAAAAGTAAATGATTACAAGTTGTATAGCTAAAAAGTAGAGCAGAAAATAATGTTTTATCTTTTTTGTTTAAGCACAAGAGCAGTGAAAGTACTTATGCGACCAGTTTTGACATGTGAAAGACTTTTTCAGGCGACGTAAATCCTTGTTCAGCCAAACACCATGTAGTAAAAGTTTACCTTTTTAAATGAATGCACTCACGTGGGGCAGATGTTTGTTTGTTTTCTGCTACATTTTGGGGTATGGATCTTTGGTCGTTTTGACAATCTATTCAGAGTGGAGTCTTGTTGCCCTCCTGTGTAAGACGTGTCTGTTCGTTTCAAGAAGACCTTATCCATACCACCTTTTTTGGTTATCCACATAAAATACGTTTGCAAACAATTCATCTAAAATTTATTTTTTACATAGACAATGGTTATCGTGAAAATCTGAGTTTGATCGGGCTCTTCCGGACCTATCCTGGACACCGATACCCATAGTCTCACATAATTCTCCAGGCAACATGCAAATTCGTAAAAGTACAGTGCTTCATTGTTTTCACGTGTATGGTGAGTGTGGAACTTGGGGTAACATGTTGTTTTTCTGTTTCTTTTGTTGGTTGTAGGCTGGCCTGATCCGCACAGACACCAGTGAGTTTTTCATCGAGCCTCTGGAGAAGGCGCAGAAAGTGAAGGAAAAGAATGGGCGAGAACACGTGATCTACAGGAGATCCGCCACGAGGAAAGAGCAAGAGGCAATACACGAGGGCAGCAATGAAGGTACATACACAGCGCAACAACAGCAATGCTGTAAATATGGTTTCTATCTACAAGCCTTTTGGAAGCACTCACTAATTATTCAATTGAGGAAGTTAACCAACATTTGATCAAATTTGTCCACGTGAAAGCAATATATTGAGCGATAGATTTTGTAAATTACGTTATTTCCAAATTTGGCGGGAAGACGGCGTTGCTAAACAATTTAGCTCACTGGCTGCAATATTTTCACACTTATGTCACTTGTTTAAATACAACACGGGATTATCAATTGGCAGCTGGTCATCTCTTGAGTGAAATAGCTGGTGATCTAATTCCATGTCCTGGTTCAGCTGTCTGCTTCATAAACAACATAAGAACTGACACTAATTGTTGGTAATCTCAGCATGAATGTCCGTGACTGAACATTGTTTCAGATATATTGGCTTGGATGCGAAAAGATGTGTGAGGTCATTGTCAAGGTCACATGTCATGTCACATGTGATGCCACCAATGGTATTTGTGATGTCAGCTGTGATGTCATGTGTGATGTCATGAGCAGACAATTAAAGACTAGTTATTGTTGCATTTCTAACCATAACTTCCTATTTTTCACAAGTTGGCCATAATACCCCATCTACTGCAGATTTTTAAGGAAATGTCTAAGGGCCTCATTACGAGTTTCAGCGATCCTGGAGAGGGCGGCACACCACCACTTCGCTTCAGGACCGCCGAAACTCACCGTCGCCCGCCCGATTTCAAGTACTTTTGTGGTCTGGCGGGCGGGGTGGCTGTCCCGTGGCAGTGCTGTTTAAAGGCTCATTGTGAGCCTTAAACAGCACCGCCATGGGACTGCCAGTGCACGTTCCTGCACGGGAAGGAATGCACCATGTCGTGCAGTCCTTCCTGTGTGGTAACTGGGGGTGCAAAACTACAGGGGGGCACAACATGTGCCCCCCTGCATGCACCCCTGTGCACTGAGGCCCTAGGGGGCTTGCCTCACCGCCATCTTTTATATGGCGATGCGACTTCCATGAAAAAGGTGGTGATGAGGCAATTCAAAATATGCTTGACGGTGCCACTTTGGCACCGCCAGCATATTTTGGCCTCAAACCGCTTCCAGACCACAGCGGGATCCTTGATCTGAGAAGGTAGCACTGGTTCAGTGACGGTCTAACTGCTACACTTATAATACTGCGGTCGGTCTCGCACTGTGGCAGTGGTTGGACCGCCACCACAACTACTGCCGTAGTCGTAATACGGCCCTTTGTTTTTTCATGTTTTTTCATGTTTTTTTTGGTCTTCAGAGTACTTAATAACGGCCCCTACATTTTTTTCAGTGAAAAATATATATTTATATTAAATATACATATGTGCAAAGTGTAAAATGCTATCTATTAACATTGTGGGGAGTGGCCATGGCTCTCGTAAAGGGAAGCAGCATCAGGCATACACTGTACCCAAAGTTGTAGGGAACACATAACTACTTATTAAAGGCTGACATCCCTCTAGCACATATTCAAAGAGTTTAGGCGAAACTAACACTTTCTGACCTGCACAGTAATGCCAAGTGCACCTGCCTAGAAAACAGAGCAATTTAGTGTAATCCAGCATCCAAGCCTAAAGTGCACATTAGCAGAACAGCCACAAGAAGGCGCACTGCGTAGAGTAATGCAGTTAATAGTATTTGGCGAAACAAGGTAAATCATGCTGTCCCTCAAGGCCCCACCACGGTGGATTTCCTAATACTACCACAGCTAATTTGGCATCCATTATTGCTGCTGCTTACTAAGCTTGAGCCAGGAGACTTCCCACAAGGCAGCTTCCTCTCAAGAGTGTCTTGTCATGGCTGGATAGTGTCAATTACTTTGGAATGTCCCAGCTGCAAGCCAGGCATTTCAATGTAGCCTGAATCCAAAGCTTCATTGAAGCTGACCACAAGGCAAAGTAGCAGGGCTGCCTTTGGAGCTGTTGGCGCTTGGTGTGACAATCATTTTTGGCGTCCCCTCCTTGACCACCTCCTCGGATTCCCTCACGACCACAAAGCAAAAGTGCCCTTCATCTCTCCATAGTGCCTCTCTTACATACATTTCATTCAGTTTGCATGCAGCTCTTTGATGACAGCTCATAATAGTCACGGTTCTGTATTAGGGTTGTATCTTATGAACTGCGGTAACAAAAGGATCTCTGTGACAAAAGCAGTAATCCACTCAGGTATCTGCATAAAATACAGATTTGTGATCTACACGGTATGCGTTCCTTGCAGCAGTCATATTAACCCTCTGCGCTACTTTCCGGTGAGTCAAAACTGCCCCAAGACAAAACTCTGATCTCTCTCTCTGGCAGGAACATTAATCACAAGAGTTATCTCGGCATTTTTAATGCTGCCTGAAAACTGGACGCACAAGGAACTCTGCTGAAGGTGTTTTTAAATTGTAAGTTTTTGCTAAAGCGCGCCCCCCCTGAGGTCAGCGCCCCCTCCCCAGGATAACGCCCTGTGCGGCTGCACTAGTCACACTGCCCTAAAGCCGGCCCTGCATAGTAGCACTGAGGAAGTGCTGAATCCCTTTGCTACATTAAGTGGGGACCAACGCTAATTATATATATATTACCATTTAGTTAGTGTTGGCCATCACTTAGAGTAGGTGATACCATATTTATCTACCTATCTATCTGTAGAGAGAACGAGGATACATTACAGGTCCAATATTGTCATCAAGGGGATCTGGTGACATCTTAAACCACAATGCTGAAGGCCGAGTGCTTTGTTAATGTCACAATAACCCTAATTTGGCAGTATAGGACTGTATTACACAGGTTACTCTTTAAGTATTTTTTATATTACATGTTTATTTTGATGTAGAGCATTACAAATCTGTTTCCTTCAATGTGCAGCTAACAATGGGCACTCATTGGAATTTGAGTGTTTAGATTTTGTTTACGTTTTATCAATAAATTTGTAGTAAAACAATGGAAAATTATGAGGACCGATGGGTTTATATGACTGAAGCATTTGCCACATGCTTATAGATTTACCTCATTTGCAACATATTTTTGCTTAATTTCAGATTTCACAAAAAAAATCTTGTTTCTAGATCAAATGGATGAAATCAATACTTCCAGAGGCTATGCCACATAATCTGCATTTTTGCTGCATAATTTATATAACGTTGCTCCATAATTTGGTCCTGCATGCCGCATAACCTTATTACCCATGACAGTGGTACAATTCTGCAGAGTGACTTGAGAGCTGTCATTATGATGATGAAATCCATATTTTTCTATTTCATGATCCCCTTTGAAACGTTGTTTGTTATACCAATGCCGCTTGTGCATTAAAGCACCCACGCATAGCACTGGTAAGAATTTGAGATTTGCAAATCTCTCTCTCTGATTTAAAAATCCAAATCAGGTTCTCAGGGTTCTCAAACCTAGTATGGATACTCGAATACTGGATCCCTGCACCCATTATGCGATCCTCGAATCCTGAAAAAAAAAAAAATTTTTAAACATAAAGAAAAGTGGCACACCTCTACTGCTGCATGTTCATGAACGCAAGTAAAATGTTGGAGCCCTCCTGAGAACTGGGATCTGAGAGCCTGCTCCTTAGCTACTTCCACCTCCATGGTGCACCATAATGCACAGTGCCTGATGGGCCATCACCCTAAACATGAAGGAGATGGCCCAGGATCAGATTAATGAAATTGGCCCAATTTATTTTCCCTCTTAGCAGAGGGCCCAGTGAGTCTGGATTTACTGCCCTCTGCCACACCTGTGCTGTCCACCTGTCCATTCAAGTTTCACCTCTCAGGATCATTAACTCTGCAGCGCTTTAGATCTCACATGTGACACTCACAATGCAGTCCCGCATCTTGCAGTCACTGCACATGCATTGTCCATATGAATAGCCCAGTTCTCATTAACTCTTATGGCAGCCATCAGTCTTTCCACCAGAGTGCATTTGTAAACGTTCATGCATAGGGGAATCCTTACATATGGAACTTTCATACAAAGCGACTGTATCACACTCCACTTGCATGGGAATGCCTACCAAACTTAACATGGACGCTACACAACCATGTTGATAGCTACACTGAGAATCAAAGGTATCTTAAGGGCAATGAGACACTGCGAGGAAGGAGGAGATGTTACAGGACACTTAAAAGAGCAGTTTCAGATTGTTGTAATAGCGGATGGTAATTGGCTGTTCATTTACCACCATGAGAACTAATCCGCGTGATTACTCATCACTTTAAATAATGGAACATGTGTGAGCGATTTTAACCTCACTAAGAGAGAGAGAGCATTGTCTAAAATGTATTCTTAGCTTCAATTAAGATGCACTCCCAAACCAAAACTTAGTTTGTGCATAATTTAAAGACCTGGATATAAAGACAGTTTAGGACCAGCAGAAATTGAATGTGGCAAAAGAAAATAACTGTTTCAAAACACCACAAAATTAGGTTGGTAGTCTTAAATTTGCGAATTGTTAAGGCATGTTATTGTTCAGACCTCGTCTTATGGTTCACAGTTCAGAGGAGATTCAGAAATAACCATTAATATCAGAAGAATGTACACTTTTAGCAATCTGTTTCTTTAATTGAATCTTAATACCATCGAAATGTTTGAAAATGCAACCCACTGATCTAATATTGTATGTTGTAATTCCCCAAAAACTTAAATCGATGTTCCTTCATGACTCCTAGACCAATTTGGCATAGGTTCTGAGTTCTTATTAGTTAATGGGATATTGGAATGTTCCATTGTATGTTTTTTTAATACCTATTATACAGCAGAGAGAAGGCATTGGGCACAATATAATGTGGAGGTTCAATTATGGGTTTATTGAACAAAGACAATTGATATATTCTTACAGTCTGATTGCTGCGGTGGCAATGAGCCTCGATATATATATATATATATATATCATAACTTATAATAGTATTTATAATTTATGTGATATTGTACCACTGGTGTACATTGTAAGGATATTGCAAGTCCCTGAGGAGTTCCGTGACCATATAGAAGAAGCTGAATTCCAAGTTCCTATAAAAGTTAATGGAACTCCAAAGTGTCTTGCAATATCCTTTAACATACAACACAGGATATTTCATTCTTTATAATACATCGTTACACCATTACACTCCCACAAAACTGCTTAAATTATAGGTCTCTTACTCTTTTATTTAAAAGAGAAAGTATGGTTGCGGCCATGAAGAAAAAAGAAGCAAAATATGTTGAACTAAATTAAACACACCAAAGAACAGTTAGGAATTTGCTGCAAAAATATATTGAGATCAGATTAATGTGAAGTAAATAAAAAAAATGTTGTAGATCAGAATGTGTTGAAGTGGTGAATAAAAATGCTATCTTTCCTGTAATTATATGTTGTACAAAAATTAGGCATTTCCATAATTATCTCCTTTCTGCTGATCATTTTAGAAAAACAAACCGAAAAAGGAAAAGCCAATTTTGTTTTTTTTGGTTTAAATTGCAGCTGTACTTATGCTCTGTGATCTGCTCTGCACCTTGGATTCTAGCTCTGGCATTATGTATTTTGATGTCACAACTCAACTGAGCAACGACATCATTTCGACTAAAAGTGTCACAACTCAACTGTAATAATGAAATGAGAGATGGCTTTTACACAGGGATTTCAGGCTCCCAAGTATTCTGTTGGTAATAAATTGAAAATGTGTATTGCGCATTCTGCCAAGGCATTGACCTTATTATGCTGTAGACAACAGCCAATGTTGCTGCTATCCAATACCAGGGTCCTCTTTTTGTTGTTGTGTATTGCCCAGTATAATAAATCCACAAGACATTCAATCAGTCCATCATTTTCCTAGTGCAGTATCGAAGAAAAAAAACCATTAGTACATGTAAGCTTACTTCGCAAAATAATTATAAATTATGTGCACCCTGGATATCAACCCCAGAAAATCGATGGGACACAATATCGGAGACAAAATATTAGAAAAATATATTGACAGGTAAGTGAGTCTAGATTTTCTATTTCTAACTCCACATATAGATAGCTACACAATACATATCTCAAGGTACATAGCTGTGGAGTTAAGAATAGTAAATCTAGACCTCACTATATGCACTTACCTTTCAGTATTATTAACACTCGATATTCTGTACTCAATATTCTTGTACCACGATATTCTGGAAATCGGTAGGCAGTAGTACAATCTTATAAGGTGGAATATTCAGGGCATGATACGCATCACGCAATCACAGTAAACAATTTCCAGTTGCTCTCTATATTGAATTTGATGGGAATCTCAGGCATTCTTAACAGGTGGACTAGCTGTCAATTAAAATGTTTTAAAGGGGAGGCCAAATACACAAGCCACTGATCTCATCCCTGGTGCTGCTGTTACAAATGGAAAGCAAAAGGCACCAAAGAGCTCAGAACACCGCCTGGAGCACTGGGGTAAACTACTATTAATGTTGTCTTCCCAAAATGGTCAAAACTGTAAAACAAAATCTGGGCACGCCTGCTTTGAGAGCATATCAACAGCTCTTTCATGGCTAAGTAAAGATATACACATGGAGCAAGAATTTGGCAAAATAGTGTTGCAGGCAAGTTATTTTAAGCATATTGATTGAGGGAGCCGCTCCAGGCTGATTGAGGAGGTGAACCAGGGACACTTCAAAACGTTCAGCCTATTTTTCATGTTCATGAGCAAGTTAAACAGAGTTCAGTGTTGCTGCTGGCCTCACAGATTACATCATTCCCCCTTTAAACTACTGTGTATTGGCAAATACAGAAATTCTTTCGAGCCTCGCTGGTATGGGATGAGCTCAGTGTTATCCACAATAAGACTATGACATAGTTCAGGCCTGCAGCACCCATAGAAAGAGATTAACCTTAATAATTCACAGTGTGTCCTTAGCGTAGTCCAGCCTAAATCACTCCTCCCATCAGAGTCATGTCAGCAGCTGAAGAGAAAGAACTCGTGCGGGACGTCAGGGTACTGCGTCAGCCATATCAAAGCGAGGCTTGAATTCGGAGCTGTCTTCATGCTGAGCACAGGAAATAGAAGCAAGGAAAAAGCATTAATCACCTTGCTAAACAATATGACAGGCAACATTGAGTTGTGTCGACACCCACAGGCTATGAGGTTTTGATATTCTAATAACTGTGATGATATGTGACAAATCTGCAAGCAATTTGGCTTTCGACTAAAATTCCTTGATAAAATTTCATGCAGAACAGTCAAGGGGCTCATTACGATGGCGGAAGGCCTGCCACCGCCAGCCGTGCCATGGCGGGCCCTCCGCCATCGGACTGCGATTTTCCTCCCGCCAAATTAGGATGGCGGGGGGAATCTGACTGCGACCGTGGCGGGCGCAAAGACCGCCTGCCACGGATCCGCCACAGGCACCGTCTGCCATATTACAATGCTGCATCCCCGCCAGCCGGTGTATGGTGGTGAAACCGCCATTCACAGGCTGGCGGGGATTGCATTTGGGGGCCCGTTGCGGGCCCCCCTTGTGTGGGGAGGTGGGGGGTGTACTGGGGGTACCCATGGTACCCCACTACATTTCCCTGCACTAAGTGGCAGGCACAGCGTGGTGCCTGCCACACAGTGCAGGGAAATGCAAGACAAGGCTGTTTAGCATTGCGGCGGGTGCTGCAGCCAGCAGCACCCGCCGCAATGTTAAACGGCCGGGATGCGACCATCATGGTGGCGGTCGCATCGTAATCTGTGGTGCGGGACTGCCGCCTTACAGGCGGGCGGTCCCAGTCACTGCAACGATGGCGGGCAGACTCGAGTACGCCCTCCATCGTAATGACCCCCTAAGTTATTTGGGAGTGTTCTAAAAGTAGTATTTTGCAACGAAATTACACCATATTTGGCATATAGGCAGACTTATGCACTTTTTGTAATTTAGTGTAAATCTTTTCTGTATATTGAGATAGTTACATTATAAGTGGCAGGTGTGCAAGTTATAGTTGCTTCATTTAACTATAACTAGTAAATCTCTGTGGTTTTCTGCGCATAAAGTTGCATTTTTAACTGCCATTTTCACTTAACTATAGCATCACTTTAACCTTTGTGTTCTCAGTGAATTTCTAAGGTTTTTTAAAACGTTTTTAAAGGGTTTTCAAATGCAAAGTAAGCCTAACTATAACGTCACTTTAAGCTTTGTTTTTTTTCTCAGGGAATTTATAGGGTTTTACCGTGAAGTAAGATTTTATTACCATATCTAGCTAGCCAACGCCCTTGCAGTGCACAGCCTATCAGAGTGCTTCATTTGTCATTTTTTCCCTCAGTACTTCCCCCGGTAATACTGCGTCGCTGGATGTCTATACATTTTTACGTTTAATTCCTCTCAGACAGCTTAACAGGATTAGACTAAATCACAAAAAGCATGTTTTCAGGGTAAAGATCTAGCTTTAGGTCAAAATTTTGTGTACTTCTGCTCAACATTTTGGCTGTAGCATTGTCTAAATTTCCTATGGAAAATTGCATTAGGAAAAATATGTTTTGTGACCCTCTCATTTTCTCAGCCCTCACTTGATGGATCACCCCCAAACTCTACAGGAAGGAGTTGAGGTGGCTGAAACTTGATTGTGGAAAGTTTTGTGAAGATCCGCCATATCGGTGCCAAAGTTATTAGCAAAACAAAAAAATCTATTTCTTATGGAAACACAGTCCTAACTATGTTCAATTGAAATAACTTTAATGCGGCTTTCAGGGCCATAAAAGTGCAAGTGCAATACAAGAATGAGTCGTAAATAAATCGGAAAAAACAATACAATACAGTAAAATCTGACGTAAAGCAGTTGCTGGTGAATAATCATGCCACAAATTTACAAAAATAGATTATCAACTTGAGCAAGCAAGATAAATGCTAAAATAATAATAAAAAGTTGTTGTACTGAGATTAAATACTGATAAGATCAAATTAGTAACCCACAGAAAATTAGGCAGGGGGGTAGTCTCTTTCTGCGTAGTGTCCACATGGCCACAAGGAACTTGGCTACAGAAATAGCAAGCAATAAGCCGAAGTCAGACCTCAAGATATGGAGTGCAGCTAGGTGACTGTGCTGGTGAAGATGCCTACATATGGAAGCTAGCAAAGATCTGTGGGGTGGGCATAAGCAGGGCAAGCAAAAACAAATGTGTGCAACACTCTCAGCAGAAGAAGAGCATGCAGGACATGCATCGGTGGCCCCAACAGTCCAACTCTTAGTGAAAGCTCTCAGCGGGAGAGTGCCCGCTCTAAATTTGAAGTATAACTTCCTGTCGAGAGGGACAGTCACTTGATCCCAGTATGACTCGTAGCCTCTCAGAGGCTTAAAATCAAGAAGTTTGCGGGCCAGTTTGGGTAGGTCAGCTCTTCTTTGGTCGTTTGCCTCTGTCGCTGACCAATAAAGCTTCTTGAAGAGATTTTTAGATGGGAAACAAGTAGTGGCAGCGACTGTCAAGAGATCAGGGGCCCAAATACCGTAGTGCAACTCTTTGATGTTCAGGAGGCAGGGTATTTTAGCAAGATGACCTGCTTGCATGACATCCTGAAGAACTAAGGCATAGTGAGCAAGTTCTGGGGTAGACCACAGCCACCTCCAGTGTAGCAAGATACAAAGCCTTGCTTTACTGACAAGGCTTCTTACACCCAATTCCAGATGGAGCAGTACCAAGGGGGTACTAGGAGGGAGAAGTGCAAGGTTACAAAATAATTTATTTTCGGTGCTTGTAAGCATGTTGATGTTTGAGAACCCCCATAGCTCGGCCCCATATAAAGCTGACCTAACTATAATTACACAGTGGCAACTACCACTGTGTAATATATCTATCTCTCTCTTGCGCTCTATATATTTCCTGAAGAAACCAAAGTATAAGCTTAGGTTATAGTTAGAAATTGTAAGTATATCTTATTTATTACATTAAAAAAAAATCTTAGAAACTCACAGAAAATTACAAAGGCTAAAGTAACGTTATAGTTAGGTGAATGTTTCAGTGACAATATGTTTTAAACTCAGAAAACCACTGAAATTCACCAGTTATAGTTATCTCAAGTAACTGTAACTCGTGCTCTAAAGTAATTATAATTCGCACTCCTGCCCTGGCCCACCCCACGGGTCCTATTATTATTATTTTTTTAATAGAGGCCGCCCTTTTGTTTTTTTGCTGTGACTGCAGGAGAAACCATAATATTTTTTTTTATTTTGACCACAACCCCCACTAGGGCTAGTGGGGCAGAGTAACCATACCCTGCCTCCTGATATTATTTTTTTGAAACATTTTCAGGACAGGGGAGTAAGTCCCCGAGTCCTGTAATGCCCATCTCAATATTTTTGTCCATGTTGCAGCCAGCCAATCGGGTGCTTGCGGGACCCTGTCTCCCGCAGGAGCAAGATGGCCTACGGAACAAAAGCTCCCTAGGCCAATCAGAATGCTCTATTTTTTTTCAGTTGTGGTCGTGGGATTCTCATCAGACTCCCTTGATCCCAAATGTCCAGATATACAAATATTTTTGTATGTAAATTTCTCAAAAATCACTGAACAGATTTACACAAAATCACAAAAAGCATGCTTTTTAGACCAACACCTAGCTGCCTGCCAAAAGACGTGTAATTCCAATCAACAGTTTTGGCTGTAGTACTGTTTAAAAATCCCTATGGAAATTGGATCACTCCGAAACTTTCATGGATGTCATTTGAGGCTTGCGACCTCTTACTTGCTCCCTGCTATTCCTGGCAATTCCTTTGCTACCCCTGGCCTCACTTCTGCCTCCTCTGAGGTCAGGTGTTGCAAAGGAGGTGCCAGGAGTAGCAGGGAGCAAGTTAGAGGTCACAACTGTGACCCCTAACTAGCCTCAAATGACGTCCATGGAAATTTTACAGGAAGAACCTGAGCAACTTTATATATGTTTATATACAATATTCAGACCTAAAACACCTAAAATGCACAACGTTAATTAACAAGAGTTTTTTTTAAATATGGTATGGTCGTATAAGCAATCCTAACCATACATTTTTTAAATTAAAATTTGTTTTTTAAATGTTAGTGTGTGTATTTATTTATTTTAATGGCAATCGCCATATGAAAGTTATGGTTCAGTTGAACTTTCCATTAAAGGATTTTTCAATTTGCATATAATTGTGTTTATTGTTGATGGATCTGCACCAAAACTGGCATCCACTCAGCATAGTCCTGCAAAATCCGGTGTGCCAAATTTCACAGAAAATCAAAGGGGAGTGGAGCCACCATAACATCTTCCCTAACCAGGAATCCCTTAAGAGACCCTCACTGACTAGAATTCACTAGTGGCATGCTTCATCATTGGGTCTACACTCAAGACACCTAGCATGTTTGAGTGGGGTTAATCTCCCTGGGGAGGAAGAACTTCTAGGTGATATTGTTAGTGGGATCTGTATAGTGTATGTAAAATTGCCTCAAATATACAAATGTGATTTATTCAGTTTATGGGTACTTGGGTAATATTAAAAACAAAAGGGGTGTCAAATTGGGGGCATGTAAATGGCTCCTATATCTCCAAACAAGAACGGTTTACATGTTTCAGCCACCTAGTCCCAGGCAGGGTATTGTGGCTTTCCTCAGGACCTCTCTATGGCAGATGCCTGTTATCCTAAGTACTAGAACAGTATTCTACTCTGTGTGTCAGTAGTCACTATTTGTGATATAGTAATGTAAATTGAGGTAGGTAAAGTGAGTCCATTCACTCGTGCAAGTCACTGACTTCCTTATTGTATGGGTACATTGGCCCAATACCTATAAATACGAACAAATGCACGTAAAATAGAATATTGAAGAAAGGTAACGATCATCGTTCTCTGGAAATGTCCTGGAAACCAACTGCCATCTCACCAGTAGTGAGCACTGCAAACCACTATAAAAATTAATGATTATGTGATGACAATACAACAGATGTGAACAGAGACAACATGCATGGAGATATTTCTTTGTGTAAGCCCTGGGGCCATACTATTCAGTACCTCTATGTTGAGTTTTGTGGGTAACACACTCATGCAGAGTAAAAGACTAGCATTTTTGTGAGTAAACACAAGTACCTCAATACGGGGCCTACTATGGCCGCCTAGGGTAAAATAGAGGTGCACGGACCCTGTGGTCACACACTGCAGAGATGGAGTCAAATAGGATCATTAGCAAGGACATCTTTGTCCTAATCAAACAATGTGGTCAAAAAGGGGGGAAAAGATTAGTTCCCAAAGGAAATTTTTATCACATCAGCATTAAAGGTCCGCATTAACCATCCGCAAATCAGCTTCCTCTTCTATCACTTGTTGAATTTCTGCTTGTCTTTTACTACGTACAGTGCTACGCTGTCTTTTGGCTAGGTTTGTGTTACAGAAATACACATACATACAAACATCTACAGACATAAACCTTTTGTTGGTGTAGTGGAAATCTCATTAGTAGTTTTTGAGAAAATACGCTTTAAATACAGTGCCGTATGTACTTTAAAGGTCTAATATGTTTATATATCTTGGACATTTTAGTCCCCAGACAGGTCCGGGGACTGTCCACAGACTAAAACGTTTGCATCCCATCATCCATTTCAGGTCTGATGACTAAAAAGTAGAGGTCTTGTACCCAAAGACTGATTGGCTGGTCTTGAAAGAAAATGTTGTCCTGCTGCCTCAAATACAGGATGTGGTTCACAGTCTCTTTGTTCCCGAAATTTAAAAAAAAAGCCAGATAAGAGTGCAGGATTGGCAAATACTGAACTACATGCCTTAGTAGGGAGACCATAGAAGGGTCCCCTTTACAAAAAAAAACCAGTGTGTGCCAAGGTCCACAGACCATTTTTTGAGGCCCTAGACTGAGCACACTTAAATTGACGCCCATAGACCACATCTTCAAAAATGTAGACCAAGACTACACCAATCATAGACCTGTTAAATTGGCAGCCATTGTCCAGGGAGGTATGAACGAGGTAGCGGACTAAAGGGTTTGTTGCTGTTGGGACCCTTTGATTGTCTGCAGAAACATTACAGAAGCCACAAATTTAGATGAACCTTATTTGATGGGGTCTGTAGTTGAGTCCTCGGACAATGGGCATGATTTTAGGTTGTCCAGTCTACAGCTTTAAAAAATAGCTCTCTGACCACCAATACTTTGAGGGAAGCATACAATTAAAAAAAACTAAACTCTCCCCTTATAAAATGACCATCGTACATCTGCTCTGTGTCCACACTCAAGTCTAAGGGTGGGGGGGTCATTCATCCATTTGTTTTTGAAGCACCAGATGTGCAGCCACTCTCCCGAGACCATGAGCCCACTGCATCCAGCAATGAGGGCAGGACTTCCTGCATAGCCCCTGGACATCGGTGGACTGTTTAATATTTATGGGGCATTCTGAGTTTCCAATTGTCTTCCAGCTTATGTATCCTTCTTCCACATTAAAAAGTGAATTTTTTTTGGCAACAATAGGTGGAAGCACCATTTTATGAGATGCTGACAAGACTGTACTGGCACTCACTCTATTTAGCGGTTGTTGTGACCGTCATCGCATTTTGAGGCGTTAATCATGTGTGAGTTTAAAAAAATCCTAGTCTATGAGATTTTTTATGGAGCCACTCATTTCCTATGTATTTTGTTTTTCCCACCGCCAGAAAGCCTTGATTTTCAAGATGGCAAAAATAATTCTTCTAAGACCTTAATAAGCAAATTACATTTACAAATGTGATTGACAAGAGTCACATTCACTGAATCGCCACTTTAAAGGATAGAGATATACAATAGAGTTAACCCTTTCAAGCCCACACAATGCCTTTTTCAAATGCTTATTTCTCAAAAACTACTGAATGGATTTTCACCAAACCCATAACTCGCACCAGCCGCCTTATTGTTGTCTTGTTTCTGCAGAGCTAGCAGATTATTGTTTTGAGCATGGCTGACTGTGTGAGTTAAGGTGTGTGTTATGTGCATTACTAAGTATTTCTGGCGAATTTCTGTGGTTTGGAGTTTTTGAGTCAGAACAACAACTCATTTTTTACTATGAATTTTTATGAGATTTTTACCTTACAGTTAATTACAAACCCCAGCTGCACATGGACTTTGGAGAGGACTAAGCCATATATTTTAGAAGGATTTATATACCAGTCTGACAAACCGTTTTTTTTTTTTTTACAATTTCTCAGGTTCATTAAAATATAAGTTTAACAACTTAAACAGAATGTGCCAAATTTTCAGTATAAGGTTAGATTCTCAGAAACAAGTTGTAACTTTAGATGTGTACGTTTACTCCTTCACATGGGGCAGATTTATACATTTTTTGAAATAACAAAAGTTTCCAAGAATACTCTTGGCAACCAGTGAGTCTTGGAAATCTGTGTAACTCGCAGGTTTCCACAGAGTAGTCCTTGGAAGTTCTTGTGAATTCCCCCTGACTGCATGTGAATGCGATTTCGCATGAATAATTGAATCTAGTGTACAATTAGCATATGAAAATGATTTTGGAAAAGTGCAATTTACCTTTTACTTTTATTTACTTTTTCTCCTCAGAGAAAATAAATGTCCATTTGTAACAACTATCCCCTAAGCTCTACACCAAATCTTGGGCTGTTCTCCTCCCGTTTCCACCTTGCAAACAGATATATGTTTGATCTTGACAGAAGTAAATATCTGAATACTTCCAGAGCAAGAATGGGCAAGATTATGAATACAAAATTGTGAATTTGTGGGTGTGGTGAGTGCTCCCAAACTTAAGAGGGCATCCTGTCCTGGAATGCCCACGGGTGCCCCAGTGTGAGATTTACTCAATATGTAAGGGATAAGTACCCACTGCGGTACATTATAAGGATATTGCAAGTCACTGAAGAACTCCATAGCCATTTAGGGGAATGAGGCTTAATATAATACATGGTCACGCCATAGCCTTGCCCACAAACCACTTAAAACTTTGGTGGGCAGCTCTTTCATGTAAAATAGCGAGCATGTTTGCAAATGCTACGAATAAAAATAAAACCTCTAGTGCAAAATTAAATACATCATGAACCTGCTAGATATTTGTTGCAAACAGATATTAGAAACAGTTCAATACAAGTCAGTTTAAAAAAAAAAAAAAGCTGCAGTAGCTCAGGAATGTTTAGAAACATTCAGAAAGAATCTAACTTTATCTAAGGAGTGCAAAAAATAAACAAATCCTCTCTAATTGTCATGTAAGCTACTAAAATAGAGCAGAAGAATGAAAAGCAGCATTCTGTTTTTGTTGCTGAACAGCTGCTTAATTATGCACTGTGACCTGACCTGCCTTTCACCTCAGCTGCTGGCTCTGGGCCTATTCATGAAAATGTCACCCAGTACAGCGCAGCAAGTCACCTTGCTGCGCTGCACTGTTTGACAGGCAAATGGCAGGAATGTGCCGTATTTAAGGCAATACGGTGCATTCCTGCCTTTTCCTCTGCGCTGGCACCCGTTTGGCAGCCAAGCGCCAATGCAGGCACCCTTGCACCATGTTGCAACTGTGCCTGCATTGCATGCAGGATTGTTTTTGTGCAGGAAGGGAAACCTTGCTGCACAGAAACAATCCTTCGAGGCATATTCCTCTATGCGTGCCGCAGAATGCAGCACCCATAGAAAGAGGAAATAACGAGGAGAAATGAAGTTATTTCTCCTTGTTACGCCTCTCCTGGGAAGGCGTACCTTTTTGGCGCATTCCCAGATTTACCAGTTCTGGTAAGTCTGGGAATGCGTCAAAAACTAGGAAGTTGCAAGGGAACACCCATGCAACGCCCATGGAATGCCTTCCCAGGGCAGAGTAAAGCAACGCAGCGATAGGCACTGTGTCGTCTTACTCCAGATTTATGGAGCCACTTACGGCCGCGCAAAGTGTGCTTGCACGGCTTTAGAAATCTAACTTAAGGTTGCGTCTCTCTTGCACCATGTTGTGTGGTGCAAGAACGACACAAACCAGCTCGTTAATAGGCCCCTTGATGCGCCACAAGTTGCCGATTATAAAGAAATTAATGGCTGCCGTTTATGCAGGCATGACAGAATCCCATGTATTGTACCAGAATATTAGCTTAATATTATACATGAGTGAATCACTTTACTAGGGCAGATTTTCTGTTGTGTTTTACAAAAGTGCATTTTCTGTCACAAATAAGGCCAATTGTATCTATAAGCTAAGGTTTCCTATTAAATAGCATTGTAAATTAGGCCCTTATTTTGAACTGCTCCCATTTTTCAACTCGTACTCTTGCCTAAACATTTTCCCTCATTTCTTTCAGATGCCACCTTTGGATTAGGGGAGCTCCCAAATTCCCTGGACATGATTGAGAGTAGCCTTGGAGAAGCAGAGCGGAAAAGGCGTCATGCTAAGAAGGATGACTACAACATTGAGGTCCTGCTGGCAGTGGATGACTCCGTCGTGCGTTTCCACGGGAAGGAGCACGTGCAGAACTATGTCCTCACCCTCATGAACATAGTGAGGTTTTGGAGTTTTATTTTCTATAACACGTTAATGAAGTTTGTGTGTAGGGATGACTACTGGTGTTTTTTGCCTTCCATTTCACTTCAGTTTGAATGGCTTACAGTTTCCAGTAGGTTATCAAACAGGGATTTGGAAGAAAAAGATCAGGAAGTGGTTAACAGAGAGAAACTGGCAAAATAGACTGGGGTGCCAGAGACAGAGAGACAATTGATTTTACCTATCAATCAATACTTTTTTTTGCATTCATTTCCAATGCATAAAAGTTCATAGACCGCAAAAAATCAAACAAATAAATTACAATAAAATCATGAAATATTAGTTTTAAAGCAATTAACAAGATACAAATAATTTCATTGGTCAAATTGCATCATATTGATTTTCCTTGAATGGCTGTTCCTTTTGGTGAATCACAGCACAAGTAATGCTAGGCAAAACGAGGATTGTCAGGCGTCACTTAAAATAGGGTGAGGACTTCACTTCAGGTCATTACAGACAGCATCTCTAGTCCAGAACATTCCACCTACAAGTCATTGATTGTTAGTCTAATTAGTTTAATGGAAGAAAAGCAAACCTCCCACACAATATATTACACCACCACACAAACGTCCAGGACCGGAATCAGTGTCCATAATGACCTGGGGCAAAATGTAATTCCATCTAGAGTATCAAAGATCATTACATAGGCACTTTTGCTACGTGGCCCTCTTGTATGTCAGGCGTGCTGCTGGATATTCCACTTCCTGGTTTGTAGGGTTTACAATCACATAGCTGCAGTAGCAGGTGAAAGAATGTAAGGGGCACCAGTAGGGAACAAAAATTGGTGGTACTTTTTTAAGATCGGGGGCACTAACCACAAGGGAAAAAAAGCAGGGTGGGGGTGCACTCCTCTGTAAACAGAAAAAAGGACCGCAGGAGCCTGTCTTAACATCTGGGTCACAGTGCTCGCCAATCATTAATATGAAAGAAGCTGCACTTCTGAAAGTCACACGGTGGAGAACCAACAAGGAAAAAAATGGTACATGAGGAAATGTGGTGTGGTGAGCATCGATGGAGATGCCGGAATCGCTGCGGGACAAACACCAGTGAATAAAGAGCGTTGGTGTGAGTCCCCATGTGAAATTTCAGCTGTTTGTGGGGGGAGGAATGGCTCTTTGTGAAATAGAAAAGGTTCATAACTTGTCAGACGTTACATTGAAGACCACTCCACATTTTCCAAGTTCTGATGTGCAGAGACCTACTACTAAGTCTGCCCATCTTGAATTAGCAAACCATGTTCATGTTGCTAAGAGATGTTGCTAATATTTTGTTCTTTTCTTTGGGCTAAACTGAAGCAGGTTCTAACAAGTCTTGTAAAAGTGATATAGGGTAATGATGTCATGAGTGAACACGTTTGCCTTAGCTCCAAAATCGAAACACTTGATGAATCACTTTTTGACATGTAAACCTTTTTGTATACGGTTGTATAGATATAAGAAATGTTTGCAACAAAGACTTCTGCCTTGGTGAAAAAACATTACATGCAGAATATGATTGCAATTATTAATTTTTAACTTGTAGCTAAGTGCTGACTTGTGATGGAAGCCACTTCTTAGCACTGTTTCAGCTGATAATATAGCTGAGGACTAGGCCAGTCCTCTATCCAGGAAACTGGCAGAATGTCTGGGATGGAAAGGGAGTTTCCTTACTGTTCATGAGGACCAGTAGCGGCTCCTCGAGGGAGTGCTGCGGGCGGCGGGGCGGGGGAGGGGCAGGGTGGGGGGTAGTAAACTCCGGAATTGGGCCGAACGGAGTTGAGTAAAGAAATAAATAAATAAAACGAATTACATTGCGCGCTGCAGCGCCGATTTGGCGTTGCAGCGTGCAATGTAATTCGTTTTGTTTCTTTATTTCTTTACTCAACTTTGTTTGGCCCATTCCAGAGTTTACTCCCCCCAACCCTGCCCCGCCCCCGCCCCGCCCCACCGCCCCGCAGCACTCCCTCGAGGAGCCGCTACTGAAAGGACTGATATTTGTCAGATGTAGTACTACACCCAAACGTGTCAGTACCGTTCACAGAGGGGTAACCCATGTTTGTTTTGGTGTAGGATTGGAAGGATTCCTTGAAAAGTAAAGGTTTCCATTTTTCTTGCACATGGCCATACTTGGAATGTTTCTGAGGTCGGTTCGCACCAAGTACCTCATTTGTCCTCCCAACATTAACATTGATATCTCTCTGTGCTTTTGCTTCTTCTAGTTGACTCTGTGATCATGTTTGTGTTGTTGCATCTCAGGTTGCAGTCTGGAATGTAGATCTAAAAAAAAAAAAACTGTAAATGTTTAGGGTCATGGTTGTTGGTAGGAGCAGAAATGGTTCATGATGCTGGCAAAGTGTCTGTGTTATATACGTCATCCTCCTTTATCCCTAGGACATGCATTTTGGTGGTGATTGCTATATGCCCAGCCTAGACATGTTTGTATCTTTTCTTTGTGTTGATCTTGCAGCATCACTCACACTATACATCTGGAAACAGTATGACATATAGCGGGAAAAATAAATTCTAAGTCCATCAGCAGTACAGGGGTTTTGCAACAGTGATTCTTAAGCACCGACTATATACTTAAAACATTAAAGGCACACAAATTCCAAAAGAAAAGAAACAATACAAGTGATTTTTGAGAGCTAGACAAATTCATGTATCATAACTTAAAAATGGCATATGGTGGCTTCTTTTCTGATGCGCATGTTATTGTTTGGCACAGGAATATTGATGGCATATTCATCAGGAAGAGATTTCGGGTGGCCATTATATCTCATGACACTGTATTTGCAGCTGGTGGTGTTTCTGCTACGCAGGGTTTACAATGGACATTTTGTAACTTCAGGGCATGATATGAAAGCCAGAGTCTCTTTCTGTCATACCTCTTTTTCTGGTGTACATTTTTACTTTTTTGGTCTTATGACCGAAAGAAAGTATTTTGAAGTTGATTTTTACTCGGTATACAGTTTTCATTAAAGTATAGAATGTCTTTCTTATTACATGGGGCTATGCTCTGGGCAGTGTGAAAGACCTAGGAGAAAGAAATTATGTCATGGGGGACTTCCAAAATCTGTTTTTGTACAGTGTCCACTATATTACCTCTTTGAAACACCTATGATTTTCATGCAATGGCAGCATATTCTAAATGTATACGTTTCATTTGGTTAACATTGTAGAGGGTCACAATAGACACTAATGCATTGGGCCACTATTTTCGGTGTTAAACGTGTGTCGTATGGCTGTGAACAGAAGTGGTTGATCAGAAAACATGAAGGCTGAGAGTAATCATCAGTGGTAGAGAAGAACTCCGACATTTCAAGCATCACGTTTTGCTTTTTCAGTGAGTTGCCCTAATTATGAAAGCTATGTCCAGATTTAGGCCCACAGCTCACTGTGCCACAGAAGTCGATCTGCACATCAGTGATGAGCCCCAACAAAGCTTAAATATGTCTGTGGTTGCTCTGTTTCCATATGTAGAGAAGAGGACCTGGCTTAGAAGTTCAGACTGTACTTCATAAAGGATGGAGCCAGAGGCGGCTACTCCGGGGAAGCCGCAGTGGGGCGGAGAGAGGGGAGGAGGGGAGAGGAGGGGGGTAAAAAAAATGCACTTACCTGCCGGCCGGCCGCCACCTCTACTCCGTCCTCTTCCTGGCTTCTTCTGTGCAAGCAAGAAGCAGGAAGCACACGGGCTCCCAGGCTCCCCATAGCCAATCACAACGCTGCAATGCAGAGTTGTGATTGGTCTGAGCGCCATAGTTCGGCACTTAGCCAGGGAATGGGAGCCTGGGCATGTCCTCCACCCAGACTGTAATGCAGCGTGGGTGGAGAACATGCAAAGGATGCATGACTGTTTCGGGCCAGCAAGTCAGTCATAGCGCACTCACAGAGTGCCCACCACTCCCTCCCTGCTCTGAGAGCAGAGCAGATCCTCCCACCCCTTCAAGACGCTGTAGCAGGAACAAATAAAATGATAATAACGTCAAGTTATTATCAGTTTATTTTTCCTTTTTTTGCACTGCGAAAAGCAATGGGGTGACGCTCCTCCACCTTAGTAGAGGAGCCGCCACTGGATGGAGCCCAGATTTATTTCCATATTAGTCCCTGTCTGCAGTAGCAGAGTGAGAAAAGAATGACATGATAGGACGCAATGGAAGCTCTAAGTAATTGCCTGTGCAATATAACCCGTTTTTACACAGAACGCAATGGTTCTAGTGTTCTTTTTGATGCAAGCAAAGGTTCCACAAATCATGCATTTAGTCCCTCTGACTCACACTGATTGCCTCAAATTCTTGGTATAAATCTGAGACTAATGCCAATCCAAGGCCCAAAGAATATTATATACTCTATTGTTCATTTCACTGGTTCCTTGAAACCACACAGGCCTTGCAAACCATTACACGGGCCGAAACAGCCCGCACTGCTTAATTTGTGCCGGTGTTGCCAGGTGGTTGCAGGCAATCAGTACTGTCACTCATTTTAGGGGATCGGGTCTTAATAGTCAAACTTTGAGCAGGAGAGAGCATAAGGCAAAAATGAGCGATAAAGACGTAAAAATAGTGAGAAAGCAACGATGCAAAATAAAACAGGCGGAAGTTGGATATAAATTGACAGGAAGTGTAAAATGGTGAAGAAAGAGGCCTGAGAAGGTTTGAAGAATAAACTGCAATGTATTTGGCAACTCGACCATTCAGCATCATGGCGATTAGGGTGTGTGGCTGAGGGCCTTGAGCTAAGACTTCGGGGTCCAGCACTTAACGGTTTTTAACAAAATAAGCACTGGAAACAGGAGAGAGGATTTCAAGAGAGCACTCACAAAAACCCTTCGACAGTTTCACCCTGACTTTGACACATCCACTCTCCCACTATGAAAAGACCACTGTTCCCCACCACCCTTGTATCCTGCAGATTTATTTTCCTCTCTGACCTTTACTTAAATAGCAGACCCCGTTTTTCTTAAAACTAGATGAATTCAATAGATCAATGCTTATTTTATTACTAGCCTTAATATAATTTACTTTTTTTTTACCCAGAGAATATGTGAAACAAAGTGTTTTCTCCCTCCGCGTAATTATTTTTGATCACTTTTGTTACCCTACTTTCTATTTTGCTAAACGTCAAACTGCGGCTCTCTGTGCTTTGCTGTTCAGATTAAGTGGCTGTCTGGGCGCCATATGTTCTCTTTAAAGAACTGCTTTCACCTCATTCCTTTTCCTGCCTCTGCAGTGTTGTCGGGAGCCAAAAGTAAGACCCAGGGGCCTTTAATAGGAATCGTAAACTGTCCAATGAAACAAAAAAAAGAAAAATGACTTACAACGAGTCTATAAATCGTTCCCATTTTTATCATTAGCGAAAGAACAACATGATGTATGCCAAGTAGCTTCTACTATCCCTGCTTCTACTTCTGCTACTATTAATAGCTGGTTTAATTTAATATATACTTACAACTGGTTGTGTTACTACCTCACGTTTAGTACCCACTGTCTTTAGTAACCCATACTTTTCCTCCCAAGCCCACCTTCTGCATCCAATGCCTTCTTCCAACTGTACTGTCACGTGACTGTGCCCCAGGCATCAGTCAGACAACATTGGAACTGGGAGCATCACACGTACAAGGGCCAATATATCAATTATCCTAAAAATCTCTCTTCCACTTACACTTTCAGTTCATTCATTTTTGCCAAGACTTTCACTCATTCTGTTCCCAAATGACATCTAACATTGGGATTGGAAATGTGAACAAATCTAGCAATGCATTAGTTCTGCCAAGTCAGAGACATTCCAGCCGTACATGTTGTAGGGAGCCAAAGGGTTGGTTTGGCTGGTGTAACGAAACTTGAGGGGGTCCACCTGCAAGGTACGTGGAGGGGCCCCCTCCGGGCTCAATCAGGAGCTCCCAGGCCGGAGTACTATGCTGTGGGGCCCCCCTGGAGCTTGGGGGCCCCCCGCACCGCGGGTGCTGCGGGGGCCTGTGTTACGCCCCCTGGCCATTCAGAATGCTTTATTAGGGGCCGCCATCTTTGTTGGGAATATTTACGATGTTATGAGATGACCATTTCTGTTGGGACATTGAAATTAACAGTTTTATCAGCTAACAAACAGAATAGAGACGCGTGGTACTCTAACTGACACTTACAAGAGGTTGTATTTCTCTGCATGTCAACAATTTCCTGCTAATTTGCCAGCAAAAATGGGTATCTCGTTAGGAGTTTTTTCATCCGCCAAGCACTGCATGGTGCTCCGCTGTCTGCATGCCTTGACAATGTTTGTAGAACCTGGAAGGGAGCGGGCGGGCGGACACCAAATAGCCTTGCACGATATTGGCTAATAGAGAGTTCATGATTTTAACTTTTTTTTCCATTTTCCTGACAATTCACTAAATTCCGAAAATGCCTCATGTGAAAAACCTGTACTTTGCGGTTTGGAAGCCCCAAGAGTTTAAAAAGGATAAGTTACAGTTTGTTGGGAGAAGACTGAAAGATGCACGCCAAGTGCTGTAAATCAAATCCGAAGGCAGACCACACAATAGTAATGTTCCTCCCATTAGGGCAGGCTCGGCTTAAGCAGTTGTGCTGCAGTTGATGCTGTGACAAGGAAGATAAGGAAGTTATTCGACGCATTAGGCTAACAGGATAACTGCCTAGAAAGTGCAAGGAGGAAACAGAACTTTTGGCCTGGAGTTCAGTGAAAAATCCTTCCAGGGGTCTAATTGATCCAATATGTGACTGACAATGTCTCAGGTCAATGTCTAAAGCTTCCGGCACCAAAAAAGCCAATGGCTGAAGGGGGCTCTATATTATGTATAAAACACAATATATTTGCCTTGAATGGCTCATGCACCTTTACACTTCAAACTTGAAAACTCAGATTTCAAGAGGGAGGAAGCCCGGGCCAGGGAAGGCAAAGCCGGACCCGATGGGGGCCCGGGGCAAACGCCGCCCGGGGGCGGGAAGCCACCCCCCCCCCCCATCGCAGAAGCCCGCGAAAAAGGGGCAACTGGGATTGGTCGCCCCAGGGTAGGCTACGGCGCCTCCCGAACCGGGGGCGAGTTGGCGAGCGGCTGGGGGGGTTAAATAAGGGTGCAGGGCCCTGAGAAAACACATAACCCCCCTCTACCAGGACAAGAGTGCATCGCCGGCGGAATCCTCCTCACCTGGAAGAAGACGGAACGAGCAGGCGGCATGGACCGAGGCGAGGAGTCATCGGACACGGCGTCGAGATCCTGGAACCTGCGTCGAGGAAGCTGGGATCAGCGACCAGCCATTGGCGCCAGGAAGAACAAAGGGGCAGCGGAAAAAGGCTTGAACCGGCTGGAAGGAGAGGAAGCCGGTAATCAGCGGTAGCAGTAGCGTTTATCCTCCCCCAGGGCCACCACACATCGGAAAGACTGAAAGGGGGCCGCCCGGTGCAGCGAGGCCAAGCGGAGCGAACGCTGCGGCCGGGGCGGCACCCTAGTGAAAGAACACAGAGGCTCGGCAGGGCAGGGCCTGCCGAAAGAATCATTAAAGGGGCAGGAGCCTCACTCGACGTGCGCAGCGGTCGCAAGTGAGGGGAAGTAATAACTCGCCTTTATGTAGTTGCGGCTGAGGGGTTAAGGCGAAGGACTTGCAATCAATTGAGGTCTCCCTATGCGGGTTCGGATCCTGACGGCTACGTGATACTTTGACATAAATTACATTTTTCGGCTGGAGCGGGCACAGACCTTGCTCTGAAGCAGGCTTGGGGGTCAAGACCTTGACGATTTCTGCGGAGGAGGAGGGCACAGATTTGGCTTTTTCAGCTCCGGCAGGAAGATCAGCAGGCAGCAGTGGCTGCAAACTTTTTGTGGCATCATCAGTCACCTGATATTCCACTCGAGGAGGCAAGAGAGCAGCGGCGGCTGCAGAGAAAAGCGACAAGCCCTCGGGTAAAGGAGAAGGGGTACAGCAGCAAGATGGCAGGAAGACGTGGAGCAGCCGGGAGGGAAACACGGCTGCCAGCACGTTTCAGGGAGGCACAGGGGCACACAGAGGCCCCCCAAAAGGGCCAGAAGAGCAAAGAGGGGATGCGGGCCCGGATCTGGACACAGATCTACAGGCCATGTTGGAAAAAGCCAGGGCTCTGGTGGCCCTGAAAGGAAAATCATGGATGGATCAGCACATCGGGGATGGGTCTCACGGGAAGGGGAAGGAGCCACCGTGGGCATCCCCTCCCACACCACCCCCCAAAAAAAACCAGGAGGCATGCGGCATGCAGCCAGAATGGCGGCCCCCAAGAAAATCATCAAGGCAGGAGCAGAGGATGCTGCTGCTGGGACGGCGGAGGGCAACGGGGGCAGGAGCGCCCGGGCCAGGAATAGAAGGGCGGCAAGCCCTGAGATGCTGTCCAGCTTGGATACTGAGGAGAGCAGCAGTGATGAGGGGTCTGTAGCCAGCACGGCGGCCCCTCAAGAGTCACACAGAGGGCGGAGCAGCAAGGCGGACAATGACACTGGTGAGCACCACACAAAGAGCGCAAGGGGAAGGCGCAAGGGGGGGCAGCGCGCTGGTTCAGCAGGTGGGGGACCAGGGCAAATTGTGAACTTGGGGACACAGCTAGGAGTAAACAATCTAGCAATGCGGGGGACCTGGCCTCTACAACCTCCCTGGCTGGCAGGGCAAGGAAGGGACCAACAGGGTTTCGAAGGAGAATCATGGGGACAGGGACCGGCTCACCCGGCGGCATGGGTGTCCTGGTGGCAATGGCCGGGGGCAGGACCCTCTTTTGGGGGGGGCCCCAGTGGAATGCAGAGAGGAGTGGGGGGAGCCAGGAGCCAGAGTAGAGATCAAAGAAAGGAGGGGACCTGAAGGAGGCAACGGGCAAGGGACTGAAGAACCCCCAGCGGGGGAACCAGGTCAGTGAGGTAAGGTCCGAAGAGACCACACAAGGAGGGGGGAAGCTCCTGGGGGCACCAGTGCAGGAAAAAGCAGAGCAGGGGAAGGGAGACCCCGCCACTACCACAAAACTCCTAGGGCTGGCCAGTCTCATCCCGCTGACAGTGAAAGAAAGGATCTGGAGGAAGGAATTTATAGATATTTTTTCACTGCTAGAAGTGCGCCAGGCAGGCTTAGACCTGATGACGCCGGACAAAAAAGAGGATGATAGGAGGGACAGATGCAAGCCCAGGGTAGAGAGAGTACTGGAGAATTGGCTAAGGGCGTTCAGGACCCTAGCATGTGTATTCATCGAGAAGTTTCCCCAGAGTGCGGCAGCACTCATGTTATATGAGCAAAAGGTGCATGATGCCAACAAAAATACCAGGGGGACGCATGGTTGAAATATGATGAGGGTTTCAGGGAAAAGATGCAGACATGGCCAGTGATTGAGTGGGATTGCCAAGACATGGAGGGGTTCACAACTCACATGGTAGCTGCCAGAGAAGGGGTCAGCTCAAGGGAGCCCAATTTTCGTCATTACTGGGGTAAAGGAAAATATGAAGAGCAGGGACAGTCTTTCAAAGGAGAACCAAAGCAGTAGCAAATCAGGAAAGTCATATTGGAAATTCGACAAGGACGATTGGTAAGTGGGGGACCGCCTGCAGGTTCAAGCACGCAATGCGGGTCCTGCGGGGGAAACCACCCCGCCATACGCTGCAAGCAGGCCCAGGGGACAGGGGCCAACAAGGAAAAGGGAGGCACAAAAAAGTAAGGAGTGGGCGGCCCCAACAGGGGGCGAGGGGTGTGTGGACGGGGGGCATCCGCTAGCTACTCCCATAAAAACAAGCAGACTGTTATATTTATTAGGACATTATCCCAAGGCATCAGACAGACACAGGTTAACGGGAGGTTTCACAAAGGGTTTCCCCATCCCTTACAAAGGACCTAGGGGTGCCCGGGAAAGCCGGAACCTGAAGTCAATAAGAGACAACCCGGGGGCGGCAAGGCAGAAGGTGGAAAAGGAAGTTTAGCTGGGAAGGGTAGCTGGCCCGTTCGCTTCCCCCCTGCTGGAAGATTTGGTGGTATCTCCTCTGGACGTGGTGCCTAAGAAGGAGGCAGGCAAGTTCAGGTTAATACACCATCTGTCGCACCCCCGCTGGGACTCCATCAACGACTGGCTGGATCAAGGGAGTTGCTCAGTAGCATATGCATCAGTGGATGACGCAGTAGACCTATTAAGACAAGCAGGGAGGTGGGCCCTGTTGCCAAAAACAGACATAGAATCGGCCTTCCGCCTTTTGCCAGTGCACCCGGATAGCTACCACTTGCTAGGTTTTCAGCTAGACGGCCAATACTACTATGACAAATGCCTGCCAATGGGTTGCTCCATAAATTTGTGCATACTTTGAGGCCTTTAGCAGATTCTTGGAGTGGGAGCTGGGAACACGCTCCCCGGCGGGGGGAAGGGTCCACTACTTGGATGATTTCCTCTTCATCGGCGGGGCAGGCACAGGGGAATGTGCAAACCTCCTCCACAGTTTCAGAGACTTGGCTCAGGAATTGGGGGTCCCCCTAGCTCAGGACAAGACAGAGGGCACAACCACGAAACTGTCCTTCCTCGGGATAGAGCTGGACTCGGTGGCCGGGACATGCAAACTGCCGCCCGAGAAGGTGGCGGAGCTAAGGCAGATCATTGGCAGGTTGAGGCAACAGAAAAAGGCAACGCTAGGCGAAGTACAACAGCTGCTGGGGAAGTTGAATTTCGCCACCAGGGTAGTCCCCGCAGCACACAGCCCCGCAGCACACAGCCACAGACAGAGTAGATGTGATGATCACCCACAGGGCCCTTGGGATGCCTCACGGCAGGGGTACTGAGGGAGCAAAATGTCAGGACACAGCCACAGGCAGAATAGATGAAATGCTCACACAGGGTCCTTGGGATGCCACACGGCAGGGGCCCTGAGGAGCAGGCGAGGGGCCAACAAAGGGTCCAGGGCAAGCGGAAGGGCACCCACCAAAATCGGTAGCAAGTTGAAGCCTGGAACCGCAGACACAGAGGCCCGGACGAAGGGGCACCCCCGCAAAATAGCGCTTAACGACAAGGAATGTAGATAATTACAAAGACAATGAAAGTATGCGATAACATGGATGTTTATGAATGACCAATAAAATTGCGAAATGTACAATCATGTTATGTTTGAATAAACTGCGACCTTTTAAGGTACCAAATCACATTGTCAGTGGTGTAATTTAAAGGTAAAATGGATGCAGTTAAATTTGAAGGAAGGGGAAGGAGGACTCGCCCACTGAGAGGGGTTTGCTAAATCGAAAAGAGAATGCACTGGTGAAATATCCACCATTGGGTTGCGATGTTGTAGGAAATCCTGTCAGTAATTTATCCTCCGATTTGACACTTACTCCAGTTATTGGAGGCTTTTCCATTGCAACCTAAATCTGGATGTATCCTGGCTTCATTAAGTTTTGGGTTCAAAGTGAGCCATCACACTGTTTGTTTCACTTCACAGCCAATATGCGATGAGCAGGACTACATCTCACTCCAAGAATTTTCCACATGCAATTCCCTGCTGTTTCTACATGGAAGAAATTGCACCAGCAAAACTTTGTAGTAGAAATGATACCTAGAGAAAGAATTGTTGCAAAAATGTTTTCTCACATTGGTTATTGATCTACAAAGATTACAACCACAAAAAGTCGTCTGAAGTTATGCAGTGAATTTTTGTGAATGCAATCTGATTTTGCAAACCCACTTATGTACAAATAGGTCGTTTTAGAAAATACCAAATTGAAGGGGGTCAATATTAACTAGGCATGTTGCAATTTGTGACCCCCCTATGGTTGGTTACAATCACATGAATGGTGGCCTGCAAGGGTCAGCAAACTACCACCCCTATGATTGCTTTCCAAACTTTTTTTTTTTTTAAAGCCGCCCAGTTCTCTAAAGGAACTCGGCTTGCTTTAAAAAGAAAAAAGGTTTTCGGTTTTGCTGGCAGTACTCCTCTGGACCATGGCCTACTCCTGAACATGCTGCACTGATTTCTAAAGGGGGTCGGTAATAGGTCAATGGTTTGATACCAGAATTACAGTCACAAACCATTAATACATACCTTACAGCTTTACAATATGGAAGCAACACCCTTAATAAGCTCCTTCCAAATTGCGATTCAGTACTGATTTTTAAACCTATATTGCAATTAGGAAAACGTTTTCCGAACCGCAAAGTGGGGTTAGTACATCAGAAAAGGTGATTTAGCAGTTGCAAACTGTCATTCAGGGTTTGTAATCTCTAAACCACTTTGAACATCAGGCCCTTTATACCTTATTCTTTAATGGAAAATATATAATCAGGCACAAAGCGGACCTGATACGTCTGCAAATGGCATTTACACCAGGGTATTTTTCTATCCATTGTTACCAGCAAACGCAAAATAATGCTGCAAGAATTACCACCTGCAATGGGCGTGTCCGGGATGTCGTATGATGGCATTTGTAACAAATCAGGAGCGTTGGTATATATGTTCAGTGGTGTCCACCCAGTTTGTTCCCCGCCCCCCCTTAAATCTTAAAGTGTTGTTTTTGGTCTGAAATTAACCTGAAATGGTTGACTGGTATGCTGAACGTCACTGCTGCTGAGCAATGAAAAGGCACGTTTTTTTTACCAAAGACATGGATCAGCAACCAGCAGCGGAACAACAGCCCACTGCTTTCAGCAGTCAACTCACAGCTGAGCAAAAGAGACGTCAAACTGCACTTAAGGGAGCCCTGTAAATGGGGGACTCCTGTTCAATCGTGGCAGCAGGCCAAGTTTAGGTGAAGGCGGTCCTCTGTAGAGAGTGCACTGCCATAGATGCACCAATGTGTAAACCCTTTGATAAGGGTTTTACTAAAGAATTTCTTGCACGTTTCTCTCAATATGTGTCTGTTCCCGCACCGTCCCTAATCACTGCTCATTAGAGGGGCTCCTCTTGGGAAGAAAGAGGGCCCTCTTCAGAGAAAACCTTGGGTTCTCCAGGAATGCATGGGCTTAACAAGTTTATTTTAACAAAAATCTCCCTCATTTCTTCAAAATAAACTGTGGACTGGCTTCCCAAACACATTGGCAAAGGCAATAGTTCTGGCTTTACTACGCTAACCCATGCAAGTGCATGCATTCACAAATGCTGTTTGCTGCTTTGCATGGCCAAATGCTGCTTAGCACATCAAGGCCAGACCGCTTGGTTTTGCCAATAAAGGGAAACAGTAGCAAACGAGGCTTGCCTGTTGTATAGATTGCATTTAAAGGATTATGAACTGAATGCGGAAAACAGAGTGATGATTGATTGAACACTTAAGAGGTAAAATAGTCTCGCATGCATTCCAATGGAAGCCCTTAGTAAAAGGCGGAATTATAAACCAAACCGCCATTGGCATGAAGTGAGATATAAAAACTTCTCTGTGTGAATCCAAAGCCTGCTCTATGTGTATTTCAATGAAGATGTAACTGGAGGTCTTGAAGACAGCAGTGCTATCAAGCCAAACATGCAAATGTGTAAATATACCCATCTTAGGTAGGACAGCAATTTGCATAGATTTGAGTATTCCGAGGGTGGAAGGAATAATGTTTATGGCACTATGCATGGAAATCTATGCATTTTGTAGATTTCCTTACAAATTCCATGTCTACCACACCTACTGCAGCAGGATGTCTGTTGTAGACAGTTAAATGGCTGGATTACACTTGGAAGGGAATATGCAAAAACACACCTTTTTGCAGCAGCGGCTGCTGCCAATAAAGAGTGGTGGCGCAGCACAGGGGGGAAATAATAATAAGAAAAAAAGCACTTACCAGCCACTGCCACTGTCAGCCGCCGCATCAGTGCTCATTCACAGATTCTTGGTGTCTGCACAGGCTCCCCACCCAATCCAGACGCTGCTTTCATGCTATACCAAGCATGAGAGAAGCTCCGGGATTGGCCTGCATGGGCTGGGCTGACGCTGGCTCAGACACAGGGAGCCCCTGCCTTTTCTTCACCCGGCTGTGCAATACAGCTGGGTTGGAGAAATCTAAGTGCGCATGTCGGTTTGGCCATCCTAAGACGGCCGTCAAACCGACCCGTGCCCTTACAGTGAAACCACTACTCCTCCCTTCTGCTCTCCATTGGGGATGCCCCCCCCCCGCTCTAACCATGGCAGACTCCACAGACTCGGCTCACAGTGAAAAATAAAATAATAAAATTGTTTTATTATCATTTTATTTTTCATATCCAGTGGGGCAATGCTCCTCCGCCATTATTGAGGAGCCCCCTTTCCGTTTTTCTTTGATTTACTTTCTGTGCATAGAAAAAAAAATTCCAGTAGAGAAGCTCCTATACCAATCCTGTGGAATATGGGAGTGTGCATTTTCTTTACCACCCTGAATAGGTACTTAATCTTGTCCTATGCAGGAGTGACTTTTGATGGCGAGAAGGACCTGCAATGCAGTTTGTGAACACCGTCTAATGTAAGTTTTTGTGCGTGTTCATTTACTTTTGAAGTGTCTCAACCATCTCCACAAACACCCCCTGTGCTGCCCACAGTCTCACAATGCCTTCAATTAAAACTCCAACATACTAACATATTACGAACTGTGTGTTATGTAAGTTATGCCATGTTAGAGGCATTTGTGTAGTGTGCGTCCTGACACATGTATGCGCCAGTGGAATGACAATTCAAACTTTGCACTTCTTTTGACAGTGCTGCACACCATCCAGACACTGTACAGAACAGACAAAATAAATTGGCAAAGCCAAAAGGTCCCAAAGGTGAGACCTATTTGCTTTGCCAATGCTTGTTTTGTAAATGCAAGTTACTCTTAATGTGTGCAATACTTATTTGTAAACTGTACCATAAACTGTAAATAGGTGAGCCCAAGTGACCACACATACTTAAGAATCTTTGCACACTTGCAAAGGACAGTCCCCAATCCATAGGCACCAATGCTTGCTGCTTGTGTAGTCGAGAATAAAAATGTGATACAAGAAGCTAACTGATTTCACAATATAGTCTGTGAATACAGATGTTAAAGCTAGTTTGAGGTACGATCAGGTTGTTACACCTTTCATTACACGTAACAAAAAACAGGGCAAAATTATTTTTTTAATAAAAAAAACAAGCATTCGAAGAACCAGGATTCTTTTCTTAAAATATTTATTTTACAAATAAAAATATTTGTAAGCAGTAAATGTGCTATTTATATATTTTAGAAATTGCTCAACAATCTATTTCAACAATCTATTTCATCCATCTTTGCTATGAATCATAAATCTTTCTACGATATGTGATTGAACATTTTTTAATTCTTTCCTTGTCAAACAAGCAAAGTAGAGTTGCCATTTTTTCGCGGTAGTAAAACAGATTTGTTATATGATCCCAACGTTAAAGACTTCAAAATCAGAAAGTGACCAGAAAAAAAGTGATTATGTTTTTTTTCTTCAAGTGGGTATATGAATCATAGAAATATGGCCCAGACAGGTTTGCCTTTTTCAGATTTTTACATGTCAGACACTTTGAGGTGGAGTTACCCTTTGTAAGGGGTTTGGGCCCAGGTGTCGGCTGGTCGAAAAATACTGGTCTCAAACTGCAACCAGAATTTTTGCGCGTAGTAAAGATTTTTAAGAATAGACCTATTTACTGAAAGGTCAGTTCTTAAAAATATGAATCGTAATGGGTCGGTAACAGACCTATTTCATGCATATTAATGAGGTAGGTCACAAATTGAGATTTACTACTATTGGAGACCATCACAAGGATGGTGGCCTGCTCGGGTCAGCAGACCGCTTATTCTGTGATTGCTTTTTAATAAACCAAACTTTTTTTTTTAAATGCAGCTCATTTTCCTAAAAGGAAACAGGACTGCGTTTAAAAAAAGATAGTCCTGCCGACCATCGCATCAACTTAAACTTTTTATTTTTTTATTCATAAAGGGGAACAGGTCCCTTCCATTGTGCCAATGGCTTACCACCTCCTTTGAGGTGTGGGTAAAATATTTGTTTTGCAATCAGATCTTGGCCGGAAAACATTGATACGTTAGATACTGATTCAGAATTTGGAGGGGACGCCTATAACACACCTCTTCCAGATACCTAACTTGAATCCATTTGGAATGCATTTTAGGAGTTAGAAGACCTTTTCTGACTCCTATAATGTGATTAGTACAGAAGACATTTCTCAAATGCCAAATCGGCACGTTTGTGACTGTTTATCTGACCGTTTGTGCTGAGTTTTAGAAAACCAGATGTGCATTCATAGGTGAAGTGCATATGTATCAAGTGATGATACAAAAAGAAAAACATGGATCAAACCATTGGCCTTTAACCCTGGAGCCGGCCTTTAATGGCCGGTAGAGCCCGCTAGGTCGGGCTCTAAGGCTGTATTAGCAACCTCAAGAAATTGTCAAACATCCAGGCCCCTTATGCCAGCCTCTTCCTACCTGCTGTAGCTCTTGGAACCATATTCAAAGGCCGATTTACAGTTTGACTGGTAGACATTTGTTTCTATTAAAGTAGTAGAAATTTTACCACCACAAAAAATGCAGTAGAAACTCTGCCATATTTAAAGCTTACCACCAGGACAATGAAGGTTTCCAGTGCTCTGAACGGGTCCAGGGCCTGCCAGGGTTTGGCCCTGGCAAAGTGAAAAAGGTCAAATTTATTGAATGATTATCTGTTTCTGCATAATGCAGTGGTCTCAGCTCAACAAATATAACCCCTCGTAAAAAATTAGCAATGTCCTATATATGCCACGATCAATTAATAACTAATGTTGGTCCCACGTAAAAATGTGAAAATTAGTGCAGGTGTCAATTTGTGCTTTAGGAAAGTATCATGTCAAGTTTATTTGGGTGTTTTATAACTCAATGGATTTGTGCATCAACTGCAAATATGTAAAAATCTGAAGACCACAAGTTTAAGGCCTGGCGGTCCATCTCATCATTTCATCTGTCCGAGGTTCATAAATTTCAGAATGTACTTAGATAGTCCATGATACTGCTGTCCTATTCAACTTAGCTTGATTAACCCTTGAAGGTGATGTCATGTCTTTGTAGGCTGGTGTTAGCCAAGACCTTTTGATTTCACTAAAATTCTATATATTATACTTACTTTTAGAGACTTTCAGCCAGCATTCCTCATTCATTGGCCAGCTGCTGTGACATTCACATTTTTTGTCCACCCACTGCAGTATACAGCATGAGGCAATGGGTCAGCCCACTTCAGCCATTGGCTTACTTCACTGTGCATGACAGCACTCTGCTCTTTCACAAGGACCACATTGAACACAAAGTAGTTCCCTTCAGTGCCAGGGACTGCTGCAAAAAATAGCTAATGTTTTATTCTTTTTATATTGCTGTGGGCCCAGCAGCACCCACAAATATAAAGTTTTAGAAAAAACATAAAACAAGCATTGGCAAAGTCAGCCATTGGTGGCTGTCAGCCACAGCCAAGTTTATTGGCTTTGACAATTGCACTTATGATCCTTCAAAAACATTACCAGAATAAGAAATGGCAGAGAAAAGAGAACAAGCTGGTTGTTTGTAAAGCACTTCTGATGCCCTAAAGCCATTTCGGTGTGCTTATAGGAGCTAAAGGCAAAAGTAGAAGCCTGAGAAGGAAATGAAGAACCCCAAAGGCTGAAGGGATGCAGCAGGGGAGGTAAGGTGAGAGAAAGAAGAGGGGAAGTGACTCTTAAACATGAGAGGTGACCTGTACCGCATGCCTTTCGTTACCTTTCCCCTTGTCCTCTGTAGACTGCTCCTTCTGTCTTTCTCTGTTTAAAGGACACGTGTAGTGCCTGGGAATGCCAGAGGGTTGAATCATTTCCCCAAGCTCTAGTATCTAGCTGTGACACTGGAGGAGAAGGACCAGTTTTCTGCAGGAAAACAAGGCACAGTGGGGTTCTTTAAATAATGATCACAGAGGCTTACAGAATAATTAGTTGTAATCTCAACTGCTTAAGAAATTGATTTTACTGTGAAAAGATTGCTTCAAGGATTCACAGAATGCACCCGGTATTTCAGGCTTACAAGAAACTTATTTATTTCCAAAGGACCACAAAAGGTGTCATAAGTAGGGCTCCAAAAATGGATTGCAACTTCACAGGCAGCAACAATGCAAAAGAAAGCTGCGCTTATTTTGAAAGACATTGTCACAAATAGGAGCACAGGGTGTTTAACCACACATTGCAATATGAAAATATGAATAATATGCCTCTTGCACGTCTTTCAATCCCTTTTAGCTAATGATAGAATAAGTTACTTTGTTCTGTGCATGTCTTTCCCAATCAGATTCAGTCATTAGTACAATTCTTCATGGAGCAAATGAATGTATAGATAGGTCGTAAAAATTTGTCACAAATTAGGCACCAAATTTTTGCAACCTGCCTATAATTTATTTTAATACGACTTATGTACTACCAGTTCACGTTGTAAAATATGCAGCCTTAGGAGGTCACACAACAACATGCCTAAAAAAATAATACTTAGGTAGGTCGCTTTTTTACTGAGTAGCTAAAAATAAAGGGATTGTGGCCTCCAAGGGACAGCTGAACAGTCCCTATGTTTGCTTTCCCAAATGAGAATATTTGACTTTTTGAAAGCAACCCATGTCAGCTTAAAGTGCTTTAAAAGTAAAAGATTCAAATGTGAGAAGTCTATGTGGGGGTGCAGTGAGTGGTCCCTTAAACTATTGCAACTGGAACAGCTTGCCATTTGTGAAAACCTGATCAGAGGAGTCAGTTCCATTTTCAAATGTCAAACAATTGACGCATCTCATTCCATAACGTAATTAGGAGGGGGCAACCCTCTCATGCTCCTTCTTAATTGTGATTTGTAATAAGCAAGTGTTGGGGCGGAAAAGTAACCCTGCTGGGGGATGGACTTGCACCCCTGCCCAGAGTGTCACCGCTGCAAGGATATCTTGACTCCAGGTACTGATATTTGGTCATGGGTGAACACGAATCATGCATGTATGCCATGACCTAGGCCTGTATCGCAGTACTGCAATCTGCTTAGATCAGGAGGGGTGCACCAAGCACTACCCTTGTGAAGGTAGAGGGCTACTCCCCTTACCTGGAGTTAAGTGAAACAAGCACGATTATGGCAGTATTCCCGTTTTGTTCAGTAGAATCTGTAATGTGCACTGGCCTTACAACCACTGTCGCTCGAGTAGGACCTACTGTCCCACTCATGTAAAGTTCATTAGCTGAGTACTTAACTCACCCTTGGTCTGAATTGACTGGATACAGTGCCAGACATTGGGTAATACTTGTATGCATGTGCTGGGTTGGATTGTGGGCCTGTGGCTCATACATAACATGGAGGCTGGTGGGTTCAATTTGGGAGCCCAGTTCCTTAAGAGGCTAGAGAGGTGAGGTTTGCATACACCAGACAGGAAATTTGTATTGCTGACAATCCTGAGGGCTGTGGTGGGACACACACACACACACATACACACACACATACACTCACGTACACATACTAAAGAGATACGAGCAAAGCATCCTCTGTGCACATCAATGGTCTGTTTGATTCCGGGAAGAGGTACTAGTCATTGGGGCCTGGGCTCATTATAAGGAGGATTGTGGGACTGATAAGGTTGGTGCTACCAGGGAATCTTGATAGGGAGGAAGGCTCAGTCCTCTGAACCTTTAAGGGGCGTATATTAGTGGTGGCTGATAGCCAGGTGTGATCCCCGATTTCTTCCTTAGCGTTAAATACTCCTTATTTAAAAAGCTCATATTTGAATGGATGATCATCTTTTTGCTGCTACTGTTTATATGTTAAGTTATGAGCCTGCGTAACATGTACCTCCCCCTGAAAATCCTTAGACTGCTTGACCTGCGCTAATTGAGATTCAAGTGCTGGATGGAGTAGTTTGTGCCCAGTTATTCAGGACTCATTGTTGGTTGGGCCCTAAGACATCAGGAGTAAAAGGCCTCAACCGCCATGGTTGGGCCTAATAGCTTTCCCCTTGATGCTCTGAAAGTGGTGTCAGAATTAGTGGCAATCGGTGGGATGCCTAACGTTCAGGAGTCCAATGTGCAAATGCTGCAGAAGCCATCTCCAGTTTAAGTTAGTGGCGCAATAGGTCTAGTTTTGTCACACAAAAGTTGTGCACGTAAATAATGAAGAACACAGGACTGGGAGTAGACTTCACCACTGTGTCCATATATTAGATGAAAGGTCTATACAGAGACAGTGTGTGGAGGGCTCCCAGGGACAGAGAGGTCCTTGCTGATGTCATTAGGCACTAGTTGAGACACTGAGTGAAAGGGAAGAGGCTGCAGTATACTCTGGGGAGGTAACTATGTTGGAACCCCAGAAGGAGAGCGTTGTGGAAGCAGTCTCTGGCACCACCTTAGTACAGATCTATCCCAGACACGTTGAATGTGTCCCCTAATGCACTTCCCAGTGTTTCCCTGTTCATTTCCAGGTTTCCTCCAGTGCACACACCACCTCTAATTTCCAGAGTACCACTTTCCCCAAATCCAGCAATTAATCCCATGGGTGAGCTGAGCCTAATACAGACCCTGAACTTGCATCTGGCTCTCCAGAAAGCTAAAGGTGAGAAGGAGGAGAAGTCGACGGAGTTTGAGAGGGAGGAGCTGAGGGAAGCCCACCAGGAACAACAGGAGATGAGGTGGGAGAAACTAAAGGAATGGGCCCGGGAAGAGAAATTGAGACATTGGGAAGAAAGGGAGAGGAAGAAGGGAAGAGAACGGGAGGAGAAGCTAAGAGAGTGGGAGGATGGTGGGGAAAAAGAAAGGGAAAGAGAACTGGAGAAGGAGAGGATTGCCCTTGAGGAGAAGCTTAGAAGCACAGCAGGTGCAGTGCCATCTGGGTGTAGCAACTCCAATTCCAAGTTGGGCGCACTAGTGGCAAGATTCCAAGAGAGCTTTTTATGTGTATATGAAAAGCCAGGATAACTTGGAATAGTTTATGAACTTTGAGGTTGCTTGCAAGGTGAAGGCATTGAATGAGGTGTTTAAGGCACCTGCCTTAATGGGGCGCTTGCCTTTGGAAAGGACAGCCATCACTGAAAGGATCAACAAGCACAACATAGATGGCAATGGGAATTATATTGTTAGCACATACAAGTTTCAGGAAATTTGATTATACAAATGTCAGGTAGAGGCGTGCTCAATGAAACAAAAGACACTATGTCATCCAAATAGTGTCACATGTAGGGATAAACCATACACACAAATTCCCAAAAACTGTTCAGAGCACCATCATAAGACAAAAGTATCAAGGTCCGTATTTCCTGTGGGTCCTTTCAGTTGTGTCCAACAGTACAACTTAATAAGTGCATAGAAGCCAAATGGAAAGTTCCATATTCTTTATTTTCAAAATCCAACATGAACAACAGCCGACACGTGTTTCATCGTGAAACGACTTTTTCAAGGCTGTAGAATTCAAAATAAAAACCCATAAGCATAGGTAAAACACTGTCTTATATTTTATCAAACATATGTTTCTTAAATTTTTTTTAGATTTTTTATAAAAAAACACCTTATCAGGTACTTAATGTCACCTCAAGTGATTCATAAATGAACTTAAGCACCAGGAAAGAACACCAACTGTGTGAAGAATATTTGACGTGCGCATCAGAAGAAATAGTAAAGTCGTGTAGAGAGCAACCGCTCAATATATGTGAAGTAGTAGTACAGAAGCTTCACCGGAAAAATATATGCCCGAGATGTTAGAAACATGTGGCTGATATACGGAAAGTGTGTCACACAGCTAGAATAAAGATATAAACGAGTTATAGAAGGACTACCTTAAAGTAACAGTAGTTGAGGAATTGTTCACAGCACAATACAGCGGTGTGTTCCTCTATAGCGGAAAGCAGGTTCAATCCAATAGGCCAGAATATATACCAATCTAAAAGAACAGTTATTGGAATCAGAGACAACTAGTAATGGCGCTACCCATAAACAAAAGGTGAACAGAAACTTAGTTACAAAACTAAGCACCCTAAAGACGAATAACCCGAGTAATATTACAAGAAATTTCTATCTTTGTCTGTAGTGCACGCTTGCAGGATTGTAAGGCTTGTAGAGTTTTAGGCAGATATATAGAGATGGGGAAAAGTCATTTAAAAGTTACATATTCAGGACGAGGACTTTCTAGATGAAGCCAAATTAGTAAAAACATACCTCAGTACAAGAAACAAAGTCTTTAATCGATGGAGAAATGTAAAAAATGGAGCCAGGACCTTCATAAGTCCCTAGCCCTGAGTAGAAAATAAGAAGGAGAACAAATTGTCATAGCCTATATGTACAGCATAAAACAGTAAAACATTCAGTCCATAAGGACCCAAATCATAAAATGATCCACTCATTAAAGAAGAGTATTAGTGTCATCAAAACACATATGTCCCGCATCATTGCAAGATTACGACAGTAATATCGAAGTAGTAACCCAAACCCCTGTAGTGTTTCGTTAACTTAATGGTAGGGCAATCAATATTTAATGTCCTGCCAGTATAAAGCATAAATTCTGAATAATGGAATTATAAAGTTCCCCATATAAAGCGTAACGTTTTACATAAACAAACAAAGTAAAATCGGCAATCCTCTTCCGTGTAATCGCTTTATACTGCCCCCAATGCAATGAAAGATGTTCAATGTCTTAAGAGCTAACTTTACAGCAAAACCATATGATCCCTATCTATACAGGATCGGTTAGCAGATAGTCTGAAAAAGCTAATTGTCGGTGTCATATAAAGGCTTATCAAACGAAAACAAAAACACAAAATGGCACAAACCTCCAATTAGTGTGTGCCCTTTGGATTGACCTCCAATGCACAGAGTAGCGTCCTTTATATCAGAAGCGCTACAAAGATCGTAGAAAGAAAAAGAGATTATCTAGTTTTCACTGTGCCCTTTTCTCTTGAGGTTAATACCAAATATCGAGCACATTGGTCCAAAATACGGCCAAAGATAAATTTCAAAGATAAGATGCCCCCGTAAGTTTAGAGCAACAAGTACTTTGCCCCTAAGCCTCCCTCCAACCACAAAAGTTCTTACCTCAATTCAACTGGTAGAGGAAAAAGCGACACGTCCGTCCCGAAGCGTAATGAGCTTTGACGGTGCCATATTGAAATCGTTTGTTTTATATATTCTACGCATGCGTACGGCATGAAAAGTAAAAACGGACATCGCTTGCGGTAGAAGCAAGCTCCGAAAAAGTAGTAAAGACAGGCGCCATATTAATACGGCGCAATCACTTATAAGTTTGCACATCGACTCCAGGAACAAGGAATTCAGTCAATGTTAACTTTAAAACTTAATTCCAGAAAGGAAAAAAGAAGAAAAAAGACTGAATGCAAATAAGTCTTTTTTCACAAAGAACAAAGTGTAAAAGGCTTCAGCGGCGCCAAATTGAGACGTTTTTCTCAATTGATTCCACGCTAGTGTGCATTGTAGAAAGTAAAAATTAAAAAGAGACACCGCTTTCGGCAGAGACAAACTCTGCATGCATGTATAAACATGTGCCATATTAATACGGCGCACTGACTATTCTTTTACATCTCAAATCCAGGAAACGGAATTCAGTCGATCCTAAATCTAACCTCATCCAAAATGAGGAAGAAATGAAAATAATTAAGTAATTATTCGGAAACCAAATTTTGATGTATGTAGTCTCCCATTAGTTCACAAAGTGGGATTAGCAAGGGAGAACACCCCTGGTGTGGTGTTCAAATATATATCAAAAACATAGGAACATTTGTACAATGGGTGCCAAATCAATACGGCGCACCCATTATTACATTTGGTCTAGGCTGAAGTAACGGGTAGGTACTAACCTTAACAGCATCCAGACAAAAAAAGGGGAGGGGAAAAGACCTTGTCACAAGTTACGTCTCTATTTGGACACCATATTTTGGTGTGTAGGATCCCCTACACTGTCCAAAAAGGGAGATAAAGGAAGACACATCATCATCAAATAGTGCATGTATGGTGTTAGATATGCACGGAAAACACAGTATCATTTATAAGAGAGAGGAGAAGAACCAGAAAGGAAAAAAGAAAGAATAAGAAGAAACAGAGTGAAAAACAGAATATATTTGTAGGTATGTTAGTATTAGTCAGGATTCAACATCCTGAGTACATCCCATAGTCACATGTTGATCTGATTATACATCATTTTGGTTCATTGACATTTGTATCTCAGTTCATCAAAAGGCCATTCTGCTGCCATAACGAAACGATCATGGAGTACAGGTGTATTGGCTCCCTATTTCAGGGTAGAACATGATTTAAAGTTAGAAGCATGGACAAAGAGTAAAAGCTACATTTCTTGAGTCATTGTTGTTGCCCAATTCTCCGGAGTAACAGGTGTTGTCATCCCGAAAGAGCATTACATACACAGCAAGATATGCATATACAGAAAACATAATCCATAATGCAATTAAGGTACAGGAACCTCAATGTGAAACCTCTATCAGCATCATTTTCATTCTAAACCAACACAATTTCATCCCAAATCAACATAAAAAACAAACTATCTGTGTAGATTTGTTACTTCTTATTTTCAGTCCTTAAGAAAGACATGTAGCTCTCTGTCTTGATTAAGACCCCAATCTACTGCTCTGAGTTGGGTGATCCATCTAGCCTCCAATTGTCTTAATTGTTTCATTCTGTCCCCTCCACTACGGTGATTGTGTACCATCGCTAGGCCATGGAATTTGATAAGAGATTTCTCCGCCGAGCCATGACTCTCATTGACATGTAATGCTAGTGGATAGCTCTTATCTACATTCCGGATGGCCCTAAAATGTTCCTGTAGTCTCTCTTTCAGGGGGCGTATAGTGCTGCCAACGTAGATTTTCTTACATGCACAAATAATACAATAAATTACAAACTTAGAGTTGCAGTTCATGAATGTAGCGATTTTGTATTCCTGTGGTGTATTGTAACTGAAACTTTTAATTTTGTCCATTGCAAATGGACACAGGTTACAATGCCCACATTGGTGAAAACTATTTGGCAATTGGGGTAACCATTGTGTGGTCTGTCCAGTTGTTTTTGTTTCTAAAAAACTCGGGCATAAGCTGTCCCTCAAAGTTCTACCCCTCTTATAGGTAAAACTAGGTTTAGAGGGGAGAAGTTTGTCCAAATCAGGATCTGTTCTAAGAATGTGCCAGTGCTTTTTTACCATGTTGTAAAAGATGTGACTCATTGTATGGAAAGGTGTAATGATCGAAATCCTCTCTCCCTTGTTTTTTGTTTTTGTTTTGGTGTCTACCAGAGTATGTTTACGTTCTACCCTTTTTACTTTATTCTTTTCAGAGATAACCATATTGGGTGAATAACCCCTATCCAGAAAACGCTTCTCTGTTTTGTCAATCTCAATAGAAAAGACCCTCTCTTCACTACAATTACGTCTGACCCTTAACATTTCCCCAAAAGGGATAGACAGGATCTGAGATTTGGGGTGTGCTGACTCCGCATGTAGAATTGAGTTGCAGGCAGTTGTTTTTCTGTAGAGTGTGGATGCTATCGTATTGCCAACAGTGTATAGTTTAAGATCCAGAAACGCAATTTCTTTTTGGCTGGACTCTAGGTGAACAATATATTGCTATGGTTCCCATTTAGAAATTTACAGAATTTTTGTAGCAAGTCTTGACCACCTGTCCAAATCATTAGGATGTCATCGATATATCTGCCCCAGTACACCACATGATTATGTAGGTGACCAGGGCAGTATTTCCAGATGTAGTTTTTTTCTAGTTCGCCCACAAAAAGGTTCACAAACGACGGGGAAAATTTAGAACCCAATGCCACTCCCTGGCATTGTCGGTACCAACCCCCATTATGCAGAAATACATTGTTGTCTAGGACTAATTGGATCATTTCTAGCAGCATCTGAGTGTGTTCCCACATATTCGCAGTCCGGGATGCTAGCAAATGTTGGCATGCCACAATTCAATTTTTTTGGGGTATTGAGGTGTAAAGGGACGTAATGTCCAGTGTGACAAACCAACATTCAGTAGACCAGACAAAATCATTCAATTGATTTAAGAGATGCTTTGTATCACGTATAAATGAAGGGAGTTTTTTCACCAACGGTTGAAGGAATATGTCGATATATTCGGATGTGTGTTCCGTAGGGGAACCAATGCCCGAAATGATCGGTCTCCCTGGTGGAAAGGTGGCTTGTTTGTGGATCTTTGGGAGAATGTATATGCACCGTGCTCTAGGATTGGATACGAGCAGGTATCTAAATTCCAAATCGTTTATGAGGCATAGGTCTAGCTAGATCTTAAGTTTTGTTTCAATCAGAGAGGTAATCTGTGGCAGTGGATTGTTGGATAGTCATACATAGGAGATACCATCCGACAGTTGTCTGTCTAGTTCTTTAATATAATCCTGTGTGTCCATCAAGACAACATTCCCCCCTTTGTCGGCTTCCTTTATTAGAACCTGGGATGATTTGGTGAGTGTATCCAGGGCAATACTTTCTGATTTAGCTCAGTTATCTGTGAAACAGTCACGTCTTCTCCTCTCTCTTATAAATGATACTGTATTTTCGGTGCATATCTAACACCATACATGCACCATTTGATGATGATGTGTCTTCCTTTATCTCCCTTTTTGGACAGTGTAGGTGACCCTACACACCAAAATATGGTGTCCAAGTAGAGACGTAACTTGTGACAAGGTCTTTTCCCCTTCCCTTTTTTTGTCTGGATGCGGTTAAGGCTAGTACCTACCCGTTACTTCAGCCTAGACCAAATGTAATAATGGGTGCGCCGTATTGATTTGGAGCCCATTGTACAAATGTTCCTATGTTTTTTATATATATTTGAACACCACACCAGGGGTGTTCTCCCTTGCTAATCCCACTTTGTGAACTAATGGGAGACTATATACATCAAAATTTGGTTTCTGAATAATTACTTAATTATTTTCATTTCTTCCTCATTTTGGATGAGGTTAGATTTAGGATCGACTGAATTCCGTTTCCTGGATTTGAGATGTAAAAGAATAGTGAGTGCGCCGTATTAATATGGCGCATGTTTATACATGCATGCAGAGTTTGTCTCTGCCTGAAAGCGGTGTCTCTTTTTACTTTTTACTTTCTACAATGCACACTAGAGTGGAATCAATTGAGAAATCGTCTCAATTTGGCGCCGTTGAAGCATTTACACTTTGTTCTTTGTGAATAAAGACTTATTTGCATTCAGTCTTTTTTCTTCTTTTTTCCTTTCCGGGATTAAGTTTTAAGGTTACCATTGACTGAATTCATTGTTCCTGGAGTCGATGTGCAAACTTATAAGTGATTGCGCCGTATTAATATGGCGCCCGTCTTTACTACTTTTTCGGAGCTTGCTTCTACCGCAAGCGATGTCCATTTTTACTTTTCATGCCGTACGCATGCGTAGAATATATAAAACAAGGATTTCAATATGGCACCGTCAAAGCTCATTACGCCTCGGGACGGACGTGTCGCTTTTTCCTCTACCAGTTGAATTGAGGTAAGAACTTTTGTGGTTGGGGGGAAGGTTAGGGGCAAAGTACTTGTTGCTCTAAACTTACGGGGCATCTTATCTTTGAAATTTATCTTTGGCCGTATTTTGGACCAATGTGCTCGATATTTGGTATTAACCTCAAGAGAAAGGGCCCAGTGAAAACTAGATAATCTCTTTTTCTTTCTACGATCTTTGTAGCGCTTCTGAAATAAAGGACCCTACTCTGTGCATTGGAAGTCAATCCAAAGGGCACACACTAATTGGAGGTTTGTGCTATTTTGTGTTTTTGTTTTCGTTTGATAAGCCTTTATATGACACCGACAATGAGCTTTTTCAGACTATCTGCTAACCGATCCCGTATAGATGGGGATCATATGGTTTTGCTGTAAAGTTAGCTCTTAAGACATTGAACATCTTTCATTGCATTGGGGGCAGTATAAAGCTATTACACGGAAGGGGATTGTCGATTTTACTTTGCTTGTTTATGTAAAACGTTACGCTTTATATGGGGAACTTTATAATTCCATTATTCAGAATTTATGCTTTATACTGGCAGGACATTAAATATTGATTGCCCTACCATTAAGTTAATGAAACACTACAGGGGTTTGGGTTACTACTCCGATATTACTGTCGTAATCGCGCAGTTGGTACTACTTATTCACTTGCAATGTCTATAGGTAAAAAGCCCATAGCCCCAATTTTAGAGATTTATAAGCGTAAATGTATTCCGATTTTAACATATGGTATGGGGATCTGGGGATGCAGGGACGTACTTGCCATGCAGCTGGAGGAGAATAGATTTTGCCGTAGAGTTTTAGGAGTGCCCCCTTCCTCGCCACATTTTCCCCTCCATTTGGAGCTGGGTCTCGAGTATGTCCAAGATACCATAAAGGCTGCACCACTAGTTACCTGGTGTTCCATTTGGACAAATGAAGAAGCTGATTTTAATCAGGCAATTATTAGAGATTGTTTAAACTGTACTCGAGGCCTTTGCATCCCCTGGCTCCAATACATTAAAACTTGTCTTACGGAACTTGGGTGTTCTTCTTTGTTTGAACACCCAGAACGAATTGGTAAAGGGGACCGTCAGAGGGTTTTGGCGAGCTTCCGAAAACATAAAGAATTGTCTAGGGAATTGTTTGAAGTAGCCAAACCCACTGTCAGGGATTATTGTCTTAAACAAGTTCCTCCCTACATTGCCCCGTATCTTTTATATGTAAATAATGTGCATGAAAGGAATTTGTTGTCTAGATTCAGGCTGGGGTCTTTTCGTTGGTTGATATGTTTCCCCCTGGGTCAGTATTCTTCGGAATCTATTACTATTACTATTTGCCCTTGTGATGAACACTCAAGTCAAACCATTTTACATTTTGTATTTTTTTTGTCAATTTTATCTTCCATTTACCAGGACATTTTTAATACCTCTTCTACGCAGACACAAATTTTCAAAGTGCAAAGCGGCGTTGTACTTTGCAGCAACTCAATGATCGTGATGTCTGTTTTGCCGTTGGGAGTTTTTGAAGTGTATTCTAGCAAAGAGAAGGAGCATGTTGTTTTAATTTTAGTGTATTTTACCATTTTTTGTATGGATTGTAGTAGTATTCTTGCTAAATTGCTTACCCCTGCTGCTAACTCCTGATTTTATTATTCAAGTATTTTTGGATAACATTTGATGCTATTGATGGTTACAGTCGATCTTTTTGCACTATTGGATAATACCTGCTGCTACCTATGAACCCAAATGCTTTGCACTGCCACTTTAGTTCTGAGAAAATAGTACTGTATTTTGTTTGCTGATGTATTCTTTTTAAACAGAAAATGAGTTTGTATTTGCTGAGATTAGTTTGATTTTATATGATGTTTTTATCCATGTGTATCTTTTATGTCCTGTCTTTGGAAGGACGAATAAAGAAAGAATTGATTGATTGATACTGTCGTAATCTTGCAATGATGCGGGACATACGTCTTTTGATGACACTAATACTCTTCTTTAATGAGTGGATCATTTTATGATTTGGGTCCTTATGGACTGAATGTTTTACTGTTTTATACTGTACATATAGGCTATAACAATTTGTTCTCCTCCTTATTTTCTACTCGGGGCTAGGGACTTATCAAGGTCCTGGTTCAATTTTTTACATTTCTCCATGGATTAAAGACTTTGTTTCTTGTATTGAGGTATGTTTTTAATAATTTGGCTTCATCTAGAAAGTCCTCGTCCTGAATATGTAACTTTTAAATGACTTTTCCCCGTCTCTATATATCTGCCTAAAACTCTACAAGCCTTACAATCCTGCAAGCGTCGACTACAGACAAAGATAGAAATTTCTTGTAATATTACTCGGGTTATTCGTCTTTAGAGTGCTTAGTTTTGTAACTAAGTTTCTGTTCACCTTTTGTTTATGGGTAGCGCCATCACTAGTTGTCGCTGATTCCAATAACTGTTTTTTTAGATTGGTATATATTCTGGCCTATTGGACTGAACCTGCTTTCCGCTATAGAGGAACACACCGCTGTATTGTGCTGTGAACAATTCCTCAACTACTGTTACTTTAAGGTAGTCCTTCTATAACTCGTTTATATCTTTATTCTAGCTCTGTGACACACTTTCCGTATATCAGCCACATGTTTCTAACATCTCGGGAATATATTTTTCGGGTGAAGCTTCTGTACTACTACTTCACATATATTGAGCGGTTGCTCTCTACACGACTTTACTATTTCTTCTGATGCGCACGTCAAATATTCTTCACACAGTTGGTGTTCTTTCCTGGTGCTTAAGTTCTTTCATGAATTACTTGAGGTGGCATTTAACACCAGATAAGGTGTTTTTTATAAAAAAATCTAAAAAAAATTTAAGAAACATATGTTTGATAAAATATAAGACAGTGTTTTACCTATGCTTATGGGTTTTTATTTTGAATTCTACAGCCTTGAAAAAGTCGTTTCACGACGAAACACGTGTCGGCTGTTGTTCAAGTTGGATTTTGAAAATAAAGAATATGGAACTTTCCATTTGGCTTCTATGCACTTATTAAGTTGTACTGTTGGACACAACTGAATGGACCCAAAGGAAATATGGACCTTGATACTTTTTTCTTATGGTGGTGCTCTGAACAGTTTTTTTGAATCACTGAAAGGATGCCTGTGGTAGACCAAATGGTCTACAAGTGAATGAAGTAAGCACTGATCGGATAGTTTGGGCAGAATCCTGATCAGTACCTTCAGAGATTCCGGGACTGCAAGAGATCAGAGTTGTTCCTCTTGAAACATAGATTCAAATTGGAATGAGTGAGTCTGAGGGATGGAGGTCAAGGTTTTTTTTTCCCTTAACCCGTTGATGGTGACAGTGCTCCACCCCACTTTGGCAATACCTGTCAGATCTGACAGAGAGGAATCCAGACAAACTTGCAATATTGGCTGACACGTTGTTACCCAAAAGGGTCCACAAGGGGCTAGTTCAGCATGGTTCTAAGCCAAAGGGGGAGTGGAAGAGCACAGCCTGGTGTCAAACCTGAGGGCAATAGCCAGGGTACTTCCCAGAGGTCTCAGGGAGAGTCCTGGAGGGGTGAGAAGGGTAAAGATGTCCAGTAAGGAGCACCATGGAAAGAACAAGAAGGTTCTTCCAGGGCCAGGGTGGTGACTTGTTACAAGTGCCACCAGGTGGGCCACTACAGAAGAGACTGTCAGGTGAAAGACTCTGTACCAGCAGCACCAGTTATGGCTAGCATGCTTCAGAAGAGTGAAGGGACCCGAGGGGGCCTGTTGCTCTCAACCTAGTGGCTCTGAATAGCTAGGAGAGAGATGCAGATGCTCTGAAGCACATTCCACCTAACACAATGGGGTTTGGGCAGGAAGTCAGTATCAATGTGACAAAGGTACCTGACCTGAGGGATTTATGAACTTTCAGGGCTATGGTTGAGAGGAACTATCTCAAGGATACAGGTTTAGTAGCCAGTGGTGAAGACATGAAGGATAAGCTTGCCCGAACTGACATGGAAATTAATGGCAAAATGGCCATGGTAAATGTAGGGGTGAGAGAGAAGCAAGGTGCTGGTTGTCTCTTGGGTACTTATTACTCCTGGTTTAGTGCCAGGACCAAAAGCTTGGACAGCATCAGCTGTGTTAACGGGAGCACAGGTCGTGCAGCAATCTCAGACGGAGACTGGGACCAATCCTGATTTGCAGGGGCCAGGACAAGGTAGTTTGAAACAAAAAGAAGACTGCCGGAAGACACTGGCTGTGGATATCAATGCTTCTGTTCCGAAGGAGAGGAGGATGAGGCTCTCGAAGCGGACCTGGGGCTGGAGTCTGGGTTGTTGCCAGAGCTGCAGGATTTGCTAGTTGCTGGAAAGCCTACCAGGGATGATTTCTGCAAGGCCCAAGACTAGTGCCTTACGCTTTGGGAATTTTGGATGCAAGCCCAGGAACAGGTCAGCAAATGTGTGATTGGAAAACACTATGTTGGCTGGGATGGTGACTTCCTTTACAGTCAACCTGTGAATCCTGAGCCAGATACTAGCATGTGCCTACTGGTTCCATTAGTGCACAGGAACTTCCTGTTTTCACTGGCCCATGAGGTGCCCTTGGCAGGACACTTGGGCATTAGAACAAGCCCAGGATAGGTTGGACACTCAGTTCCACTGGCTAGATATGCGCAGAAACACAGAGAGGTTCTGTAGAACCTGTCCCACTTGCCAAGTGAGTAGTAAGTCAGGAGGGAGGGCAAAGGCACTGTCAGAGCCTCTACCAGTTATAGGGGTTCTGTTTGAGTGGGTGGGAATAGACAAAGTGGTTCCATTTGACCCCTATCACAAACAGGCAACAAGTGTATATTGGTTGTGGTGGATCACGCTACCTGATACCCTGAGATGGTACCTCTGAGGAGCATGATTGCAGGAGTGAGAGCGAGAGCATCCCTGGAGATTTTTTCTAAGGTCAGATTTCCAAGGACAGTAATGTCTGACCGAGGCACCAACTTTATCTTCTCATACACGAGAGAGATGTGGGGAGCAAGCTGGTATGACATACTGCTTCTCATAGGCGTACCACCCACAAACAAATGGTCTGGTGGAGGAGTTCAACAAGACACTGAAGAGCATGATGGGAACTCTACTAGAGAACCTAAGGAGAAAGTGAAATCTTCTCCTGCTATGTCTCTTGCTCGCTTACTGGGAGAATCTGCATGAAGGGGGTAGGGTTTAGTCCCTCTGAGCTTCTCTATGGGCACCCTTGTGGGGACCACTCACTCTGGTCAGAGAAGGGTGTAAATGAACGTCAGAGTCTCCACAGAAGGACGTGGTGGACTATGCAATTTGCCTCAGGAGATTGATGGTGCACTACATGAGTCAGGTGAAAGAAAACCTTCAGGCGAGCCAAGCACTCATGAAGGATTGGCATGATCAGAAGGCTACTCTGTCTGGGTACCAGGATGGCCAAGTGGTGTTGATGCTGAAGCCTGTCTGACTCTGGGCAACAAATGCTGTGGTTCACATAAGGTAGTTCACAAGATTTCTGATGTTAACTACTTGGTGGGCAGAGGTGCCACAAGAGACCCCAAAAGGGTTTTCCATGTGAACAGGCTGAAGCCGTACCTCTGCCAGGATTACACAGTGAATGTCATGGCTACAGCAGATGAGGTTGATGAAGACAATGAAGTAGTTAATGGCTATAAAGGGAGAGAATCCCAAGTTGTTGAGATGGTCCATATCACTGCAAGGATTAGATTTTGTGGTGGAGCACACTGCCGGATTAAACCACAGGAATGCAGAGGACTTTACCATAGGTTTTGCCAATCTGACTACTGAACCTCTCAGGTTAGGAGTTGGTCTGGGGTAGTCTGATCTGGAAGGAACGTCTGTTGGGTTAGGAAAGTCCCCTGTGAAGTGCAGGCCATCACCCATGGGAGCGCTGTAGTGGGTGACTCTTGTGCCAGGTAAGGGCCACAGTGAAGACAAGACCATCGTCCGTGAAAGAGCCACTGTTGGCGACCCTTGTGTGCCTGGTTGTGGGCCATCATGGAGACAAGGCTGTTGCCCTGGTTCGTCGTGCCAAGGATGCTGTAGAGAACACTTGCCAATTGCTCCTGCAAGAAGATGTTCAACACTGACGCGGGCTGTCCTAGGACTGAGGAGGCCTGACACATTGTTGAGGAAAGACTACCAGAGGTCACAAACCTTCGGAGAAGGCTACCCTGAACTCCCAATGGAGCAGACTGGTCTTCAATGGATCGTTGTTGCCAATGGATCATGTAAGACTGTTCTGGGCCACTAGGGCTGATGAGGACTTGCACTAACTTAGCGCTGAGGCTTTTGTGAACTTTTATGGCAAAACGTAGACTTTGGGGTGTGTGAGACTAGCATGGGCCACATCTGGGAGTTCCATCCATTGTTCAGCCGGGGAATGACCACCTGTACTTGAAGGAACAGAGGGACTCAAAGACCCCGTCCCGGATAGTGCTAGCTCGTTGACTTTAAGAGGACTGTGTGGATTATTTAGTGTGCCGTACATGCTTTGTTTACATTAAATACTCCATTTGTCATAAAAGCTATTATTTGAATGGACAATATTCTTATTGGTGCTATTTGCATGTTGAGCTAAGAGCCTGTGTATGCCTAGCACCTACCTTCCCCAAAAGAGTCTGTAACTGCTCGGCCCATGTTACCACTAAGAGCTAAAGTGCTAAATGAGATAGTACTTAGCCCCGTTGCTCAGCACCCATAGCAGATCGCACCCTGGGACATCAGGAGTAAAAGGCCTCAACTGCCCAAGGTTGGGCCCAGTAGCTCCTTCTTGCCCTGTGGCCCTGTGAATGGGGTACTGACAGCTAGGAAATCTATTTTGTAATTCAGAAGGCCCTTTCCGAATCCCAAAATGTGTGAGACATATGGAAATGTCATTTTACGGTCGCAAACTCGGTATTTTCACAAATTGCAGTGTTTGCAACCACAAAATGATTTGGTACAGCTGGCCTCATGACCTAAACTGCTTTCCCCACCTTCTGTATTAATAAACCCATCACCCATACCTATGTACCATCATCGTTGCTATGTAGAACATTTCAAAATGTGTTTCTCACTGCTTACAAGTAAAAGAATAAATAAATGAATCTGTTATACAGATGGACAAGGCTGATGGTTTATCCCAAGGCTGAAAATTCTAGCAACTGTTTTTGTCTAAACTCAGAATGACTCTAAACCTTTCTGTGATTGCTTTGTTGACTGTTGGTATATTTAGGGCTTGCTTTTCCCTAAGTCACGGAGGGGAAACTCAATAGCCATTGCTAACCAGCTGAATCACTAGTTTGCCTAACTGTTTCAAGTCTTACCCTGTACCAGTTCCAAAAACGAGTTCTGTGCCTACCACCTATAAACACCAGCACAAATGTAGCTCCCTATAAGGCTCCTTAACCCCAGCCTAAAATCACAATTGTGTTAGCTCTAACATTACCCCTTCTGGGTGCCACCATAGGAGGCCTCCTACATAACTTTGGTCAACATTAACCCGCATATCACCTCCCTCTGAATATTTATAGATGCTAGAACGCTTTTTAAATAAATGCAAAGCTAATTTTGACTGTGCCAATTTTCCTTTACATTTCTGCGTATTGCAGTGAACTGCAGAGCACTTTTGCATGTCTTTATGAATCAGAAAGTCACTTTTAAAAGAAATTGTAAAGTAAATAATGCTAGTCAGTGCTTAAGTTGAAAAAAATAATTATACAAATAATTGCTGGGCCCAGTGTTTTTCATAGGAGCCCCCCAGTGCTAAGGGTACCAAATACCAAAGATATCTGGTCTTGATTCCAACTCATGCCTCTTTCTTCCACCTCCACACACTTCCTTTCTCTTTATCTCACTCTTACAGGCTCTTTTTCATCCCTCCTTTCTCCCTGTGTCACTGTTTTCCTACCTTTCTCTTCCTCCGTTGGACCTTTTCTGCCTTTCTCTCTTGCTCTGGGTCAAAGTGCAATGGTAACAAATACGCCCCAGTCCCAAAAATGAGTGCCCGAGTTACACTGCTTGTTGCATGTCTTTCAAACACATGCATGCATACTGACTGACTGACGAACATGTCGCCACACAAGCATGGTATAAAACAACTGCTGCTGCCGATCGAGTGAAATCAGCGAGAGCAGAGCAAGTCCCATATTTAGCGCACACAACATTCCTCCGGTATTCTAGCTGCTCTCTAAGTCTTCATCTGCTTATGAGCTTTGTGGTATTTCTCTCCTGGTGAGTGCCAGCTTTTTATTAGGAGTGCCACCGAGTCCTGCCGCCCTAATCTGATTAGGCCGAGAAAAGCCCCGCCGTCCGATTTTCACAGGCGGTCAGTTTCAATCAGTAACAGTTACGATTTGGCACAACTACGGCGCTCTGATTAGCTGCGACAGCATGGGCTGTCACTTTGGGAAAAAGCCGGTTGTACAATGAAGTGAACAAATTCAGGAATACACGGGTCACAGCAAATAGCTGCATAACCTCAGAAGGAACAATAGGCTTTGAACAAAATAGTGATATTGTGTTTTATTTATGTAGCGCCACATAGCAGACCTCTGATACTTCTAAGCACTGTAAATAACTGGTGTTACTATTATCAACTTTGACAGAATTCAATGTACTGACTTCAGAAGGATGGAGATCTAAGTTGGCCATGCTGGGAGCTGTGGCTTGCAAATCGCAGCAGATGTCAGTTTCGAGCATTAACTCACTGAATCTTGAAGGTTCAGTACATGTCTTGGGGCAGGAAAATGATTGGCGTACTGAAGTGGGAGTCCAGAAAGAACTGAAAGAATTGATAGTTTTCCCACTTCTAACCCAAATAAACTTTCCTGCACTGCAATTGGTTACCCAAATAGACTATGTTGTATTGCTGTTATCAGACGGGGACCCAAGTATAAATGTCTCATGTTACCATTATCTGATTGGATCCTAGGAAGAATATCTTGTATTAATATTGGTTACCTCATTAGATTGTTCTGTTTTCCCGTTGTGTGATGGGGGTCCAAACAACCTTTCATGCATTATCGTGATCTGATAGGTACTCCAGTAGACTTTCTTGTATTGCTGTTGTTGCCATAAGTAAACATTCGCGTTTTCCCATTGGATACCCACGTGGAACTTCTTGTATGGCCATACATTTCTTATGATGTCATTATCTGACAGGAATCCAAGTATAAGTTCTTGTACTGCCATTATCTGCTAGGGCTCCAAGTATACTTTCCGGTATTGCCATATTATCTGATGGGAACCAGATAGATTTTCTTGTATTGACATTATCTGATGGGAAACCAGATAGATTTTCTTCTAATGACATTATCTGATGGAGAACCAGACAAGTGTTCTTGTATTGACATTATCTGATGGGGAACCAGATAGATTTTCTTGTATTGACATTGTCTGATGGGTAACCAGATAGATGTTCTTGTAGTGACATTATCTGATCGGGAACCAGATAGATTTTCTTGTTATCTGATGGGGAATAAGATAGATTTTCTTGTATTTATATTATCTGATGGAGAAATAGATAGATTTTCTTGTATTGACATTATCTGATGGGGAACCAGATAGATTTTCTTGTTATCTATTGGGGAATAAGATAGATTTTCTTGTATTGACATTATCTGATGGGGAACCAGATAGATTTTCTTGTATTGACATTATCTGATGGGGAACCAGATAGATTTTCTTGTATTGACATCATCTGATGTAGAACCAGGTATATTTTCTTGTATTGATATTATCTGATGGAGCACCAGCTAGATGTTCTTGTGTTGACATTATCTGATGGGGAACCAAATAGATTTTCTTGTATTGACATTATCTGATGGGGAACCAGATAAATGTTCTTGATTGGCATTACCTGATGGGAAACCAGATAGATTTTCTTGTATTGACATTATCTGATGGGGAACCAGATAGATTTTCTTGTATTGACATTATCTGACGGGGAACCGGATAGATTTTCTTGTATTGACATTATTTGATGGGGAACCAGATAGATTTTCTTGTATTGACATTATCTGATGGGGAACCAGATAGATTTCCTTGTATTGGCACTATCTAATGGGAAACAAGATAGATTTTCTTGTTATCTGATGGGGTCCATACAGACTTTTTTATATTGCCATTCGTAACCTGATTAGTCTTTCTTGCATCACCATTACCTGATGGGGACTTAAAGAGACTCACATTGCCATTGGTGACCTAGGCAGAGTTTCTTGTATTTGTATTATCAGGAGCAGCGTTGAGACCATCAAGTGTCTCTTCTTTATGTCAGATCCAGCATTACTAGACATTCTCGATTTAAAAAAATAGATGAGGACAAATGAAATTCATGAATCTACTTTTACTATTCACTATGCACGTGTGTGAATAAACAAACATTGCAAGGGGCAATCATGCAATACAAAATTGTATAGCATAGCTCTGTGAACTTCACGTGCTTCTGTCCTTTAAGAGGGATTGGACAGAGAGGTCAGAAAAGATAGAATGTTTTTTTGGTAAGTGAAGTGATTTGTCTTCGTGCTGGTGCATTTCATAGGTGTGGTCCCCGGACTCCAAAGCTTATATCTACTTTTAAGGTACAGGCTGGGAATGTAGGAATGTAAAGCAGACTTTATTTGAGTGAGTGCAAGTGGGGTTTTGAAAAATGTAGAGGCTCTAATGTAGCAGTAATTTAGGATTCCAATAATTTTGTGGTTTAGTAGGCAAGGTTTTCCCTATGCAGGGGTTTTTGGGGCTTTCATAAAATGGTGGCAAAACTGTAGATTTTGTTGCACAATTTCCCTACAAATTGGCTAAATAACTTTATAAGTTGAATGCAATTAAATTACATAAGGCAATTACACATTGTCTGTTTTTTCAAAATATATATGTAGCAGCTTTTTTCACTCCGTTTGTCCCTCCAGGCACTTCCAACGTGCGTGTGTTCTCATTTGCCAGGATCACAATAGCTGTCAGTGCAGCATTTACTCCGCAACCCCATCCATACAAGCTCAAGCAGACAAACACAACCACATACACACGCGAACATTCTCACATACACTCACTCATACATATCGATACACATTCACACAAGTAAACAGACATCCACATCTCAGTCCCTCATACCTTCCCCACCTACGTTTGGGCAGTGACCCTGGCTCAGCTGCAGCTCAGATACTATGCGGGCCTTCATCTTCCTCCATTACAGGTGAGAGCAGATGGGAGTGGTGGTCCTTGGTATCAATGTCTCCCAGGTCTCAGAGGATGCGAGCAGGGCCGGACTGGCCGAAGCGGGAACCGGGCGTTTCCAAGGTGGGCCGGAGGGTTGGGGACCGGTTTTGTGGCTGTGGGGGCCTGTTTTATCACTCTGGGCTGGTTTTGCAGCAGTGCTACAATATCGGCCCCCTGTGCAAAAGCGGGAGCGGTGCTTCTTACTAGCAGCCCCCCACAAGCCCCTGCTCCCAGGGCCAGTCGAGCAGCATAGTGCCAGTATTGGCAACACACCCCACCCACACAACAACAGAGCATGCATGCTGAATAAATAAAAACACAACACAACTTTTGTTTGGAAAAATATTGCTGCAGGTTTATTCCATACAAAAGTATGCAATATGGTGGGTTATCTTACGGGTGATCCAGGGGCAGGCAGCTGTAACCAACCTATGCTGCCCTGCCCGCCTGATGAGCCAAGCACTGTGGAGGACCCAATCAGTGTTACACCTTATGGGGTGATCCTCTTTCCGGATCACGTGACACATTGGTCCCTTATACTCACGCCCCTTTCAGGGCGGAGCGTAGCAAGGCAAGCCCCCGGTTGCTCAGGCCCACAACCGACCGAAGGACTAACGGGGCGCCGACGCGGTTTCCCAGGAACCTGCCATGAGGCTCCTGGCATTTGGCTCTGGCACCCCTATTGTGCCGCGCAGAGGTACCCTTCTGTACCCATCTGCTTACAGATCACCCTGTAACTCCACCACAGCTCTGGAGGCGGCCCCCGTCGCCACCAGAGCCCCCCCACCAAAACAGCTATACTCTACCTGCAACCTCTCATCTCCAGCCAGTCTCTGCTCCAATCTGTTCGGAGCTGCTCCATCTCATTCCGGAGGACCCCATATAGACAAACTGCGTCTGGGAAGACCCATGGAGTAATTTATTCTTCTCTGGGAAGCGCAACTGCCTCACATTACCTGTAGGAATGTGATGGCCTCCCAGGAGGGAACTCTACTCTTACCATAGCTATATTACCCTTGAGGCTAATGTAGGCTCCCACCTCCTGCAACCTGTAGTTGCAATCCTCCAGTATTTTTTGTGCTTTAACACCCTTTTCCCCAATTTGTGGGACAGCCTCACCCTTGTTAGAAGACCGCTTCCACAACCAGCCTATCTACTGGGGCTACCAGGGCAGAGAATATAGTGCTTAACCGAAGCAACCCGAAACCTGTCCTTAGAGCAGGGAGCCCATACTCTGTTGCAGTTGCCCAGACATTTGCACCGGACCCTTTGGCTTGCTTTAACTAAAGCTCGATCTCGTGACCCTTGGAGCTCAATCCAGCTATAGACCTAGTTCACCTTGGTATCCCTGGAATGATTGCCCTCCACAAATTCAAGTCCGCATTCAGCTTCCATTCTAGTCACCTTAAAATGCAGGGTGGGACATACAAACCCCACAAGACCAGGGGGGTCATGTGTATATTACCAATGATACTGTTAGCATCTAAGGTTCCCAGTTTCAAGTATTGCTGCAGCCCCCTTTTGTGGGTCTGCTGAGACCACACTGCCTCACAGCACGTTACCTTGCTACCTCATGCAGCTCCATTACTGCCCTAGTATGTACCTGAAAAACACCTGACAGGATGAACTATCTGATGAACCAGGAATAAGTGATAATAGCAAGTGTGTCCTCATGTACTTGCCATGAATCCCTCCTGTCATACAGAAATTGCGCCTGTTCAGCTCCTTCTGAGGGGACTTCCCTTTTGCTTAACTGCTAGCACTGTGTGCAGTCGCGACATTAATGGGTAATATCCCGGTTTGCGCCCACCTTAATGTGCCATGCTGAGAGCAACTAGGTACCCCTCATCCCTCTTCTCTATGAAGAGATAAAACAGCCGGCTGAATACACAAGGCACAGGAAGTGTGCCCAATGAGAAACCCCCAGTTCTGCAAGTTTGTGCCTATCCTTTTGGGGATGACTAAGCCCTAGTTTGCCCTTACTTGGATGATCCCCCAGTACCAGGGTACAGGCTGATGAGTGGAAGGGTTTTCAATGCTGCCGGGCAGGAGTGCCGTACCTTTGCCCAGGCAACTCATGGCAAGGTGTGCCATTGCAGGCAGAAGTCAAGAGATCTCCAAACCCACCTTACTACCACTCTTACAGTTTTCTGGTATCGCGCTCATTGGAGCATAACATAATTGACTATTTGTAAAGCGCGCGTGCTCCCGTAGCCGGAATGGCACTGAATACCGATCCATGTTACCCCACTCACTGATAATTATGTACCAACAACTGCCCTTTCTTAACTTGAGGGATTGCTGAATGCTTCTAAGAACTGTTGCCTGGGGGCATTAATTGGGTCATAGCACACAATTTAACAAACATCTGTTATTCAGCGCCAAGATACCCGTAGTGGTGAACGTGCGCTTTACAAAATACACATGTTATGTCATGTTAACAGGCAACCCCACTGGAGTGTGTAGTAAAGATGGCCCTGTCGCCTCTGGCAGGGAACTTGAACCCTCCCTTCGAGAGGCCCATGGCGCCAAAGCTGAAGCCCGACCTTTGGGCTTTAGTTCCCACCCCAGCAAGGACTGCCCACACTTGCCGCGCTGAATCCGACCCGGATCATGCTAGTTAGCACCGTCCTGGTTCGCCTAGGTGAATGTTCCCTCTAAGCCCTGTATGGGGCCTATTTCACACTTAAAGAAATGCCTATTCTCTTGAATTTAGAGTGATGCCAGATTGAACTGGCGGCTACCATTCTTACTCACGCCTGCGTATACTAGGCCCAGAACACGGAACACTTGCTCTATAATCCCTTGGATTCTAGCCTGGCATTCCTATGTCCCGCTATACCAATCGATAATGGCTCTACTTGATCATAATGACCCGAATGACACATCAACCCCGCGGAGACAAGGTGGGGATGCTAACCTGCCCCAAACTCTGCGGAAACAACAGCATGTGCAAGCTTGCGACAAACATCTGAAAAGCTGCCAACCAACAAACCATCCCCAGCACCCGGGGTGCATGCCGCCATTCCTTGCCCTGTACACTGACCGAGTTTAAGATTAATAATGGCATCGAAGGACCCATCTCTGAGCGCGTGCTTGCAACACTATCCACTGCCTCACCCTAGTCAGTAAAACCACTGCAGGGTAACATGCAAAGCTAAGCCCACGCATAAATCACCTGCCAATGCGAGCGGACCCAGCATTCGCCGCTCCCTAAGCCATCAGAACTGTCGATGATGGGCATTTTTTCTCCCTTATCACAATTAAGAGGGCCTCAACTAAATGACCTTGTACACAACCTGTTCCTGTGTTTAATTTAATAAACTATAATGTTGTTTATTTATAATAGGAACCCAGGTCACCCAAAGAGTGCACATATAAACTGATTTACCTCTTGCTCACCATTGGTCTTGTTGTCAGGGAGGAGGGAAGAATTAATGTTTGTAAATTAACATTGAAACCCTCACTTTAAATAAATACTTGTCAATGCACTGATATACTAAGGTGAAAAAGTTCTGCAAGTTAATTAAATACTTTATGAATTTTGAAGAGACTATCATATTGTTTCCCATTTACTGCACGATGTCTTTAAAATTAAAGATGTTCTTAAAGTTGAGCAGAGCAGGGCTCGCTAGTTACTTCCTTCCTTTAACACAAATTGACATTTAAATAAATGTTTGCCCATTTATCTAGCATCTTTTTATTGCTAGTGCTGAGCAGTAAACATCAGCCAGAGCTTTTCAACGGACATAGTTGGGCTTTGACGGAGGAACACAAGGGAAGCTTTGGTGTCCTTAGATACTCTTCAGATATTGCAAAAGTCAACACCACCCCTTGACCACCTAAAACACTTGCATTGAAACTACACACCTCCTTCCTTATTTGTCCTATACCAACTGACACTAACACATCTCCATGCTCCTAGCACGAACAGCGTTTGGAACTAAACTGCTTAGCTACGCAACTGCTGCGGAGTAATCAGTCTGCTATAATTGAAGTTAGAGGTGTGTCCATCTATGGTTGCTGAACATCTTTGAATGAAAGGTGTAAGAATGGTTTGTTTCTGAACGTGTCGTACCCTTTGTGGGCATCTCTGTTGCCGGCAACGTGGAGATTGTTGCAAGATTGCCTCGGAGTTCTGTCATTACCCTGCTTCGATCAGTGAAGCGGAAAAGTGTGGTTTTCCCTGACTGTGCCGATTATTGGAGGATGTCTGAGCCCTTGAAGTGCTGACCGCATTCCTCTTTGGGCTGAAAGCCTGCACGGGGCGAACCTGCGACCATGGCGGCACCGACAATAGCCCAATAGCGCAATTGACGGCCCGGCCAGAAAATTAACAGTAATTGTCATTGTCAAGCAAGGCTATGCAGACACTCTGCGACGCCGGTTTTCTGATTCATCAATTCAAAGGCTAGAACATGCAAATGCCATTCTTCCACCCCAGATGTGCCGCGATCTCATAACCCCTAGCCACGGGAGGCCAGCGTCTTACCCATCAGGCCTCTGGGATCACATATGAAACTCCTCTAAAATTAGCATACAATTGGCACGGAGAACCCTCGCTAACACATACAATGCACCTTTTAGAAATTATTTACATTTATAATCCACTTTCCAACAAAGAAACTAATCAAGGGACATCCCTTCACAAACAAAGTCAGGTAGTCCGTCGTGTTTTGACACTGGGGCACAGTTTGCAAGCAGGCCGCTAAACATATGACGCCACTGCTGCTGTAAACCTAAGCAGTGTAACCGAACGCCCCTCACAAACGCACCTAAAACCGGTCTGTGGCCATGTCAGTTTTTAGCCCTGTGTGGGCTCAGATTTTACCATACGCTTTGAGGCCTGCGTGGTTCAATCTCGCAACCGTATCGATACCAGTTTTACACTTAACAAAAGAGTGGGGGTAGGGGCCCCCTTATGAAGAAGAGGCTGTAGACAAATCAACCAGCGCAAGAACCGGCTTCAGGAAAAACGTATTCCCCAGTGATAGGAGCGTTGCACGAGTAAGTGTAAGACCCCTCAAGTCAACAAAGCACGGGATGCGCAGTGCCACCTGGTGGCCTTGATACCTCGTGGCACCCCCCTACTTGCACGACTGCGAGGTGCTCATGTTTTCAGTCTCCAAGCGCAAATGGCACTGTGGCTGCAAGAAGACACTCCAATGAAGATCAATCAGCAGCCTCTGCTCTGACATAGTATGGCGCAGTGATATGCTGCGGTGGGTGAAGTTGGCAGACCTCGCTCTATGTAAAGTTTGTGCCATTTTGTTCGTCAGGCTGCGGTCACACTCCCACCGGGTCACTTGTTAGCTTGTACACAGCGAAGCCCTTTCCTCGGCCCTGCAGCCCGAAATAAAGCCATAAACTATCCCGCGGATCGTACCGTCGTCACAGTGAGGCGAAACCTTTGCTGTGACTGGCCTAAGGCAACCTGCCTCTGAGCAGAGCTAGTGGAAGGGAAATTGTTCCACCGCATGAACACCAACGCTGCCAGCAGGTACAAGATGCGCCGCGACACGAGGACAGCGTGTCCAAGAGGCGATGTGACCAGAGGCATGTGAACAGCCGCCAAAGGTCCCGACTCACCGCCGCAAACTACCGCCTGGCAACGCGAGGCCCCCCTCCTCCGCCGTATGGACCGCACTGGCGGCATGGCAAGGAAGCCTGGAGATGCTGACGATTGAACCCGGGGCCCAACACATGCAAAGGATGCACCCTACCACTGAGCTACATCCCCACGCCCTTCAAGATTTGCCGATGCCTAACTGCTGCTGTGACCAATAGCCACCATGTGAACAGAAACAATTTGCCAAAGTAAATCACATGGAAAATACGAGCAAATTAAAATCGTATTTTCCTATATTACTAAGCAGGTTGAGGCAAAGCACTGCTCTACCAGTCATATCAACCCCTGATGCAAGTAGCAGAAAAAATTGTGCCCGAGATGTTTAGCTCAGCCACCCTGTATAAAATGTCTGCACCCGTCATCTCACACCTTCCAGAATCGCATACCAAGCCACCCTTGCACCGTTGCGCAGATCCCGAATACACTTCCTAAGAACCCGCTTGTGGCCCCTGCGTGCAAACCCGTGTCGGGTGCGACATAGTGTGACAATTGATCATTTGCGCTGCCGCCATCTTACCGGGCTGCAGAGGCGGTGCCCCGACGTGACCAACGCAAAGCGAGTGGGCCCGGACCCTCCTTCGGCCCCCTCATGCCTGACCTGCAGTTTGTGTCCAACGCCACGCACCCAGTCGCTTCTTCCGGTTTGCCCCCAGTATTGTCTCCAGTGTCTAGGTGTGAGTTCAGCCTTGACCAGGGCCCGGGGGAGGCTCCAACCGGTTCTGCACCTCTTGAAGTCCCCCTCCTCAATACGGCTGATGCCCTAAGCCGCGCCTCCCCTCGGGCTGGTACAACGCGATAGTGGGCGCACACTTAGTTCACCCCTCCTCAGCCCGGCTGGCAAAGGACGAGCTCCGCCGCTCCACCCCGCCCGAACGATAGCCTACGCCCGCAGGAACTGTCACCGCGGCGCCTTAAGGCTCGTTGCGCTAAGGACCGCGCAGCTCCTGAAACGCTGCCGGAGGGTCCTGGGCAGACGCAGTAGTACCCCCCCGCCTGACAACGCTCGCGATACACAGCGGAGAGACCCCACAACCGCCGATGCCCGCCCCACCGCTGGGGGCAAGGCAAGCACCCCCCCTTTGCAGGACACAAAGGGGGGGGCAACCCCAGCGCAGTGCCCCTATACCATCCGTGAGCAGCAGTGCAAACCCTCTGTGCCCAACCAGCAAGCGGAACCTGGGCAGGGATGTGGGAAGGAGGGCTGGGGAGGGTAAAGCCAGACTTACCACCACGACGGCGTCGAGGACCACGGCCCAGCTGGACAGCCAGCGTGTCAATCGGGGACTCGTTCTGGTCGGAGATTGCATGTCCCCGTGTTTTGAGTTCACGGGGGGAGGGGGGGTTGCCCGGCGTGGGACATCCCTCACCCGACCCGGTCAACACAACCGTTGCCCCACAAACCTGAGGAGTTAAGTGAGGGAAGGGACCCCGCGGCGATGCACCCCCGGACGAGGGGCACAGCAGATTTGAAAATACCAGGGCGGATGTACCTAAGGCGCAGATATTAAGCCCCAGCTCTTTCCTTCATGCGATCATGATGGCTACATTAAACAAGGGGGGGGCCCCCCATCCTTTGGGGTTGTTTATCATCCACCCGGTCTGATGAACCCGGTTCCTCAGTGCTAAGGTCGGCAGCTGAGGCCGAGAGGCTGCATCCTCTCCCCACAGCCATTTTGACTGGACTAGGAAGCCGGCGCTGGCCCAACCACGCACAACGCGGTGCAGGGACCCACGCCTCACGGCAATGCCGCGCCAGCTCAACGCATGGCAGCTGCAGCCGACCCGCAGTTGTGAGTCTACCCCTTGGGCCCGCTGCGCAGCTAGGCGCCTCCAAACGCAGCGCTACACACACAATTGCAAACGCTCGGTGGAGTAACAGCCTCAAGCCACGATCGAACCGCTGTACCTAGAGGCGACAGGTTTGTGACGAGCGCTCCTCTGCACTGCTCTGCCGTCGCAACATCATGCGTGGGGGGGAGGTCGAGGAGCCAGATGACCACACGTGGGGGCGGGGATGGCCGGTGGCGGGCAAGCGCCTTGTGGCATCCTTTTCATGGAGGCCGTGCTGAAGAGAATTAACAGGGCGCTAGAGAGTGCAACCCCCTGGCAGTGCCCTCTAGGGTGGGCGGGGTTCTAAGCGGCCCACTAACCTCCACTCCGTATAAGTAGACCCGAGCGACCTCACACGATAACGAATTGGACCAGCACGACCTCCCAGACGGCGTGCCTGGCGCAACAGAGGATGCCAGGATGGCCGGGGGAGGCATATATACCCTCCCCCAGATCCCTGTCGCGCAGGAAGTGATGCGCCTTGCGCGCCACAGGCAAAGGGGGACTCCTCCCTGAGTCCCGACATGAAAGGGGGTGGGTTGGTGCCCAAATGGCACTAAAGGGGCCGCCCACTTAGGGGTTTCCCCCTGCGAGGGCCGCGGGCAGCCGCAATCTGCCAGGGCTGGTTGCTGTTCCCAGTCCGGCCTTGGATGCGAGCCACAGTCAGCTGCTGCGTCCAGAGCCATGAGGAGACCTACCACATACAAGGAGCTGGTCTGGCAGGAAGTATAGGCCTCATCGGAATATGGAGATGCGTAGTAAGTCCGAGGACCTGGTGTCTTTCACCAGCAGACTCCGGCATCTAAAAGTAGGTGGAGTCCCCCGGTGAAATAACAGGGCACAGTGAAGAATAACCAGAGCCAAGGAGGGCTGAATATAATCTTCAATACTCTCTGCACATTTGAAACCCTCTTGACTCGCTCGGGGGTTTCGGAAAGAAACTCATTTAGCCAATGTGGTTTAGTTTGTTTATTTATTTGTGATTTTAATATCACGCACACATGGCCCGAGGTCATCAGAGCGCTTTACAACAATGACCAACAGTCATCGCAAGAATATATTTGAGATAAAGCAAGGGAAAAGTGAAAAAAGAGACATTGCCAATGCATATTTTTGACACCCGAGGATCTATTTTTGGCACCCGAGGCTCCAAGAAATAGTTGATCACGTTACACGCCCATTAAAAAAAACATGACGGATAAAGTTAAAGAAAAAACATACTCACCTTTCTGCCTTAAAACGCCTCTCCGTGTTAAACACCGTAGAAATTGAAAGCACAAGAAAAAGACACACAACAAATAGAGATTCACAACTGATGAACTGTGGAAACCAATTCACACTTGAAATGTGAAAGCAAAGAACCAGTGCAGTGCACCTTACCACTCTAAACAAACCGTTTATAACTTTCAAACTCCGTATTTCTCGCCCAATGTTAACACACAAAACTAAAGCAGAGGTGCCTGAAAACTGACTTCTGGGACTTGTGCAAGAATCATCTTGTCGTGCAAGACTATAGAAATTAGCCCTCGTGCAAATTATTGTCATTTGACCTATTGCGTATCTCTCTATATCCAAGCAGACCTGACTGAATCCCAGCAGGGTGGGGACTTCCATTTCTACTTCTAGGTAATCAAATATGTCGCCAAGACTTTCTGCTTCTAATAATTGTACCCTGTAGCTTTATCAAGCGCCTAGAGAAGCCAGAAAAATCACGACGAGCTAAGTGAAAGAAGGTACTTTGTTTTGCATTCGTTTATGAGAATGTACACTGCAAATAAGTTGGGCAAAGTAGAAAAATGAATGAAAAAAGTGCACGATTTCAGAATCGAATAGAAAGAGTAAAGTAGGCTTCCCTTTTGTGCATTATTTCCTTTGGTGCGGATTGCATTCTAAGCAAACCAACCTCCGTGCAGCAGACTGCATGTGGTATGTTGACCATTTCTTTCGTCAGAGATGCCTACACAGAGGTGGCCGTTTCGTATAGCATGGATTGAATGATTCATAGTCCCCTGCACACTGCACACTGTGAGTCCGATTCTTGAACGTCTTTGTGCACCGAAGTGCAACTTTCATGACCACAAAAAGTCAGGTACTAGAACAGGTGAGTTTATTTTCGCTGCTGGATTTATAATTATGGACATTTTGCCTGTATGATGAAATTTATGTTTTTATAAATTTAGAGGGCTGGGTAAGTTGTAAGATGTCCCTGAATGAGTACATTTGTAAAGGTTGGTAAATATAGTGAATATTCACAATTTCCTAATTCCTGCGCTTTATAAATGCCCTACATACATACATACATTTAATGTCAATTCCAAGCATTTTCCCATCCTGGCAAACACACTGAAGTTAAACACTATGGTGAGGTCATTGTCTTGCTCGACCACGCTACTATTGGGACCCTGGCTGCTGGCCTCGGGTCTCTGGTTTCAACTCTAGGCTGGGTCTTATATCTCTGTGAACTAATGCTTCTACTCCAGATGTGTGTGCTTGACCCTCATAGTCACAGGTTCAAATCTTGGTGGGCCCACTCAACCTATCATCCTTCAGAGGTCGATAAAATGAGTACCACTGAGCTGGGTAACAATAAACATCTGTTATTCGGTGCCAACTTGTGCCAAGGGATGAATGTGCCCTTTACAAACACATTATGCAACCAGAGTTTGTAATCTCAGCGTTCTGCTGGTACACACTTTGTCATTCATTCCTCAAATAGACAAGGTGTTCTTCATCAGCTTCACGCTGCTCAAAACATTAAGGAAAATCAGTGGCTTAGCAAGAGGGGGGTGGGGGGGGGGGTTTGTGGGCAACAGCCTCCCCTCTCCCCCGCTCTTACCTGCGGCCGTCGCGGGGAGGCAAACGCAAGGATTGTCAGCACCCCCTCCGCTCTTACCTGCGGCCATCGCGGGCGGCAAATGCAGGAACCTCCACAGGGCCAAAAGTTCTAGCTACGCTACTGAGGAAAATCTTTACTTTTCTTCACTGGGAGGGCATCGCACGACAATCCAGGCTGCTGTTTTATCAATGCCTAGTTTGTAGTAATGCTTTAGATCCATGCCTCCTAAAGATTCCTCTGATTAGGCTCCGGGTGGTGCAAATCATGGCCGCCCACTTGCTGCAGGGCGTCAACAGTCAGGCAGCACCAGGCGTTCAACTCCCTTGGCTGAGCTTATAAGCACCGAAGAGTGGGACTTTCACCCCTCACTATTACCTTCACATCTGTATCCTTTTCAAACAACAGTGTCACCCACTCTCTGCTTTATTTCCGATCTGTGCTTATGGAACAAACGTAACACATATCTTCTCTCCGCCTAGCTTGCTTCTGTTGGGTTGGGGCTGAAAATATTGAAGCCTCAATATCGACGGGCCACAATATCGTGAGCAGAATATCAAGGGACAAAATATCGTAAGGCAAGTTTGTAAAGATTTTCTACACCCTACCCTACATAAGCATACCTTGGTTATATATATTTTCAAAGTACACAAATGTGGAGTTAGGAATACTAAATCCTTATCTATCTCTGTGCATATACCTTTTTGAAAATGTTCTCGATATTCTGGTCTGCATATTGTGACCAGATGATTATTTGGATAGATATTCCCTACCACAATCAATCCTCCTGTTGTAATAGTCCAGTACAGTGCCAAGTGATCCTGCAGAATCAGTGCTCTCTATGAGCTTAGAACCATTAAGTCAATCTGCAGGTGCATGCACATTTACTCAGATCAAAGGGGCATATTTACAAGCCCCTATCGCCAACACAACGTCACTTTTTCTGACGTTGTGGTGGCGATAGGGGCTTCGCCTTATTCACAATGCAGCGTTAAGCCACTTAACATGGCTTAACGCAGCCTTGTGAATAAGGCCCGCTTTCTCACTATACCTAGCGTGAAAGGGGTGGGCAACACCGCAACACCGCAACACCCATTGATTTTGGCGCTGCCCCATATTTACAAGGGCAGCGTAAATATAGCGCTAAGCAGCTAAAATAAACACCAGCGCAGGGGGAAACGCAGGGCTGCACCGTTTCCTTGTAAATATGGTGCAGCCCTGTGTTTTGGAAGTGGCGGAGCGCGGCGTTAAGACAAGGTGGCTAACGCCGCGCTCTGCCACTTCCTAGTAAATATGCCCCAAAGTGCGCAGCAAGTGCGCTATCAGGGACAATGCGGAGAGAGAACTGTCCAAATTTCATGTGAAGGGGGTCCTCACTTTGAAAAAAAATTCCCATGCTGAGAAATTTAAAAAAAAAGGGTACGTTACATTTCCACTTACGAGTTTTTACACTTGGTTAAAATAACACTTAAATCAATAGATACACATCAGAGTGCTCCTGGAATTCTGTAAGTGTTACGTGTTTCCAGGGGTACTCCTGAAATTCTTTGTACATTCCCCAAAAGTACGAAATGTGCTCCACATATCGCAGCATGCCTACAGGAGAAAATGTCCATCCTTTTCACACATTTTTGTGATTCATTCCCCTTGTTTTGGGATTTTGAGTTTTATGCCTGAGAGAGCACAGTCTGATCAATACAGTCTTCCAGCTGTGATGTTGGTGACAGTCAGGCTGCAGGAATGAACGAGCAAGACTGCGGTGGAGGCTAGAGCAGGGTAGCTTGATGCATATGGCATCTCTGAAACATATGCTAGTTCAGTTCAATGCCTGGGCGGACTCTTGTGTACTTGTGCTCTGCTTTACCTCTCTTTCCCTCATGTTCCTGTGAAGGATTAGCTCACTGTTTTGAGCAGATGTTAGCGTTTCAGAGGCCAAGAACCTAAAATTGTGATTTTTGGCCAAACACGTTTTCTCCTTTTGCTACACCGTCCGTTGCACTATTCCTAGCCCTGGTCGCCACCCACGCCGATAGCGTTGCTTGGCTCAGGGCTGCGCTATTACCCAGACGCCATTTTGTTGTCTGAAAGGTGCAGCTGAGAAAAGCGCTCCTTCTGTGACCCGCTGTGGGTGGTAAGGCGAGCTGGGAGGTTGTTAACTTCTCCCCTCCACCGCTTCAGCTCCACCTCCTAGCATGACATGCGCACCCAGTTTGTCACAACCCGGAGAAATTCCCTTTTTTCTCTGTAATCGGGTTAAAGGATTTCATGGAGAATTTCTATTCAAAAGAGGCAGAAACTTAATGGGGGTTCGGTTCGGGTGACAATAGCCACGACTGCCCCTTCCACCACACTAGACTGAAATAAAAGCCTGCCATGGCGGGGCAGACCTCGTGCCTATCAATGCCAGCCTGCCACTGCTGGAAAGCGGGCTGCGGCCCGCACTTGAAAAGGACAAAGGGAGAAAAGCGGTGAAATCATTCATGGCGAGAGGGCGAAGCAGACGGAAGCTTGAAATTATGGGCACAAAGCGTACAAAGACATCAATAGTCTCAGGCCAAAATTCTTGAAGTCTCTCTTTTTTTTAATTTGGCAAAAGAGTTCATCAATTGTATACTTTGGAGCAGAAAACATAATTCCCTGGCTTTCAACTATGCAAGAGTGCATCTGTTATTAAAATATCAATGGGAATGCCAATATTATATACAGTCTTACCATTTGATTGCAAAATTGAATAGATAGTAATTGGTGCATATCACCATCTTTAAATTATAATGCAAAATAAACTTTCTCTTTAATCATCTGCATCCCAAAAAAGGGACTGTTATCTATTGTGTGGGCCTCAGAACCAACACCCAAACCGAAGCCCTTCAGTCGTGGAGTAACATTCAAAGTTATTCTCTCTTTATTCAATGTATTACTCACAACATCTGCCTGGTAAGATTACAGCTGGGAATTGAGGCCCACACTTATACTTCTCTGTCACTGGGGCGACGGAAAGCAGCCCAAATGGGAACACTGATTAACGTTGACAATCAAAAAATATTTTATGCAGGAAGTTGACTGGAACTCAGCATCAAAACCAGCTTTGAATCCTCAAGCACCAGCCCCTTTGATAATGTATGCGCGGGAGAAGAAGGGTTTGGGCCACTATAGACATTCTTAGTATGCCGCGCAAACCCGGATCGACTAGCCTAGAGTGACGTGGCTTGGCGTGAAATCCTAGCGGCAACCCGGTGACACCCGGGGAAATAATGGTCAAGCAGAATATAGGAAGATATTCTCACAACATGTCGTTTCCATATGAGATTACACACATGATGTGATTTACCCTTGGGTGGCTATCAGCATGTAGAAAATTATACTGGAGAATGGACCTTATGTACAAATTCCTTGCAAGACACTGTCAGTTTGCTTTTGTGCTGTGATGCAATGTTTACTTTCATGCAGATAAATCATTTTTTGTGCCCGCCACCAATGACATCATAAGGGTGCCACTCTTAACTACTCCTAAATATAGCAACGCGCAGTTTTTCCACCTCCCCTCAATACGCTGCAAATTTTTATTGGGCCCTCGACAAATGTCTGTAAATATTAGTTGGTTGCATCTCACAATGTCAAGGGCAGAAATATCACTCTATAAAAAGTGGAGGCTAAAATACTGACTGCTGTGAAAGTAATTATGGATTTGCTATTGTTATGTCCACATCCACGTATTTTAAAGATATATATGTATAAAAACACAAGTTTCCATTGGAAGAAGGAAGAATGTTTTTTGTTTTGCTAATAATTTTGGCACCAGTAAATGAATCTTCGTGAAACCTTAAAAAAAAAAAAAGTTCATTAACCTCAGCTCCTTCCTGGACCATTCTGGGGTAATCTGTCAAGCACTTTGTAGTCTATAACTTTTTGTCTGCTACAAAAAAATCTTCTACAATTTATTTAATGGTGCATGCAATTTTATCTACTACAGGCAGCTGCTCCAAAGAGCTGATGTCACTGCCATGATGAATGTTCAGTGGCCTGCTCCCCGGCTTTGGTACAGTGCCACTGCACCTGCTGCACCAACTATACCTATGCCCCTGCTGTCTCTGGGTGGCATTGCAAAGATGTCCCGGGCCCCAATGTAAGCAAGGAATATATAATGCCATCTTTTTGGCAAGATACAGAAAGCTTGGTTCCGGACCGGAAATGTTCTGATGAATTTTCCACCTGGCGGGGATGGCCCGTGTTTGCTGGCTGGTGGGGCAGCTTCCTACCCCGATGGCAAGACGGTTCTACTGTATGTAGGTAGTGTTTTCATTAATGTTTCTGGTTACTGTTGCTACACGGCTGTGACTCATCTTTTTAATCCAGAGAGAGGGCCTTAGCTTGTTACATCACATTGAATGTTCTCATTGTTCTCGGCAAAACGGGACTTGCAATCCTTTTTTTTTTATTGTTTGCCTTTTCAGCAGATATTATAATTGGAAATAACTCGCTTTGTTTTCAAAGGCTTCCTTTCCTTGTCGGAGCCAAATTTTTAGGGATGGGTGAATAAACTGCCATTTTAATTTTTTCCTACTGTGGTTAAACAATTTCAGGTTACGGAAGAAGCAGTTACAAACATTATTGGTGCTGTGCAATCAAAGGTGAATGTATCACCATGAGTATGTGCATTTCCATAGCATGTGGAGAGGCTAATGAAACGTATGGATTCTGGAGTAGTACAAGAGATAACATTCTGCAGATCCACTTAAAACTGCAAGTCAAAGATTTCTTGTTTTTAAACATACGCCTTGAGTTTTAGGTCCCAATAATACCCTGTAAAGAGATTGGATCTCGATAATGTTTAATATAAGTGGCAAAGGACCCTTTAGCAATCAGTAGTCTTGAATGAAAAATTGTGCATATACCTATAGAAACCAATAGAACAGTTTAACATATCAACTCAAAGGCGTAGGCGACTACTTGTGCCCAGATTTACTACCGTTATGTGATGGGTGTGCGTTACTTTTGTAATGCAATCCAGATGCAAAGTGTAATGCTAGGATTTACTATCCAACACGAATCAAGGCTTGCATTGGATAGTTCGCAAGGTAATGCAAAGTTGCCGCTCAGCACAGATTGTGTCATGGGGGCATTCCATTGATGGCACATGGGCATTTCAAAGAACTGCACTACGGAGACATAGTGTTTACTCTGGTAAGTTTATTCCGTCCAACCGGGAGGGAGCCCAACTGACAAGAAAAAGCAGTGTGTGCTCCAGAACCTGGGCGCAGCCAGACTCCAGAACAGTGCGTGCTCCTGAACCTGGGCGCAGCCAGACTCCAGAACTTAATGCCACAATGCATGTAAGTGTAAGAATATAGAAAACAACCCCCATGCAACCACCCATTGGTTTTGATGCAAATCCCTATCTAAAAACATTGGTAGACAGGGACTTCCCCCCCAAAATCTTACATTTCTTCAAGGCAGACATAACAAGGAGAAATGTTCTCATTTCTCCTCGTTTTCCCTACTTTGCATGCGTGCTGAAGTGCATAGCACATATACAAAGCAGAAAAAGTATTAATGGATAGTTTTTGTACTGCACATGCAAAAAGCAGTTGCCACAGTGGACCCCAACTATAATATGACTGTCAGTTTTTCCTCAACTCTTTAACTGTGTTTTGGCATCAGCCCTTGCTGCAAGCAGGCACCATCCCCTTTCTAGTTCATTGATAGTGTACCCGAAAGAAGAGGCTCCCAACGTACCCACACTCCCTCTACACCACAGATAATCACTATTATTCCACCAACAATCGTCACCCGCAGGCTGCCTTCCCAACATCAATGTCCATGCCAGCTCTGAAATAAAACCCAGGAAGCCTTCTAGTGATGTCCCATGTGTTTGTGTGTCTCCAGTGATACCAAAAGCATATAGAGGTTCCCTATTTCTCGTTTTCTGCTGTTACCTCAACTAGGAGACTCAAAGTTGGTACAGTATATGAACTGCAAGTCACTAAATCTGTCTTGGGATTCTGGAACTCATCTTAAAAGGGATAGTTTCAGAATTAGGCTGCCCTTCTCAATTTAAACACTACATAGAGACAGCAATTATTTGTCTTGGGCAACACATCATTAAAAGATCAACACTTTCTTCGTGGCAGAGGTACTCCGCTTTCAAAGCTCATTTAAGGGAAGCTGGTAATACATGTCCCACCTTTTTTGCTGAGTCTGTGAATTACTTTTATGGACTTTCCACTTGTCTTTGATTAACATCTCTCCTTCAGAGGTCTACGTGTCACTTGCCAATGCTTGCAACGCTGCTTTCTGTCATAGTTCTCATATTGAGTAGCACAACGATCTACCAACACACAAGAAGTCCTCATAATGTAGTAAACCTCTCTAATGTAGTTTAACATAAAATTAGAGTGTCTTGACATTCAAAATAAATGTGCAATCACATGTTTTTGCAGAGATTGCACTTACAAGTGGTGCAGACGTTATCAGAACCATTAACTACCAGGTGTGAATCCTCAAGCTCCACACACTCAAACTTCTTTCGGCCACGCCCCCCTGCAGGAATCCAACAGGCTTGGAAACGATCATCATTCACTAAGGGCACAAGCAAAGCAAGTCATCATCTGCGAAGATGTGGTATACATTGACAACAAATTTCAGGGGGTTGCACATCCTGTGTTGTCTATTCAACAGAGAAAATGCAGGAAAAGAGGATAGTGGTGATGGACGGTAATGCCACTGCTTCAGATGGCAACAGCCTATACCCCTGAGCATGGTTTAGACCTCTCTCAGAGTTGACTGTGACATTTAACATCCATTCTCAACAGACATACAGTCAACCGACAGGAGCAATGGTGCACTCCAGACCTGAGTGACCCAGGGACTGAACAAGGTCTCCACTTGGGACATTGCAGTTTGCTAATGCACTGATGAAAGGAGTTGAGACACCAAGCAAGTGAAGTGACATGTCCAGCGAGAGCAGTGCTGCCCATTTGATCATCGTAGGTAATAGTGGAAGGCACAGCCAGAGCATGCACGGGGAACATGATTGCCATGGTGTGGTGTGAGAGCGAGGAGGATACTGTAGGGTCCTTAGTGTGAATGTAATGCATGAGTTTTATTAATTTCGGTTGTGTTACATTTATGGTTATATTCTGTATCATCAGGAGTACTAATCAAGCTGAATCGCATCATCCATGTTTTCTAATGTACTTGTCAAGTTTACAGAATAAATGTATTTTTTCCTGCGAGTGATCTAATGCGTTGATGTGTCACCAATATGACATTTGACTCACCTAAGGCATAGTTGGTGGTCACTGCAATCCCTGAGTCATTCCCTCAATTGCTGTAAGCCCACCTTATATAGGGAATATTCTCATCATCCACTCTCTACATACCGTCACCTGTGAGAAGTGGTGTTGTGCATTCAGGTGGACTCCTCTACTTTCAAGTTTACTCTACAGTAGTATTTGATATTAGAAGGCTTTGCTCAAATGTGGACCATGTTTTCCGATGCGCGTTGTTTTAGCAACAGTGTCGGATTGTGGTGGGAGTTGTAATAGTTGTGAGCATCCACACAAGTATGGCATAGTCACTGGTGTTTATATATAGCAGGAAAATTGAAAAATAATCAAAACATTTAAAAGGCCTTCTCACTGGGCTTCAGCAGGACCTAGGGACAAACAGAGTCTAACCCACAAGTTAATATAATAAGATTGAAGTTGAAGGCTGAGCTGGTCAGGACATTTATATATGGACTTCATGTGTACTCCAGATGAAAAATCTGTCCATTAGGTTGAACCAATAGGCTCTAAACAGCAAGACATATTCAAAGCCAGATCTCAGAAATCACAGAACTGGTCAGATTTTATTTTCGATGAACGGGACGGTTTCTTCTAGTACGCTGTTTGTAGCATGAAAGTTCTGTGGGACCTATGCAGGACTCTTGGATTTTCATACGTGCTGACTTTTGGGAAAACATACCATTGTTATTTAGATCTGGAGTTAGCCAAAACACATTGATTTTACTAAAATAATATACTTACTTGTAGGGTCTTTCCACAGGAACTCCTCATCTATTGGTCTGTTGTTGTTTCATTCACATTTTTCTTCCACTCACTGCAGCATACAGCATGATGCAGTGGGTCAACCCACTTCAGCCACTAGCTAACTTCACTGCAAGTGACGCCATTTTGCTTTTTCACAAGGAGCACATCTACAATCTAAGTAGTTCCCTTCAGTGTCAAGAACTACAGTTGCTATGTTTGTTTTTGCAAACAAAATGTTTTTCCTTATAGCCAGAGTTTTTTTTAAATTTTTATTGGTGAGGACCTGCCAGCTGCCTAAACAATAAAGATTTACAAAAACCGTGACAAAACAAAACAAGCATAGATAAAGCCAAAAGACCGGCAGCTGAAACCAGACCTAGCAGCTTTGTCAATCCTTGTTGAACTTGATAATGCCCACCAGCATCATGACTCTTTGGTATTATGACTGAAATGGATGAAGTAAGGATAGTTTGAGTGATAGGACTCGAGGGTTCTTTTTACAAAGCAGGGAGAAGAAGAAAATTGAGCACAACTCACTTTGAAATCTCCAAATGTCCTCCGTCTCTGATGCTATGAGAGCTCTCAGCCCTTCATTGGATTTAACTTTATTTTCCCATAAAGAATGATCAGTAGAACTTAACCGTTTTGGCCGGACCGTGCAGTAGAAGCACAACGCTCATTTCCTACTGAGCGGCCTCTCTAGAACTTTTGTTATTTGCCATATACTTTGGCAGACCGCATTAAAGTCTCCCAATGGTCTTTATCGGCATTGCCTGAGGGAGGTGACTTAGTATAACAAGCATTGGCATAGCCAACAGGTCTCGCCTTTGGGGCCTTATAAGTGTTTAGCCAGAGCTATTGACTTTGCCAATGTCTTCAAGCTGTGCTGTAGAGAAGTGTGGCTGCTGTGCAGCATGCTGAAAAGTTATAATAAAAAAGTGTCAGAAGCATTTTGTTACTTTATATATGACCAAGAAGGCATTATGTAAAACTGAACGACCATATTAAAAAAGTATTTACAATAAAAAATGTCCTCAGTTTTCTTTTGTTCTTGCAATGCTGGCAACTTGTTTCTGCCTATTGCAATGGTTGTTTGTTAAAGCTTTTTTTTTGAGGGGGCATAAACAATCGGAGGGTGAAGGCTGGGAACTAGTACCTGTATTATAACACTAGCAGCGGCCAAACGCTAGGGGAGAATCAACAGATGCCAGATTCCGAGAGCAGGCTGAGGTGGTGCTGAGTGATGCTGAGGTGGTAGTGGTGGTGGTGGTGACTGTTGCGGAGACGATGCTGAGGTGATGCTGAATGATACTCAGGTCTTGCTGAGTGATACTGCTGTGGTGCTGAGTGATATTGTCTTGGCGCTGAGTGATGCTGTTGTGGTGCTGAGTGATATTGTCTTGGCGCTGAGTGATGCTGTGGTGGTGCTGAGTGATGCTGTGGTGGCCCTGAGTGATGCTGTGGTGGCCCTGAGTGATGCTGTGGTGGCCCTGAGTGATGCTGTGGTGGTGCTGAATGATGCTGTAGTGGTGCTGAAGATGCTGTGGTGGTGCTGAGAGATGCTGTGGTGGTGCTGAGCGATGCTGTGGTGGCCCTGAACGATGCTGTGGTGGTGCTGAGTGATGCTGTTGCGGCGCTGAGTGATGCTGTGGCGGCACTGAATGATGCTGTGGCGGCGCTGAGTGATGCTGTGGCGGCGCTGAGTGATGCTGTGGCGGCGCTGAGTGATGCTGTGGCGGCGCTGAGTGATGCTGTGGCGGCGCTGAGTGATGCTGTGGCGGCGCTGAGTGATGCTGTGGCGGCGCTGAGTGATGCTGTGGTGGCGCTGAGTGATGCTGTGGTGGCGCTGAGTGATGCTGTGGTGGTGCTGAATGATGCTGTGGTGGTGCTGAGTGATATTGTTGTGGCACTGAGTGATGCTGTGGTGATGCTGTGGTGATGCTGTGGTGGTGCTGAGTGATGCTGTGTTGGCGCTGAGTGAAGCTGTGGTGGCGCTGAGTGATGCTGTGGTGGCGCTGAGTGATGCTGTGGTGGCCCTGAGTGATGCTGTGGTGGTGGTGAGCGATGCTGTGGTGGCGCTGAGCGATGCTGTGGCGGCGCTGAGCGATGCTGTGGTGGCGCTGAGCGATGCTGTGGCGGCGCTGAGTGATGCTGTGGTGCTGCTGAGTGATGCTGTGGTGGCGCTGAGTGATGCTGCGGTGGCGCTGAGTGATGCTGTGGTAGCCCTGAGTGATGCTGTGGTGGTGGTGGTGAGCGATGCTGTGGCGGTGCTGAGCGATGCAGTGGCGGTGCTGAGCGATGCAGTGGCGGTGCTGAGCGATGCAGTGGCGGTGCTGAGCGATGCTGTGGTGGTGCTGAGTGATGCTGTGGTGGTGAGCGATGCTGTGGCGGTGCTGAGCGATGCAGTGGCGGTGCTGAGCGATGCTGTGGCAGTGCTGAGCGATGCTGTGGTGGCGCTGAGCGATGCTGTGGTGGTGCTGAGTGATGCTGTGGTGGCGCTGAGTGATGCTGTGGTGACGCTGAGTGATGCTGTGGTGGCACCGAGTGATGCTGTGGTGGCGCTGAGTGATGCTGTGGTGGCGCTGAGTGATGCTGTGGTGGCGCCGAGTGATGCTGTGGTGGTGCCGAGTGATGCTGTGGTGGTGCCGAGTGATGCTGTGGTGGCGCCGAGTGATGCTGTGGTGGCGCCTAGTGATGCTGTGGTGGCCCTGAGTGATGCTGTGGTGACCCTGAGTGATGCTGTGGTAACCCTGAGTGATGCTGTGGTAACCCTGAGTGATGCTGTGGTGGTGCTGAGTGATGCTCTGGTGGCCCTGAGTGATGCTCTGGTGGCCCTGAGTGATGCTGTGGTGGCCCTGAGTGATGCTGTGGTGGCCCTGAGTGATGCTGTGGTGGCACTGAGTGATGCTGTGGTGGCACTGAGTGATGCTGTGGTGGCGATGAGCGATGCTGTGGTGATGCTGAGCGATGCTGTGGTGGTGCTGAGCGATGCTGTGGTGGTGCTGAGCGATGCTGTGGTGGTGCTGAGCGATGCTGTGGTGGTGCTGAGTCATCCTGTGGTGGTGCTGAGTTATCCTGTGGTGGTGCTGAGTCATCCTGTGGTGGTGCTGAGTGATCCTGTGGTGGTGCTGAGTGATGCAGTGTTGGCCCTGAGTGATGATGTGGTGTCGCTGAGTGAAGCTATGGTGGTGCTGAGTGATGCTGTGGTGGCGCGGAGTGATGTTGTGGTGCTGCTGAGTAATGCTGTGGTGGCGCTGAGTGATGCTGTTGTGGCGCTAAGTGATGCTGTGGTTGTGCTGAGTAATGCTGTGGTTGCACTGAGTGATGCTGTGGTTGCACTGAGTGATGCTGTGATGGCGTTGAGAGATGTTATGTTGGTGCTGAGTGATGCTGTGCTGGCTCTGATTGATGCTGTGCTGGCTCTGATTGATGCTGTGGTTGCGCTGAGTGATGCTGTGGTGATGCTGAGTGATGCTGTGGTGTTGCCGAGAGAGAGATAGAGTGAAGATATAATGCCCAATTAGAGAGGGTGGTGAGAGAGAAAGAGAGAGAAAGGGTGTACATAGAATAAAGAGTGGAGCGGGATAGAGAGAGAGAAAGAAGGGGAGAGAGAGTGAATGAAGGAGTTTGAAAGAGAAACAGATAAAGGGGTGAGAGAGAATGAAAGGCTAAAAAGATAGAGAGGGGAGAGTTAATTAAGTAGAGAGAGAATTAGAGAGGGGAGAGAGAAGGAGAGAGACAATAAGAGTGGGGGTGTGGAGTTTAAATAGAGTGAAGAAGTGACACGGAAAAAATAACCTTAAATATAGCTTTGTGCTTTGCGCGAATAAATATAAAAAAAAAAACAGTGAGACAAAAATACTGGTAATTAGACTGACTCCCAATATAAAACAAATAGCGATATAAGGTGAAATCAACCCACTGAAGCAATATTTCTAACTAGACAAAAAAAAGCTTGCATTTCAATGTTAATCGCTGTTGTTTTTCATGTGACTGTAGTCCAGGGCCGTCAGTTGGTAATGTGAGCTGCTGCTGCGATTGAAACATCAGAGTCCAGAGAGTTAATGAGCCATGACGAGGAAATGAGGAAAGATAGGAAACCCAGATGGCAGCTGCGCGTGTGCACGCCATCGTGAACGCAAGCTGGTCGCCAGCCGAAAGCCAGTGGGTTTGCACTTCCAAAACCCGCTTACTAAAACTCTCGGCCAGACCAGCGCAAGCGCTGGTGCAGGCCGAGACCTAAAAAGGACAGGCGCATCCATGAAAATCTGAACTTTTGCAATACTTTTCATCATGAGATCTCCGTTTTCAGCAGATGGGCCAATGCAGAAAGGCTGGTTTGCCCCCTAGTTTCCAGGGGTAGGAATATATTATTGCCCATTCCAAATGTGTAATTTCACCATCTGGTAAATTCCCGAAACTACAAAGTGCACGATACGTGCACACTAAGCCATGTACAGTTGGCGAACAACTCCACTTAAGACATAGGACAAAGCCTCAATTACTCCATCACCCTATCTCGAAGCACCTGATTCTGGTCTCTGTTCTTATTGGGACATTGCCAGGGGCCTGTCGACACATGTCACTGTTGAAGAGGGACCGACGTGTATTCTGAATGCAGCAGGGACCTCTTACACAGAACAAGGTGTGTAGCTGTACTTCCTACTCAAATTTGAGTTTCTGGGGGAGTTACCTCTCGACCATATTGCACCTGTGCTTGTTTGCGTCCAGTAGCTGCAGATGCTCACAGGCAGAGAGGATTGGCATTGAAGCCACCCTGACCTGAACTTCTAATCTCTACGCTGGTGAACATCATTAATGATGGGGAAATGGCTGCTATTATTCATATGGCATTCCTGGGAGTGCTGGCTGGAACCATGTTGGTATTTCTCAGGTGTTTTTAGAGGAAGGACAATTGAACATTTAGGCCCTCAATATGAGCGGGCTGATAAATTCCAATATGTGCAGTAATTCCTGTTACAGTGTGTTTACAAGGTCGGACTGGCCATACCGGGCCATACCAAGAGGCTGGAAGGGCGGGGGCCCGTTTTGTTACGGGGTGCGGTTTTGTTTTTGGGGGTTGGTTATGCAGCAGTGCTACAATATCGATCCCCGGTAACAAAATCAGCAGGCCAGCATAATCTACTCATTATTCACTTTTGATTCCAGCAGTTTTCAGGCAACAATAAAAGTGTCAAGATATCACTGGTAAATAATGTTCCTGCTGGAGAGAGATGGAGTTTTGTCTAGGGGCAGTTTTGACTTATCTAAGGTAGCGCAGAGGGTTAATATGACTGCTGCATAGAACGTGTAACACACAGATCACAGAACTATGCATCATCCCTGCAACACAGACACCCTTGCGGGAATGATTACGAAGGCACACTTTCGTGAAGAATGAAAGCTTTACTTTATGTCAGTGTTGAAGAGTCATTCTGCTATTCAATATTGATCTTCAGTCCAGAAAATGCCCCCTCAACCAAAGATCTAAATCTAGTCTTCATGGGTGACTAATATTTGGGTTTTAGTAACACTTTTTTGTATCAATTTGCAAATCAAAAGAACTTACATCGGTGGGAATATCGAAAAAGGTTATGTCATTGAGTGCATGACATACAGCCATGTTACATGATCACAAAAATCACATAGCAGGTCCCTGGCAACAGGAGTTGTACATCAAAGTGTTACAGTGCATATCATAAAGCCTGTGGAATTGAGTTCCATATGGATTGCAGCAAAGTAAATATATTTTCACAATTAGAGTATGCATGAAGCTGGACAGAGCCATAAGTAAGGGGCATGTGCGAATGACTAATGTTTGTATGTCCATTGTAATTGGGCATCCGCCACTCCCATGATACCACGGTGAGGTGAAGCTCAGGCCCATGTGCACTAGGCCTATAACATGTAAGTCATTCTCACCTGCCCGGGGGCAGTGATTTATCAGTAACAAGGTTCACTGTCCCTCTTTGTGCCCAGGGGACCTGGTTAAATGTGCCCACGACACAAACAAAGACAGTCCACCCTTACTTTAAAAAGCCCCTAATTGCAACACATTGCTTAACAGCAAAAATAACAAATGGTAACATGTACCTGCTACCGGGACCTTTTATGTTCACATCTTAAAAGAGCTCCCGGCAGTCTAGTCTCATCTGTTAGTGTTACAGCCACGTTAGCAGGTGAGGCCTGACAGTGCTACTTTAATAGTGTAAGCCACAGTTACCTGATTGTACCTATAGGTAGATGAAGTTGCATAGATGCTCTATGTTGTTCTCTTTTACCCATATTCTCTCTGTCTTGTTCCTACTTCGCAGAGTTGATTGTCCCCAATTCTCTGTGCTGCATCACTCCAGCCCCTCCCCAAACCGCTCATCCATTATTTTATTTTTAAACCACTATATTTTTAAACAATGGTTTTGCTTTACTTTTTTTTATTTACTCCATCTTGGATCAGTAAATTTTCAAAAAGTGTCCTTTTGTAGGCCCATGCATGTCTGCTGAAGCACCTACAAAATGACACGGTGGCAGCATCACTACTTTTTTTTTTTGCCATGCTGCACAGCAGCCACAATGCTGTTCAGCATTTCTGATAAACATTAGCCAAGCTAACAGTTGTTATAGGGGAGACCTAATGGCCTTACCAATGCTTGTTATGATATGTTCATGAGAATAAATTATGCTGCATTCCATTTTCGTGTGATTGGCCATTGTCAGGAGACATTTTTCCTTTAAACAATTCTCCTGTAAAAGAAATATATGCAGTTGGCTTAAGAAAAAGGGAAAACCCTACAGATAGCCAACAAACAGGATTCACACAAGAGTATGTGAATGATGAACTCTCTAAATAAAAATTATTTAAAAAAAGATTATGTGCATGTATTAAAGGCTGCACATAGGCCTAAATATATGAATGAGTTGATTAAAATGTGATAACTTCAGTTTACATGTCAACCTTTGGTAATAGTCCATTGTCCCATCAGGGCATCGGGAAGGCTGCTCTTGGTAGTCGCGGTTCCCAGACTCCCAGATCTGGGGTGTAACCCTATAGCTTTTCCATTGATTGACTCGGAAGTCACTGTGGACTTGCTACAATGCAGGAACAGCCAGGTTTCTGTTGCTCTCCTCCCCAGGACCTTTTGATGAAGTGAAACCCAGGGAGTCGAGTGCTGAGTGACTAATCCCTTTCGTTTGCGGGACTTGTCTCAGGATTACTGTCAGCAGCCAAATGGCAGGCTACTGAATGGAGAATTATTTTTGTTTAATGAGCATAAAGGTCGTGCTTTCTCTTCCTCACGAGACTCCCAGTGCGTTTCGAGCATGTGGTTGTCAAGCTCCTTCGACAGCCAGAATGTGAACCCCGCCATCCTCGTCCGCCTCGTGCTCGCAGCAGAGTTTTTCTCTTTCGAGAGGCGAGTAGGCACATCCTCGCCTTGTTTCCGCTCACTCAACAAGGTGCAATAGGGTCAGATGAAGGCATTCTAAAATAAGAAGATTGCTTAGTGCATTAAGGCATCCGCTGCAGAGGTCTTCGTGGCACCTGCACGGTTCTTGATAGTAGTAGAGCAGTAGTAGTAGTAGTAGGAGTAGTAGTACTACTTCTAGTAGTGTTACACATTTACATAACATAAACCAGTCTTTCTATAGCATGGGTGACAGCAATACATTTACTAAAGATGCACATAATAGCTTGCCATGATCCAGACCTGCAATAAACTGTTGTGCTAAAGAAAGTTGCTATTCCAGGTCTCTTTATCATACATAGAAGCCTGCAATCCCAGTATAAAAACCTGTCTCAAATGTCATTAATAGATGTGACTTCTGACACCCTTAGTCACCTAGAGTAAAGAAATTACATAGCAGCACCACTGCAATGACTTATTACAGGTGGGTTCTGACATCACAATGCCTGATAGCGGGATTCAGCAGCTGAAGGGACTACCAGCACGTGGAGCTGATCTAAAGCTGCAGTTTCAAACACGAAAGAGGGCTTTTCCTGCTTTTTTTTTTTAATAGTTGAACAGTGATAAGCAGAAAGGAGATATTTATGGCAACATGTTTATTTTTCCTCACTCAAGGTAATTATAGGAATGATAGAATCTATCTGCATTATTCTACACATTCTGAGCTACAGCATTGTTTTTATTAAAGTCTGGCTTGTATTAAATGGGTTTTAATTTTTTCCCAACAAATGTGTAACTGCTTTTTGGTGTAATTTTGCCCTAGATATTCTAATTGTATTCTTCATGTTTACAAGCAACCTATGTCTTTCACTTAAAGAGCAACACTGACAATTTAAGCGTTTTATGGGAAGGGTGATTATAAGGAATAAAGTACCCTTTGCCATATATGATAAGTATATGGCAAGTCACCCCTGAGTTCCATGACCTTATAAAGGAACTCAGCCTTTAGCCTCATTCCTCTAAATGGTCCCGGAACTCCTCACTGACTTGTAATATTCTTATCATGTATGGGAAGAGGTACTTTATCCCATGTACAAACTCAGACCAAGAAAGGCCAACATATCGTTGTGTTTTGATATATGTGTAGTCACTAGAGGAGGAGCTATGTCATGTATGTTTTGGATTGTGGTTATAGGACTCAGTGAATTGTAAGTGCTAATCAAGTACATAATCCGGTAATGATGAGTTACTTTGGGTTTTATAAACTCAAATGTATATGGTCACGGAACTCCTTTGTGACTAGGGATTTATATATAAAGCAGCCACAAGTCTTGTTATAAGGTTATTGGAAGTAATTGAGGTGATCTGTGAGCATGTAGCTTCCTACCTTTTTAAGAATACAGAACTCTAATGTATATATAGGGCCTTCTTCAGAGTTTGGCGTGTGGGATACACTGTTGAAATGTGGTGGATATTTCATCTGCCGTATTACAAGTGCCATAGGCTATAATGCACTTGTAAAACAGGGATGGGACATGCAGCCCTGCCGAATACCATGCATCAGGTGTTAGACTAACGCATGTCAGTGTGGTGATCTGCATCACCGCACTGAAATGCATTGTCACGCATTTATAGCCCAGCACTAATTACAACACACTGACAGACAGAGCAAAGCTCTTAGCCGGCAGCAGCACCTCCGTGCGTTGCTTGCGACAGGCTTGGGGCTGGCTTAGCTGGCTACACTGTGAAACATTCACCAGACATGTGACCCCGGCGCTGCAGCACATCTGATTCACTCTCAGGAAGTCTTCACAAGAGTAAGTTCTAATTGTCCAATCAATACTGTCGAGAAAGCCTGGCAAGACACACTGTCTGTCAATCCCACACCTATAGGCCGCGGGCGTGGCATAGTTTACACTTTGGAAGCCAGCATAGTCGGGAGCCCGCCACTGCTGCAGCCCCACTGAGACAGGGCCCCCAGCGGGGTAATGAACACCGACCCCTGGGCAGGCTCGTGGCCACCGCTGGAGTAGTGGCCTGGTGCCTTATCACTGCAGCCTGGCCCCCAGGTATGTGACATTTATTATAAGAGTGGAGTTCTCCGCCAGTCAGAATGTTTTTGCATGTAAAATACAGACATATGCGAGTTATCAAAGACTCTGCCTCAGGGTATGAGTGTGCCGGTGTCTGAATTGTGTGCTTACACACACTCATGAGATGAGAGCATGTGAATGTTTATGTGCCCAGTGCTCACCATTGTCAAGATGCTTCCACCACACAGCCTGCAAGCCTAGCATCGGCACTCTTCAGACTGACACATCGAAGAATAAACGTAAGAAAGCGGTTGTGCCGGAAAGAGCTGTTGCAATACAGAGCAGGATTCACAGGAGTTGCCATTTAGACGGGTGCACAAGTATGAAACTTTCAAAGGAAATTAAACATCTAGAAGGAAAATAGCGGAACGAGAGGAAAGTAGTAGGAAAGTGAGAATGCTATTGAGACAGAGAGAGTACAGGTGTATTTGCCTTGTGGCATGGTGAGGTATGCTCCACGAAATAAAAACGTGCCAATGGGCCCTTTGTACCCAAAGCCTCTGTTAGATTTGGGGGTCTCTAGTTGGCAGAGGTAGGTACCTTTGTCCAAATAGGGACCCTTGATTCTAGTCAGGGAAAGTAGGTACACTCCTGAAATAACCCCTGCTCACCCTCTTGGTAGCTTGGCACGAGCAGACAGGCTTAGTTCAGAGGCAGTGTGTAAAGCATTTGTGAACACTACAAATGGACACCACACAGGTTATATATTTATAAAAATAGGTATACTTTATATAGATTTATCACAAGACCATAAACGACAAAAATAATCCACAATACTGTCAAGAATGCTTAGTTTTTATCAAAAAGGCTTAATTCAAGGTTCTGTGCGAGTCGGTAGCCTCCTCCGGCTACGGCGATGTCAAGAACAAACAGAGTCTATCAAATCCAGCTGACCGCGTCGAGACGGGCCAACACAAGCGTAGACAGACTCGGTCACAGTACCTTTACTTGAAGCGGCAGGCACGGGCGTGCGAGCCGGATGGCTGTACGTCGCGGTCGCGTTGCAACATGGAAGCGTTGCAGGGACGCGTTGTCCCTCGATGCGGTGCAGGCAGCGGCTCGTTGACGTCGTCAGGACGGAGTCGGTGAGACCAAGGCCGTGCGTTGCAGGGCGAGACGGTGCTTCGATGCGGTGCTGGCAGGTTACGGTGCGGCGACGGAGCCGGATTCGGGAGCTGGCGTCGATCAGTCCGGACAGCGGTGCGAGTCGGGCGGTGCGTCGCGAGCGTGCGGCGGTGCCCAACTCCGGTGCGGTCACAGGACTCGAACTCAGCAGCAGTGACCGTGTCGGTCGGACCAGTTCGATTCGGTGTAGCGAGGCGTTGCGAGGTGCGGTGCTCACAGGTTACGGTGCAGGCAACGGCTCGGTGACGGCGTCAAGACGGAGTCGGTGAGACCAAGGCTGTGCGTTGCAAGATGCGGGCGGTGCTCGATGCGGTGCCTTCAGGACACCGAGCCGGTCGTGAGAGTCGGTCACAGCTCCCTACCTCTGTAGCCACTGAAACAGCGTTTCCAGCAGCAATTCACAAAGGGTGGTGAAGTCCAATGGTCCTGGGACTTCGATCAGGGGCAAGCTCTCTCTCAAGCCCTTGGAGATCCTTCACAAGTTGATGAAAGTAACAGCAAAAACAAAAGTTCCTTTCTCCTTTCTTTGGCAGTCAGGCAAACCACTGCAGGCCAATCCCCAAGCAGCACTTCAGGCTTAGGGATAGTCTCTCCTCAGTTTCTTCTTGGTTCCGCTCCTCAGCAAAGGTTTCTTTTGTTCCCAAAAAGTGATCTAATTTTCCTGGGGTCTGGGTGCCCCTCTTATACCCTGATTCTATTTGTTCTCTGGAGGCAGAGAGGCCTTTGCCTAGCTTAAACCAGTTCTGTGCAGCTTGTGAGCACTCTGTGTACATGACTCCTTCTTTCCTTTCAGAATGTGGGGCAGGGTACTCAGACGCCCGGCAGGAGGTGGAGCCAGCATTGTGGCAGGCAGGCACAGCCCTATTCAGACCCAGATGCAACTCCTCCTTCCACACTGGATGCAGATCTCTCTATTCAGCCCTGGGCTGCCTCACCCTGTCTCCTGTGGCCACCCCCAGCCCCTGTCACGCACAAACCAGACACACAATACACAAGCTGGCAGAGGCAGGCTGGATAGTTAGGCAAGAAAATACCCACTTTCTAAAAGTGGTATTTTCAAACACAGAATGTTAAAACCAACTTCACTAAAAGATGTATTTTATCATTCTGAGTTCAGGCATACTAAACTCGAATTTCTACCTAGTTCCCTGAGTCAGTTTGGATTACAAGATGTTATAATCAAACTGCCCATTCTGGCCTATGGGGAACAGGTAGCCTTGCAATAGTGAAAAACGAAAATGGCTGTAATTCACTATTAGGACATGCCACACACACCAGGCATGTCCCACCTTATCCTTACAATGCACCCTGCCCGTAGGCCTACCATAGGGGTGTCTGATATGAAGAAAAGGGAAGATTTGGGGACTGGTAAGTGGGTGCACTTACCAAGTCGACATGGCAGTCACAGACTGCACACAGGCTCTGCAATGGCAGGCCTGAGACACACTTCACCAGCTGCTTCTGTGGGTGGCACAACCAGTGCTGCAAGCCCACCAGCAGCATTTGATTTACAAGCCCTGGGCACACTCAGTGTACTGTACTAGGGTCTGACAGTAATTCAAATAAGCCAAACATGGAGTCACTAATTCATATCACAATTTACCATAGGGAGCACTTGCACTTTGGCACTGATTAGCAGTGGCAAAGTGCCCATGAGCATCTAGTCCAGCAAAAACATATCGACAACAGTGGAGGCATTATGAAAAAATGGAAGGGAGACCCACGCCAAGGATGCCAGGTCTAACAGCCTCCGATTGCCTTACCCCCATAGGCCCATCAATACTGCGGTGCCGGCCCTTCGTGCAGCGCATGCATATTGGGTCAATAGTGAAGGGTAGTCTTCTTTTGTGCAGTGTGCATGCCACGCTCTTCAACTTCTGGTGCTTTGTTTTTGTTGTAGCTGCAGCCTCAGTAGGCCCCGTTGTGAATGCACCAAAAGTAGAAAGAAGGCAGCAGTGTTCTCTTTGAAGTAAATGACCTTAAACTGCACTAGTCATGATAGGCACAAACTCACATGCTGTCTTCTCTGACTGTACTCAATGTGTGTAAACGGTCATGCTTGGCAGTTATAGGTCTCGGGGTACATGCCACCATATTATTCCAATGCTGTCACATTCAGGCCAGTACTTCATGCAACCAGAGACTTTCATGTCACAGAGCATGACTGGATGGGTGAGGGAATGAATGCCCCCCACCTCATTTTTCAGGAGGCTGTGACCAGACACTAAGACAAAGAGAGAGTGGGGGAGGGAGAGACTAGTCAAGATAGGAAGATGAACATTGTATAGTAAGGCAGGGGAATGCGATGAAGGTTGCAGAGGTATCAGAGAGAGAAAAGGGGAAGCTGAGAGGGGAAGGGTGAGACCTGGGAGAGAAGATCGAGCAAGGGAAAGGAGGTGCTGAGCTGGAATGAGGATGACACAATGGGCAGGGGAGAAGCAGGAAAGTGAAATATATGGGACAAAAGAGGAGAAATAGACACATGGTAAGCAAAACATTGACATCTAAAAAGAGACAAACTGTGGAAGAGGAAAAGAGTAGGCCTGGGCGGAATTTGCGTAGTCGCGTTACGCAAAGTTCCGCGAAGATGTAAAAAATCTCCGCGAGCACGCAGAATTGCTTGTTCCGCCCGTTCGCGATGCGTTTTTCCTGTTCGGGAATGCTGTTTGCGTGCTCGGGGGGGAAATATCTCGCGAACTTGCCCATGCGGTCGCCAATTGGCACAGCCATCATGTTTCACTTGTCCCGCCCGTTCGCGATGCGTGTTTCCTGTTCGCGAACGCAGATGTCCGATGGTGCGTCCGAATGACGTGTTCGCGATCGCACACTCTCGCGGGATCGCGCGGCAGGCTACTAAAATCTCGTGGCGCACGCGAACGGATAGGAAAACTCGTCGGCGAACGCAGGGATCCCGGTAAGTCGCTACCGCGTGCGCGAACACGCATTTTGAAAGCGCGAACAAGGAAAAAATTCCGCTACGCCGCGGATCGCGGAATTTTCGGCAATTCCGCATTCTCCGCAGAACGCGGAATTGCCAAAATTCCGCAAATTCCACGAGCAGAGCAGATTTTACCGCCCAGGCCTAGAAACGAGTCAAGAAAGATCCAGAGAGCAGTGCAACAAAATGGGGATAGCACTGATTTACTTAGGCAGGGATCAGTTTATAATTGGACATATTATCATGTATACTTTTACATAATATAATGGACGTATTCACCTTTAGCTAAATATGTCAGGCAAGCATTCTTCAATAATACTATAGTTATTGTATTGAAAAATAAAAGGCACAGATCCTAGTATGCATTATATGATATCATACAATTGTGGGTATAATCCTTATATGAACGGATAACTTTATTTTCATTGCTTTATAGGCCAGATGTACGACGCTTTTTAGCGTTCGCAAACGGGTCTTAGACCCGTTTGCGCACGCTAAAAAGCATGGGCCCATGTACAAACAGTATTTTGCGACTCGCAAATAAATTGCGACTCGCAAAATACTGTTTTGCGACTCGCTATTAGGAAGGGGCGTTCCCTTCCTAATAGCGACCGCAAAGCAATGTACCAATGTTTTGCGACCGCAAACACTCGCAAATTACCACCTACTTCAAGTAGGTGGTAATGCATTCGCAAATGGGAAGGGGTCCCCATGCAATATTATTTTTTAAGGGCAGGCAGTGGTCCCAAAATGAAATGAAAACGTTTCATTTTTTTCATTTAAATGCATCCCGTTTTCCTTTAAGGAAAACGGGCTGCATTAAAAAAAAAAAAAGCTGCTTTATTTAAAAGCAGTCTCAGAAATGGTGGTCTGCTGAGCCCAGCAGGCCACCATCCCTAGGAGGGCCTGTCATTCCCAATGGGCTCGCAAATTGCGAGAGGCTCATTAATATTCATGAGCCTCACAATTTACGACCCCATTGGGAATCGCAAACAGTGTTAAACACACTGTTGTACATGCCAAATAGCGGCTCGCAAATTGCGAGTCGCAAATGCGACGCAATTTGCGAGGCGCTATTTGGCAGGTCGTACATCTTGCCCTAAATGTTTTGATTTGGAGAAGCCCAGCATGTCATCAATCAGCCTGTACTATAAGTAAAGTTACAGCTCCTCTGCGTTGATTCCAGTCACTGTCTGCCAGTTGGTCCCATGATTATATATTTGTTTAACGGTACGATCAGGTTACAAGGGCACTAAGTTAGTGCCCTTCCATTTCTGCTGCCTTTCAGCAGTTTTAAAACCTTCTTTGAGTTTCTCGATGCTCAAATGGGTGTAATTTCTAATATTTTTTGTTTCCTCGTCTTCATTGCTTGATTTTGCTCGCGGGAAAGTGTCACTCATAGTCGTTGAAATGTCACTCATAATTACCCTGAAATTATGAAAATGTCATACATAAGCAATCTGACCTTGGCAGCTATGGACATCCGCCACGTTTATGACAGAGAATCCCATTTGCAAAGCTTTAATAAAGCAATAATTTGTTATGTATGCTTGGGATATATTATTCCAAAAAAATGTATTAGCTTCTCAAACATATCCCAAAATTATGTCTCTTCAATTCCCAGTGCCACTTACCTTATTCCTATTTGCTCTCAAGTATATTTTGTCTGAAAGGGTGAGTTTCAAAATTACTAGCTGGAATATATTATGTTAAAAATCCCTGCAACTGAGGTTTCTCTGATTGCAGCCTACATCATCACCAGTGGCTTAGTTACTAGTGCAGGGCGTTTCATACTGGAAGTCTTCAGTGCAAGCAAAGCCCACCATCTTGGGGCCCTGCAGCAGTGTGACACAGCCGGGCTATGGAGGCACGCCGGTCCTCTTGTGCCCCCTGCCTTTCCAATTGAAAGATAGGTGTCTTGTCGCAATTGGGCTCACAGGATTGAGCCCCACCTCCTGTGGGCCTCCCTGTTATGGTTTAGCAAGGTGAGGCCAAGGGGAGGGGCCTCATCCAATGGTTCCAGTTGCAAGGAAACACATTCAACAGGTTTGTCCTTTCAATTAGGCTTCCTGCCTATCTGCCCACACCGAGCACCGCGGGATGCCTATAGTTCTGCACTCCGCCCCCCCAAGCATTAACACATAAGCAAGCCTCACACGTTCAGCCCTTCAGGAGTTGTAAAAGAGGTCCCTGTAGGTGGCTGAGAGGGAGGGGTCTGCACAAAGCAGCTTCAGGAGCAGGGGCATCTATTGAGATGCTACAAACCCTGAATGTGTCATGTTGTATGAAAATTAGAGGGGCCCGCACATTCCCTTCTCTCCAGAGCCCCAAAAATCCTAGAACCGTCCCTGGTGTGCTCATCTGCACTGATGAGTGTAGAGATTCTGTCAGCGTGGTAACAGAACCTCTTTCCTTCGATGGAATACAGACCTCACTAGTCATCTGTAATTGTTCTAGTGAGGTAATTTGTGTTGGCGCAAGCACTTCCCTTCTCAGAAAGCATAGCTATTAAGAAAATAATTTCCAGCTGTTAATTGGAAGTCTGTAGTCTTCCTTGCGGTTTATTCTAATGATGCCCTTTCTAGGGTACTGGGGGCCTAGATGTACGAACATTAGTAATAGGGATTACCAAGTAGTAATTTTTTTATGAATCGCTATTTGGTAATCGATATTACTAATACACTAAAGTGAAATCCGGCACTGATTTCCAAATTAGCAATTCCTAGTGGGTTGCAAATAGACCTAACTCATGAATATTATTGGTGTGAGTCGCAATTTGTGACACACTAGGATTCTCTGCCATCACAGGGATAGTGGCCTGCTGGGGTCAGCAGACCACTATGTCTGTGAAAGTTTTTTTTTTCAAACGCAGTCCGTTTTCTTTAAAGGAAAACGGGATGCGTTTCAAAAGAAAATGAAACATTTAATTTTTTAAGAGAAGGTAGGGGAAGGCGTCCCAAGGGAACTCCTTCGCGAATGGTTAACCACCAACTTTTAATTGGTGATAAAGTACAAATGTTTTGCGACTGCATTTTGGTAGCAAAACATTAGTAATGTCATTCAGATTCCCTATTTGAAAGGGACGCCCTGAATACACCCCTTCCATATAGCAATTCTGTTTTTGTTTGCAAACCCAAACTGCGATTCGGTAACAATTTTACTGAATCGCAATGTTATGTTTGTACATTGCAAAAAGCATTTTTTTGGGTCGCAAATGGCCTGATTCTGCGAATCGGGCATTTTGCAGCAGCAAAAATTCTTTGTACATCAAACCCTTGGTCTTATATATACTGCAAAGTCAATTATTAAGTAAGTACACTGAGAATTGATTTGCCTTATGTCTTAATGGCAGTAATACAGCTCAGTGGTGAAGCGTTGAACAGAGACCTCCAGGCTGCAGATTTGAGCCCAAGTAGTTCCAACTAAGCGGGTTATCTTTGAGAGGTCAATAAATGAATCCTGTTAAGTTCGGTAGTGATAACCCTTATTATTCAAGCACCTCAACACAAAAGATTTTCTCTTGTGCAACATACACAATTTACTGGTGGCTGGTGAACTTTAAAAGTGATGGAGCAGAAATACCTGCCTGAAATTGTACTGTGATCAAAGCAGAGGGGCAGACAGCATCTTATGGAGAACATTTTAAAATACACAATGCCAAATGTTGGATTTTGCTGCTCAAATTTTCACACAGATTGACTAAAACTTCAGAGTTTCTGAAGAAGCAGTAAAGGAATAGTGACATTTAATTTGGTTTGCATGGCAAGCTTTAACCTCCTCAATGAGGCTCACCCTCTCTAAGAACACTTTAAAAAATGTTGGCAAAACATTAGGTTTACCGATACAATATTCCTAAAAAAATTTGCTAGAAAGATATTTGTATTACTGACACATAAACTAATGTGTACTATGCAATGCTACAATGTCTACAGCAACGTTCTTTACTTCATTTTCCACCCTGCCTCTTCCAAATAGATTCTCAATCAGTGGTATGACTAAGAATCTAATAAAATGGAACAATCAAAGGTTATGAAAATCTTACAATCAAATGCCATAGAAAGCAAAGCTAGCCAAAACATATCACATCACACAGAAAAGCTACTGCTCGTTTTTAGCATAAAGGATCAGACTGTAGACATGCCTACCGAACTCAGCATGAATTTTCTCTCAAATATCAGATTTTAGATACATTTCTGAAATTATTTACTTTCTCTAAAATGATAAATTGCCAGTTTCTGAAAATTTAGACAGTTCACCAATTAATATATTTTTAAAATTTTCTTTAATGAACAGCTGATTTATCAACAACAAAAACTTGTTTTTCATGAAAACACGGTATTTATTCCAGGAAGTCATTTTTAGAAAATACTGTATGTTTTGTTCCCAAAAATCAGTTTTCCATTTTCCTCTATTTCTCACATGTACTACTGTCAGACATGGAGAAATTCTGACTTTCGTACCCGTTTATTATCATCATCAAATCATGGATTTTCACCATAATCTATAGGGAATAGGCAGACTAAAATTAGGATTTCCACACTTGGTCATGGATAGCCATCATTATGCTAGTCCCACCATCATGCAAGATATTTATTTAATTGTTTTGAATAGTTTTAATTTGTAATGGAGAGTCATTCTTAGTGCAAGCAGAACAATGTTGATGGTAGGAATTTAATCAATCGCTCTTCTTGGATGAAGAATAGTTCAGAGCTATTGGTAGTGGGAAAAAATGTGTGGTATTATCAAATCTGAACTTTGGTGAGGGATGTAATGCATTTTGAGGTTGACCTATTGTGTCACTGTTGGCTGGAAAGGCCTATTTCAAGATGACTGTTTCATTCTTTTTTATGCTGCTGGATTTGACTGATTCCTCAGCTCTAGGTATTTTGTGTTAGGCAGTGTGACAGAGAACCCTCTTTGGAGTGATTACCACCATTTTTGGTTCTGATGCTACAGATTTTGGGCTGTGTGCACTGGGACACTGGTGTTCAGGCTCCATTGCAAGTGCTCTGACCCCTTAATATGGTACAATTGGCTAACTCTTAATTGACATATTTAACTTTCCTATAAGGCCATAGTGCATGGTGCAGAAATACACCCATGGCATGGAAAGTTAAATGTCACCTGTGGAATGCAGCACTTATTGTGCCATCCACTAGTGTGACAGGAAAACATGGCCTTTGGCCTTTCAGTGTATCCTGAAGCTGCAGGTTTAAACCTACAGCCCAACATTTCAAAATAGCCTTTTGAGGCTAGGAAAACCTCCTTTTTAAATATGAATAAAGCACCACTATGTAGGCCTTTTAGCTTACAAGGTAGATTGTGTGGTATTCAAAATGGGGATGTGCTGAAATGTAATGCTACCATATCCCTACAGCAGTGACAATGCCCAAAAAAGCTATTTTCACTGTGGAAGTCTCTGGCTGTTCTATGAGGAAAATTTGAGTACAGATTAAAATATTACTTCTGCTATCTCAGGCTTGGGACCAGCTAGAAAACTAGTTCAACCACTATTTTTATTACTTATTAAAAATCCAATTAATTGGTAAAATTAGATGTTTATTTAATATTTAGTGTAAGTAACTTTTAGAAAGTTACCCTTTCCCTGCCTGAAGCTCCTTTTAGTTAGTTTGCATTAGCTCTCAAGCAGCTGCCCAGCCAGTGTTTGACCTTAGTGAGGTGCGAAAACTACTCACAGAGCAGAAACAATTGCCTGGGAGTAGGAAGGTGTTTTTTTCTTTCCCGTTGAAGGAAGGCGAGTTAGGCTGGACAGAGGAACTTTATTAACTTGTAAAGGGGCCCGCTTTTCAACAAGAAAATGTAAGGGGAGACCTGGAGAATGCAAACCTTGCTTCCCCAGGCAGACTGGCACCAAACCAAGTGGGAAAGGAAGTACCCCCGGAACTGGTTTTGAGTGACCACAGAGGAGGGGACTGCTGATTTACCTAGTTACACCTCAGACTCTGCACAAGTAAAGAAGGGTTCCTCCATTTTGGATTTTGGGTGTAAGGTGCTTTATGGGATTGATGACAGCAGGGCAAACAGAAACAGCTGCAAAAGTGCCCCTGAGAATTTGTACTCCACTGGCTAGGAAGGAGCCAGAAGTCACCCCAACCCACTAGCGGATGCCAACAATAAATGTGCCACCTCAAGGCACCCTCCTCAGAATACTTTCTGAACGTGTGGAAGAACAGAAGAAGGACTGCACCTGCTGGTTGAGACCTGTGAGGATATCTGAAGGGTTAGGCCTGCTCCCACTTGTACCCAGAACAACAAAGTGGACTCCAAGGGTCAGTTGACTGATCTCCTGTGTGGAGGTCAGCCAACAACAAGCTACAAGAGGCATTTTCCTGAAGTGCCCAGCTGACCAGTTATAACAGGGCCTGGACTAGACCCTGCTGGTGGGCAGTACAGGAGTGAGTCTTCACCCCAAATTTTGTTCCTGAAGTCGTGGGACCCTTGGTTGTGTCTAACTGGACTTCTCCTAACAACTCTGAAAAGCAGACATTTAAAAGATTTTAGGACTTTCAGACCACAGGACGACCGGGGCCAAATAGGACCAACCACCCAAGCTAATCTGCCCAAGTCGTGACTTCTCTGGGCTGAAAAAACAAGTTTCTACCACTTTGAGCTTTTTCGAAGCAGCAAATCCATTTCTACAGGCCCTCGGCATGGTCCAGTAAAACTCATTGTCAGATAAAGCCTGCTACCTTGTCCCGGTGGAGGGTTCTGAAAAAGAGGCTTAGTATGGACGTAGTAATCTTGACTATGTGAAGGTGCCATAATTACCTAGCTGATACCAGGAATTTTCGTTTTCCTGCTCAGAGCTTTTCTTGCCGAAACCAACGGCTTCAGTTGGACCTTGTCCATCAGCTATCCGACTTCGAGAGGACTACCTCGCATCTAACCTGCAGCCTTGCCCTATCAACTTCCACTTGAGAGACTAACTCCCAAGGTAAAACCTCTGTCTTGGACAAACCTGGTTGATATACCTGACCAGTGCTCCATTGTGGTTAGCCTGAAATCATGCCTAAGTCCCGGTCTACTGTGACGATAGACTATCATTGGGAAGTAGTGCTTTTTGGCTCCAGTTTTTCCTTATATCTTCTAAAATTCATATCTCCGGTTGCCCTGGTTGGGTTTTTGTTGTTTTGTTGTCATTTTCCTTATTACATTTTACTCTATTTTCCTAACTTGGGGTGGGATTTTTACTTTGTTGCGTTTCTGACTTTCAAGTGTGTTGGCACTCCAAAATGCTTTACACATTTTCTCTAAGTTAAGCTTGCCTGCTCTGTGCCATAGCTCAGGTTTAAATTACTGAAATCTTTGACTGGACCGAATGGGTTAGTGACTTTATTACTTGTAGTGGACTTCCATCCACCCCAATTATTAATTCACTTTCCTACACACTCCAATATGTATATCGACCTGCCTCCATGGGTTTTGAAGTTATATCTTGCCCGTATCGGGTTGGCTCTGCTGGACCTCAGGTTAACAGGGATTCTAGACATTTTGGTCTGTGGCCGGCTCTAAGTTTGAAGATGGTGCTAAGAAGCTTCAAGTATATTCTCTGAGCTGTCAAGAGCCAATATAGGTGTTCCAGAGTCGTGGTGTAATGGGAAAAGTCCTTAAGCCACAATGATGTTGAAAACACCCCAATGTGTCATGGTTGGGCTTCTATTATGGCAGGGCACACAGAATGTCATCAAAGAAGGCACCTTGACAAGAATAGGCCTTGCTAAATCAGGGATAGCCAGAATGCTGTGATGATGGATGGAATACTTGAATGACTCCGTTACTGGCCATTTCCCGGGAGCGCATCCCAGTACATCCGTCCACTGTGCTATGGCAGACAGTATTCAACAATAAGCACATTTGCCTTGCCATTGCTCTAGTAGGAAAAGTCCAACCCAGTCCACTAGGTCATGTCCCCTCAGAAAGTGCAACACAAGCAGACAAATAGAGGTTTCATCCTTGTTGAGCCTTATAAATGAGGTGGACCTTGGGCCCTTATGGCGCCGTGACTTGCAGGACCCCCATCTAGATATAACTATACCATTTATGGCATCTTACTGAGCAAAATATAAAGTAATGGTGAAATGACAGAATTAGTCAATTTTTTCTGTCATTTTTGCTCACTGTGACCAACCATATGTAATTCAGCCTTTGTCCTGCTCCAGTGTAAAAGTTCAGCCCATACTGTAATCCATTTTCCCTCTGAACAGGAACACAAGCAACTCCCCATAGATTTAGCCTTGTTAGGCATCATTAGTGAGCTACAGCTTGAAGGAGTCCAGGCATGGGTGCTGTAACTGACAGTGACACTGGACTCAAGCAGTTGGCAGTGGCGCCTTGAGCAAAAAATGATGGACTGGAATGAAGCTCAGACTGATTACCGATGGCTTCGGTTGATACAAGCATTGCTTACATCACTCGTTTTTTGTCTTTCAGGGTCAAAATGTTGTTGGAAATGGACAAAATATTTGCCAGGGTTACACGAAATGTTGAACGAATGATGAATTAGTGTCAAGCATTTGCTACTATTGCCAGGGATAGCCAGACTATTGCCAAGAATGCCCTCTCTTTGCTATGTATAGGCCAGAACTGTGCCATGGATAGGTAGGATGTCATCACTAATCCCACTTTATGTTAAGGATTGGCCTTTCTAAAGTGACATCCACAATGTCATCAGAAATTCCCATTGTATATCAAGGATGCATCACTCTGTTTTGATGGATAGCCAGAATGTCATCAAGAATGGCAACAATGTGAGGTAGTTGGTCAGGTTGAGCCCCCAAACCCTCAGGCCACCCCTACAATCACACCCATTTTCACACTGATATATTTATATACTCAACACACATAGACACTCACAGCCTCTTCTTCTCACCCTCCCACATCCCGACTTATCTACTGATGATCCTCTGGTTCACCACCAAGCCTTCTTCGCCTGCATGGTGAGGCCCAGTAGTAGTTGGAGCTGGGGTAGCTGGAAACTGTAATGACCAACAACTTCCACTTCACCTGCCAAGTTACTCCCTTCTCTGTCAACTAGCAAAGGAAGGAAATATAGGGTAGGGCTTTGCCTGAGTGAGGCTGGTGATTTCACCAACCTTTACTCTGGCAAATCTATAGGGAATTCTTTTCACATGTAAACTGTTTGTGCAAGGAGGGTTACAGTTCAGCTGTCCTCCTACATGGAGTGTGCTAATAAAAGAGATTGGGAATCCCTAGCTAAACTGGTGGCCCATGTCCAGTTTAGTTAATAGTTGCCTCAGTGGCTAGAAAGTAATGCAATTCCACACATCAGGCACTAAATGGCCTGCCACCACTGATAGAATTGTGGACGAATAGCTATAAAATGTGGATGCTTTCAATGAGAGGTTTTGAGTGACATCATAGTCAACTTCACCTTCACTCTCATTGTCTTTGATGTCAGTCAGTGCCCTAAGGTGAAAGAAATCCCCCCTCGTTAAGAGATACCCATTTATAATTTTATGCAGACCACGACCCTCCTGTGTGCCTATGAGCCAGCAAAGGACATCGATAGGAGTCATGGGAAAACCATAAAAATATTCCCATCCCCCACTCTCTTAGTCATAACACCCCATCACCGTCACTCTCAATATGTAAAACAAAATTTCAGGCATCCTCAAATCCTCTTCCCTCTCCCACATCAGTCACACCTTTACACCTTCATGGTAATACAATTTACTAGGTGTGCTGCCACACACTACCACCTCCCTAAGTAATCCCTCAACTTTGCTGTATATTTTAGTACTAATTTCCTGAGATCCTGCAAACATCCCACCATCTTCCCTCAGCTACCTCCCTCTTTCTCTGCCAGAATAATGCTGTTCTCATGGCATACATGTACACCGTGTTCCAGTGGAGTAACGAAACTTGAGGGGGCCCCCTGCAAAGTACATAGAGGGCCTCACTGCGGACTCACTCAAAAGCTCTCAAGCAAGGGTACTGTGCTGAGGGGACCCTTGGAGCTCGCCCTCCCCCCCCCCCACACACTGTGGGGGCTGCAGGGCCCTTTTGGTACACCACTACTGTGTTCAGTAGTGGCAGTATCAGAGAGAAGTGCTGGTGAGCAAGGCATAATTCCACTAACTCCTACAGGTCAATATAAGAGGAATGACAGAAGGAAGTTTCAGGAGCCAGTCCACCCCTTTCCTTGGGTCTGTGGAGATATTTGGGATTCAGGAATGGAGGGAAAGGTATCAGATTGCCATCTGCCATTTATTACTTCCATTGGGTCTATGGAGAACCAGAGTTGGTAGTGGATCAGTACCCACCCTTCCATCGCTTTTCTTTTATCTCCCGAGACCATAGAGAGTTGTGTAAAAAGAGGTGGGGAAATACCTCTTCCACACACTGTGATGTTGCAGCAGTAAAACACCACTGTGGCTGTTCACTGCTGTGATGTGACAGCAGTGATTTAGCATGATTGGGTTACACTATGGTTGTCGATGTCTTCTTTGGTATGCCGTACACAACATATAAGTAGTCCGCATTATATTCACTCTCTATATCAGTGATCAAAGTGAGGGGATCACACGACATGCCCATACTTTTTTTATTTTAGAAAATCAGTTCCCCTACTTTTGTGAAAAGACAACTGTTCAGTTAATTTGGAGAGTAGAAATGCTGCATCTGAAGTCTAAAGCAGGTAGTCTACTGTGCTGGGAAACCGAGGGAGGGGCAGACAGCTAAACAAGCCTTCTTGCCAGGGTGCATGCTTGCCTGAAAGAAATGTAAATGTGTGCAACTGGTCAATCAGCAAATGAAAACGGTGCTTGGAAGCTGGTATTGGCTTTAATTGACAGAATCACTTGAGGCTTCCTGATGACGCACATGTATTCTTTTTATGAGGTTTTGTAAGGAAGCTACCAGCTAAGCTGTGAAGTGTATGCTTTTAAAAGACAGTTATAAAATAAATTGCTTCCTAATGACACATATTTATTCTTTTTGAGAGGTATTGAAAGGGAGCTGTCAGCTAAGCTGTAAAGTGTGTGCTTTTAAAAGACAGTCATAAAAAAAATTGGCACTAGGTAAAGTCTGGGTATTACTAAAAGCTATATTTTTGAAGCACTTTTTCATCTTAAACCGTTCTGCACATTTTGTAGTGGCCTATCTTATACTCTGTGTAATGCAAGTTTAAAATTATGACTTACATGTTCACAGTGCTTTCTATCACAGACTGGGACCTCGTAGCGCTAAACAAACACAAGTCCCTAGTCTCCACTGCACCAACTAGGATTCAATTCTGTGGCTCTCTGGTGCAATGCATTAACTGATTGAGGTTTTATAGTGTACCATAGTGCGTTTCCCACTGATTAATATAACTTGCATTTATTTTTCATTTATTTTGTATGAAGTTACCTGAAGCTGAAACACCAAAAAACGTTTCGGAATATTTCGTTTTTTTAACCATGCCTTTGATCACGCCCTCACACTCACTCACCCTGCCCCGTGCCTTTAATCATGCCCTCTCACTCACCCACCCTGCCCCCGTTGCACGCAGCATCCCAGTTATCATACTTTTTTTTAATGCACTTCGACCACTGCTCTGTATTCTTATATTGTGTTTGATGTATCATGCCCTGGTGAAGACCTTGGAACTTTACTATTTTCCCGCTAGCTAGGAATCACATCTCCTTACTTGCAATCCTCATCCTTGATCATATGACTTTTTTTCGGAACAAAAAAATGTTCCACACCTTTCTGGAGTTCATAGGCAGAAAATTCCTATTTTATTATTTTTGGAAACAGATGTCCCCTCAGGGAAATCTTCCCTGCATGTGTTTTCCACATGAAAATAAAAGGTAGTTCCAGTTTTGTTCCCAAGCACTGTAATTAATTAGGCGCTTGGCTACTTGCAGGGAAATACCAGGCAGGTATCTACCGAGCATAGGGGGGTTGGGACAAAATAGGAGCATGGTTCAAATGATGACCTATGTGGATTTAAAGCTTTGTCCTCTTGACAACCTGCTTTTCAAACTCCGTGAGCTCCAGCAAGTTAAAGGAATGCTTCAGTGAAAACACAATGTTGGCGTTTCGGTTCGCTCGTTATATACGGATGATGAAGTCCCACCTTCTGCCAAAAAGACTTGGCATTTTGCACTTCTCTGTGAAGCCACACAAGCTGAGCATTTTGAAATGTGGCTGCTGTTAAATATGTATTTGCAACAGATGTGTCAGCCATTTCCTTTGCCAGACCTGTGCATCTCAATTAGGTTCCTGCCATTCATGCGCCCCCTCTTGGCCGTTAAGGTTTAACGAAAAGGCTAATCGGTGCACTCTGTGGGCTATCGGAAAAAAAGTGGTTTGAAGCCAATGAGAGAATCAGGAATTAGAAAAATGAGATTAGGGGAAGCTCGTGCTCACCCTGGATGACTTTTAAACAGACGTTAGGGCTTATTTACAAGCCCCTTTGCGCCGCCGGTGCGGACTTTTTGACGCACCGGCAGAGCAGTGTGCTGGCCTACATTTACAAGGCCACGCAAAATCACACTGCATGGTTTTTTATGGCCTTGTAAATACCATAATATTCCCAGATTTATAACATTTCGTAAACCTGGGAATGTGTCAGAATCCTACACCTCCCCAGGGGAGGCGTAAGGAGGCGTAACGAGAAGAAATACATTTATTTCTCCTTGTTTTTTCCCCTTTCTATGTGTGCTGCAGATGCAGCACACATAGAAAGAGGAAAACACCATCAATGATTGTTTTTGTGCAGGAAGGTGTCCCTTCCTCCACAAAAACAATCATCCCCTCAACGCAGGCCCCCTTGCACCATGGTGCAAGAGGGCCTGCGTTGATGCATGGCAGCCAATTGTGCGCCAGCGCAGGGGAAAGCACAGGGATGCGTCATACTGTTGTAAATATGACGCATCCCTGTGCTTTTAAAATGATGCAGCTCAGGCACAGCATAATGGATTGCGGCGCCGCACTGCATCATTTCGTTGTAAATGAGGCTCATTACCTGGAGCATGGTCATGCGTCGGAGGGTAGCCTTTTTACTACTGCCCCCATTACTATGAGACTAATAAGCCCGTTTTGGGCGCAAACTTCCATTTGTGTCCAAAATAGTATTATAATGTGGGTACTTAGCATGGGAGAGAGAGGGCATATGCGCTGTCTGGGCACCTTGGAACAGGGGGCTTATGAGATTCCAGCTATGCCCATAACAAAGGCCGAAGTTAAGGGGCCATCAGGACTAATTGTGTTGGAGTATACTGGCTGGGAGCTCTCAGGAGCCTCACACCTAAATGCAATGGAGGGAAAACAAAGGCACACAGCTTATCACTTCACAGGTACCTGAGAGAGGCATGCTTCTGACTTTGTTCAGCCCCTGCATGCACTGTAACAATGTCAGATGTGTGTCCCAGTATTTACACAAATAATAATTTAAATACTGCAATTTTGTTTTATTTATTTTAAAGTACTACTAATCCCAATGCAGGGTGTCAGAGCCCTTTACATCACACTGTACTCATTATACATTGAAAATAAATCATATGTGTGTAAATCATTGTACAGGATGTTTTACATAAGACAGTGAGGGTTACAAGGTGGAGGAGTCACATGTCCTTTATAGCTCACTGTGCAATATTAGAAGGATTACAATTTATGAACTGCAAGTAATTAAAGGATCTCTATGTTAAAAGCAGTAACCCACCTAACCATTTACATAAAATAAAAATCTGTCATTTGCGTGTTACATATTGTGTTTTGCTGGAGTCATATTAACCCTCTATGCTACTTTGATTCAATACGGGGACCAGACAAAATACAGATCTCTCCAGCAAATACGTTAACCTCCAGAGTTATCTTACCATTATTTTTATCATCTTAGATTTAGTTGCACACATAGATCTGTGAAGCAGGTGCCTTCACCTCATAAGGTATTTTACAATGCAGAATTTGCAACCAATTAAGCAGAACAGATTTACTGCGACGTTATCCTTGTTGCCAATTTCTTTGTGGCAAGTTTAAAAAAAATAAATGTACAAGTTGAAGCCCATATTTTGTGTCAGGGTTGTGTCACTTTTTGGCACAGCACCGCTGCAAAATCTAATTTGTTAAATATTGTAATGCACTCAAATGTACTCATAATGGATCTGCTAAACATATGTGTGCTGTCTTAAGATTGGTGTCACTTCATGTGATGTCAATTCCTGTGAGGTCATGGGTTGTGATGCCAGTTCCTGTGATGCCACGTGCGATGTCACGTGCCGTGATGTAATGCACTGTGATGTTATGCAGCACGAAGCCACTTGCATACTTCCTAACTTGGTTAGTCCCCCAACTTCATTTTTTTAGGACTTGTGCCCTGGTGCAAATTATGCACCAGCAGATTTGTGAGTCCGTCGGGATCGTGCCCTAGAAGAACAATTGAGATCCCACGTGTACTAGAACTAAGGTACAAATTAACTCTCCTTCTGGGACTAGAACTATTAGACATGCGTCTGGATATAAAAATACAACTAACCCCTTCTTTTCCCATTTGATGGCACTCAATGCACTTGCACCTTCCCTTCTATGCTGTTAATTAGGACCTCTTTTGTTAAAAAAAATAGTATATATATATATATAATAATAATAATAAGTGAGCTTGTAAAGCGCCTGGTTACACTCACTAGTGTGTCCCCGCGCTGCAGCAAAGCGCCCTGTCCATAGCAAAATAACTCTAAGCCGGCTAAATGGTGAGCCTATATCTGGAAGAGCCAGGTCTTCAGTTTTTTCCGGAAGAGGTTTCCTGAAGGTTCCATCCGGAGAGCAGGAGGGAGGGCGTTCCAGTGCTTAGCGGCTAAGTAGCGAAAGGATCGACCACCCATTCTCACTCTTTTAATTAGTGGGATATTAACCTGTCCCACTCCCCGGGACCGCAGGGCCCGGGTTGGAGTGTAGGGGGACATTAGACTACGTAGGTAGCTAGGTCCCTTTCCCTGCAAGATGCGTTGACTGATACACATGGCCTTAAAAAGGGTTCTCTCCCTCACTGGGAGCCAGTGTAGGGCAGCGAGGGCATTTTTGGAGGAAGCTCTCCTGGGGAGCATCAGAACAAGGCGTGCCGCCGCGTTCTGGATGCATTGTAGTCTCTGGACACTCTTACCACTGGCTCCTAGGTATAGAGCGTTATGATAGTCCAGGCGGGAAGTCACCAACGCATGGACTAGGGTTTTCCTGGCGGCTACGGGGAGCACATCTAAGATCTTCCAAAGGCTTTTCATTATTCCGAAGCACTTCCCGGCCACCGTCCTAGTGTGGTGATCGAATGAGAGCTTAGAATCCAGCCACATCCCCAAGTTCTTGACCTGGTCACTGGGGCCCAAAGTCTGCGGCCACCACATCGATGACCATATCGAGGGAGCCTTACCCACGATCATGACCTCCGTCTTACTGCCGTTTAACTTTAGACAGTTATTTGCCATCCAGATTGCCAGTTCCTGTAAACAGGAGGAGAAATTGGTGGCTGCCTCTTCGTGGGATTGAGATAGGGACACCACTAGTTGTGTGTCATCCGCATATGACACGACACTAATGCCGTATTTTACAATGATGTCTGCCAAAGGGGTCATTTAAAGGTTAAAAAGAGTACGGCTAAGTATGGAGCCCTGGGGGACCCCTTGAGCCAGCCTAATGCTCGTAGAATAATACGGTCTTTGGGACACTTGGAAGCTTCTGTCCTGTAAAAAGGATCTTAGCCATTTCAAGGCCAGATTATCCAGCCCTCCTTCCTTGAGGCGCTGTAGGAGTAATGGGTGGGCGACGGTGTCGAATGCGGCGCTGAGGTCCAGTAGGACCAGCGCCACCGTCTGCCCTTCGTCTACGTGTCTGCATATGGTTTCTGTAGACAGAAGCAGTGCTGACTCCGTGGAGTACGTAGCCCGGAAACCCAATTGCGTAGGGTGGAGTAAGCTGTGCTGGTTAATGTGCTTTGTCAGTTGAGTATTGACCACTTTTTCTGCTATTTTAGCAAAATATGGCAAGAGCGAGACCGGTCGTAAGTTCTCCAGCTGACTTGCACTCACACCCAGCTTTTTTTTAATGGGGATAACCACCGCTTCTTTCCACCTTTGTGGGACCACCCCTGAATCAAAGGAGAGTTTAAGGAGGTGCCTGATATAAGGGGCTAAGATCTCCATACTCTCCCTCAGAGTTTTTGGTGTCGTAGGGTCCCTTGGTGAGCCGGACTTAATACTCAAGGCCGCAGTTTTGAGATCGTCGCAGGAGCAGAGGTTAAATCTGGAGAGGCGGAGTGCCTCCTCCATGTTACACAATCCCGTCCACTCTGAACTCCCATTACGTGCCTCCTCCGGGAAGGTGGAATAAATCCTTGCTACCTTCTCTGCAAAAAAGTCTGCTATCAGGTTGCAAGACTCCAGTGAGTCGCTGCTAGGAGCTGTGGTTCTGGTAAGTGACGATAAGTCCTTAAAAATTAGGAATAGCTCTCTGGAGGAGTTATCAGCCTGCTCTATCTTAGTGTTATAGTAAGCGGCCCGAGTTTTCCTAATGAGCGAGTGGTAGTGTTTGAGACTAGTTTTGTAGTTTGCCTTCCTGTGCTCTGAAAAGTCTCTTCTCCAACTTCTTTCCAAACGCTTGCATGAGGTCTTGGCGACATATATATATACATATATATATACATATATATATACATATATATATACATATATATATACATTATCTACTGGCGGTCGCCAGTAGATAGTTATAGTTAAAACCTATTATCCATAGGAAATCCGCGACATTCTATTTGAAATAACGTTGGCGCCGGTTGACGAATCTTCGCGAAAGTTTCCAACTTGTTGGGGCGCTCCGGTCCGCTCCTATCCTGAAAGTCTCGGGGTGATACGTCAAGCGGGGGCCGAGAAAAAGGGGGGTCCCAAAACGCGTTTTCCCCATTCATTTTTCCATAGGAACCTTTAGTCGCAGCTACAGCCCGAACTGCTGAACGGAATTACACCAAATTTGGCAAAGAGGTAGCCCTTGGTTCAGTGTCGTGCCTTTTGCTTAAATGGTGTAAATCCGTTCAGTAGTTCCTGAGAAAATCAAAAGTAAAGTCACATATATATCTGGGCGGAGCCTAACCACACATGTCATCATGAGATCTGATTGGCTGTCAGCACTTCATCCTGGAATTGCTGGCAGCCATCTTGGGACCAATATAAATGATAGTACCTCATTGAAATGCATTGTAGTGAATAGAAGATTTTGAGGGTCACCAAAAGGAGAACTATAAAGGGTGATAACAGGCTTTAGTTACATTAGAATTTATTTGTTGATGGTACCATACTAATTTTAGGAATTGTGGTGTATTCTAAGGTGATTTTACCATGTGAAAAACCTTCTGCTGGGATATCATGAATCATGTTTGAGAGAACACTATTTTCTCATGCTTGTCCCATGGAGGTTTGGAAGGTGCTCCAGAAGCTAAAATGAGAGCATATTTTCTGTAAATTCACATTATCTTTCTCACTCATGTGAGAATGAAGTCTGACATTCTCAGTAAAACATGTACATCCAACAAGGGCAGAGACTGTCAGTTGATTCCTTTGTGTTCTACTGCAGCTTCCCAGAGTGTTCTAAAGAACAACTAGAGTGCTAACAGCCTTACTTATGACAAAAGTATGGCACACCTGAAGCCATCTTGATTGGAATAAACTGGTAACACTTAAACAATTTAATTTAAAAAGGAACAAAATGATGGGGTTCATTTTGTCATAGAAATTATGGTTAGTGCTGTAGAAAGATAAATTAGGACATGTTTCAAGTGTGATCTCAAATATCTTCCTGTTATATTTCAACAGGAGCAGCCTGCCAGTTGATGCCTTTGTGTTCTACTGCAGCTTCCCAGAGTGTTCTAAAGAACAACTAGAGTGCTAACAGCCTTACTTATGACAAAAGTATGGCACACCTGAAGCCATCTTGATTGGAATAAACTGGTAACACTTAAAACATTTAATTTAAAAAGGAACAAAATGATGGGGTTCCTTTTGTCATAGAAATTATGGTTAGTGCTGTAGAAAGAAAAATTAGGACATATTTCAAGTGTGATCTCAAATATCTTCCTGTTATATTTCAACAGGAGCAGCCTGCCAGTTGATGCCTTTCTGTTCTACTGCAGCTTCCCAGAGTGTTCTAAAGAACAACTAGAGCGCTAACAGCCTTACTTATGACAAAAGTATGGCACACCTGAAGCCATCTTGATTGGAATAAACCGGTAACACTTAAAACATTTTATTTAAAAAGGAACAAAATGAGGGGTTCTTTTTTAAATAGAAATTATGGTTAGTGCTGCAGAAAGAAAAATTAGGGCATGTTTTAAGTGAGATCTCAAATCCTCTCCTATTTCATTAGAAAATTCTGACATGCAGACTGAAACAATCACTTTCAATACCAGCAGCAGACTACCAGTTAACTCCCTGGTGAGCAGTAGCTTTACTCCAGTGATCTAATGAGCAACTAGAGTGCTAACATTCTGAATTTATGGCAGATGTGAGACACATCTGAATGCCTTCTTGATGGAATCAAAGTAAAAAACTGAAAGCATTTCCTACTGAGGAGACTGCAGTAAATGAAGAAATTAGGAAACTTCATAACAAAGAAGTCTTCCAAGATGGCCACCAGTGAAAAAAGAGCCCAAATGTAGCACAAATATTACCCAGATGTAGCCCACATATAGCCCAATGACAAAAGTGTGCAAAACACTTTTTATTTTTAGTTTTTTTGCAGTTTTATGTAGTGCAGACTGGTCAGGTATTGGAGCATTGCATCTTAAAACATGACCCCCTACACTACAAAAACACCACTGCACCACCTTAAACCCTAAAACACTACCCCCAGCACGACCCCTATACTACACAAGCACCACTGCACTATCCTAAACCCTAAAACACTACCCACAGCACGACCCCCTACACTACCCAAACACCACTGCACTAACCTAAATCCTAAAACACTACCACCAGCACGACCCCCTACACTACCCAAACACCACTGCACTACCCTAAAACATGACACCCTACACTACACAAACACCACTGCACTACCCTAAACCCTAAAACACTAACCCCAGCACGACCCCCTACACTACACAAGCACCACTGCACTACCCTAAACCATAAAACACTACCCCAAGCACGACCCCCTACACTACACAAACACCACTGCACTACCCTAAACCCTAAAACACTACCCCCAGCACGACCCCCTACACTACCCAAACACCACTGCACTAACCTAAATCCTAAAACACTACCCCCAGCATGACCCCCTACACTACCCAAACACCACTGCACTACCCTAAAACATGACCCCCTACACTACACAAACACCACTGCACTACCCTAAACCCTAAAACAGTACCCTCAGCTCGACCCCCTACACTACACAAGCACCACTGCACTACCCTAAACCCTAAAACACTACCTCCAGCACGACCCCCTACACTGCCCGAACACCACTGCACTGCCCTAAACCCTAAAACACCAGCCCCTGCATGACCCCCTACACTGCCCGAACACCACTGCACTGCCCTAAACCGTGAAACACCACCCCTAGCACGACCCCCTACACTGCCCAAACACCACTGCTCTGCCCTAAACCCTGAAACACCACCCCCTTCACGACCCCCTACACTGCCCGAACACCACTGCTCTGCCCTAAACCCTGAAATACCACCCCCAGCATGACCCCCTACACTGCCCGAACACCACTGCCCTAAACCCTGAAACACTACCCCCAGCAAGACCCCCTACACTGCCCGAACACCACTGCACTGCCCTAAACCCTGAAACATCACTCCCAGCAAGACCCCCTACACTGCCCGAACACCACTGACCTAAACCCTGAAACACCACCCCCAGCACGACCCCCTACACTGCCCGAACACCACTGCACTGCCCTAAACCCTGAAACACTACCCCCAGCATGACCCCCTACACTGCCCAAACACCACTGCTCTGCCCAAAACCCTGAAACACCAGCCCCAGCACGACCCCCTACACTGCCCGAACACCACTGCACTGCCCTAAACCTTGAAACACCAGCCCCTGCACGACCCCCTACACTGCCCGAACACCACTGCACTACCCTAAACCCTGAAACAGCACCCCCAGCACGACCCCCTACACTGCCCGAGCACCACTGCACTGCCCTAAACCCTGAAACACCAGCCCCAGCACAACCCCCTACACTGCCCGAACACCACTGCACTGCCCTAAACCCTGAAACACCAGCCCCAGCACGACCGCCTACACTGCCCGAACACCACTGCACTGCCCTAAACCCTGAAACACCAGCCCCAGCACGACCCCCTACACTGCCCGAACACCACTGCACTGCCCTAAACCGTGAAACACCAGCCTCATCACGACCCCCTACACTGCCTGAACACCACTGCACTGAACCCTGAAACACCAGCCCCAGCACAACACCCTACACTGCCCGAACACCACTGCACTGCCCTAAACCCTGAAACACCACCCCGTGCATGACCACCTACACTGCCCGAACACCACTGAACTGCCCTAAACCCTGAAACACCACCCCCAGCGCGACCCCCTACACTGCCTGAACACCACTGCACTGCCCTAAACCCTGAAACACCACCCCCTGCACAACCCCCTACACTGCTCGAACACTACTGCACTGCCCTAAACCCAGAAACACCATCCCCAGCACAACCCCCTATACTGCACGAACACCACTGCACTGCCCTAAACCCTGAAACACTACCCCCAGCAAGACCCCCTACACTGCCCGAACACCACTGCACTGCCCTAAACCCTGAAACATCACCCCCAGCAAGACCCCCTACACTGCCCGAACACCACTGCCCTAAACCCTGAAACACCACCCCCAGCAAGACCCCCTACACTGCCCGAACACCACTGCACTGCCCTAAACCCTGAAACACCAGCCCCAGCACGACCCCCTACACTGCCCGAACACCACTGCACTGCCCTAAACCCTGAAACACCACCCCCTGCACGACCACCTACACTGCCCGAACACCACTGTACTGCCCTAAACCCTGAAACCCCACCCCCAGCATGACCCCCTACACTGCCAGAACACCACTGCACTGCCCTGAACCCTGAAACACCACCCCCTGCACGACCCCCTACACTGCCCGAACACTACTGCACTGCCCTAAACCCTGAAACACCACCCCCAGCACGACCCCCTACACTGCACGAACACCACTGCACCGCCCTAAACCCTGAAACACTACCCCCAGCAAGACCCCCTACACTGCCCGAACACCACTGCACTGCCCTAAACCCTGAAACATCACCCCCAGCAAGACCCCCTACACTGCCCGAACACCACTGCCCTAAACCCTGAAACACCACCCCCAGCAAGACCCCCTACACTGCCCGAACACCACTGCACTGCCCTAAACCGTGAAACATCACCCCCAGCAAGACCCCCTACACTGCCCGAACACCACTGACCTAAACCCTGAAACACCACCCCCAGCACGACCCCCTACACTGCCCGAACACCACTGCACTGCCCTAAACCCTGAAACACTACCCCCAGCATGACCCCCTACACTGCCCGAACACCACTGCTCTGCCCAAAACCCTGAAACACCAGCCCCAGCACGACCCCCTACACTGCCCGAACACCACTGCACTGCCCTAAACCTTGAAACACCAGCCCCTGCACGACCCCCTACACTGCCCGAACACCACTGCACTACCCTAAACCCTGAAACATCACCCCCAGCACAACCCCCTACAGTGCCCGAGCACCACTGCACTGCCCTAAACCCTGAAACACCAGCCCCAGCACGACCCCCTACACTGCCCGAACACCACTGCACTGCCCTAAACCCTGAAACACCAGCCCAGCACGACCGCCTACACTGCCCGAACACCACTGCACTGCCCTAAACCCTGAAACACCAGCCCCAGCACGACCCCATACACTGCCCGAACACCACTGCACTGCCCTAAACCGTGAAACACCAGCCTCAGCACGACCCCCTACACTGCCTGAACACCACTGCACTGCCCTGAACCCTGAAACACCAGCCCCAGCACAACACCCTACACTGCCCGAACACCACTGCACTGCCCTAAACCCTGAAACACCACCCCGTGCATGACCCCCTACACTGCCCGAACACCACTGAACTGCCCTAAACCCTGAAACACCACCCCCAGCGTGACCCCCTACACTGCCCGAACACCACTGCACTGCCCGAAACCCTGAAACACCACCCCCTGCACAACCCCCTACACTGCTCGAACACTACTGCACTGCCCTAAACCCAGAAACACCATCCCCAGCACGACAACCTACACTGCCCGAACACCACTGCACTGCCCTAAACCCTGAAACACTACCCCCAGCATGACCCCCTACACTGCCCAAACACCACTGCTCTGCCCAAAACCCTGAAACACCAGCCCCAGCACGACCCCCTACACTGCCCGAACACCACTGCACTGCCCTAAACCCTGAAACACCAGCCCCTGCACGACCCCCTACACTGCCCGAACACCACTGCACTACCCTAAACCCTGAAACATCACCCCCAGCACGACCCCCTACACTGCCCGAGCACCACTGCACTGCCCTAAACCCTGAAACACCAGCCCCAGCACAACCCCCTACACTGCCCGAACACCACTGCACTGCCCTAAACCCTGAAACACCAGCCCCAGCACGACCGCCTACACTGCCCGAACACCACTGCACTGCCCTAAACCCTGAAACACCAGCCCCAGCACGACCCCCTACACTGCCCGAACACCACTGCACTGCCCTAAACCGTGAAACACCAGCCTCATCACGACCCCCTACACTGCCTGAACACCACTGCACTGAACCCTGAAACACCAGCCCCAGCACAACACCCTAAACTGCCCGAACACCACTGCACTGCCCTAAACCCTGAAACACCACCCCGTGCATGACCACCTACACTGCCCGAACACCACTGAACTGCCCTAAACCCTGAAACACCACCCCCAGCGCGACCCCTACACTGCCTGAACACCACTGCACTGCCCTAAACCCTGAAACACCACCCCTGCACAACCCCCTACACTGCTCGAACACTACTGCACTGCCCTAAACCCAGAAACACCATCCCCAGCACAACCCCCTGTACTGCACGAACACCACTGCACTGCCCTAAACCCTGAAACACTACCCCCAGCAAGACCCCCTACACTGCCCGAACACCACTGCACTGCCCTAAACCCTGAAACATCACCCCCAGCAAGACCCCCTACACTGCCCGAACACCACTGCCCTAAACCCTGAAACACCACCCCCAGCAAGACCCCCTACACTGCCCGAACACCACTGCACTGCCCTAAACCCTGAAACACCAGCCCCAGCACGACCCCCTACACTGCCCGAACACCACTGCACTGCCCTAAACCCTGAAACACCACCCCCTGCACGACCACCTACACTGCCCGAACACCACTGTACTGCCCTAAACCCTGAAACCCCACCCCCAGCATGACCCCCTACACTGCCAGAACACCACTGCACTGCCCTGAACCCTGAAACACCACCCCCTGCACGACCCCCTACACTGCCCGAACACTACTGCACTGCCCTAAACCCTGAAACACCACCCCCAGCACGACCCCCTACACTGCACGAACACCACTGCACCGCCCTAAACCCTGAAACACTACCCCCAGCAAGACCCCCTACACTGCCCGAACACCACTGCACTGCCCTAAACCCTGAAACATCACCCCCAGCAAGACCCCCTACACTGCCCGAACACCACTGCCCTAAACCCTGAAACACCACCCCCAGCAAGACCCCCTACACTGCCCGAACACCACTGCACTGCCCTAAACCGTGAAACATCACCCCCAGCAAGACCCCTACACTGCCCGAACACCACTGACCTAAACCCTGAAACACCACCCCCAGCACGACCCCCTACACTGCCCGAACACCACTGCACTGCCCTAAACCCTGAAACACTACCCCCAGCATGACCCCCTACACTGCCCGAACACCACTGCTCTGCCCAAAACCCTGAAACACCAGCCCCAGCACGACCCCCTACACTGCCCGAACACCACTGCACTGCCCTAAACCTTGAAACACCAGCCCCTGCACGACCCCCTACACTGCCCGAACACCACTGCACTACCCTAAACCCTGAAACATCACCCCCAGCACAACCCCCTACAGTGCCCGAGCACCACTGCACTGCCCTAAACCCTGAAACACCAGCCCCAGCATGACCCCCCTACACTGCCCGAACACCACTGCACTGCCCTAAACCCTGAAACACCAGCCCCAGCACGAGCCCTACACTGCCCGAACACCACTGCACTGCCCTAAACCCTGAAACACCAGCCCCAGCACCACCCCCTACAATGCCCGAACACCACTGTACTGCCCTAAACCCTGAAACACCACCCCCTGCACTGCCCCCTACGCTGCCCGAACACCACTGCACTGCCCTAAACCCTGAAACACCACCCCCTGCACGACCCCCTACACTGCCCGAACACCACTGCACTGCCCTAAACCCTGAAACACCACCCCCTGCACCACCCCCTACACTGCCCGAACACCACTGCACTGCCCTAAACCCTGAAACACCACCCCCTGCACCGCCCCCTACACTGCCCGAACACCACTGCACTGCCCTAAACCCTGAAACACCACCCCCAGCATGACCCCCTTTACTGCTCGAACACCACTGCACTGCCCCAAACCCTGAAACATCACCCCCAGCATGACCCCCTACACTGCCCGAACACCACTGCCCTAAACCCTGAAACACCACCCCTGCATGACCCCCTACACTGCCCGAACACCACTGCACTGCCCTAAACCCTGAAACACCACCCCCTGCACAACCCCCTACACTGCTCGAACACTACTGCACTGCCCTAAACCCAGAAACACCATCCCCAGCATGACCCCCTATACTGCACGAACACCACTGCACTGCCCTAAACCCTGAAACACTACCCCCAGCACGACCCCATACACTGCCCGAACACCACTGCACTGCCCTAAACCATGAAACACCAGCCTCAGCACGACCCCCTACACTGCCTGAACACCACTGCACTGCCCTGAACCCTGAAACACCAGCCCCAGCACAACACCCTACACTGCCCGAACACCACTGCACTGCCCTAAACCCTGAAACACCACCCCGTGCATGACCCCCTACACTGCCCGAACACCACTGAACTGCCCTAAACGCTGAAACACCACCCCCAGCGTGACCCCCTACACTGCCCGAACACCACTGCACTGCCCTAAACCCTGAAACACCACCCCCTGCACAACCCCCTACACTGCTCGAACACTACTGCACTGCCCTAAACCCAGAAACACCACCCCCAGCACAACCCCCTACACTGCACGAACACCACTGCACCGCCCTAAACCCTGAAACACTACCCCCAGCAAGACCCCCTACACTGCCCGAACACCACTGCCCTAAACCCTGAAACATCACCCCAGCAAGACCCCCTACACTGCCCGAACACCACTGCCCTAAACCCTGAAACACCACCCCCAGCAAGACCCCATACACTGCCCAAACACCTCTGCACTGCCCTAAACCCTGAAACACCACCCCCAGCAAGACCACCTACACTGCCCGAACACCACTGCACTGCCCTAAACCCTGAAACACCCCCCCCAGCACGACCCCCTACACTGCCCGAACACCACTGCTCTGCCCAAAACCCTGAAACACCAGCCGCAGCACGACCCCCTACACTGCCCGAACACCACTGCACTGCCCTAAACCCTGAAACACCAGCCCCAGCACGACCCCCTACACTGCCCGAACACCACTGCACTGCCCTAAACTCTGAAACACCACCCCCAGCACGACCCCCTACACTGCCCGAACACCACTGCACTGCCCTAAACCCTGAAACACCACCCCAGCACGACCCCCTACACTGCCCGAACACCACTGCACTAAACCCTGAAACACCACCCCTGCACAACCCCCTACACTGCCGGAACACCACTGCACTGCCCTAAACCCTGAAACACCAGCCCCAGCACGAGCCCCTACACTGCCCGAACACCACTGCACTGCCCTAAACCCTGAAACACCAGCCCCAGCACGACCCCCTACACTGCCCGAACACCACTGCACTAAACCCTGAAACACCACCCCTGCACAACCCCCTACACTGCCTGAATACCACTGCACTGCCCTGAACCCTGAAACACCAGCCCCAGCACAACACCCTACACTGCCCGAACACCACTGCACTGCCCTAAACCCTGAAACACCACCCCGTCCATGACCCCCTACACTGCCCGAACACCACTGAACTGCCCTAAACCCTGAAACACCACCCCCAGCGTGACCCCCTACACTGCCCGAACACCACTGCCCTAAACCCTGAAACACCACCCCCTGCACAACCCCCTACACTGCGCGAACACTACTGCACTGCCCTAAACCCAGAAACACCATCCCCAGCACGACCCCCTATACTGCACGAACACCACTGCACTGCCCTAAACCCTGAAACACTACCCCCAGCAAGACCCCCTACACTGCCCGAACACCACTGCACTGCCCTAAACCCTGAAACATCACCCCCAGTAAGACCCCCTACACTGCCCGAACACCACTGCCCTAAACCCTGAAACACCACCCCCAGCAAGACCCCCTACACTGCCCGAACACCACTGCACTGCCCTAAACCCTGAAACACCAGCCCCAGCACGACCCCCTACACTGCCCGAACACCACTGCACTGCCCTAAACCCTGAAACACCACCCCCTGCACGACCACCTACACTGCCCGAAGCCCACTGTACTGCCCTAAACCCTGAAACCCCACCCCCAGCATGACCCCCTACACTGCCAGAACACCACTGCACTGCCCTAAACCCTGAAACACCACCCCCTGCACGACCCCCTACACTGCACGAACACTACTGCACTGCCCTAAACCCTGAAACACCACCCCCAGCACAACCCCCTACACTGCACGAACACCACTGCACCGCCCTAAACCCTGAAACACTACCCCCAGCAAGACCCCCTACACTGCCCGAACACCACTGCACTGCCCTAAACCCTGAAACATCACCCCCAGCAAGACCCCTACACTGCCCGAACACCACTGCCCTAAACCCTGAAACACCACCCCCAGCAAGACCCCCTACACTGCCCGAACACCACTGCACTGCCCTAAACCCTGAAACACCACCCCCAGCACGACCCCCTACACTGCCCGAACACCACTGCTCTGCCCAAAACCCTGAAACACCAGCCCCAGCACGACCCCCTACACTGCCCGAACACCACTGCACTGCCCTAAACCCTGAAACACCAGCCCCAGCACGACCCCCTACACTGCCCGAACACCACTGCACTGCCCTAAACCCTGAAACACCACCCCCAGCACGACCCCCTACACTGCCCGAACACCACTGCACTGCCCTAAACCCTGAAACACCACCCCAGCACGACCCCCTACACTGCCCGAACACCACTGCACTAAACCCTGAAACACCACCCCCTGCACAACCCCCTACACTGCCAGAACACCACTGCACTGCCCTAAACCCTGAAACACCACCCCCAGCACGACCCCCTACACTGCCCTAACACCACTGCACTGCCATAAACCCTGAAACATCACCCCCAGCACAACCCCCTACACTGCCTGAGCACCATTGCTCTGCCCTAAACCCTGAAACACTAGACCCAGCACGACCCCCTACACTGCCCGAACACCACTGCACTGCCCTAAACCCTGAAACACCAGCCCCAGCAAGACCCCCTACACTGCCCGAACACCACTGCACTGCCCTAAACCCTGAAACAGCAGCCCCAGCATGACCCCCTACACTGCCCAAACACCACTGCACTGCCCTAAACCCTGAAACACCAGCCCCAGCACGAGCCCCTACACTGCCCGAACACCACTGCACTGCCCTAAACCCTGAAACACCAGCCCCAGCACCACCCCCTACAATGCCCGAACACCACTGTACTGCCCTAAACCCTGAAACACCACCCCCTGCACCGCCCCCTACACTGCCCGAACACCACTGCACTGCCCTAAACCCTGAAACACCACCCCCTGCACGACCCCCTACACTGCCCAAACACCACTGCACTGCCCTAAACCCTGAAACACCACCCCCTGCACCACCCCCTACACTGCCCGAACACCACTGCACTGCCCTATCCCTGAAACACCACCCCCTGCACCGCCCCCTACTCTGCCCGAACACCACTGCACTACCCTAAACCCCGAAACACCACCCCCAGCATGACCCCCTTTACTGCTCGAACACCACTGCACTGCCCCAAACCCTGAAACATCACCCCCAGCATGACCCCCTACACTGCCCGAACACCACTGCCCTAAACCCTGAAACACCACCCCTGCACGACCCCCTACACTGCCCGAACACCACTGCACTGCCCTAAACCCTGAAACACCACCCCCTGCACGACCCCCTACACTGCCCGAACACCACTGCACTGCCCTAAACCCTGAAACACCACCCCCAGCACGACCCCTACACTGCCCGAACACCACTGCACTGCCCTAAACCCTAGAACACTACCCCCAGCATGACCCCCTACACTACCCGAACACCACTGCACTACCCTAAACCCTAAAATACTCCCCCCAGCACGACCCCCTACACTACCCGAACATGACTGCACTGCCCTAAACCCTGAAACACCACCCCTCAGCACGACACCCTACACTGCCCGAACACCACTGCACTGCCCTAAACCCTGAAACACCACCCCAGCACGACCCCCTACACTGCCCGAACACCACTGCACTAAACCCTGAAACACCACCCCCTGCACGACCCCTACACTGCCGGAACACCACTGCACTGCCCTAAACCCTGAAACACCACCCCCAGCACGACCCCCTACACTGCCCTAACACCACTGCACTGCCATAAACCCTGAAACATCACCCCCAGCACAACCCCCAACACTGCCTGAGCACCATTGCTCTGCCCTAAACCCTGAAACACTAGCCCCAGCACGACCCCCTACACTGCCCGAACACCACTGCACTGCCCTAAACCCTGAAACACCACCCCCAGCACGACCCCCTACACTGCCCGAACACCACTGCACTGCCCTACACCCTGAAACACCAGCCCCAGGAAGACCCCCTACACTGCCCGAACACCACTGCATTGCCCTAGACTCTGAAACACCAGCCCCAGCAAGACCCCTACACTGCCCGAACACCACTGCATTGCCCTAGACTCTGAAACACCAGCCCCAGCAAGACCCCCTACACTGCCCGAACACCACTGCACTGCCCTAAACCCTGAAACACCAGCCCCAGCATGACCCCCTACACTGCCCGAACACCACTGCACTACCCTAAACCCTGAAATACCAGCCCCAGCACGACCCCCTACACTGCCCGAACACCACTGCACTTCCCTAAACCCTGAAACACCACCCCCAGCATGACCCCCTTTACTGCTCGAACACCACTGCACTGCCCCAAACCCTGAAACACCACCCCCAGCATGACCCCCTACACTGCCCGAACACCACTGCCCTAAACCCTGAAACACCACCCCTGCACGACCCCCTACACTGCCCGAACACCACTGCACTGCCCTAAACCCTGAAACACCACCCCCTGCACGACCCCCTACACTGCCCGAACACCACTGCACTGCCCTAAACCCTGAAACACCACCCCCAGCACGACCCCCTACACTGCCCGAACACCACTGCACTGCCCTAAACCCTAAAACACCACCCCCAGCATGACCCCCTACACTGCCCGAACACCACTGCACTGCCCTAAACCCTAGAACACTACCCCCAGCATGACCCCCTACACTACCCGAACACCACTGCACTACCCTAAACCCTAAAATACTCCTCCCAGCACGACCCCCTACACTACCCGAACACGACTGCGCTGCCCTAAACCCTAAAACACTCCCCCAGCACGACCCCCTACACTGCCCAAACACTACTGCACTGCCCTAAACCCTGAAACACCACCCCTCAGCACGACACCCTACACTGCCCGAACACCACTGCACTGCCCTAAACCCTGAAACACCACCCCAGCACGACCCCCTACACTGCCCGAACACCACTGCACTAAACCCTGAAACACCACCCCCAGCACGACCCCCTACACTGCCGGAACACCACTGCACTGCCCTAAACCCTGAAACACCACCCCCAGCACGACCCCCTACACTGCCCTAACACCACTGCACTGCCATAAACCCTGAAACATCACCCCCAGCACAACCCCCAACACTGCCTGAGCACCATTGCTCTGCCCTAAACCCTGAAACACTAGCCCCAGCACGAGCCCCCTACACTGCCCGAACACCACTGCACTGCCCTAAACCCTGAAACACCACCCCTAGCACGACCCCCTACACTGCCCGAACACCACTGCACTGCCCTAAACCCTGAAACACCAGCCCCAGGAAGACCCCCTACACTGCCCGCACACCACTGCATTGCCCTAGACTCTGAAACACCAGCCCCAGCAAGACCCCCTACACTGCCCGAACACCACTGCACTGCCCTAAACCCTGAAACACCAGCCCCAGCATGACCCCCTACACTGCCCGAACACCACTGCACTACCCTAAACCCTGAAACACCAGCCCCAGCACGACCCCCTACACTGCCCGAACACCACTGCACTGCCCTAAACCATGAAACACCAGCCCCAGCACGACCCCCTACACTGCCCGAACACCACTGCACTGCCCTAAACCCTGAAACACCAGCCCCAGCACCACCCCCTACAATGCCCAAACACCACTGTACTGCCCTAAACCCTGAAACACCACCCCCTGCACCGCCCCCTACACTGCCCGAACACCACTGCACTGCCCTAAACCCTGAAACACCACCCCTGCATGACCCCCTACACTGCCCGAACACCACTGCACTAAACCCTGAAACACCACCCCCTGCACCACCCCTACACTGCCCGAACACCACTGCACTGCCCTAAACCCTGAAACACCACCCCCTGCACCGCCCCCTATACTGCCCGAACACCACTGCACTGCCCTGAACCCTGAAACACCACCCCCAGCATGACCCCTTTACTGCTTGAACACCACTGCACTGCCCCAAACCCTGAAACACCACCCCCAGCATGACCCCCTACACTGCCCGAACACCACTGCCCTAAACCCTGAAACACCACCCCTGCACGACCCCCTACACTGCCCGAACACCACTGCACTGCCCTAAACCCTGAAACACCACCCCCTGCACGACCCCCTACACTGCCCGAACACCACTGCACTGCCCTAAACCCTGAAACACCACCCCCAGCACGACCCCCTACACTGCCCGAACACCACTGCACTGCCCTAAACCCTAAAACACCACCCCCAGCACGACCCCCTACACTGCCCGAACACCACTGCACTGCCCTAAACCCTAGAACACTACCCCCAGCATGACCCCCTACACTACCCGAACACCACTGCACTACCCTAAACCCTAAAATACTCCCCCCAGCACGACCCCCTACACTACCCAAACACGACTGCACTGCCCTAAACCCTAAAACACTCCCCCCAGCACGACCCCCTACACTACCCGAACACCACTGCACTGCCCTAAACCCTAAAACACTCCCCCAGCACGACCCCCTACACTACCTAAACACCACTGCACTGCCCTAAACTCTAAAACACTACCCCCGCATGACCCCCTACACTACCCAAATACCAATGCACTACCCTAATCCCTAAAACACTACCCCCAGCAGTATCCCCTACACTACCCAAACACCACTGCACTACTCTAAACCCTAAAACCCTAAAACACTAACCCCAGCACGACCCCCTACACTACCCAAACACCACTGTACTACCCTAAACCCTAAAATACTCCCCCAGCACGACTCCCTACACTACCCAAACACCACTGCACTACCCTAAACCCTAAATCTACCCCCAGCATGACCCCCTACACTACACAAACACCACTGCACTACCCTAAAACACTACCCCCAGCATGACCCCCTACACTACCCGAACACCACTGCACTACCCTAAACCCTAAAATACTCCCCCCAGCACGACCCCCTACACTACCCGAACACGACTGCGCTGCCCTAAACCCTAAAACACTCCCCCAGCACGACCCCCTACACTGCCCAAACACTACTGCACTGCCCTAAACCCTGAAACACCACCCCTCAGCACGACACCCTACACTGCCCGAACACCACTGCACTGCCCTAAACCCTGAAACACCACCCCAGCACGACCCCCTACACTGCCCGAACACCACTGCACTAAACCCTGAAACACCACCCCCAGCACGACCCCCTACACTGCCGGAACACCACTGCACTGCCCTAAACCCTGAAACACCACCCCCAGCACGACCCCCTACACTGCCCTAACACCACTGCACTGCCATAAACCCTGAAACATCACCCCCAGCACAACCCCCAACACTGCCTGAGCACCATTGCTCTGCCCTAAACCCTGAAACACTAGCCCCAGCACGACCCCCTACACTGCCCGAACACCACTGCACTGCCCTAAACCCTGAAACACCACCCCCAGCACGACCCCTACACTGCCCGAACACCACTGCACTGCCCTAAACCCTGAAACACCAGCCCCAGGAAGACCCCCTACACTGCCCGAACACCACTGCATTGCCCTAGACTCTGAAACACCAGCCCCAGCAAGACCCCCTACACTGCCCGAACACCACTGCACTGCCCTAAACCCTGAAACACCAGCCCCAGCATGACCCCCTACACTGCCCGAACACCACTGCACTACCCTAAACCCTGAAACACCAGCCCCAGCACGACCCCCTACACTGCCCGAACACCACTGCACTGCCCTAAACCATGAAACACCAGCCCCAGCACGACCCCCTACACTGCCCGAATACCACTGCACTGCCCTAAACCCTGAAACACCAGCCCCAGCACCACCCCCTACAATGCCCAAACACCACTGTACTGCCCTAAACCCTGAAACACCACCCCCTGCACCGCCCCCTACACTGCCCGAACACCACTGCACTGCCCTAAACCCTGAAACACCACCCCCTGCATGACCCCCTACACTGCCCGAACACCACTGCACTAAACCCTGAAACACCACCCCCTGCACCACCCCCTACACTGCCCGAACACCACTGCACTGCCCTAAACCCTGAAACACCACCCCCTGCACCGCCCCCTATACTGCCCGAACACCACTGCACTGCCCTGAACCCTGAAACACCACCCCCAGCATGACCCCCTTTACTGCTTGAACACCACTGCACTGCCCCAAACCCTGAAACACCACCCCCAGCATGACCCCCTACACTGCCCGAACACCACTGCCCTAAACCCTGAAACACCACCCCTGCACGACCCCCTACACTGCCCGAACACCACTGCACTGCCCTAAACCCTGAAACACCACCCCCTGCACGACCCCCTACACTGCCCGAACACCACTGCACTGCCCTAAACCCTGAAACACCACCCCCAGCACGACCCCCTACACTGCCCGAACACCACTGCACTGCCCTAAACCCTAAAACACCACCCCCAGCACGACCCCCTACACTGCCCGAACACCACTGCACTGCCCTAAACCCTAGAACACTACCCCCAGCATGACCCCCTACACTACCCGAACACCACTGCACTACCCTAAACCCTAAAATACTCCCCCAGCACGACCCCCTACACTACCCAAACACGACTGCACTGCCCTAAACCCTAAAACACTCCCCCAGCACGACCCCCTACACTACCCGAACACCACTGCACTGCCCTAAACCCTAAAACACTCCCCCAGCACGACCCCCTACACTACCTAAACACCACTGCACTGCCCTAAACTCTAAAACACTACCCCCGCATGACCCCCTACACTACCCAAATACCAATGCACTACCCTAATCCCTAAAACACTACCCCCAGCAGTATCCCCTACACTACCCAAACACCACTGCACTACTCTAAACCCTAAAACCCTAAAACACTAACCCCAGCACGACCCCCTACACTACCCAAACACCACTGTACTACCCTAAACCCTAAAATACTCCCCCAGCACGACTCCCTACACTACCCAAACACCACTGCACTACCCTAAACCCTAAATCTACCCCCAGCATGACCCCCTACACTACACAAACACCACTGCACTACCCTAAAACACTACCCCCAGCACGACCCTCTTCACTACCTAAACACAACTGCACAATTTGTTACAGGCGTTGCAACGCAGGCCTGTGGTGCTTACTGGAAGTACCTGGTGGGCTAGTTGGGCCCCAGGGACTCTCAGGATTCAAGGTGACCTAATCCCCCAACTTAAAACGCGCCACGGGGCACGTTTGCACAGTGGTGAAGGGAGGGGTGCGGCCTCAGGTGACATGTGCGCAAACACGCCCTGTGGTGCGTTTTAAGTTGGGGAGTTAATTCCCTTTGAATCCTATGGGCCAACTAGCCCACCAGGTACCTTCAGTAAGCACAACAGAGTTGCGTTGCAGAGAGGTGAAAAAGGTGCGTGGCCTCGGAACGCCTCTCTGCAACTCAGCTCTGTGGTCCTAACTGTAGGTACCTGGGGGCTAGTTGGGCCTCAGGGACCCTCAGGATTCAAGGAGACTTAATCCCGCAACTTAAAACGCGCCACGGGGCGCGCTTGCACAAATGTCACCTCAGGCCCCCTCCCTTCACCACTGTGCAAACGCGCACTGGCTCTGGTTAGTCAGAGTCAGTTACCACCAGTACCCGTCTGAAAAAGTTGTGGGCACAGGATGATTTTGCAACAAGGCCTCTTTCTGCTCCTCTGTTGGTTCTTTCTGCACATCTTTTGCTTCTTTCTGTGCGTTTTTTCTTCTTTCTTCACATGTCCTACCTCTGTTGGCATAGTTAGAAACTAGCATTTAAAAAACCTTTGAAATTCACTTAAAAAATCATAGGTTTCAGGCACGTTATAGTTAGAAATTAGCATTTAAAAAACCTTTGAAATTCACTGAAAAAACCATAGGTTTCAGGCACGTTATAGTTAGAAATTAGCATTTAAAAAACCTTTGAAATTCACTGAAAAAACCATAGGTTTCAGACACGTTATAGTTAGAAATTAGCATTTAAAAACCTTTGAAATTCACTGAAAAAAACATAGGTTTTAGGGACAGTTATAGTTAGTTGGACATTGCACTCGTACAAAACCCGTGAAATTCCCCTGTTATAGTTAGTTCAGCTAACTATAACTCGCGCCCGCAATGCACTGCTGATGACGTCACATATTACATCACTCATGACATGGTCAGTGACATCACTGATGACATCACTGATGACATCTCAAATGACATCCATGTGATAATTTCATGCATCTTCTCAAACCCTAATATAACTTTTGATACACCCACTCTAAATTACAGACTGCCATTCTCAAAACCATAGACACTCCAACACCAAAAACTACATACCCACTCACTGATTCTTAGGTCTACACACACATCCACTCACTCACCTGTACAGTCACTCATACTTACAGTCACTCAGTACAGGACTATCATATGCACTCATATACCTATATAAACACTCACACACCGCCACTCATCCATAAAGGTACTCACACACCTAGTCAGTCATGCAAAAAATTAATCACACACCCATTTACTCACCTATACAGTTATACACACACCAGCTCACTTACTCATACAAATACTAGCACATTCTTACGCTCTTATACAATAACTGATACAAGCACACACGCATCCATACAGCCACTCTCACAATAACACACTCTCACTTATAGCCATTTAAATACTCTAACACACATATATACTGCCTTTTGCATATGTAGTTACTCGCACATGTACCACTGAGATATACATTCACTCACTAACACACCCATACACACACTCACCCACCCAAGCAGTCCATCACAGATGCACTCTTGAAATCATGCACCCAGTGAATCACCCACTCACACATCTATGTATAGAGTCACACACACCCCACCCACACAAACACTCAGGCAGCCATACAGATACTCAGAGAACCAATCAATAACCCATATAGACACTCATGTAGCTATTCGCAAATCCATGCATCCACTTACACACCAACAAACAGACGGATACAGACATTCACACAGTTTAGTCACTAACCCATGCATTCAGTAAGATACGTTTAATCACTCACTTGTAGAGTCAGTCACTCACGTACTAAATCATCTATTCAGACACTTATACACCCACTCATTCTTCAATACGCCTTTCCCTATATATATTAAACATATTTAAACTTTACAGAAACACACAGTCACTGGATGATGTCATCAGTGATGTCATAAGTGATGTCATTTGAGATGTCATCAGTGATGTCATCAGTGATGTCACTGACCATGTCATGAGTGATGTAATATGTGACGTCATCAGCAGTGCATTGCGGGGGCGCGAGTTATAGTTAGCTGAACTAACTATAACAGGGGAATTTCACGGGTTTTGTACGAGTGCAATGTCCAACTAACTATAACTGTCCCTAAAACCTATGTTTTTTTCAGTGAATTTCAAAGGTTTTTTAAATGCTAATTTCTAACTATAACGTGTCTGAAACCTATGGTTTTTTCAGTGAATATATATATGTATATATATATATCTATGTATATATATCCTGCTTTTACTGTCTGATGTACTTTATATGGTGTCTTAATTTCCTTTACTGTTATTAGTACTATAAGATATGGCTATCACAGGAAGCAGCTAAAAGTATAGTATTACTAAAGATATAATTACTTGGCTTGTCGGAGCATCGGGAGAATCGCTAGTCAAGATTTGACAACTTCTGAAGATTGCTTGGCAGGCTGGGAGAGCCAGAAAGCATTTTTCAATCCTAACAGATGACTGACGGTGCCAAGCCCAGCCCATCATCACCAAATTTACCAATGAGCCATTCTGCTTCTTAATAAATTAACACTTTCTAGTGCTCCACCCCTACGTTAAGTAAATTAATGACCTTTTCTATTGTTGCCCTTATAAACCGAACATTCTTGAAGCATTTACAACTGGGATGCTCGTAGAAACAGAACTGCAGTGGTAGTGGCGCAAATAGGATCTGTCGCTAGACAACGCCTGAAAATGACGAAGTTTGGCCTAAATCAGAGAAATTGAGGTAGTTGTTTCTAGAATAACACAAGATGTGTATTTGTAAGCCTGTTGGGTATATTGGCGCTGATAGATGCGTATTGTTATCTAACTCAATGGTTCTCATTTTATTCACCTCAGGACATTGAAATAATAAGTGGACCCACCAGTATTTGAACCTGTGACAATGAGGTCATACACAGATTTGTGTATGGAATCCTTCAAGTGATCCATTAGCCCCGTAAGACATCAGACCTAGTTAGGTGGGCCTTTTCCCTGAAACCCTATTTCTCAAGTCCAGCTATGGTAAATGTACACATATCCAGATGACCCAAGTGCAGTGCTTAATTTGAGCCGGTGGTTGCCCAGTGGGGCCCACCGGAACTTATCTTTGGGGACCAGCACTTATTTTTCGAATCAGAGAGCAAGAGAGGGAAAAAAACACTAATCAGAAAAACAGAGAGGAGAAAAAAAATGTTGCAAAGGGAGAAAGCAGGAACATGCAAGAGTGAGATAAGGGGTCAGGGAGTGTCTGGTAGCGTATTAAAAAGACATGAGAGGAATTTAAGACTATCAGCTATGGTATTCAGCACACTGACATTTAATTACCCCAGCTGAAGGCATATGTTTAGATCTTCAGGCACTGACACTTTTTCTTTTACAAATAAAGCACTGCCCAAGGGCTGTATTATCAAAACTGCCCAATGCGTAACTGGCTTGTGTGTCTGCTTTCTGGGCCCCTGGGGCGATTTGTATTGCAGAAGGGGAGACAGATGTGTGTGTGGCCCTTTCTGTAATAAAAACCTTGCTGGTGCACATGTAGAATTGGCATGTTTCTAAGGGGGCATGCTCTCATTTACATGGAAAACGCAGAACAAAAGGTCCTATGGGACTCATTCAATTATATAAAAAAATCCAAACCACTCTGTGGTACGTATAAGTATAATACAAATGGTATAAATTATCTAAATGATTAGTTAAAAACTGAATCAATCACTACTAGAAGCAAAACAATTACATCATTTCCTTTTTTAGGGATACATATTTTTGTCCCATCAAAACATGAATAAATGGTGCTAAAAAGTGAGCAATATAGTGTGTGTGTGTATATATATATATATATATATATATATATATATATAGGACTGTTGTAACTTTTGCGCATCTAGTAGTGATTGATTACATTTTGAACTAATCATTTACATAATATGTACCACAAAGTGGTTTGGATGGTGCATACAATTGAATGAGTCCCGTAGGACCTTTTGTTCCTCATTTCACAATTACACTGGTTCATTTAGGTTGCAGAATTGTCCTAGTGCATTTAGTATGGTCTCATTTCCTTGGGGCATGACCTCATCCAAATAAGGAAACACTTTGACTTTGCTCCCGTACTGTATTACAGACACAGTCACACAGGCAAAGAGGCCACGAGGAGGCACACTGATTATGCACCACATAGAGGTGATGCACAGTGACTGCTATCCCTGAGAATGCCCATGTGGAGGGAGTAAAGGGGATCCCATGATCTGCCAGACATCCCCTTGCAGGCAGATGCAGTCACTCACTGCATCCGCCTGCAAGAGGAGCTCTGCCCCCCCTTTCACACACAGATCAGGTTACTACCTGCACAGTGAAAACTGGACTGGTAGTTTCAGAGACAGCCAGTCCACCTTTCATTAATGCACTGCCCTTAAGTCACACGTGTTTGTGGCTGCGTTGAGGGGCAGCACATTCAATGTGATAGTGTGTAATGACGCTGTTTGTGCTGGTGCACAAAGTTAAAGGTATGCTGCAGTGCAGACCAGGGCAATGAAACATACCTATAATTTGGCAGAGATATTCTGATATCAGATTGCGTCTTGGGATGTATTTAGTAAATATTTTAAGTTAGTCAGAGCTCCTATCTGACACAGCTTGGTGTGCCAGACATACAATTTTAAGCTGCACCGTGGCAGCCACTGACAGACAGTGGTGGCTTTTCTGTAGGCCAAATGTGTGGTCTGTCTAGCTGACACATCACACTAGCCCATCAGACACATTCTGAGCCTTCTGTAGAAGATGCACCTTGCAGCATTTACAACTGTTCTTCTGACGCTTGCAGGAGAAAAAAGAACTGCAATGGCATTGGAGCAAACAGGATCTTCTTCAGACATTGACAGTTTGACCTAATCAGAGAAACTGATGTAGTTGTTTCTAGAATAACACAGGCTGAGTATTTGTTACCCTGTGGGGTATAATGTCACAGGCTGAAACAGACTGGTATACAGCCTAGTGCAAAGGTCTGTGCTGGAATTCCCTAGGGCATCACCACCAAGGGCATGATTTAGGATGAAATTCAATTCATGATGCACCCAAGGAACGCTCACTCTCTGAGATTCTTTATATTTTGTTTTAGAGGATGAGGACATGGAAATAAAACCTGGTTTTTCCAGGTTTAGCCAACTCGAGACCATCTACTATATAAAAGCAGAATACACCATTTGACAACGTCACATTCTTCTGACTCACAAGAATTAGTCTGCATCCGGGGCACTACCACATTTTCTATTACCTTATTTGAAAACAGGAGAAATGTGATTGGACGAAAGTGAGCAAGCACCCTTGCTTTTGGCTTTTTTTAGTAATGGTTTTTCAACACTGACCTTAAATTATATGGGTATATGCTGGAAATACTGAGGGCCTAATTTATGAGGTTTTGGCGCTGGGCAGCGCCGCAAAGAATCTTGCTGCGTTGCCCTGTGTTAAAATAAAAGTGCAGGATGGTCCGTATCTATGAGATACAGCACATTCCTGTCCTTTTCCCCTGTGATGGCGCACCATGGGCAGTCATGCGCCAGCGCAGGCACCCTTGCGCCATGGTGCAAGGGTGCCTGCGTTGCGGGGCACCTTTCTGCACAAAATCAATCAATTGAGACGATTTCCTCTTTCTATGTGTGCTGCATTTCTGCAGCACACATAGAAAGAGGAGTTTCTCCTTGTTGCACCTCTCTAACGTTAGAATCTGACGCATTCCCAGGTTTTCGATTCCTCATAAATCTGGGAATGCTTCAGATTCCATGGGTGTTGCACCCACTGCAACACCCATGGAATGCCCCTTTCATGCAGTGTTCTGTGTGAAAGGAGCACATATTTACAAGACCATGTTTTGCCACGTAAAGTGGCTTTGTAAATATGCTGCGGCACATTGCGCCACCGGAGCGTCGGAAAAGGGACACTCCGGCGACGCAAAAGTGCCGCAAGAGGCCTTGTAAATGAGGCCCTGGGTCCCGAATATGACGGGCCAGAATATTGTTACAACAATTTCAAGGGAGAAAATATCAAAATGTACGTTTCTATACATTTTCTGTGCCTAGCTCCACATATATGTACCATGGTGATGTTTATATATATCTTCATGGTAAACAGATGTGGTAAATCCTTACCGCCTTCTGTACACTTACCTTTTGAAATTGTGTCCCTCGATATTATTGTAATGAAATTCTGTCCCATGAATATTCGGGATTTGATATTCCTTACTACAATCCTCACTGACGGATTAACTAAAGATGTACTTGAAGATCTGACACATGGGGTGGTACAGGCTTGTGTAAATCAAGAATATGGTCGAAAGGGGCCTTGGTCAGTTTTATTGCTGTCAACAGTAATAGGAAGGATGGACCATTAGAAAATTCGGTATACTTCTCCAGGCTAACCACATCAGGTTTGGAAATCTAAACATACAGGAACTGGGAGACAGAAATACATTTTGAAGGGGATTTCACATTTGAGGTGGCACTCAGTTTTACATATGTTGGGAAATTATTCAAAATTTTTGAAGTTCTAAAGAATCGAAAAAGCATTTACAAGACCTGCCTAACCTGGTTTCTAAAGAATGCATGATCTGTGTAACTTCCTGGGTAGCTTTGGCATGAGTGCCTTTTGAGTGCCAAGCCTGTGATGTCTGTTTCTTCTTAGGGATAATGATGCGGCCTAAGATCAGAGTCTGTTGATTTGTGTGCCCTGAAGAACAGCCTGACTGGATGCCGCCTTATACTGCCAGTGTATCCTGAATGCCGCTGCCGGTAGTCAGATCATGTGGGTTAGCTTCACTAAATGAGACCTGAACCACAAATTAAGGGGAATATGTACAAGAAAGTGGCGCAGCTGCAAATTTTGCTGTGCCACACTGCGCCATTTTTAAAACGCAGGGATGCGCCATATTTACAAGAATATGGCGCACCCCTGTGTTTTCCCTAGTCCTGGCACTACAAATAGCTGCCTAGCACCAACACAACACCCTTGCACCATAGTGCAAGTGTGCCTGTGTTGCAGGGATGATTGTTTATGTGCAGGAAGGTGTACCTTCCTGCACATAAACAGTCATTAATGGTGATTTGCTACTTCTATGTGTGCTGCATTCTACAGCACATGTAGAAGTAGCAGATCGCCATTATTTAATGATTGTTTTTGTGAATGAAGGGACACCTTCATGCACAAAAACAATCATTAATGGCGTTTTTTTCTTTCTATGTGTACTGCAGAATGCCTCAGTTCCTTGTAAATCTGGGGCAGCATCAAAAAACAATGGGTGTTGCGGTGGAAAACCCAAAGCAACACCCATTGCACGCCCCTGCGTGAAAGGGTACCAGATTTACAAAGTGGCATTAAGCCACAAAAAGTGGCCTAACGCCACTTTGTAAATATGGAGCAGGGCATCGCTCCACAGGAACGTCGGTAAAAGTGAAGTTCCGGTGGCACCGCAATCCCCTTGTACATATGCCCCTAGGTGTATCACACGAGTTAGCCATGCCGTCTATTGCCAAAGTCTTTACGTTATGAATCACCTGAGTGGTAACAATGTTGTATAAATCCAAACCCCACATTACAGTGTAACTGGGAAGATACTTCTGCTGAGTCAGGCCTGGAGCTCTTGTGAAAAAGGCGTGAGAAAGGCAGACCACAACTCCAGATTTTTACAGGAGGCGTCGAGAAAAAGAAGTATTTTCATGCAAGGCCATTATCCCAGAAAAAAATATGAAAACAATAATTTTAAAGTCTCTTGCTGTCTATTTAAGTATATGTATAGAAGGGGTAAAAAAGTGTACCAGAGTCACGGAGAAGAAAATACTTTTCACAGACATTAAATTTCTGCAAAATGAAGAAAAAAAAAATGTGTGTTTGGTTTGTCCCCATTTTCCCATCCGTAGTATTTGAAGTGAAACCGTGTTAAAGGTGAGACAGAACACAAATCTTCACCTTTTTCACAGGACTGTTGGGGGTCGAAAGGCTTTTCTCTACTTATAACTATTTCGAATTATGACTCCAAAGAATTCAAGTAATGTTCGACACCGGGGACTACTGAAGTACATGTAGTTTTCAAAAATTGTGATAGGTGGAAAATTCTGATTTTATTCTGCCACATACCTTATTTTCATTTTTGTGCTTATAGTTTACTGATATATTTAGTTTCCAGTAAATTACAGGTAGAAGGACTATTTTTAGTTTAACCCGCAGAAAAAACAATGTACAATGAAACTGAGGCGCACATAAAACAAGATGTGTCTACTTAAATATAGTTTTTGAAATATGGTCCAAAAATAGATAGGATGTTTGACATTTGACAGCTATGTCTGGTATACGAACATTTTTGGAAAGTGATAAAAAAAAATCTGAGTTAGAATTTCTCTCATTTCAAAAAAGTTCCCATCCGTCTCTGAAAAAAAGCAATTGAACATCAGTCGGAATACACCATGAACTGCTAATCGTCTTTATAACAAACACAAAAAAAGTAAAACACAAATGCTATTCTTGTAGCTCCTTCCTATGCCACAGCTACTGTGTAGGGCTGCTAAAACTTTCACTTTTCTCTTTCTTTTATCTTTCAAACGCTTACAAATTTCGCACATCAAGAAAATTGGGAAATTTGATAAAAGCAGGCAAAGTTGTGTTTTCGTCATTTCTGATACAACTCACACGCACAGAAAGACTTCTCATCTTCAAGACAGTCAAGAAAACGGTAGAGGTCAGCAAATAGAAAACAAACGTCGATTCTCAAACCTCGAATTTGGAGGAAGTTTGAGAGTTTGTCGAGCCTAGAAATACCCACAAATAAGGGTGATTCGAGCTCGAGATTTCGTTAATCCAGGCCAGTTAGGAGCAAATTAACCATAGCCCCTTGTCAAAAATGCATTGCAATGAAAGCTTTTGCTGTGCTGTATGATTCCTCTCTATAACAATACCTCTGTGCAAAATGTTTTTGCCATCGAGGGCCTGCTTCACACTTAAGAAAACCCCAAAGTATGTACATGCTACTGGTGAGATGTGCCTACTTCAGCTTGATGCTGCCATTACATAGGGAAGTATTACTAAAATACCTTTTAATAGCTCTAATCAATGTGTTTATAAAAAAATCATGTGATTTCATGCTTGAAGTTCTCTAGAGCTCTATTTCTAGCGAGCTCTCGCCCTTTGCTTCCTCCCACCTGTTTTAATTGGTTTAACAAACAAGAAAAAAATATTAGTTTTAGTTTACTGAACACTGACTTCTAAATTACTTTTGTGTGCATTAATTCTAAATTAGTTAACACTGATGGAAACGATATACAGACTAGCAAACTGAGGTGTGTTATAAAGTGAGGCGCTACATCAGTAAACATCGTTTACAACGCATGCGATACATCGCGTGCCATTACAACGACCGCGTTGTTACATCGCAAACCATTACAACGCAAGTCGTTACAACGACTTGCTGTAGGGGGCAGAAGGTGTTGGATTTAAAATCCAACACCTTCCCTACTGTTGCACAGACTGGAGTTGAAATAGTCAATTATAATATTCCAAAATCCAGCTCGCCCCCTACAGCAAGTCGTTGTAACGACTTGCGTTGTAACGGTATGCAATGTAACAACGCGGTCGTTGTAATGACCGCGTTGTAACGTGGCCTATTCGCTACATCTTCTTCTTCCGGTACCCTTCCGGAATCCCCCTTTAAAGATCCAGTATCGACAGTTTCAAATATTCTGTGGGTTTAGGCAGGATTAAAGCAGGTACATATGGCTTAAATACTCTCACGGGTCAAATGTGCAACTCGGTTTAATGTCTTGTTACTGCTTCAGCAAAAAATGTTAGCTATGTCCCAGTGCTTAATTTGAGCCTGTGGTTTCCGGTGCTCGGCACCAGCACTTAATTGCCGGCACTTAATTGGCAGAACCTGCACTTGTGACAGCTGCCACATGGTGGCGCAGTTTGTGCAATTTAAAGATGAGCAGAAAAATAGTTGTTTGTTAATTCAATGTACATTAAAAACAGCTAATAGTTGCCACCCAAGCCATTCTTAAAGCTATGGCGGCCTCGAACAGTCTGAATTGTCACATTTGTAAGAGTGTGATGGTTCGAAGTTGTATAAGTACAGTGGCAATGTGTGGTTCAAACTGTGGTGGCCTCCTGACGAGAGCCCAGGCACTTAAGTTTTTTCCAAATTAAGCACTGCTAAGTCCTGTGTTTTACCTGCAGGTTAGCGTGGTAGTTCAGGCTGTGCAATCAATGTGGTCCAGGCTCCCACCCTTATGGCAGCTGCTTCTTCCCTGCAGGCTCTACACCCAGGGCCGGACTGGGAACACAAACCAGCCCTGGCAATTCATTCGGACTGGCCTCTGGGGGGGTTGCTAGCATGAAGCACTGCTGTTGCTTTTGTTACAGGGGGCCGATATTGCAACACTGCTGCAAAACTGGCCTCCAGTAACAACAAGCATTTGCAATGCAATAGGTCTCGCATTTGCGAGAGTATGAGCTATTGGCATTGTAAATGACCATGCCTTTTATTTATGTGTTTTGAAAACCTGAAAGTGGTGCGTAAGCATGCACTTTGAACTTCTAGTCCTTGTTTACAAGAAGCAAGGCTGGCAGTCAAAGAGGCGCAGTTACCCATTCCAAGTTGCCATTAGCTGTAGGCCTGGGTGTTTACTCTTCCTTTTGAGTTGTTGACAGTCTTTGGCATTCAACACTTTAAACACATGTATTCAAATATTTGACCTTAAGCCACATGCAAAATAAAACACTGAATACTAGACCTTTAAGCATGACTGTTGAAGATTTGGAAGTGGAATCGGGGAAAGAACATTGGATGGGCAGGGATATATATGCTGTGGATATTATCAGGGTTGTACAGTCGGTGTATAGTCCATCATGACCTACTATGAGTTAACAGATACACAAGTAAAGCGTAGCAGAAAGAGCGAAGCTACAAATAAAAACAGAGTTGAATTCAAAAGGTGCTAAAGAGGCATATTAAAATGATTCGGTGATGTACAGCTCTAAAGTAACTGTGCCTGCTCACCAGGTTGTACAATAAAATATTTGGGAGCGAAACTAGACCCTGGCTTAACCGCCTGCTGTCTTCATTTCAGCCAGGTCCATGATGTACTATATGAGATTTGCTCCCAGACTAGAAGTGGGCTGAGCTCATTGCTCATCTGCAGTGGAAAGGTTCATTGCCCCAGGGAGCCTGGAGTGAGTAATAATGTCAGCCTTTTCCTGCGACTATGTTTCAGAAACACTGCCGTGGCCTTTAATGTGAAATTCATACAGTGCTGATCCCGGACACTTAGGATTCCCTGGTAGTAGCAAGTTCAGACAGCATTTTTATAATTACAACACAAAAAGCAAAAAAAGACTTCAGCAATTCGGAAGTCAATAAAACATTAAATCTTATGACACTACATGAGAGGAAGCAATGCATCAAAAAATCCCAATTAAACTCTGCTATTTAATTGATTGTATATTAATGCATCCTAAGTAGTGGTACTAGAGTGTTTTGAGCCTCACAAGGGGTAGGAGAATGCTATGTAAAAACACTATTTTATATTGTGAACCTTAGCTAGGCAGCAGTGGAGCACCAGCATGGGATGTAAATATATATATTATTTAAAGAGAATGCCATTTTTAAACCTATTGTCTGGGCCAGACATCGCTCCCAAAGGGCACGTAACTATTGATATACACTTATTGTATGACGGTGGAATTTTAAGTGTTGCTTTTCTAAAGCTACACAGTATTCTATTATGACAACTGCATCTCATGTAAAGAGAACATCGGGCGAATTCCTCTCAGAGAAACATGTGCAAGAGCACATAATGAGACCTGGTTCTGATGGTCACTTTTAAACAGCCAAACAACAACAACACAGGCCATCCATCGCAAGTTATAAAGTGGAGACCAAAAACTGTGCACATGAAATATGCACGCTTCGGCCAGATTACACTTGGGTGCTTCAAAGCCTCTGGGATGAACTTTAAAACTCAACAAGAGGCATTTGGAACAAAGCAGATACTGTGCGTGCTTTCTGAGCCGTGGCTCCACCCAATCGATATTTTGGTGAGTTTAAATAATATGAGAAGACGTCTGGAGACGGCCCCATCATATCCCTGCTATTTTCACATATGAACAAACAGTGGACACAACTTCACGTGGCAATCCCCACCCTTGCAACACATAACCCATCAATTATATGTCCACTAACCACTCCTAGTAGAACAAGCAGGATTAGCCTAGGAAAGACGGCCAAACATGCGCGAATCCTACCAAAAGAAGCCCAATGCTGGGTAAAGGCATGGAGACTAAATAAAAGTAGCGAAGACTGTTGGAGTATTGTTGAATCTCCATAGCACCAAGAGATATAGTTACAAACAGTAGGTAAAAAATTTAATATTAACAAAGCGAACAAGATGTCTGCCACTGTGCTCTTACACCATACCAAATACCTCTACAAGCCTTTGCAAAACTACTGTGGAAAGTAAAGACGTGCATAGAATTTCAAAACTTGTAAAGACAATGTATATGTATTACCAATAAACAAAACAAAGAAGCGAGCAAATCATTGTGTACATGACTGCAACCATAATAAGTTTACTGCTGTGTTTCTGAGGGAGGAAGGAGTGTGGGAAATGTTCTTCACCGCAGCAGAGCGACTTGAATGCACCACTAGCCATCTAATCCAAAACAGGCAGGATTAGCCTTGGAAAGACGCCCAAACGTGCGCGAGTCCTACCAAAAGAAGCCAAACACTGGGTAAATACAAGCAGCGACCAGCTGTAATTGGCCGTTGCGCCCGAGCCTTGCAGGGAAGTGGCGTTTGGCCAAAGCAAACTAATTAGCTGGCAGCAAATAAACGCAACACTGGAGTGAACCAATGGTGAGTAGGAGGCGGGGAAAAAATGGTGGTATGATTACAGCAGGTCTTGGAGGCAGCACATGCGCGCTGTAGCCTCGACCTAAAAACGGCCCCCACTGCTCCAAAACTGGCCCTCAAACTTCCGGCCCACCGGGAAAACGCTGCATTCCCGCTATGGCCAGTCCAGCCCTGACTGCTCCTTTCAACAAAGTCTGCAGGGGCGGCCAGTGAAGCAGATCTGGTCTTACAGTGTGCCAGTTGTAGCCTCCTAGCTGAATCCATCACTGTAGTGTCTTTCTGGCAGTTGCCGCCACCAGGCCGATCACGCAACCCACTTCAGTAGCATCACAATTTTCACTCACAATGTTCGCAGAACCAATCTCTTAAGCCCAGGCCAAACTTTCAGATGACACAGGATTCTTGTTCTGATACGGTGTGGTGCATTTCACCCTGAAACTACATCGAGAGACCGGTAGGATCCCTCCATGACACGGGTCACTACTGGCTTCGCTTTCTGGGCAAGCTAGCTTTCCCCGGGTGCTATTCATTCCAGGTGCATATTGGGCGTTCTTCCCCGATACAGTTTCTCCACCCACAGGGCCCGGCCCATTCCTTCCCTCTCTCAGAAGCCACTTTAGGCAGACCCTCAGCTCCTTGCGCATAAAGTACAGTCTTCAGATGAGATCCCCCATCTCGGGGAGAGAGTCTGTCAGGCATTCACCAACCCTGGGTGCACAGCAGCTTTTTAAGTGCTCCTCCATCCGTGGTCAAGAAGAACTTGGCACTGGAGCAAAGTGTTTGCTCTCACAGAAGGTAGCAATGGAGCTTGATGCAAGCAGAGCCCTCCAAAACATGGGCACAATGATGAGTATCTCTGCACCTGGCTGTCAACAGCTTTCCTGATACAGTAATAATTGATGGACAAATAGACAGGTCCTGCCTAGAACCTTCCTAAACAGAAACCGCAGTCCCACCGTTCACCGTTGCGATCTAGCAAATGTCAGTGCTCAGAAAGAACTAATCAGCAAGACTTTTCTAACAAGGTACTCATTCACTTTCTAAAATTAACACTTTCCGCATCATCCGGTCACAGGATTGCAGGCAATACAATTGCACTGTCTTGGGGAAGCTTTCTTCATCCTTCAACTTGTGCCATGCCTAATACCACTGACATCAAAAATGTATCCAACTGACCACAGTACACACACTGATAAAACACACGGAGTTCTACTGCCATAGATGTGCTACACTCTCACGGTACATAAATGTACTTAATGTGCAAACGGGTTGCCAGCACTAGGTTCTGAGTGTCACGAAACAGGGTGATAGGAGCACAATAGGAGCTCGTACCTTCACCTCCCCTTATCACAGCGAAAAAGGTCTGATCCCACTCGGTGATGTAACAATAGCCCCATCAGCCCCCGGGGTGCGGGGGCCCCAGATCTCCAGGGGGCCCCTCTGGCACTGTGCACGGGCGGGCCTGAGGGCTCCACACTGGGTCTGGAGCGTGGGGGTCCCCTTCATGCACTTTGGAGGGGGGCCCCCTCAAGCCTTGTTACGCCACTGATCACACTGTAGATTGAAAGAACAAGATACACTGTCACTGCCACTTTATGTGATGCACTCAGGATCTGGACGATAATCCAATGCTCACTGTGAGGGCCCGCTTAGTGTTCCCCTATAGGTCACGGAACAGGTTCTGGACCTTGCATTACCAGGGACAGGCAAAGGATTCTCACACATGCCAGATTAGCGTGACACCAAGTCCAAAATCAAAGTCAGGATACCAGTTTAATAGGCAGTAGAGCACTCAGGGCAGGGGTACATACATGCCTGTTTACCATGCAGGGAACATTCCCGTTCCAACAGGAGTGAGGGATCCTAGAAATCCAAGTTGTTTACACTATAATACTGAATGGAAACAATCATACATAAACTTACCAGTTAGCACAAGGTGTTAATCAACCAGGGTCAACTATTCACGAAACCATTTTTTGTGATTTCTGGTGGAAATTCCTTCTTTGGCTGTTTTGGTTGCTAGGCCTCATCACCAACTTCATCCTGAATAAGGGCTCACAGATATACACATGCAGGGCTTTGTTTGGGATTCTACATGCGCCCGAAATAAAGGAAGTTAAGATTTGATCCTAATGTCAAAATCCGACAATTAACAGTCTAAGCACTTAGACTGTCCTCTCTATAATTAAGGAGAAATGGATTCCACTAAATTAATGCTTTCGATTTAAACAGGCAAATTGATGATGTGGTGAGTTACGCAGATCATACACCTGATTATTTATGTTACCTGGGAACTGGATTCATGAATGGCTCAAGGCCTGTAGAGTTCCACAATCAATGTGTATACGAATTTGAAACTTGATGGCATTATGACTTTAAAGCATAAATTGGCGGTTATTCTGAAAGGGATTTTGCCATAGATGTGTGCAATATGCATTGTAGAGAAAATATTTTGGTTATTAAAGAAACACTGTTCCTGCAACATTGAAATGTAATTTGAAACTAAACTGAATACTGAAATTAGCATTAAGTAATTTGATTTCCCTATAGCTAAGAAGTTCAGTAAAAAAAACTAGCAGTCTAGTTGCGCTATGTATTTCCTGCCATGTGGTGCTTTTAAGACCCTGGTTGTAAAAAACAAAAGACTCCCTCTTTAGAGGAGTATCTACTCAACACTGTCAGATTCTATTGTAGGTAGGTGCAGGAATTTCGTGGAATAGTGACTTGCACCTTGAATGTCCCATGAGAAATGGGAATTCACAAGGAAAACTTGTTTCCACACCTGATTCCAGTGATATTTCCCAGCTTCAGCTGCTTTCCCGCCAAGACCTTTCACCTGCTTTGAGCTGGAGAAATGTCACAGTGGGAAACACCCGGGGGATAGATTTACAAACATTTTGCGCTGTGATGCTAACCAGCACAAAATGTTTTTTCCTAATTTACTTTCCAGCGCAAAACTTGTTTTGCGCTGGAAAGTACCTTAAAAGTAACGCAAAGCACTGCTTTGTGTTACTTAGCGCCACCGGGGCGTTATATGGGTAGTACATGGGCGTTCCCATGCAACCACTCATGCATTTTGATGCAAAACCCTACCTACAAACAATAGTAGACAGGGTTTAGCTCCAAAAGTTAACGCCATTTAATAGGAGGCATTAAAAGGAGAAATGTTTTTAATTCTCCTTTCTTTTCCAACTTTGCATGCGTGCTGCACTGTGCAGCACACACATAAAGTAGGAAAAGTGTTTAAACTTACCTAGGCATAGTATTTTGCACAGGAAGGGTAGCCTTCCTGTACAAAACCTATGGTAGACTCAGGCACGCACCCTAGCGCTATGGCGCTAGGGTGTGTGCTTGGCGCACGGCAGCTGAAATCAGTGCCGGTTCTAGGGAGAGGCGAGGAGAGAGCCATATCCTTGTCACGCAACGCAGAGCAGCATTTGTGGCTGCTGCGCTGCTTTGGGTGACGGTTTTGAAAATTTGCCCCCAGGAGTGTTGCATTACTGCATCACTTGTACTTCCCAATTTGGCCGATAACTTTTAATGGCTGAATCAGGAATGGAAAGCAACCTAAAATCAGGGCTAAAATTAGGTCCTCAGTGTCTTTCCTCTATCTCCTTTATGTTTAGAGTCTTCCCTAAACAATTTCATTCTTCCACTAGGCCAAAATTAGACATTCCCATTTGCTATAACATAACGCACTCTGCATTGTCTTATGTTTTCTTGAACTAATGAAACTCATCTGAAACGTAATAATATGTAGTTCCCATGAAAATCCTGCGAGGGGATAGATGTATGCAACATATGAAGACATGCCGTATTATATGAGGCATAATGCGGGCTGTCAGTCTTAACTTATTTGTTCTTCCCAATTTGCAGAGTTTAATATGGTCTTGACCTCTGTTTCTACATCCTACAGTGCACAGTATGTAACATAAAAAGAACAAGCATTGGCATAGCCAATAGGCCTAGCCTTTTGGACCTTATAAGTGTTTAGCCAGGCAGCACATTATCCTGCGTGCTGTGCCGCCAGGGATTGAAGAACTATACAATTACTACACACTGGGTATGAAGAAAAGACTGAATAGTTTTATGGCTAAATATTGTCCGTATTGTTTTTTAAAGTTTGATAAATGGCAGGACTACCTTATAATCTGTTTAACGTAGGTAAACCCCGAGGTACACCTAACGCTAGAAAGGGCGAATTAGGTGCGGAAAGATCTCGCATGCACATTACACCTAGCTAATTGCTGTAACTGGGGTTTGAATATGTACAGAGACAGACGAAGCACAAATACAAGCTGTGAGGCATAAGTGAACAAAAATGTTACTGGAGACTCTAAGCTGAACATCAGCATAGTGACACATCAGATGATGAGTAATGAGGTACAATATTTTCTCGTACAATGTATCCCAGTTTTTGCTAGCTTCATGTTACACGCTTGTTACTATGGACACCTGCACTTCGCAGGGCCTTTCATGCAGCTCTACAGAAAAGGAGAGCTATGAGCTTTAGCTCTCAAAAATTCAACGATTGATGCCCTTGTCACACGCAGATTTAAAATGTATTTGTATATTTTGCTGCCACCTTGTGTTGCGCGAATTTGTCCCGAAGGTGAAGAGCACTTTACAGGAGACCCAAGTACATTACTCAAGGTCACATTATTTTAGGCACCGGGAAGATTAGGTGATCTGATCAGAATGAGAGGAGTTGGCCTAACGGCTAGGGCTGTCGACCTCGAATCTGGGGAACCGGTTCGAGTCTCCGCAATGACGCTGAACATCCTGTGATTCTGGACAAATCACGTAATCTCGCCGTGCCTAACAAAAATGAATGTGTCCTCATGTAACGCAACTGATGCTATGTAAAGTGCTCTGATACCCGATACCATCGGGTCAAGTTCGCGCTGTAAAAAAAAATGTCAGCCTATTGAACCACTACCGAGACTCGAACCTGGTTCCCCAGTTCTAAAGTCTACAGCTCTGGCCGTAGCGCCACTTCCTTCCCAGTGTCCTCTGGGGGAACTACACTTCTCGTTACATGAGGAATATATATAGATGGGTGCACTCCCAGGCACAGGACATGCTTTCAGTCCAGTGTAGCCTTGCAAAGGGATGGCCCTGTGATATTCATCATCTAAATATAAAAAACTGACTTCGTGCTCGGTCATTTGGGCAGCCACGCCAACAAGACTGCAATAACTTTTCGTAATAAGTGCCAGGCGAAAAATTCATTAAAAACACGCCTCTTTCTAATACCCTGTGGGGAAATAACCAGCAGTTTCCAGGGGAGTAGCTATCAATAGTGCAGCAGGTGCAAAGGCACCGGCGCCCAGAAGCATTAGGGGCCCCTGCCCCTCAAATATACCTATTTTTAGTTACTAGTGAAACTGAGGTAAAGAGGTAATTTTCTTTGTTTGGGGTCTGTGGCAATAATGTTCAAACCAGCCCTGCTCTCTTCTTCTCCACTATTTCTATCTATACTTTCTCTCTCTCTTGTCATATTCTCTTTTCTTGCGCTCTTTCATTCACCTATATCTCTCTCGTCCTCCTTTCTTTCTCATTACTCATGCCCTACACCGTGCCTGCAACAATAAAGAGACTGGGCGCCAGCAGGGTCTTCAAATGCTGGCTCCTAAGTCTCCAGCCCACCCCGGAACAAATGTCCGATAACATAAATGACTGGTCTGACCTGTGCGGAGCCGTTGCCCGTATCAATGTGGTGCGCAACACAGCCGGTAGGTACGTCAACAGCCTCCTCGAATTAATGTTTGAGCAGTAGTGAGTCACAGATCGTGTCAGGCACCAAATTTGCGTGCTGGAAAGTAAAAACCAATGTTTTTCAATGCGCTGATTGAGGAAGTAGATGCGTGCGTTTTAATGTATTGTCCCCATTTACGGTACATACCTTCCTCTCACTGTATCTGGCTTATGGGACAGGGGCAGAAACAGGGTGAACTCATCTAAAGGTCGGCGTTTAGATGCGCTAGGAGCAGAAGCGGAGCCCTTCAAGCGACACTTGTGAAGCCCACTGTGCACACGCTGAGCAGGGCGAGCTCGGGAAGAGGCGGTCCCCCTTCCCGGGCTGAATCACCATGGCCGGAAAGTGCAAATCACTTCAAGACTCGGGCTGGAGAGGTGCACCAGCACTTAGTGAGTGTTGCCCCCCCCGCCTCCTTACATCAGCTTCAGTAAAGCCGGACACTTCATCACTTTCCCTCTCTGACGCTTCTTCCCGGAGCAAGATCTAAAAACCCTGGTCCAATCGCTGGTTCTCTCCAGATTGGACTATTGCAATTCTCTTCTTACTGGCCTCCCCAAATCCCACCTTTCCCCTCTTAAATCCGTTCTCCATTCAGCGGCTCGTTTTATTTTTGGGGCCAAAAGAAGTGACCACATCACACCCTTGTTGTCTTCCCTCCGTTGTCTTCCCATCGAGGCAAGATCAATCTACAAAACTGCCTGTATCACCCACAAAGCTTTGCACACTTCCTCCCCTCGCTACCTGGCGAATAAACTGAAAATCTCTGGAGGCTCTAGACCGTCTCGTAATGCGGAAAAACTACTGCTTGAGCCCCCCACTTTTAAAAGGGAAAGATCGATGGCTCAATCCTTCTCAGGCAATGCGGTGAGAATCTGGAACTCGCTTCCGCCACAGCTCCGTACCACCACCTCTACCCGGACCTTCAAAACTGACCTCAAATCTCTTCTCTTCCAGAGGCACTTCCAGAACTAATACACGCCCTCTCAAGTCCCCCAAGGAAGTTCTTTCACTATTGTAAATTTGTATTCTATGCCTGTACAAGTGTCATCCTAGTGGTTTGTGAGTGACTGCCATCTATTGCTGAATTATACTTCTTCGTGTATCTCGTTTGCTTCTGTAACATGTACTTTTGTAACATTCTCCTCATGTAACGTAACTGGTCCTATTGTGAAGCGCTCTGACACCTTTGGGTAAAGTCCGCGATATATATAAAAATGCAGAAATAAATAAATGTAGTATGAGTGGCGGTCACCCGCCTCAGACCCCTTGTTGGGAAGTTTCACACCACCATAGTGGGAAGTGGATGGCTGTGTGGAGTATGGGGCGGCGGCAGGAGGGCTGGGTTGTTCTCACCTGGCAGTCGCCACCCTCATTCCACTCTTTATGCGGGATCATCGTGGTCTGCGCGGGAACTCACCTCACAGGACTGGAGGAGGGGGCACCCTCAGACACTCCTTATACAGCCGCTCCTGTCTCTCCTGGGCCTGCTCCAGGCGCGCCTTGTAAGGCCATCCACCCCGCGGCCAGTCCTGGGGCTCCCCCCCGGCCCAGGGCCTAATATGGAGAGATAGGGAAGACATTCTTGCCGTCAACCAGTTCCAGGCCTTTGACAGTAAGATACACATCCCCTGTCTGAAAAATGACTATAAAAGTGGGACCCCACTATCCCACTGGGTTTTAGTTTTCTCAAAGGGCCATAAAGAGACAAAGTACTTTGCAGAGCACTCGAAGAAATCCTGACATCGAGGGCTGGTGTATTGTATAGAGGTTAGGGGACATCACCTGGAGCCTGCATTATTGATGAGGAGTTGTGGTTCTACTTATCTGCTACCTTCTGAGAGAAGCGACAAATTGCCTGGCCCCTCCAAGGAGACAACTGCCAAGAAGGAGAAGCACAGCTGCTGTGCCTAGAACTGTTGATGCAGCCTCAGAAGTCGCGACTGCCATGGAGAGTATAAACAGTGGCAACCTGAGTTTAAAGTGGGTCTCCGGCCTCCCTGACCTAAACTCAAGTCACCCATTTATCCTGCAAGAGGTGCGACAGCTATTGTGATGACCCAACCTTGTGTTATGCTACTATGAGCAATTGTGACCTGAAGTACCTGTGGCTAGGAGTGACCTGAGTCGCCTACGGCAGCCATGACCTGAAACAACACCAGCTATGAGTGACCACTTTAATCCCCTGCAAGACATCATTGTAAAGTACAGAAATGACACTGACTCTGCCAACCTGTGTCGTCTCCATCAAATTCACCTGCACGCCAGCAGAGACTCTGGGCCAATTGAAGGTGGCCCTTGAGCTATTGACCAGCTTGCTAATGCACTGAGAGAATCCAAAGATGGCGGGGCAGCCCCCTGCGTCTAACTCAAGAATCCCAGAAACGCGCTCATTGTATCTGAGCATCAACATCCAGATAGTCTGGAATTGTGGCACTCCCTCACACATTGAGCTAAAGTGTGTTAGGACAATGCCATAACTTTAAAGACTCGGTACTAGGATATTTTACAGACTGACCTGCAGGGCCGGACTGGCCGTAGCGGGCACCGGGCGTTTCCCCGGTAGGCCGCCAGGGTAGGGGCCGGTTTTAGGCCCTGGGGGGCCGTTTTTGTTACCGGGGCCGGCAATATCGGCCCCCTGTAACAAAATCGGCCGAAGCAAATAGCTCGGCTGCACCCCCCTCCTAACCCCAGGGGGGCCGGACGAGCAGTTTGCCTGGGCCGGTTTCGGGTCCCAGTCCGGCCCTGCTGACCTGTGGGTCACAGAGCCACTGAACCAACTCTCATATTCTGTTGTGAGCCTGCAGCTGCACTTACATGAAACATGATTAGTTTCAGTGTAGAGATCCCTGTAGTACAAGTGGAGAACCTTTTGCCATTGTTGTTTCTTTTGTAATACTGCAATTTGGACTCTATTAAAGTGCTTTTCCTTTTTGCTAAAAGAAGCACTGGGCTGGAAGGAAAATATTGTGTCTGTTACATAACTGATGGGTTCTGAGTCTCTGCCCCCACACTACCTCCCTGAGAAACTTTGTACCGCTTTCCTTGCAACTACAGAGGGTCAAGTGCCGAATGAGTATCCTTGGTGATCAGGTTGCAGGATCATAGTAGATCTGGCCCTGGAACAATAGAGTCAAAAGGCCCTAAACCACCACAGTTGGGGTCCAGTAACCCCGCCATGGCCAAGGTCCCCAAATAGGTTCATAACTTACCACGACAAGATTCCTGTGCCCCGTGAAATGCCAAACAGGGAGGTAATACTGTGTCCGGTAAATATGCAGCAATTGTGTTATGTTATTTATAGGGCGCAGTATGACCTCTTAGTTTTGAGTTCCAGAACTAAGAATAAGGTGTAATGTGGTAATATTGAATGATTCTTGCAGTTCTGAGCTGTAAACCTGGAATATTTGGGTATTTCTGTGCAAAAAAGTCCATCAGCTTTTACCTGGCAAAATGTGTGCAGTAAAAAATGTGAAATTACTGCAATACTTATAATTCAGTTTTATTGGATATATAAGAATAAGTGCTCAGCTGTTTACAGGATTTACGTCCTGGTACCCCACTCATTAAAAGAAAAGCCCTTGAACCGGGTTGTTATTTTATGTTTACAGTGAGATCTGATCAAGACTGTGACATTATCAGTTATACATACTGAGGGACAGTAGAAATATGAGCTTTTTGCATCAGTAGCATTTTCTGCATAGTTATGGACTTTCTGTGCTTGTCACGTAATCAACAAAAATGTTTCATTCTCAAACTGATCAAAAGTTACTAAAAAAGGGGCACACATAGTGCAGTGCAATGTTAAATGGCCAACTTTTAGTTGCAGATTGCTGTATTAAGATGTTAAACTAGCTCGAATGCCATGAAACATTTGCACAAGTAGTTCGCATGTTTCTTTAAATGGCAAAATAGCAGTAATGTCACATAATTTGCTGCATTATGACTCAGAATTTACCTTTTAGTGCCACATAATTTAGATACAATGGTGCATAATGTGATCCTCCAGTGCCGCATAATTCAAGTGGCCCTTGTCATATCTGATCATCCTCACCCCTTCCATTTACACAGACACTTTACACAGCACGAGTCACTTTACTAAGGAATGGGCTGAACACCAGAAGAATAAGGACCTGCAGATCGGCTATAATAGCAGGTCTGGATCCGACTGACACTCTAATGAACTGTCAATTGATAAAGTTTCTTAATTCTCATGAACGGACTTTGAAAATAGAACAGTTAGCTATCGCTCCGATATGTTAAAAAACTTCGCGTTCCACGAAATTCAAATGAGACTATCTGACGTCTTAGAATTAAGTTTGGAAGGTAACTCTTTGATTGTACAGAGGATCATTAATCAATTAACACGCAGAACGCACTTATTGTAAGCTAAGCACTCTTGTATATTTGTATATTTATAACTGAGAATGTAAAGTATTTTAAGGTTTTAAGGAAAAATGACAAAATGTTATCGTTGTTTATATATGTTATGTTATGTTAGCATGTTTTGTATAGCGTGCAGCTGCCTCAGCAAAGAGGCGTCCCAGCGCTGAAGCAGAACATAGAGGCTGGAGATCAGAAGAAGGCACTAGGCTGTGGGGAAGAGATGGGTTTTAATAGCTCTGCGAAAGAACATGTAGTTCTCCATAGCACGAATGGAGAATGGAAGATCATTCCAAAGCTTGGCAGCCAAGAAACGGAAAGTGACAAAATTGTTATGGTTTTAATTAACTAAGACAATAAACCTTTATTTACCATTACCATTACCACAGACACGGGTTCAGTTTGTTCTCTTTTCAGCTTCCCCAAGCATTAGCACAGGGGTCTGCACAGCCGCATGGAAGAGGTTTAGACCCCATGCTGCTGCCAAATGGCCATCTGTGTCCACGCGGACTGCGCCTGGAAGCCTCTGATGTGCTTCCAATGTTCGTGAACGCTCCTTGCCGCAGTGCTCATCCCAGCATTCGTGTTTAACAATGTTTTAAACGCACAAGCTCATCTTTTTCTGAACATTTTGCCCGGGGCATATGCCGTGATTGGCTAAATAATTCAAAGCTGCTTTGAAAGAATGTATTTTGTGCCGCAGTTTATTCTTTTTGATTTTTTATCTGCCAGACCGTGTTTTTTATGGATTTTTTAATTTACTGAGCCATAATCAACATCAGGCATCACTCTGATGCCATGGATTCCCAGGCCTGCATTTGCAGTTTTACAGATCGTCTTCATGAAGCAGGAAGTGGCGCATTTTGGGTTTTGTTTTGGACCAGGGCTGGCGACCACTTAATTAGAGCTTCATCCGGTTGCTTCTATGTCTAGACCCACTTAGAGTTAAGATGTTAGCTCCAATCCAAATTCTGCAGATTAGAAGCCTCAGATCTTTCCGTTTAAAATAAGCCTCCTGCAGCCTTTCCATGCTTGTGTACAGAGTGGGAAGATTGGGAAATGTCTGGCCCTCTTGCAAGGTGAAAGGAAAACTAGGAATGATGTACGTTGGTTATTTTTATTTATTATTACTGATGTTGATGCAGGGCCTACATGCAACATGGTCCTATCATCTCCAGCATGGCCGGACTGGCCGTAGCGGGCACCGGACGTTTCCCCGGTGGGCCGCCAGGGCGGGGGCCAGTTTTGGGCCCCTGGGGGGCCGTTTTTGTTACAGGGCCATTTTGCAGCATAGCTGCAATATCGGCCCCTGTAACAAAATCGTCCGAAACCCGGCCCTGGCAAAGTGCTCGGCCACACCCCCAACCCCCGGGGGGGCCAGCCGAGCACTTTGCCAGGGCCGGTTTTGGTTCCCAGTCTGGCCCTGATCTCCAGCCCTGGGTCTCTTCCTGACTCCTCCCTTCCTGTACGGTTCAATATTCTCCTTTTGGTTGAACGTCCCGTGTACAGTGTGTTCTGGTGGCTTCTGGACCCGAGGTCCCCACTCGACATTTCCCCACTTCTTTATAGAGACCCGGCCACTATTCCATGCCCTTAGTGGGTCATTGGTGTCTACTGGCGACCTGTCAGAGCGTCTAGTTTCTGGCAGCATCTTGGGTATGGACACTTCACTGCCACTTTCATCAAGGGCCTCCTGTTGCCTTTTCCTTTGATAGATCCTGAGGTCTTCACCATCAATTTATGTTCCCTGTTCCTGTGTCTTGGGCTGCACAACTGGTTTGAGATGCAAGAAGTTCCGGGTGACACTTCTTCCTGATCTGGAGGCAGTGATCATGTTACTCTTTCTTTCAGTGTCAACATGCGGTGACAGGTTTTTTCTTCTGATGCTATCAATCCACTATCAAGTTATCTTCATCTAAGGTGCTTTTCTGCGCTTCCACATAAAATGTCATCTTTCTCTTTTTGGCATCTGTATCTTGCAGGCTGGAGTCTTGACTTGGAGCGGTCCATTGCAGCAGTTTGCTATGCAGTGGGCGCACAAACATTAAAGTGGCCATCATGTTTGGATATGCTCTTAATGCCTGACAGAGTGCTGAGCTTAAGTCTACTCCTTCAGCCTCTGTTTGTTGAATCACCCTCTTCGATGTGCCCCTCAATTGCTCAATCATTCCATTGGCTTGGGGCCACTAAGGTGTTATCTTCAGGTGCTGAATTGCCAAGTGGTTATGAAACTCATGAGTGGTGAATGGCAGTCCTGTGTCTGACATTAGGGTGTGGGGAAGGGTCCACGCTTCAAATATGTCATTTGTGCTGTTATTATTTTGATGCTCTGGTGGATGATGTAACTGTTCCAGCAGAAATATGATACATTTATCCATGCTTACTAGTAGATATTTCTTAATGACATGAGGCCATGGAAATCAATTGTGAGCAGTGCAGCAAGTTGTCTTGCTGAGTTGCGTGAAATGTAAGTAAGTCTGCCCCAATACTCAGTGCAGTAACCAGCTAAGCAGACTATAGTAATAAGAAATACCATAAATGGTGCCCGCTGAGCTGTTCAAAGCTGCCAGTGACTGAAAAACCATAAACAATAGATTATGTGTCTGTCTCTCTCACACCTTATCATCCACCACACTTCTACATGCTGCAATCCATAACACGATAAACGCACCTCGGTGGTCATCACGCACAACATGAAAACACTTCCTACATTGGATCACAAAACAAAGACAACACACACACAACCACACACCACCCTGTAGGGTGTAGATTGCTGCCAATGTAGGTAAGCACTTCAGCGCCACACATAGGGGTAGTAAGCTCTATTCAAATGGACAATACAATACAATACTATATTCATCACTTTCATCACCAAGATTTGCTTTGATCCTGCTAAAATCTTTGTTTCCATCACACTTCAGAATTGATAAACAATATGTACTGCTGGTATTTGTTGAAATATGTGTACAGTTCATTTACATGTATATTATGCTTTTTGTGACTTAGAAATAAAGTGACATCTTACAGTATTTCTTTTTACACTCCCTCTACATAATGCCACTGGAATTATGAGATTCTGGGGCCATGGAACTATGCGATTCTTTTGCTTCTGCGTTTTCAGCATAATTATGAATGTATTGCATTTGCCACATAATCCAGAATCTGCTGCATATTCTGCAGATTTTAACAAAATCTAATTTTGTTTCTAGCTGTAACAGATCAAAATGTACTAAAAATGTTGAAACATGCAATGGAAGGTCCTTTGCAAAGGTTGAATGACCACCTTTTAGTTACTTAGAGCTGTATTTGGATGTGGAACCAGTACTAATTAAGTGAAACCTTTGCCCAGACAGTGCTAAAGTGTAAATGATGACTAAATAATGAAGTGATACTATAAAAAATGTGGAGCATTAAGAAGCAACATTTGTGTTTTCTTGCCACATAAATTAGTCAACACTGCCACAGAATTTAGGCCTCAGCTGCTGCCTAATTCCAGTGGCCCTGTCTATATCTCAGACAGATTGTCACAGAGTACACTTTAGACAATCCTCTCACTTTCCAAAGGAAGAAAAGTAAACAACATTTTCATGATAAAAGAATCAATTTGTCAGAAGACAGACTGACCTTTAAAATGTCTTGGAACAAGCAGAAAATGTAAAAAGATTTTTTTTAAAAACCTTTAGAGGGATTTTTATTGCTCATTCACCTTCTGAACTCTTGCACCTCTAAAGTGTGCCAGCTGCCTCACTCGTTTGGGTGGGGGGGCAAAGATTATTCTGGCCTGGCCCGGCCCTCAAATGCCCCCCACCCCCAGCCCCATGGCTACGGCCCTTGGCCCCATTCCCTAGGCTTCTCTCAGGCCCCATTCCCCCAGGCATCTCCATATTCCTTTAGGTCTTAGGGAGATTAAAGAATGCCACCAAAGAATTAACTTAGACTCAAGCCAGTAATATGCTGATCTAATTTATGGCAGTGTTTGGCATTCCAGCACTGGTTCCATATTACAAAATATCCTATTCGGAGCTGACAGTGGAAGGAGACGAGGCCGGATTTACTTGGGGAATTCTCAATGCAAATGTCTAGTCATGAGCCTTTTCGAGCCAACCACTGTTATGATCTAGCAGATTAAAGCATTCAGCAACATGGAGTCTTTGTTAATGGAAGACGATTAGTGCAAGGGAGTAGCCCGGGCTATCACTCGACTGTAGTGTGCTCCCATTTTACACATAGATTACTCTTGCACAAGTGGGTTTCTTATATAAATATGACACATGTTTAAAGTCCTCAAAGTAAAGAGAAATATGTCTAATGTGGAATGATGGGATGACGTACCCCCTAGCATGAATTACAGTGGTTCATCAAATAAAAAGGAACTGCTGTGTTTTAGATTTCAATTTTTCTTTGACCCTTTAACAAGTCATCTTCATAAACCGATGTGGGTTTAATGGAGTCTGTTGCCTTTTTAACTGTGCCGAAGAATAATAGTGCAAATGGTTCATGTTATTGGCTTAATCAACAGAAAACTGTGTCCTGAGGAAGAATGTCCCTACTCTGCTCAAGTGCAGAAACATGTCAGTTTTCCTTGCCTTTCACATGCTAAATAAACCCAACTAATGCTTATTTATTGTTGTGTGTCTTTCTTCAATTTGCATCATTGAATTTCTTATAAACGTATTAGATGATTGTGCAGGATGTGAGAATTAATTGCTTAGAGGGATATGGAATTTACTTTTAAGGTTAAAATAAAAAAAATAGCTTTTAGATATCCATTGGTGATTTCCAAGAGTCCTTTCAGTTACATATTAATATTAGCTAATGTGGTAACCTTCTATTTAGACTCAGAAATATTGTCAGACATGATAGTTTTGATTGAAAAGCTTGCATTCCATGTGATCTGTTATTTAACATTCACCGTTTCAATTTTTCTGCTTTAGGTGGATGAAATTTACCATGACGAGTCGCTAGGAGTGCACATCAACATTGTCCTGGTACGAATGATCATGGTGGGATATCGACAGGTAAGCACATTGAAAGACCAGTTTCCACACAGGTCAATTTTGAACCATTATTATGAAAGTGTTTTCCTGATTTGAGTGGTTTCTCACTGCCTGCATATAGTGTAAGATGAAGATCTCCCAGAGAACTTGGCCACAGTGGATGGCACTGAGTCCCTGCATGGTGGGTGTGCTTTGTACCGAAGGATGAAGCCTGTAATCATGCCAAAGCAGGTTAGGGAGATGATCCCTCTCGGACACTGACACTCTCCTGGGGAAAACATATAAATAGAATATGACAAAATTAGAACATCTACAAAACTTGATGAGTAGACATGCTTAAATCACTCTCATTCACAGGGATTTAATCTGGAGGAAGAATCCCCTTTATGATTTATAGCTTGTCTCTGTCTTTACAGAAATTCAAATCGGTCTCCTGCCCAAACCAAAAGGAACAGGTACTCTGCCAAACACCTTCGCCTTAATCCTAGGTCTGGAGCTAGCATTGTGTTTTTTGCACAGATAGAGCATATTGTTCGGGGAACCATTTGTTAATATTAGAATAAATCGTTTTCAGACTTATATGTACTGCACAAGGTAATAAGCAATTGTAAAGCCTACATATTCAGTCCAATTGATTCTGACCAGTCCTTTCAAGTAAAAATCAAAATTGTTTGGTCGAAAGTAAAGCACCTTAGCCCCCAAAGTCAACAGTAGTTTGACTTTAAATATTGCTTTTCATCATCCACTTCGAAGGGAAAAACACAAACTATTCAAAACTCTGACATAGCTTTCATTTAAAATGACAATCCGACATCTTAACACGAACTCAAACACTTTTGGAACACATTCACAATTTTTTTAAACATTTTATGCACGTTGCTTTTAATTTGAAGCACACACACACCATACAATGTCTCCTAGAATGCTATCATCTGGTGGCGAAGACTGACCGAAAGGCTTCCTGGGAGTTGAGAATACCCGAATGCCCATGGCTCGACATTCTAACCTGCATGTCACGGCAATTTTTTAAAGTCCTCCTGACGAATGTCTTTTTTTCTGCCTTCACCACCTCTGCATTCCATTCATTTCGGGTTTTGCGTTGAAGTTGATATTTTAAGGTCATGGGGTCAAGACAGTCGGGATCAAAGGCTGCTGTATGTTCACAGAGCTGGAAGCTGGGAAGTATGACGAAAACAGGAAGTGTGCGGGGTTCTCGGCATAGCACAAGTTAGCTTTGGAGAGGCTTGTTTGTGCAGTGAGGTTGTGTCATGCGTGTTTTGTACATTTATTCAAGAAGGAAATCCGCAGCTTAATTCAGCAAGAATTGATTCTCCAATCTTCCCTGTGTTAAAGTTAGAGTAGGAATTAGTGCACAAAACATACGCAACATACATTTGTAATATGAATGCACCAGAGGCGCAACCAGAGCCACATTTCGGGGAGGGGGAGGGGGGGTAGGGGTTACTAAACATTTCGGGGGGGGGGGGGTAATTCTTCCAGCGCTAGTCAGAGTGGAGATGCAGGGTCTCTAAGAAGGGGTGAAAAAACAACAAAGCCTCGTTAGCAAGTAAATGGTCCTTTAAAGACCTGTGAAGTACTCGGGTGCGGCTGTGTGTGTGCCTGGGAAGCTGTCTCAGCCGGGCTGACACACACGGCGGGGGGTGGGGAGGGGGGTTAGGGGAGGAGGGGCTGAAGCCCTTTGAGCCCAATGGGCGTTGCGCGCCTGGAATGCACACATATTTATAATATGGGTCTTATACGCTACCAATAAAAATATGTTGCTTGCCTCATACAGAAATCATTTTTGCATAAGCATTTGTTTCTTTCACGTAGGAAGATACACCCACATCCAAAAATCATGATCGTTTCTGGCTTGCGGACTCTGCAACATTTAAAATTTCACCTAAACAAAACAAAATAACGTTGAAATAAAAGTGTCATTGCAGAAACCTAATGGTTGGTCTACAAAGGATGCTGACAAGTTTCTTCACACTCAATGTATATGCTTGCATTGCTGCATGCAAGCTTCCCACGGAAAGTTCCTCTCGTAATGAAACATGCATTGGTAAACCCAGTAGGGCTGACATCCAGTGCATGCCAGTGCTTGTTTTTTTTTGTAATGGCTCTTTTAAAACTCTATGGCTGGGGGATCTGTCAGGCCCTCGATAATGTAAAAAAAGAATAATAAAATTGCCCAAAGGCATAAATCTTTTTTGGTTTCAAACAGCACACATTGCCACATTAGCCCTTTGTCCCGAAGGACTACTACAGGGCCTCATTACGATGAGACTCGGCTTTCCGAGTCTCACCGCGGGTTTCACTTTCGACCGCCGCATTACAATGCAGGCGATTGGAAGTGAAACTGGCCGGCCATTCTGGCTGGATTCCGAGCCCGTCGGACAGTCGGAGGCCTGACCGTAAACCAAATAGATGGCGTTTCCGTCGTCTGGATTACGATGTCTGTTTCCGACAGGCTTTCCATGTCGGACTTTCCGACATGAAAAGCCTGTCTGAAAGCAACTTTGGGGGATTCCGGTTGGGGGCTGAGGGAGCATTGATCCCTGCACCGTGTGTCAGGCACCTCAACAGACTTTCCCATTACTCTATGGAAGCTTGTGCTACGGCCAGTTTACGGCCGCAGCACAAGCTCCCATCGAGAAATGGGAGTATGCAACCGCACCATGTGTGGTCGCATTGTAATGCTGCAGTCGGGACTGCCGACCGGAGGTCGGTCAGTCCCGATTCCGCAGCAGTGTTGGGCGGACATGAGTCCACCCGACATCGTAATAAGGCTCTATGTGTTCGGATGTGCCCCACTTGAATGAGTGGAATGCTGTTAATCACAATGAAATTTGCCAATGGCTCAAGTGGGCTCGGCAAGTACTGACTTTAAGACCCTGAAGTGCTGTTGGATGTGGAGTTTGTCATTTCATTTTCTTACAATTGTTTTCTGGTGTACTGATTTCTGGCTGCAGTCTCTTTTCCTTTAATTTGAGCAATAGGAGTTAGGTTCTGGTATGAGGAGGACTTGAGGGGGTATCAGTTTGTCAAAGCCCTCAGAAACCGAGAATAGAATTGCTGCACTTTACTTAAGGGCTCGGGTGGGGCATGGACTCAAAATTGTGAGCCAGAGAAATAAGGCGGACATTTTTCCATTGTTTGGAGTGGTCTGCGTTATTTTGGGCTTTCTGTTCACATACATAGGGAACACTTTAGTTATCTGTTCATTACAACAAAATAAAGATCTCAGTTCTCAGTGGAAGGTTAACAGTGAGGGCACAGAAAAGCAAAACGCTATATTTTCAAGAAGGAATTCCTCACATTCACTGTCACGCATCAAAAGGTATTTTAAAATAATACCATTAGGCTGAATTGGAAACAGTGGAAAGGGGGCCTTTTTGCCTTCTCTTTCTGCAGATTAACCCAGAGATTGATAATGTGAGCACCATTGAGCTGAGTAAGAGTAACTTTTGTTATTTTCAGTAAGTAAAATGTGCAATAATAAACATTGCTTAAAATATCATTTTTTTAATTAGTGGTAGTAATAACAGTGGTAATAGTAGTAGTAATAATAACAATGGTAGTAGTAGTAGTACTAGTAGTAGTAGTATGAAATAATTTTGGTTGTCATTCAAGCTTTGTGGAGTTATTTAGTTTTTGCTGTGTTCTCTGTGAGCTTGTCCACATTTACATTTATATTGATAATACAAATTAGTTTTCATTAAAGTTGATCATCACTGCATATTTCAAGAATAAAAATATTTTTGGGTGCTCTTTGTTATACCAGGTAAGGTAATGATTTGTCTAATATGCATTCTGTTTTTTGGGTCAGTCAGTTGGCTTGATCGAGCGTGGGAACCCGTCGCGGAGCTTAGAGCAGGTGTGCCGCTGGGCGCACGCTCAGCAGCGAACAGACCCTGACCATTCCGAGCATCACGACCACGCAGTATTCCTCACCAGGCAAGACTTTGGTCCTGCAGGTATGCAAGGTACTGTACAGTGTGTCTTCTCGATCAGGTACGTGCATCTGCCTGGCTCAGAGTGGGGGTTATGTCTGCAATCTCAAATATACTTTTCAGGCATTTGGTAGTACATTGAAGGGAATTGCCGAAAAACACAGTGCCTGTCATTTGTTGGTACACAATTGAGCATGGAACACCTGCAACCCCTTGCAATTAATCCTATGAAATGAAGCTTGGTTGTTGTCCAGTAAGGTTCAAAAGGAGTATAATGGTGAGAGACTGTTGAAGAAGAGAGCTCTCTCTCTCTCTAATATGTTCTGAGTTGCACCACCCTGCTTTCCAGCTTAGGACTCCATCCACCAATAAGCATAGCATGGTGTTTGCTCTTGGTTTCTAATGGCCTTCTCAGTAGACATTGGGTATGTTAGCTACTTTGTTGCGTACAGTGGTATTAGATGCAGTGACTTCTCATACGAGCATGAGTTTGGCACTGCAGTACCTTGATAAAAGAAACAGCTGTGGAAAGATACTAGTAACAGAAAACTAATAGTCTGCTGTCCTAAGTAGTGACATGTAAAATTGAAGAACAGTTGTTTAGATTGTAATTCTGCCCATTCACACATAGTAAAGTTAAGTTCTGCATTGTACAGTTTTGGTTGAATTCAAAGAATATGGTTTTAATTCCATAGGGCATTGCAACACTACACCAATTGAATCATTTATAATAAGAGAACAGTTTTAAACCATTACAACAAGAAATAATTTCTTCTAAATGCATATCCTTCATGAGTAGGAGGGAATGCATGTTAACATAAATATTTTGAGACATGCCCCAAGTATCTCTCAAAGCCTTAAACTCCTCTTTATATAAATCTCACTTAAGTTACTTCACTTAGGGAGAAGTAGGACGTCTGCAGTGGTCTTGTTCCTGTACTCCTTGATATTTAAAAAGCACTACATAAGACTTTTTTTACCACTTCTAAGCACTTTAAATAACAGGGTTACTAACACCCAATTTAGGGTGCTCGTTTACTGATCTCGGAAGACTAGAATGCGGAGTGTGCCTTTCCACGTTTTCAATGTGTGAACTCCAGAACATCTCATTTTGTCAGGGCACAGCATTCACCTCATTGTACCATCCTGCAAGGCACCATTACCTATAGACAGTTGTGATACAGCAGATGTACAAAATGCCAGCCTGTCTTCCTTGAGATCACATCCATTATTAAGGAAAGAACACCAACCTGATCACCTCTCAAACACAATGAAGTCCCAATTCATGCTCATCACGGACAGCTGTGAAGAGAAGCAGTCTCAACTTCCATCTTGAAAAGTCAAATAGAGGCATTGGTTTGCATATGTACAAAATGTGAATTAATATTTTCAGAGCTGGCTCGGTAACTCTAACATGTTTTCTACTCTGACGTCTTGGACTTTTTTGGCCATATTTAAAAGAGGCTATAACGGTTCATGAGCTTGGTGTAAATATGAAAAGTAGCAACCGAACACAAATATTTAATAAATGTAAAATTAAGTGGATCTAAAGTTATAGACTATTACTCTGAAACAGTACTATTACTCAGAAACATCTGAGTCTCAACGATACTATAGATTCTCCCACGTTGATGCCAAGTCAACAACAATAACTTTGCTTTTTGAGTCCCTCCTCTCTTAAAGATTTCATTCCGAAGCATTAATTCATTACTTTAGTGAATCCTATTTTGCCTACTCTTCATGATAAGGAGAAATCATTTCACCTACATGAAGTTCTGATTGCTGTGTAGGATCCCTGCACACAAACATTTCTGAAGTGCTGTTGTTTTTTCGTAGACAATTCTTCATGGGCTGAACTACTGGGGCCAATAAATGACTTGATCTCCATATCTCCCATCACATAACTCATATTGACAATGTGCACTGTTCTCACTCCTTTGATCATATATAATACCCATTGGAATTAAAAAGGGACATGGTAAAAGGATTGCCTGATTATGCAAGTTTGGAGACAAAAGTTTGTAAAGTCTCCATAAAACTTTGAGTCCATGGAACTGCCTATCTCTCTTAACCACAATGATCTTTCTACTTTAGGAAGGACTTTTTCACTTTTGGCACCCAGGTGATCCTGAAACTGTGCTGAGTGACTCATTGAGACATAGTCAGTGTTTAAAGGACTTTCCCTACACTTTGTGTGTACAGTGTCCCCTAAAACTAACAGTCTAGCGTCATGAGGTAAACCCAGCCATATTTTGCTGCCTTCTGTAGAAGGGGTTTTGGGTAGTTTCAAGGTAAACTTGAAAATATTTCTTACTGCTCAAGAAAGAAGAGTCACAAAAACATCTCGTTCACATTCTACCACATGTCATTTGGTTCAAGGGAAGAGATCTGCTAAACCACTTCACTCACCCATCTCTCGTGGGTGGAAACTCAGCCTATCTGCAGCCAAATTAATAGATGGCCAGTGAACTAAAAAGTAACTCATATCAAGCTCAAACTGAGGTTGATGAGACATCAGCTCATCATGAGTGTGATCAAGAGGAGGGTTTTCAGTCCACAACTGAAATGTACATTCACACTTTGTTGCAGGTAGGTTTCAGATCTCCCTAAAATGTTTTATCATAGTTTGTCAGGGCATAAAAAGGTCTCAATCATGCATGGGGTCCCTGGTGGTTGGGGGTGGGGGGGAGAAAATAATATCATTAATGGAAGCTAGGCATATTGTTGCCCAAGTAATAATTTCTTCAGACATTTCAGAACAGGATATTCTATATGACTGTAATGATTAATGTAGATGAGCAGGCGCAAACCTACTCCCATCCTCTTTTAAACTTTGGGGAGTGGGCCTTGTTCAAACACACGCTGTTGCAGTCCACCGTGTGGTATAAAAGCAAGTAGAGGTGAACATGTCCAGCAGGCCTGACAGTTCTCCAAACCAGGTGAACTTATCACCTCAATTATCCAATGGAACTTTGTGACTGTGCATTATAATTGTATCTTCATCGTCCAGTTAAATATAATCATTTTCACAATACTATCCAAAGCTTCTGATTTTCAAAAGTTTTAACTAACGTACTCCTTTGTGATATATTAATCTAGATTCAATTTGTCAAACATAGGATCCTATTCATGAAACCTTTTATCAAAATACGTGTCATTTACAAACATTAATTTTGGGACTTACTGCTTAATTCCCAAATCCTGTTTCAGAAATCCTGCTTCAGGGTCTCAAAATATGTGGAGAGTTTTCTGACCGTAAATTTCACCTACTGCTGTAGATAATTTGCCAAATTGACCTATTTTTCCAAAGTAATTCCTGTAGTGAAAAGGTGGGAAAATTAGTGCTTCTGGGGGGTTGGCCACTGGGAATTTTGGGGAAACCCACAAGGCTGTGCATCAGTGTGGATTCCATATACATTTCCAATGACATTTGTCCCCCTACTTGTACACATAACATTATTCTTAAAAAACGTTAAAGTAGGGGTGAAAATAGTGTGCAAAAGTGTCCCAAACCTCTGCATATTTCCAGGTGTGAAAGGAGAGGCTTTACTCCACATAAGAAATATTCCCATGAGGTGAGAAGAAAGAAAAATGTTGGTGAGTGTAGGGGAGTAGACTTAGGTCTGAAAAAGCATGACATTCATAAGTATCAGAAGCACATTACTGGGGATTTTGTGAATCCCAAAAATGAGGAAATCTATGCCAGAGATCTATGATGCATACATTTTCAGATTTTTTGTTAATCATGCTCAATGTCTTCTGGCAAGCTGTAGCTTCTGCCTTTTTAGCTTTAACCAGTTATCTACCAAGAAACTGCATTCCAAAAATACTTCTCCATCCACACATCCACGAATGATGAAAAGCAAATTTCAAACGAGGGCAACGGAGATTTTCACTCTCAAGTCAGAAAAAAACCTTACTGGCCAAAATCATGTGTTCAATATCAAGGAACAAGACTGTATATCTTGCTGCACTATGAATGAAATAACGTGCATGTCTTTCCCACCAAATGATTCTAGAAACCAGTGTTGTGTGGGATAATGGGCACTGAAATATACAATATGAGACCTAAGTTTCTGCTACAGATAATAGAAGGTGCAAAGGGTATCCTACACGAATGGTGTACTTCTGACACCTAACCTGGGCGTTTTTCCTCTATCCCACTATCTGAACCAAAGCCAGATACAAGCTGGGTGCTCTCCTCTTCTTCAAATATGTTATGTTATGTGTATTTGTATAGCACACAACTCATCCAGGAGGGTATCCTGGAGCTGCAAAATAAACCCACTGCCTTATGTGAAACCTAGGACTTTGCACCTATGCCCCCATCTCAGACTGAATAGTTTGCAATGTTGTGTGCCCTTTGCCTCAAACTGGTTTCTAGATTCATTCATGGGCAAAGTGCACCACATTATTTTTCCGCCTCCTTGCACTGTGTCATGCAATACTGCCTCATATTTTCCTGCACCCTCACCTGTATGGTCCTAACGCATGTACACATAAATGCATTCTGCTCTGTCTGCTTATTGGCTGCAAACCTGCTTGCCTTCTTTATTGTTTTCTTTGGAATGCTCTAGGTTTCCACATTTTAGTGTTAGGTCACATGTATGGTTACCAGATGTACCCAATATATGATGCAGCACTATTGAGTGATTGTGCTTTCCACAGGATAAATTAGTATTGAAGGCCTCCTTCATTTACTAAACTCCAGGCACCCCAATGAAATGGTTGTATGTGATTTGAATGAAAATCAGATATGAAGAATATATGGGGCCAGATGTACAATGCATTTTTGCAGTTGCAAATGGCTCAATTCACAGAATCGTGCCATTTGCAACCACAAAAATGCTTTTTGAAATGTACAAACACCAAATTGCTATTCAGTAGCTTGTTATTGAATTACATTTTGTGTTGCGACTCAAATCTGATTTGGTATTTGAAAGGGGCATGTTTAGGTTGTCTCTTCCAAATATTGAGGGCCTCATTTATGAGGCCCTTACGCCGCCGTTGCGTCACTTTTTGTGGCGTTGCGGTGGCATAAAAAATGCACCACACTGCGCCATATTTACAAAGTGACGCATCTGCGCTTCATTATACCTGCAACAGGTATAATGTATGCAGACTGGGTGTTCTGACGCAGAAAAAAGCATTGTAGAAGTGGCGCAGTGAAATGAGATTTCACTGCCCCACTTCTACGGCGTCAGTGCATCAAATCCGTACACCTTCTTGAAGCAGGTGTAAGGGGTGATGCAGTGCCAAGCCCCATGTAAAATGACACATTGCTGACGTTGCGTCTGTTTTCAGACACACGCCAGCAATGCCCCATTTTTGCGCCTACAGATGTGTCAGATTACTGACGTATCTGTAAATCCTTGCGACATGGAGTGCCGTACTGTAAATACGGCGCATCCATGGTGTCGCAAGGATGGCGCACTGGAAAGTGTTTCATCGCTGTTTTACCCCAGTGATGCAACACTTTTCATAACTAAGGCCCTGAATCGATATGGTATGTGCAATATTTGCAACCGAATTACAATCCAGTGCCGGCTTTTGGGCGGTGCGAGCGGTGCCACCGCACCGGGTGCCAAGGTCAGGGGGGCGCCATTTGTGCTATGAAATCGGCACCAGTCGCATTGCCCAAAAGCCTGCACTGTTGAACACTGTTGACCCTTTTTAGGTCTCGCGCCTAGCGATGCAGTGCGCAGCCCTGCTCGCGCAGCAAGAGTCATTTTGTGAGGGGTTTCTAAACGGAACCTGGAATCGCACACGCTCGTGCGTGTGCTTTTCCTTTTGTGCCCCGCTATTGGCCTTTGCGTGCGTGTTTTTTTGTAAGAGAGCACGCAATAGGCCAAAGGCGGGCGCATTGCTCCGCCCATGGCCTATTGGTGTCTATTACGCGCACCAAAGGCCATGTGGTTTCAATTATCGTGCCCAGACACGGGCGCGATAATTGAAACCACATGTTTCGCTGTGGCGCGCGCGCACCACTCGCGGGCGTGTTTTATTTTTTTTACTATAGCGATCGCGAAAGCTTTTACTGCCGCAAAGCCTCTCTGATGCTGCCGTTTCCAATTTTACACCCTCACATGACCCCTCCAGGAGCCCAACGTTCATGGGGTGATCGAAATGGTGTCAGTAAACAGGACGAAGTGGTAGATGAAAGTTTCTCAAAATCTGCCTCCACCAGAATTTATAGCAGAGAAAGGAAGAAGCTACAGACTCTCCCTTCTGTGTTCTCCTGCTGCACTTGTTTCTGAAGCGAGTGAGAGCGAGGAGCAAGGGACTGACAAGGGAGCTCGTGTCCTGGGTGAGGTTCAGAGACGGGCACGCATGCTGCCATGTGTCTCAGGATATGGATCATTAATGATGCTTCTGTCTGCTGTTTCAAGCTGAGCTCACAGTGCAGCCAGCTTCAGCGCCAGTCGCTTTCATGAAATTGTATGCAGAGTGCCTGGCCTGACTCATGTATTTATTTATAATATACTGCACACTGTCGGTGGTTGACCCATTTTCATAGTTGTCTGCTAATCCGCCAGATTTAGGGTTTTTAAGAATAACGGCAGAGCCCATTTATCTGGGATTTGGCATAATGGTTTCTTCCTGTGTTCTTGGTTTTAAAGGTGTCGTATTTGTGCGTAATGCACAGCACATAGCCGTAGAACAACATCAAGGTGCAGTTCAAGGTCCTTCCTGAGTGGGGCATGTTCCTTGTAGATTTTTACTTTTGGGACACTCGGTTTCGAACACTTTCTGATATTGCCGAACAAGGCTTTAAGTGGGATGAAAAAACTGGGGGGTCTCTCAAAGGGGCATGTCCGACGTAATTAAGGGCGTGGCTTAAAACACATAAGCTAAAATCTGTGCTTAGCATAGTGTGCCGCCCGACTTGTATTTTGCTGCTTCTGTAATTTCATCCACATGTACTATACAGCAAGTAACATCATACCTACAACAAGTCAGGACTATTGGCTTTGTCAATGGCTGTTAGCTGCATAGGATAAATAAGCTGCAACTATAGCTTGTATATAATATTGTAAAAGCTTCCACTTAAAGCCTGGTGACACCACGACAATGTTGCTGCTCCTGAGTCTCAAAAAGAGAAGGGAAATCCAGAGAGAAAATGACTCTCTTTAAAGGATTTCCCTTCCCATAAAACGCTCACCTGGCATGACGTCATGCCGTAACTTCTCCTCTAGTGAGAAGTGAGCAGTGTGAGCAGGCACATCAGCAGGCACACATCAATGTGCCTGCTGTCACTGCAGTCTGGAAAAAAACGGACCGCCTGTGCCAGGGCACAAAACAGAGCCCGATAGAGACCCTTTTCGAGACCTATACAAAACTGCCGATGCTCAGCACCGGTGAGACCCGGCCCACTTAAAGCCCTGTTGCCGAGTGAGAAAGATGGGATTCTCAGTGATGGGAATCATACACGCTTGAGCACCACTACTGTTCATCTATCACTACATTTGTCGGATATTCATCTGAAGCTGGCAAAAAAACACAATCTTAGTTTAGGGAGCACAAACAAACAAATACTTCCAGGTGCAATGCAACAAGAAAGCAGTTGTAGTTTTATCAGTGCTCAACCTAGTAAAATCCCTTACAACTACACTGCACTTTTTTGCCTCCGTCACAGCTACCTCTGGTCGCAACCGGTTTTTACTTTTCAGTACTAACAGTTTCTTTACACACTAGGAACTTACAATTTCTACAGTTCATACAGATATAAAGAAATAGTAAATGAAAATTGCACCTTCAAAAATCACGAGACAGTCTGTGCACTTTCGAGCTCAAGGTTCGACTGCCCTAACTGCCAAACTCCATCGTCAGTCGTCACATTTATATTTCACACTTTTGCATCCGATTCCTGACGTACTCCGAGTATCAAAAGACCCAGATGCCACTTTGTGTTTTCCGCTCTTCCTGCAATGCTTTACGTGGCCTAACGAGAACCTCCACGTCTTTCTGTAACAATAATGCACAACACAGACTTTGAGTAGTTTTTCTCCCAAGTTGATGTCACCCTGCGATTCCTTACATAGGTCTTGGCTAAGGAATGCATATGTCACTGCAGGAAAAATAGTATTTGTAGAGTGCCTCTACGGTCCAATGTTGCACCCGTTTCCCCTCTCGGCAGCGCATTTATTCGTGGAACTGTACCTCGCTTCCTTCCTTCCTTCCTTGCGCATGAACTCTCAGGCTGTATGCGCCCCTCCACCACGGGGTGGCCTGTGCTCGACCTCTGTTATTTTTAGTGTCAGCAGCCCTCACCTCTGGGCCACGTTTAACCCTTACTTCACACACATCATGCCATAGAGCAGAACCCCATGGAAACTCTGTTAGTGGAAAGAAAGGTCCCCACCCTCGGGTGTGAATTCCAGTCGGCCGGTTTCCTCAATCCCTCTCTTCCGGGTAACCCACCATGAACTTTTCCCTCTGTGAAAGGGGGTAGGCACCTCCCATTTTTGGCTAGCCTCTGTACACAGCATTTAAACTTTTTTTTTTTTTAGCAATTGCCATATCAAATTACAATGTATTTTATTTATGTTTTACAAAAGAAAAAGAAAAAACAATGTCATTTACAATGTCAATAGCTCAAAATTATGTCAGTGCGAGACCTATTGCATTGTAAATGCTTGTTCTTTTCGACGATGCTAATCTTCTTAGAAATAGAAGAGAGCTAACAGTGCTAAACAGATCAGGAGGCATGCTTTTATGCCCACCCATGCGCTGCAGTGAAATATTTGCTTTGTTTATGAGTCAGAAAATCCAATAAAAGGTTTTGCGTGTACGTTCGGGGATTTCATTTAATTCATCTAGGCACATACAGCCGAGCTCCGCTCTCTACTCGCCCCATCACTATGTCTTCTTGCTGCCTTGATTTCTAGAGATATTCTATGCCAGCTCAATTTTGTGTAATTCACTTTCAGTTTGTGAATTGAAACAAAGTAAGTTGTAGGCAGGATGGCGGTACAACATTTATTATGGTTTTAAAAGCACCTGCTGCTGCATTCTGTGCTTCCAGCAATTTTCTGGCACCAATAAACTTGTCACGATAACCCCAGTGATTAATGTTCTTTCTGGAGAGAGAGATTGGCCCTTTTCTAGTGGAAGTTTTGATTCATCCTAAGTTAGCACAGAGGGTTAACATGCCTGCTGCAAAAAATGTGTACCAGACACATCACAAAGAGCATATAATGTAAATAAGTCAGTGGGTTACTGCTTTTGACAGAGAGATCCTGTTGTTACTTGCAGTTTATAAATTAAAATCCAAATGTAGAACAGTGAGCAATTAACTGTCATCAAAGAGCTGCATTAAAACTGCATGGTATGGTTAGAGCGTTATGATTTTATCCCCAGTCTTTCATTCTCCTAATTTGCAAAATGGGTTCATTTGGGCAGAAATCAATTCTTATTATTAAAGATAACTCCCAACCATGGCATTATGTTTTAAATTCTGAGTTTGTGCTTCTCCAGACCAAGCACTCTTAAACTATACTGCCTACAAGTATGGATGACATGACTCCTATTGTAGTCCTCTGTCTTATGTAACGTTTCCCAAACACAAATTTACACATGTATAATTGATTCAGTGGGTTTGGGGGGCGGTCCGCCCCAGGCGGCACGAGTTTTGGTGGCGACGGCCTCCCCCCATCTTACCTGCCGTCTCGGGGCAGCAATCTCCCCCCCACTCTTCAGTTAGCAAACGCAGTGACTGCCACAGGTGGCCAAAGGGCTAGTTACGCCACTGAATTGATTGTCTCTGTGTGATGTAAAAGGCTCTGACACCCTACACTGGTATCAGTGGTGCTATAAAACTAATTTAATGCATCTGTGAGAGAGTAGTTATGGAGACTTGAGGGGCACTGTTGAAGGGTGGTAGTGAGGGAATCCCTGAAGGAGCTGGTCACTGGGGGCGCCAACAAACATTGTCGCACAGGGCGCCACCAGCGCTAAAGCCGGCCCTGTTACAATCACAACACATTCATTTTTACCGACTACTCAAAGGTAGTGGTAACCATTCGCAAATGGGAAGGGGTCCTCGTGGGAACCCTTCCACTTTGAGACTATGAAAAAAATAAAATTTAAGAGCAGGCAGTGGTCCCACAGACTACGGCCTACTCTTAAAAAATAAAATTTAAAAGTTTCGTTTTCGTTTTTTATAATGGGTTGCAATTAAAAAAATAAATTGTACCTGGCCCATGGATCTGAAGAATTTATTTTGTCGAACCATAGGTAATTAATTTTTCTTTTAGAATGGCTTTCACCAGATTGACAACCACCCTTTTGAAAGCTATTTTCTTTTGATTTTTCTTTTTTTGGCTTAACCCAACTTTCTTTTTAAAGTGGTTGTTCCTCGCCTTCCCTGCAGCCCCTCTTCCCCTCCTCCATTTTCCCCCATGTACCTACCTCCAATGCCCCTTGTGCTGCCCCCTTTTTTTCTTTTAACTATTTTCCCACTTCACCTACGTTGCCTTTATCCTTTACAACTTGCCCTTTTTCTTTCTTACCGTAGCATCGACGTGTCCTTCTTTCTTCCTCGTTTCTTTTTTTTCGACTACTGGGTTGGTGGTCAACAAGGAAAAAGGATGACCCCAACCCTTTTCCAAAAGTAAACTTTTTTCCATGAAAAAGGTAGGTCGTCAGTTTGGCTTTTCTCCAGAATTTAGGCCCAGATTTACTATAATTTAGCATTGAGGTTGCATCACTTTTGTGAAGCAGCCCTGATGCAAAATCATTTTAGGGGTTTTCTAAGTCACGCAAAACTACTTTGTGTGGATTTGCTTTGTCTAGTGAATACAAAGTAACACAACACATAGTTTTCTGCCTTGCGATACTTTTCCATTGGCTAGGCATTACATGAGTGGGTGATGGGTGTTCCAATTCATCCACCAATGTATTTTGATGGAAACACAGATTTGCAAAGACTTGTAAACCTGGTTTTCCGCCAAAATGGTGTGCCTACCCGACAGAGGCGTAACGAGAAGAAATATCTTTATTTCTCCTTATACTTCTTCTTTCCACATGGAAAGAGAAATATGCCTCTTTTAATTAATTTTGTGCAGGAAGGTGTGCCTTCCTGAACAAAAACAATCCTGCCCATCAACGGGCCCTTGCTTTGGGCTTTACTATATGTTTATCTTTGCTTTCAGGCAGCAGTGCAAAGCATGCTTGCACTTACTGTTTCTTTTTTCCTATTATAAGTATGAGCCTACAAATTTCACCATTCTCCATGCTAGTCATTAAAAAAACAGGCTAACCAAGTTGAGTCACTCACATGATATCTGTGCGGTCCATTCCATTTCTGCCAGCTGGTTCTATATTGGGGTTTTGAACACTTCTTGGAAGATTGCTAACTCACATGCAGGAGAGTAGTGGAGTGTACATATAACCATGGTAGACACCATTCTCGATTATCTTGGTATTCATATGTAAAGTCACGTGACTACCGAAAGCACTACAGTCACACCAATGACAGAATGTGCACAATACAGGGGCGAAACAATGGCCCCCGCAGCCCCCTCAGGGCGGGGTGCCCCCAGGCTTACCCATACTGGAAGGGGGCCCCCTCAGCCCCTACTGATGTGAGGGGCCCCTTCAGCATGTATTGCAGGGGGGGGGGCCTCACATTTTGTTACACCACTGGCGCAATACAAATGCCAGTTTTATAACATGACATAGACACGACACAAATACTCTAAACCAGGGGTCTTACTTCGGTTTCAAGGCCAGGTGGCATAAATGAAATATTGCCTCTTTACTACTCTTGTGCTCTGTAGTTCCACTCTCGTGAATGTAGACATGGACCTTCAATCACAAGCATGGCTTACAAGCCTGGAAAATCTGAAGCTGGAGATTATGACACAGCCTATGTATTGTCTTAAATAGTGAACTTCTGGGCAGAAAGACTGTTTCCTTTATAATAATGCAAACCGCATTCGAGATTTCAAGTGGCCATGAGAAATTATGAAGTAAATACACTAAAAAGTGGATCTTTTTTTAGCATCAACATGTTCTCTCATAATGCAGGATTCTCCACCTTAAGATAGTAGAAATTCAGGTCTCCTTCGAGGGTTGCGATCCATCCTGTGTACTGGCTCATATCAGATTTACCGTTCACCTGCAGTTCTTACTAGACTTCATGCACGAGTACACAAGTTAGCATTCATCGACTCCTTCTGAATACAGTACAAATGGCGGCCTCTAAGGGTTACACCACAACAACCATTTCCACATATTAACGAGGCACGTCATAAATAGGAAATCAAGATGCTGGCTCCTAAGGGGAGGAAATCCTTAATGACAAACGAATTACTCCTGATTCGTTAGGCTAAGCAGTAACAACTTAACAGAATACATATCAGGGTAATTATCCCTAGAGAATTAAAAAGATAGCAAGATCCAAGGGGGCAATAATTGCTCTTCACATAGATTCTAATATAGCCTTATATTATAGCCTATTGTCTTCAATGGAGCTCTCAACATTCCAATGTTCTAATGATCATTAGAACATTGGAATGTTGGGAGCTCCATTGAAAACAATAAAGTAGCTCTGGGCTTATAATGGCTGGTATAAGCCCAGAGCTCCAACATTCCAATGTTTCTTTGTTCTCAGCTGTGGCTGTGAACAAAGGCTTCAGGGAGCCTGAGGGGATTTCAATCCCCTCACGCTCCCTGAAGCCTTTGTTTTATTTGTTAGAATATTCTGCCCTCTAGTGGCAGAATGTTCTAATAGCCTTATAGCCCTTCATAGCTGGGCTATACCGGCTATTAAAGTCCTGCTCCCTTGTTAAAGGCCCTCGCCTTCGGCTCGGGCCTTTAATGCTGGAGCGGGCCTTTAATAGCCGTATAGCCCGCTACGGTGGGCTATAAGGCTATATTAGAACATTGGAATATTGAGAGCTCCATTGAAGACAATAGAGTAGCTCCAGGCTTATAATGGCTGGTATAATCCCAGAGCACCAACATTGTTTCTCTTTATGTTTCTCACTTTTTAATTTAGAACATTCTACCAATAGTGGGTATATTGTTCTAATAGCCTTATAGCCCTTCTGCCTCGGGCTACACTGGTTGTTAAAGGCCCTCTCCCTTGAGTTTAGGGCTTTTAACAACTGCTATAGCCCTCAACAGCGGGCTATATGGCTATATAAAATGGGCAAAGTCTACTACCATGACATGAATATGCTGGTATATGCTGCTGGAGGATTGGTGTCACTCCTGTCAGAAAATTATCAATTGCCAATTGAGACACAATGTTATAGCCTGGCTGTAGAGGACTGTTGTTAAAAAATCACAAACGTGTCTAGGAACAAAGCAGAGATTGGATAGCTCCAATTAGTTACATGCCTAAAACATGGAATGAATTCATGGAATGGAAACTGTACTTGTGGGACTTCTTGATGACATTCTTGCATCCACTGATGAAGGAGATTGACAATTACTTATGCTCCACTCTCTGTCAGCCACATTTGATACGTGGATCTATGAGCTTTTCCTTAAATTACAGACTGAAGCATTTGTTTTCAGAAAATTCTAGGATGGTTGAAGTCATTTTTGTTGAACCAAACTCTGTGTTAATCTTGGTTCTTTTAAATCACTGGACAGACGAACAGACTTCAGGCTCTCTCAGATGTCTCCACTTTTATGCTTTCATTCTTGTCAATTATTTCCAACAAATCAATTTAAAATCTTTCTAAACAAGGGAATGCAATAGCAATACTAAACAGATGACGCCACATCTATCAGTGCAGGGAGGGTTCCCATGATGAGTTCACAAACTGTAAGGAAAGATTAGAGGAGGTGGCTAATTAGATTCTTGATAGTTGGGCTAAAGGACAAAGAAACCAAGAATGAAGTATTTCTGATGATCATAAATCCTAACAGATGCAAGTTCCACAATGCTTTTTCTATATCCCTGTACAAAATGAACATCCCAGAAAAACTTTAATTCTAACTTCCAACTGTACCCAGTTAACTACTGGTCTACAAACACTTTTTTTTTTTTCTTTTCATTTTGTATTTTTTATTTATTTATTATTTTTTTACGGAGTTTTATATAGCGCAAACTTGACCCAGTATCAGGTATCAGATCGCTTTACAAAGCACCAGTTGCGTTACATGAGGACACATTCATTTTTGATAGGCACGGGGAGATTAAGTGATTTGCCCAGAATCACAGGATGTTCAGCGTCATTGCCGAGACTCGAACCTGGTTCCCCAGATTCGAGGTCGACCGCCCTAGCTGTTAGGCCAACTCCTCTCCTCACTTGAGAATCCTTGATAATGACTTAATGTCTCTTGAGATTTGGCCTTCCAGTCAGTTGATATAGAGGACAGACAAAAAGTTGCAGATCCACAGGAAAATACAAAATCTCACCCATTCCGTGACCAAGCTTCTCAACTAATTCAGATCCCTTACAGATTTCCACCACTCAGAGATGCAACTGGTATGATATAACAAAGAGTACTTGGTACTCCATTGCTACATTGTCACCTCAATTAGTATATTGTCAGTATTTATACTCCTGTTCACAGTTTTTGCATACTATATCATGATGATGCTGGTATTGATGTAATCCAATAGAAAAAGGCCTTCGTTTTGAGTAGACTAGGAAAGGCTGAGTTATTTATCATACCCAGAAAATGCTAGTTATTTGCCATGCATGTAAGTTACCTGATATTCCATATTTTCCTCTGAAAAATAAGGAAATGCACGCAGAACGGTGTATTAGGGGAAAATTGGGAGTGTTTACCAAGTGTTCACTTAGATTTGAATTTATCATCCATCTGGAATCGAGTCCTAGAAGTGCTATCACCAAATCCAGCCTTAAGGATACTCACAAGATGTAGGCAAAGATCCTGTGAGCACGGGACCCACGTCTGGGCATACCCTTCCCACTTAGGGTGACAAAAGCAACTTGAACAAATGATGGACGGAATGCCGAACAATGCAAACATTCACCCCTAGTCACGTGCTCACAGAACCCCTGGATTCAAGCTAGCCTGGCTGATGAGGGGTGATGTCCCGAAACCATTCCCAGGATGCTTGTTTCTGGTCCAGGGAGGACCTGACTTGGCAGTTCGGGCTGGACTGTTCCCATGAGGAACAGGGTCAAGACTGATTTGCATATGGATGGGTCCAAACTACAGTGGCATGGTGAGCAAAAGAACAATGGATTAAATCCAGATCCTTTTGACTGGGGGTGAATGTTCAGCATTCCGTACATCATTTGTTCCTTTCACATTACCATACAACATCCTTTAAAGACAATCCTATTGGTATTACCAATGCTTGTCTAACCTTTGTTTGACCTTCAGACAGCTGGTTTTAACTCCAAGATAATTTTTGCACATTCCAAAGCCCAAGACTGTGGTTAAGCTCAGAGAGTCACTGCTGGCTGTGCCAAGTCAATAAGTGTTTAGTATTCCTGTACTGATGCTGCAAAACTAAGATTTGTGGTAAAAGCAATCTCTGAAATGAAACTGGACACCAGAATCAGTGACAGGCTACCACACAAAAATACACACTCTCTCTCTCCCTGTTCTGTGCCCTTCTCCCCCCCCCCCCATTAACAGTATTGGAGTGTGTATTTGCTATTGCAACTCCATGCACTCCCTAAAAGTGGGGTAGGTTATAGAGCGGACCAATACAAATATAGCAGTGCTTTTAGGTTTTTTGATACACTCGCTTGAAAGTCTCTACACACACTATGGGAACAGGTCCCCGGAGAGCGATGGGCCTTTCAGAGATTGTGTTTGTTTGGTTTTGTCAGGGTGCATCAACAGTGTGAGGACCAGTTTGATCCCCACAATGTGGATTAACCAGACACAAACCTGCCCGCCCCCAGTGTTTTTCCATTTTCCTTTTTATGCCTCTGCATGGATCACTACATGTTCAAGAGCAGGACGTGTCCTTGCGTCATGACATATGCCCAGTATCCATAGCTGCAAAACTCACATGCAATGGCCAGTGCCCATGCCCCACATGCACTGAGCAATGGAATGCCTTAATTCTTGCAAACCAGAAAGTGCATGTGCCTGCAGGGCCTTCATTGCTAACTTTAATTTTGGAATTTCTATGTTTTTCTAGGATTTGGATTCTATTTACAACTAAAGTTCTTATCTAGAATATATATCATTTTATATAACGTTCAACACCATGGTAGTTTTAGAACCCACCCATTGTTTCATTTTACCTAGTCCCTGAAAAAAAATAGCGTAAAATTGTGCGAAACTTTACGGTTGTGAAATTCATGGAATACTGTGACTTTCGCAGGCGACAATCTGATTGTGGCCTTCAACGACTTCAAGAATGTTTTGACAGACGAGACATTCGTATTCCCACATTCGCACATCCCTGCACAAAATTAATTTATTCCCAAATATGCACAGATTGGAAGGCCATTTGTGAATTTGTCAGACAAGCCAGATATATGTGGTGATATGGTCAGGAAACAACTATAGTGCTCTGTACAGCCGCAGAAAGAAACTGTATATTTCCAAGTTGTATATGGAAAACATTCACTTTTTAATTTCAGTGGTTCCAGGCAAGAGCTCAGAACAGTCTCATAAGAAAGGAAGAACTGCATTAACCAGTACTTTAGCACAAGCTTGTCCAACAAGTAGCTCATGAGCTACTAATAGCTCTCCAGCTAGCTATAAGTAGCTCTCACGTTTTCAGATCAGTGCAAGACTGGAGAAGATTGAAAGAAATGTAAGGAAAAGTGTGCAGGAGCACACATGCTTGGTAATATTACATTGCTATACCACTGTTTCTGTATTACATGTGGGGCCATATGGTCTCTTGTCTAATAACAACATATAATCGCGCACTGTGGGTCTTGATTCACAAACCTGGTGATGCATATATGTATGTGGTGTTTGTACAGCACAAAGCTAGCCAAAAGTCTGCAGAAAGCAGTACAGGGTCCAAAACAAGCATAAAGTTAATGAGAGATAGAAGAAGTAGCTTGTTTGTGTTGTTTAAAGAGTTGCATCTTTGACTGTTTGCTTAATTGGAGCAGCGCTGCGCTGGTCCTGATGGATATGGGGATGTTGTTCGAGTTCTAGGGGGCATAGAGGTATTGTTTTGTCCTTTTTACACTTCTTAATCTGCAGTGTAATGGAGTCCTGCCTGGGGTTTTGCCGAGACCACCAGAGATGGTGAGGTTGTGTGCAAGATTAGTAGGTAAATCATAACTGAATGGGACAGGGCTAAAATATCAGGTAGACAGAGCTTATGGTGGTTATGATTAAAGCTCTTGGTTGGATCTATGGCATTGATTTTTGTAGCATTTCCATTTCTCTGTATATTTTACAATAATTCTATGTGTATTTATACACATTTATTTTTTTTATCTGTGAAAAAAATGAAGTTACAACTTGCAACTATCCACATTTATTTATAAGATTTATTTATGGATGATAGACATCTGTAGAAGTTTTGCACTTTATCAATGCATTCTAATATATGTGTGCCTATATATATAATTCACGGAAAAAACACAGGTGTATGAGTGTCTGTATGGATAATTCAGTGAGTGCGTGACTGACTGTATAAGTGAGTTATTATACGTGTCTCAGTGAATGTATGGATGAGTGACTAATCTGTGTGAATGTCTGTATCAGTCTGTCAGTTGGTGTGTAAGTGGCTGCATGGGTTGGTGAGTAGCTACATGAGTGTTTATATGGGTTATTGATTGGTTGTCTGAGTACATGTATGGGTGCCTGAGTGTCAGTGTGGGTGGATGAGGGGGTGTGTGACTCCCTACATGAATGTGTGAGTGGATGATTCACTGGGTGTATGGGTTCATTAGTGCGTCTGCCAGGGGCTGTATGGGTGAGTGACTGTGCATATGGCTGTGTCAGTGAGTGAATGGATGTCTCAGTGGTATATGGGTGAGTAACTGCATATGTGAAAGGCAGTATATGTGAGTGTTGGAGTATATAAGTGACTGTGGGCCAGATGTACGAAGGAATTTTGCATGCACAAACGGGTTTGCGACCCATTTGCGCATGCAAAATTCCTCTTGGCCATGTACTAACACTATTTTGCGACTCGCAAATAATTTGCGACTTGCAAAATAGTGTTTTGCAACTCGCTATTAGGAAGGGGCGTTCCTAGTCACAAATGGAAAGGGGTCCCCAGGGGACCCCTTCCCCTTTGCAAATGCAGCGGAAAATATTTTTTAGGGGCAGGCAGTGGTCCCAGGGACCACTACCTGCCCTTAAAAAATGAAACGAAAACGTTTCATTTTTTTTCTAAATGCATCCCGTTTTCCTTTAAGGAAAATGGGCTGCATTTGAAAAAAAAACTACTTTATTTAAAAGCAGTCCCAGACATGGAGGTCTGCTGAGCCCAGCAGGACACCATACCTGGGAGGGCCTGCCATTCTCAATGGGGTCGCAAATTGTGAGTGCCTCATTAATATTCATGAGTCTCGCATTTTGTGACCCTATTGGGAATCGCAATCAGTGTCTCTGACACTGTTGTACATTGTAAATTGCGACTCGCAATTTGCGACTTGAAATCGAGTGCAAATTGCGAGTCGCAATTTACACTGGTCGTACATCTGGCCCTGTATGTGTTAGTGAGTGATTGTGAGAGTGGCTGTATGGATGAGTGAGTGCTTGTGCCAGTGATTGTATAAGAGAGTAATTATGTGTTAGTATCTGTATGAATAAGTGAGGTGGTGAGTGTATAACTGTATAGGTGAGTAAGTTGCAGTGTGATTGACTCTTTGGGTGAGTGACTAGGTGTGAGAGTCGCTCTATGGGTGTGTAAGTGTCTGTATGGGTGTATGAGTGGATATATCAGTGGCTGTATTGGTGAGTAACTGGGTGTATGAGTGGCTGTATGGGTGAGTGAGTGGATGTGTGTGTAGACCTATGAATCAGTGAGTGGGTATGTACTAACTGGCCTATTGTTTTGAGAATGGTAGTCTGAAATTTGGAGTGTGTGTATGAAAGGTTATATTGGGGTGTGAGTAGGTGCATCAGAGATGATGTGGATGATGTCATCAGTGATGTCATTTGAGATGTCATCAGTGATGTCATGAGTGATGCCACTGACCATGTCATGAGTGATGTAATATGTGACGTCATCAGCAGTGCATTGCGGGGGCGCGAGTTATAGTTAGCTCAGCTAACTATAACGGCTGAATTTCACAGGTTTTGTACAAGTGAAATGTCAGCCTAACTATAAGGTTCCTGGAACCTGTGGTTTTTTCTGTGAATTTCTAAGGTTTTTTAAAATGCTAATTCCTAACTATAACGTCCCTGAAACCTGTGCTTTTTTTCAGTGAATTTCTAAGGTTTTTAAATGCTAATGCCTAACTAGAACAACCCTGTAACATTTGTCTTTTTCTGTGAATTTCTAAGGTTTTTCTAAGTAGTAGTCAGATTTGCAGAGTGGTGGAGAAAGGGGGCTGGAACTCTGACCAGCTCTCAGAAATTCCATTGCGTAGGACTTACAGGAGCTACCAGGAGGGCTTCTTGGCCCCTAAGGTCCCTCTGGAGTAAAGTGGACTTAATCCCCCAACCAGCAGTGCGCCAGGAGGCGCGTTTGCAGAGTGGTGGACAAAGTGCTCTGCTGCTTGAGGGATGAAGTCTACTTTACTCCTGAGGCCTTCAGGAGGCAAGGGGTGGCAGTCCCTGGGGCTGCAGGGAGCCATGTGGCCCCCCGCATTTCACAAACATAGCCCCGGGGAGGTGGCGGTCCCCGGGGCAGCGCATAGATTTTTTATTTTAAAGCCCCGAGGAAGTGGCAGTTCCCGAGGCTGCAGGAGGGCCTCGTAGCCCCCCCCCACATTCAATGGATAAGCCCCAGAGAGGTGGCGGTCCCAGGGCCTTTGGGGGTCCGCATGAGCCCCCCACATCTCCTTTTTCTATTGCCCCTGGGACCTGGCCCACCCGGGGGTTAAAGGAAATGAAGCGCGGGAGGCAGTGCTTCGTTTTTTTTTTTCGTCCAGATTCGTGGATCCAGCGTGAATCCTGCCGAAATTCTTTTAAAAAAATGCTTTTTTGGCCCTGAGCAGGCCTAGGGGGTCAGGGTATTTCTACCCTGACCCTTTGTCTTGTTTTTTCACGTATTTTACCTTTTTTCTTGTGAATCGGTTCAACTGAGTCACAAGATGGCTGCCAACACTTCCTGGTTTGAAGTGTTGGCAGCCAATCAGATTGCAGGCACAAGATCGGGAGGGTTCGCGGATCCTCCGCGTCCCCAGTTGTATATCTGAGAAATGTTTAAATTTCTCAGGAACTACTGAATGGATTTACACCATTTAACAAAAAGAGTGCTTTCTGAACCAAGAGTTCCCTTTTTACCAAATTTGGTGTAATTCTGTTCAGCAGTTCGGGCTGTAGCCGTGTCTAAAGTTTCCTATGGAAATTAACATGGAGAAAATGCACTTTGGGACTGCCCCTTTTTCTCTGCCCCCGCTTGATGAATCACCCTGAAACTTTAAACACAGCGGAAGTGAGTGGACCATTAGTTTTGAAACTTTCGCGAAAATTCATCAAACGGCGCCAAAGATATTGGCAAAAGAAAAAAAAAATTTGGAATCGAAACAAGGCCCTAACTATAACTACCTACCTGCGACTGCCAGTAAAATGCATTTTATGACAGTTTTATGGGAAACATGCTATTGCATTAGGAACACCTGCAATTTAGGCTCTTCACAATGGTGTAACCCTCCTGACCTTGCTCAATCAGGTGCAAGAAGGCTGCTCTATTGTGGGGTAGGGAGAATGTGGTTAAGTTAGCCCAGTGCAAAACTGTTGGCCCGTTCTCCTCTGATAGAATCACAAGTAGTTGCAAAGTTGCATCTATAATCAAGGGAAGGGCTTGGGGGAAATATTTTAATTATTTTTTTGTTTTATATAGCGCTAGCTAGACCCGGGGGTATCAGAGAGCTTTACATATTATTAGCATACGTTTAACAGTGAATAACGTGGGGATTCATGAGGGTAAAATGGACATAAAAAGTGAAGAAACCATACATTTTTCAAGTTTTAGAAAATGAACACCAATACCATATTAGAAAATGAACACCAATCAGATAAAATACTAAAGCATTAAGGTAATGACGATAGGAGAGATAAGAGACTGAAGCGGGTCAGATGACTGTCTCGCAGGATTTAGTCAATGAGGGTAGGGTATTTGAGAATCGAAGATCAGTTTGTGTTTGTACTGAAGTAGTTGTTGAGTAGTAGAGATTTGAGGTCCTGTTTGAAACAGAGAAGGAGGGGTTGCAGCGAATATCTTTGGGGAGCAAGTTCCAAATCTTAGAAGCATTACCTGAGAAAGAGTACACCAGACAGGATTTCTTCATCAGCTTTGGAGATATAGGAAGAGGAGAGTTGGAGTTGATTAGAGTCCAGCTTCTTCCTGCTCTTGAAGGTTTGGTTTCAAGGTATTTGGATTTTTTTGTATGAAGGGCTTTGTGTGTGATACAAGCTGTCTTGAAGATGCATCTTCTTTCAATGGGAAGCCAGTGGAGACTCAAGAGGGCTGGTGAGATGTGATGAAACCATTTAGTTCCTGTGAGGAGCCTGGCAGCCACATTGAGAACTGCTCCTACAGGGCCAAGGTGACTTTTTGGATTTCCTGTAATTATGGCGTTACCATAGTCAAGTTTGGATAGGACTAGTGATTGAACTACCGTTTTAAGATCATCGGTGGGAATGAACAGTTGATTTGCTTAAAATGCTTTTGTTTGAAGCGCACTCTTTTGGCTGAGATGTTGATGTGCTCTTTTATTGGCATATTTTTGTCCAAGGTGATACCCGAGGACTTACGATAATGAGAGATAACAGTTAAGAGCGTCCAGGTTCTGAGCCATTCTAGAATTGGTAAGGTATTGTTTTCGGGGAAAGGAGCAGTAATTCAGCTTTGTTGGGGTTGAGCTTTAGGTTGTTGTTGTTTAGGCTTGTTTGTATCTTGATCAATGTGGTATTCAAGAGGCTGATGTCCTTGAGTGATTTAATTTCGAAGTAGAGTTCAGGGAAATTTATTATGTTTGCAATTTTATGTATAACAATTAGTAAAAGTAGAAAATTGTATGTAATTTATTATGAGTGCTGCACTTTAAGTTTAGCAGTGTTGCAGGTTAACTGGTGCAAATTGAGTGTATACAATATACTTTATAATTTCCAAAGGAAGGCCACAAAACGATGCCAATAAGCGGTGACTTGCAATGATTTAGTAATGTGAGTGATCTTCCTTGGATCCAGTCCTACTTACTGCTGCGGTTGGTGCTGGTGTAAGTCCAATGTGCTTATGCGTTTGTGCATCTGCTAACATGGCAAAGCATCCCTTTACTCCTGCTTCTTTTGCTGCTGATTAGCCAATTTGGTTTTGCATTGGTAATGTTGACCTTCAGGAGTAAGATAAAGTGTGACAACACTCCTTGCAATTTTTCCCCTTCTGTTGCACAGCGTTTCACGGGCACCCTGCTTTACTCTTTCCTGTCAATCACTAACCTCCTCTCCACAGCATGCCGAAAATACTGTTTGATTTATACCAACAAAAATAGGAGTGATCCAAAACAGAAATGTAAATCCAAACATGGTGGAGCAAAGGGTGGCAAAAAAGTCTCCTAGTTCAGGTAGGAAGTAATGAGTTAAGAAGATCTGACAGTCGTTTCACTAAAACCTTCTCTGATGTTTGCTGTGCACGGCCCGCCAATGCACTGCACCTGACTCGATCGAAGACTCGTCTGTATGGAAATAGGCAAGGGGTGTTTTTTGCATGGGTGTTTATTCTGATGGGTTTGTGTCTGCATGGTTATTCTGTTCCTTGTGAAAAAAGGTAAGACCGTTGCAAAATAAGACTTTTTTCTTCTCACTTCACTGCTGTATGCTTTCCAGGTCTTACGAGTGGCTGAACAAGAATGTATGTATAGTTATTGTTCTCTTGCTTTTGTAAAGGTGTTCTGTGATGTTTACATGTGTCTGCTATTGGACTGTCTGCTGTTTTGTCTCTTATCTAGTTTGTTGTAAATTGGTCACCACAAAATCATTTAACTTCAGACGCAGGTTATGATAATAGAGAATTCAGCATAATTATCTGTGTAGTCCTATGTTTCCCAATCTTAAGAATTCTTCAAAAGATTTCAGCAGTGTCTTAGGAGTGGTGTCAGTTGTGTGCCCTTAAAGTAGATAAACATATGGCCCAACTAGTGTACTGACAGAAGAGGTCAAAGTCAACTGAACATAACCTATCCTTCCTCCAGAAGGTTATGGGCAATGGCTATGACCCAGGCTTCTCGGTGAATCAGGTCAGCTGTTCTGTAACTCCACAGAGGCGTTGTTATTTAATAAGAGTCCTGGCATTAATTCCTCGATAAAAGTGCAATCAGAAAAATCATCTACTAACATGGCCATTGTTAGAAATTGGGTTACTGGTTGACTAGGGTGTGAGCCCTAGTCCAGCAGCCACCACAATCCTATTCAGGGTAAGGCACAAGCAAACCCCAAATAACTTCCACAGAGCAGTCTGGCTTAACTTAGAGGCAATGTGTAAAGTATTTGTGCAACATTTCAAACAGTAAAACAGTGAAATCACCACACAAAAATATGCCACACCAGGTTATAACAATAGAGCTTTTAATAAATAAAACTAGACCAAAATGACAAAGATCCAATCAGTAGGACCAGAGTTATGAATATTTAAGGAATAAACTGTAAAATAGCGTCTAAAAGCATAAAGTGCAGGGCCGGATCAAAGTAAAAAGTATAGGCCAAAAGCGATAGAGTGCGGGTCGGATACAGTTCTAGATTAGTCCCCCTGAAGGTTTACCTCCTCAAGTTTTGTGCCAAGAGTCCCGTTTGTGTTGGAGTGGGCCGCGGGAGCAAGAAGAGTGTCACAGTGGTGGTCGGCATGGTGCGAAGAGTCAGGCAGGTTTCTGAACATCCTCGGGCAGTGATGCTTTAACATTGGTAGTGTCAGGTAAACTTCAGAAAACCATCAAATCATTCCATACCCTCCATTCTAGTCATGTATGACCAAGCCTGTGCATTTCCCCAGAGTTGTGGGTGCTTATGACTCGCACTCCTACTATTCGGAGCATGGCACATGGCTCAGAGCTTTCACCGTCAAGATGTGTTCTCTGCATGAATTCAACATCTCTGTTCTTCTTGAACTGCACAGCTACCAGACTGTAGAAGGCTTCTTGGAAGTTTGGCATCTGACAGCAGACTGACAATACATCAGCAGCAGGTAAAGTACTCCATTCTTTCTGTAAGTAGTTCTAGAAGCTGATCTCTGATCCTTGGCCCTGAGAGAAAGAAAGAAAGAAAGAAAGAAAGAAAGAAAGAAAGAAAGAAAGAAAGGACATAAGTAGGAGTGAGTAAAAGAAGGAGGGAAAGAGAGAGAGATGTACGGAAGATGGGAGAGGAGAAAGGAGTGGAAAAAGGGAGGGGGTGGAAAAGAAAGGAAGAAAGGAATGGCGGAACAAGGAAAGAGAAAAAGAGGAAATAGAAAGAAGTCAAAGAAAAGAATAGAGGAAGGAAGGGAGGAAAGAAACAAGGACGGGAAGTAAGGCAGTGGCCGCGTTTATTTGTGGACGAGGTCCTCCTGTAAAAGTTGTGCTTTCTGTTCTTTCCTGAAATGCACTGGTGATGGTGGTGCATAAAAAACCATACAGATCTTTAGAAAAGCTGCAGTTCAAAGGAAATGTTCACTCACGCTTGTCATGTGACTTGAATCAGTGAAAATGAGGCAGATATCATCTGCGGTAGTTTGTGCATTTCACAGGTTAAATTGCCAGGATCTTCTGAGGTAGGTCATGTCATTGAAGAACAGAAGAAGAAAATCAATTCTAACCAATAAAGGAACGCAGAACAACCGACAAAAGGTGTTCCACGTGTTAAAAGGAGGAGCAGAAATTAACAGAGCGTTCAGGTGCAATTAATGCCTACTCTTTCCGAGCACTGACTTCCTAATTCACAAACTAGTTTGCCTTACTGAGTTCCCAAATCTGAATGTGCCCGCGTGAAATCAAAATGATTAGTGGTGAAGTCACTTCCGCATGTCCTAGAGTGAAGGCCTGCCGCCGCTTCCTTCTTCGCTGTGGTGCAACTGCACTGGCACTTCCCTTTCGGCGCTCCTTCGAATCAGCAGAGAGAGATTTGAATCAATTATTGCGACCCTAAACAGTCTCAGAAATTACAATTTTATTCGAATCCCACCTCAACTAGTTCTCTTTAGATGTGTTGTACTTTTCTGTGCTGTTTGTGTTCAGCAGGATATTAATTTGCCCGATATCTCATTTTAACCCTGTTTTGTGGATGATTGTTTCTGTGAGAGTCAAGCAAAGAGGGTGTGGTAAATGGTATGTTTTGTGTGCGGTGCCAGCGGCTGTGCGCTCTCACTCCATTACTCAACAGGCATCAAGGCGTGTAATGTGCTTGCATACGGCTCCCGCCTTTTTCTCATGAACTCTCTCTCCAATCTCTTTTTTTCCTCTTCTCTTTTTTTTGTATGCGCCTTACAGGTTACGCCCCCGTGACGGGCATGTGCCACCCACTGCGTAGCTGCACCCTGAACCATGAAGATGGATTCTCCTCCGCTTTTGTGGTTGCCCACGAGACCGGCCATGTGTAAGTCTGTGTGAGAGAGTTGTTTCTGCGCCATCTTGGCAAGGGCATTGCATGCAGCGGGCCTTTGCTTTCCTGATGAGTGCAGTGAAGTGGACTGTGTTGTCAAGAGAGTGTGGCACAGTGTGCCTTCAGGGGAACTGCCGCTCAGTGCTTCAGGGGAACAGAGCTTTCTCTTTTCAGCTGTCGGCCACCCACGTCATTAGATCATTTCATCAGCGATGTGTACATTTGAAATAATTATGATTCTATTTACGAATTATGCTTATCATGAATACTTAGGGTAAGTAAGTACCCCATTATCCCGATTTTACTTTATTATTGCAGAAGAAAAGGGAAAATATAGCGTAAACCACAGGGATATACACATACGCACCGCTCCCGCAATGTGGCATCCATGCTCAGCAATCGAAAGGATGCTGCATACCCACTATTTGTTATAGTTAAAAAACATAATTATGCCATAATACATTCTTTCTTTGTTCCAAAAAGTAAATCCAAGATCAATAAAATCATCATGCAACATACATAAGTGTTAATGATTGACCGTATGTCATGGCCTTTACACACCTGTGTTGATCATGCTTCCCTTATTTATTTTTGTGTCCATTCTGTGCCGTGTTAGAAAATCAGAAAGGATAGCATGAAAGCCCTTCACCGAGCACAACTTCGCCTTGGTGTCTACTGTACCACTCTTTATGTGCCCGTGTGGCACCTGACAGATCCTCTTCTTGGAAACTGCTGCTCTCCTCCGCCTCACTCTTGCATCCTTCTTCCAGACTCGCCCAATGGCAAGCTGCCTTCTCCTACTGCTTTCTTGCCTCTCATTCTCCTTGCCCTGCGTCATATTTTCCTTGTCGTCAATGTCCTTCTTCAGGGTTAATTATAAATCTTTGTTTTATCCCCTTTTCCTTCTCTGCCTCGTTTCCCCTATTTTTGAAAGACTCTCATAGCCTATCTCCTCATTCTCACTCCCATTGCTGCTGTAGAGAATGTCCACTTTTCTCTAAACCTGCATCCTTTCAGAAAGGCAAAACATTCACTAAACTTCCCACACTCTGGATGTCAGAACGTTGCAGCAATTGATTCCACAGTTATTCCCAAAACAGACAGAGCATGCTTCCTGTTTTAAATGAGCAACAATATGAACATATTTCGGCTCTGCACTTTGTCTGCCCACTAACTGCCCTAAACACCAACCTCTGCAATTCCAGAATGAATGCTGAAAAGTGCAGAATTTGGGTGTGTAGTACTGGAACACTGCAATAGGTTTCCACCCCTTAAAGAACAGCACTCACTAGGTTGGTGATTATGGAAAGACTAGAGGCCACTTTTTCAGTTCATTTGTCTTCTTAGTGAAATTTACTCTTTCCCGTTGGACACTTCCTCGTCTCAGACCCCTTTCCTCTGTTTCCTTAAATGCTAAGGGGCAGCTGAAAAAAAAAACCTTCCCATTGACCCTTGTAGCATTGTAGCCTTCAAAAGCATAGAACGCCCTTGTTGCACTTTGAGACATGTCCACCAAACGCCATGACCTGGGCCAAAAATAAATGAGGAGCGGGGACATGCTCCTGTAGAGAAGGAAGTGGCCCAAGGTGGGCCATGCTTGCGAAGCACGTTTCTTGTGTGTCTTCCTGGATATCCAAGCATTTCCATCCTCCACCGGAAGGACCCACCAAGGGAACCACCCCTCCTGGTCGAACGGTGACATGCAGCATGGGTGGTGTGTGACATGACGCATCGTTTATGGTGATTTTAGAAGGTGGGGTTCATCATACAAAATGTTGGTAATAATGTCCTTTAAAATGAAATGTAGACAGTGTCAAGCCAGTTTATTATCATTATATTTGATGTTCGTATCCAAGGAGGGCTGCGTACAAGTGGTTCTATAGTTGTCACATGAAGGACTTAACCAAATCAAAGGAAATTTGCATGATGTGTGATCCACCTGTGAAAGCAAAATTTCAATTTTAGACATAATTTCAAAACGGCAATAACAGTGATGTGCAGCCTTGATGCAGTAAATGCTTCGCTCTGAGGCAAAATAGAAAAAAAGACCCTGTCATTCATAACAGAGGTGTTATTACAGATACAGAGTGACAGAGACAAGCAGAAAATGAAACACCTAAAACTTCAAGCCTGTGTTCTCTCCAATCTTAGACGTTTTATGTGTTTGGGTGTATTTTATGTGCATAGTATATGCATTCTGCTGGGGTAGTTGTCAAGAACCAGATTCACAGAGCTAGACTCTGTGGATACTTGAGCCTGTACACTGGGACCAGTACCATGGCAATCTGCAGGTACAGCAGTGTACTGGCAATATTTAATTTATAATTTGGGGGCAGGAAAGGGAGGGGCTATACAAAATACACTGAACACACACTCATGTGGACATTTGTGGGCATTTTTCTGGTTGCTTCCTTTTCTTGAAACGTATGCGAAGATTCGCCTTCTAAGGCAGGACTAAATGTATTTCCACAGCGGGGAAGGGAAACGAACACCCCTCTATTTCGTGGGCTCTCGGGAAGTAGATTGCCCTCATGGAAATAAAGCTTGGCAATTTGCATGGAATGTATGTATCAATACAATGTCAATAATAAAAGAGATGACCTTGAGCATGGGTCCAAGCTGCTGTCTCTGGATAATCACAGTCAAAAATTGAAGTTGCTTTGGATTGTGAAAATGTATTGATAAATGGATGGGGTATTGATATTAGAACGGAAAGAAGAGAACTAAAAAATATCAGCAAATGGATCCAGGGATGAATCGATTTTCCTGTTAGGAATTAGGGTTGCCTAGGACTCACTTTAGCCTACATAGTGAGTGTAACGAGAAAGACAGAACGAGGGGATAAAACAAAAGGGAGTAATACAAAATGACCTTGTTTTCTGTGTTTGCTAATGAAACAGACTGCAATGCACCATTCTTCTTTGGTACTTGTCCTGCATTATAAGATCAATGACTCAAGAAAGGCTCATTCTCAAATGTAAGTGCTGCGCAAGATGTCCACACAATGCACTGGTCAGGTATTCAAAATAGAGATCTGCGCATTATGGGGCGGTCCACCCAACGAACGTCACAATGGTCTTTCATGAAGTGTTAATGTCAGACACTAACTTGTGAAGTGGCACCCACCCAAGATGGAGGCCTGCTGGCGACCTACTGCGGTCTGTGATATAACAAGGCTACAATGTAGAGGAAAGGCCTTAAGGAGACGATTTTCAGTAATTATATTGACGCCACGGAATACCATTTTGTCCCTTTCGAAATGGTAGAAATTCATTTCACGCAATGGCACTCGTACTGTGGCATTTAAGCTGCTTTACGTTGCTGTACTGTATCGCTGATCCAAAAAAGACTGATGTAAAATAGTTTAAACGCAAAATGTGTCGTAATAAAGCTTCCCAGAATATGGCAAGTGCAACTTGAATTTGCTCCATTTCGAATTCCACAAGAATAAAAACAGTGGCCAATGGGTTGTCTTGTTTTTTGCACCAGTGCGTGATCTTACTAGACAACTCAATCAATCAATCAATCACATGACTTTATTCGGCATAAAAAAATACCATAAAAGTACAGATAAAATACATCAGAGTTAAAAACTAGTCCAGCAATCTAAAAATTTCCATAAAACATAATCAATACATCAGTGATTAGGATACGCATCCCCTTGCACAATTCCCTCGTAATACCAAAAATGAATTACATCACTGGCGGGTGTAAGCTCCCCCCAAGCCCTTTGTTGCCCTTAGCCTGAATGCTGCCCTTAAAAAATTTACAGTACCAAATAGAGTCAAAGCATCTGGGGATAACTTTAAAAATAACAAAGCTACCCTCGCCTGTTTAAATCTAGCTTTCTTTAAAATTCTCTTTAAAAAAAGGATCCTAGGTTGTGAATAAAAGGGACATTCATCTCTATAGACGGTGTATATCCCGCCGGGTCAGCTAATACATGATGCAGGAGATTCAGCCTAAACCGTGTCATTAGGAATCTATCATGGGCATTATAAAAATAAGACAAATAAGGTTCAATGCCCACAGATGTTTTAGTTAGAAGATATTCTCTTACAGACTGCTTAATCAGCTCCCTGTCGTCCCTGAGTGTTATGGTATGCTTAAAAACCGATCCTTAACCATAGCCTTGTCCTTCATAGATATTTTAGAAGGGTTAATAAAAAGATCTGCACATCCTATTCCCTCCAGGGTCTCCTTCACATATTTTAACCATGGGATTTTAAGCCCCCGATCACGGACGAGGCAATCTGCTATAATCTGCCTGCAGAAAGCCGCCTCCTCGCTTGCCCAAATTTTGACCCAGCAGACTAGGGGTCTAACTCCCAGCCTGTCCGTAATATAGCCAACACCAAGTTCCTCATGGACAATGTGGGATGATGTACTCTGGGGCACTTTAAGCAAACGCTGCAAGTATTTATTTTCCTCAACTTGTATGTACTTTGCATTAATAAATCCCCATACCTCACTTCCATACATAACCTTAGCACAACACATGGAGCTATATAATCTCAAAATTTGCTCAGGTGACCACCGCCTTAACCTATGTGCAAAATTCATGATCGACCCAGAGCGACTAGTTAAGTTACGACATTTCTCTTCCATTAAATTTTTTAAATTCAGACGGTCATCAAATAAAATCCCCAGGTACGAAGAAGAATGCACCTTTCCCAGGCGATGTAATCCAATAGTATAATTGTACATTTTACTTGGTTTTTTACCCACTTCCATGACATATGATTTTGACAAGTTGGGGGACAAATCTAAGTTCTCCATAAAAGAAACAAAGCCGTCTATCAGAATCTGCAGCCCTTTGGGTGTGCGAGCAAGCAGGACCGCATCGTCCGCATAAAGCAGGACGGGAATTCCTCGAGAGCCAATCCTAGGTGAATCCACTTTTAAAGTGCTAAGTGCCTGATCAAGTCTATTTATATACAATGTAAACAAAAATGGGGCCAGAATGCAGCCCTGTCTGACCCCACTAGAGCATATAAAAGGTTCTGTAATGCTTCCCTCCTGACTATACCTAACCGTAGCAGTGGTATTTGAGTGCAAAGTTTTTAAAATGTTAATAAATCCTGGATCCACGCCAAGGTCACCCATGATTGCCCATAATTTTCCTCGGTTAACTCGGTCAAAAGACGCCGTCAAGTCCATGAATGCCAGGTACACAGTCCCTTGGCTTGCAATGGTGTACTTGGCTAAAAGTAAATATAAATTAAGACATTGATCGGTGGTAGACTTCCCTGGCCTAAAGCCAAATTGGGTGTCTGTTATAATATGCTGATCCTCAGCCCAGTCCATTAGCCGGCTGAGGATGACCCGCCCTAAGACTTTTGCTGACACATCGATTAGGGAAATTGGACGATAACAAAGTGGGTTATCCCTGTTACCTTTTTTAAAAATGGGAACAATCGTAGCTGTAGACCATGATGGCGGCATTACTGTGTCTACTGCTGTGTTAATGACCCTCGTCAGGATGGGTGCCCAAAGATCCACCTTACTCAAAAAGAGATCCGGTGGAATCCCATCTGGCCCTGGAGCCTTATTACGGGTCAAGCCATCGATCCCTACCCTGATCTCATCCAAAGAAAAATTTATCGGGGCAATATTTTGCTCCCCCCTGTTGTCCTCGTCCTGGTCCTTATCTGTACAATGGTTGTAGAGCCCATAAAAGTGCTCACGCCATTGCTCCCTCAAGATATTATTTGCTAGCCCTGGTTTATTTACCTCTTGGAAACTAGGGTTGTTTATAACTTTCCAAAAGGCAGTTGTATCCTTTAACTCCATTGCCTCCCTCAGGTTCTCCCAGGCTTGGATTTGTAATTTTGTTTTGCGGCTTTTAACGGCTAACTTATAATTTTTCCTACAGAGGGTCACCATACCCTTATCTCTCGGGGAAGATTTTAGAGCAACTTTCAGCTCTCTCAAGGCACGAGAGCACCGTTGGTCAAACCACCTTGGGTCGTCCGGTCTAGCTCTATTTGATGTCGTCCTGAGCAGACCATCAATCAATAGGGCAACACCCTCAAATGCCCTAATTAATTCGGCCCCCTCTACAGCCGGATCTAAACAACTCAAGATGACCTGTTCGCCATCATTAAGCAGTGCACTATAGAAAGCTTCACTGTTGGCCTGTGACCATCTCAACCTCCTGCCCTGATCTATAGCACATGCCACCCCCCCAAATGGTTCCTGACGAAGATTCAACTCAGAGAGGGACAATACTAAAAGGGTTATGATCACTGAAAATACTCAGACAGATTCTAAAACCCGTCACCCAGTTTTTTAATGCAGCAGAAACAAAAATAAAATCAATAAATGAAGCACATCCCCTGCCTTTAAATGTGGGGTGGATTGATTTGTCCTTTTTGACATCAATCAAATCCATAGTGTGTGTGAGGGCATGCGTATTTAATAGCTTGCATAATTCCCGTCCCTCCCTGGTATGTTCCATGTGCGGGCCCTCTTCCAGCGTACATGTTGACCAATCCCCCAATTAACTCTCAAGTTTGGACACAGGTGGCAATTAAAGTCGCCTGCCAAAACCAGGTAGGGCGCCAGCTCCCCTCGCTCCTGAATGTGAGTGAGCCTTGTATCTAACTCACATAAATTTACATTACACTGGCCAGATGGCGACGCGTTATAAAAATTTATAAAGATTAATTTATAACTTTTATTATGAAGCCTAATCCCCTGCATAATATCTGAGTCCCAATCCATGCCGGTCCATCTGCCCTGTAGCCTGAGGTCGACATATATAACCAATCCTCCCCTTGCTCTCCCTGATGGTGCCTTACGAGCCGGTACAAAGTAGGTAACCTAGCCCTCTAAGTGGAAGGTACTATTCTCAACTTCCCAGGTTTCCTGTAAACAAATAATTTGAAATTTCCTTATATAGGATATCCAATCTTCATTCTTAAATTTGGTAGATAAGCCTGCTATGTTCCAGGAAATTATTTTAATATCTCTCTCATTTTGCCTATCTGGACTAGGCAATATCAAGTTAGTTTGGGGCCCATGCTCTTCCATATTTTTGTCGCTAAGTTCTAGCATTGAAGCTACTTGTTGATCTGAGCTAATTACACTTGCTACTTCCCCACAGAGGCTGCCCTCTTCTGCCCCCCCCAAATCTATAACGGCAGCATTACTTACATGGACATAAACACCCTTAGTTGCCCCATGCAAGCCCAGTCAATCAACATCATACTAGACAACTCAAAATTCCATGTGCGAACTGGGTAATTATAGAAAAATAGACACATTTTTCAAGTGGACATTACTTACAAAATTTCAGAGCTATGGAAATTCTGCGTAGAAACAGTTTCGTTGTAAGGATTTTTGAGGCCCTGGGCCAGACATATTTTTGGGCTCCTTGTTCGAAAAAATGCAAGCTTCTATGATGCCCAAAATATAGAAGTACATATATTTTTCGGGGACCCAAGAATCTTTTAAATGACACAGAGAGAGAGAGAGAGAGAGAGAGACTGAAATGGAGGTGGGCAGAGTGAGGTTGAGTGAACACTCAACAAAGATAAAGTGAAGGAAGGGTAGATTTGCAGGGGGCCCATGGGACGGTGGGGGCCCTGGGCAACTGCCCACTTTGCCCATGCCTTAAAACGTCTTGTTGTAGAAACATCAGAGAACTGAGAAATGTATTGAGCAACTGAGCCATAACAGTCATGTGAAACATTGTGGGGCATATTTACAAGCCCCTTTCGCCACCGGAGCATCACTTTTTCTGACGCTCCGGTGACGTAGCTCCATTTCACCAATTTACAAGGTGGCGCTGAGCCACTTAACATGGCTTAATGCCACCTTTACGCCGCAGTCTGCCATGGCAAAGGGGGAGGCAATGGGTGTTGCAGTGGGTGTTACACTGCAACACCCATTGCTTTTTGACGTTGCCCTAGATTTACAAGGCTGAGGCAGCGCCAAAAACTAAGGCCAGGGAATACCTGGTCTTAGAATGGCGATACGAGGAGAAATAATTAATTTCTCCTCATTTTGTGCTCCTTCCATGCGTGCTGCAGTCTGCAGCACACATAGAAAGAGCAAATCATCCTTATTGATTGTTTATGTGCAGGAAGGTGTCCCTTCCTGCACATAAACAATCGCCCCTGCAGCGCAGGCCCCCTTTCAACATGGCGCAAGGGTGCTGGCGCTAGCAGCTTTTTTAGCGCCAGCACTAGGGGAAACGCAGGGGTGCACCGTATTTTCATAAATATTGCGTATCCCTGTGTTTTAAAAGTATCAGAGTGCGGCGTTGCCAAATTTGGCGTAATGCCACACTCTGACATTTTTTAGTAACTATGCCCCTGTGTTTTCCAGTGCAAGATGTTTCATTCTGCAGCATACTCCTCGTAGATTTCATGGATTCTAAAAGAAGCCCTGGGTCTCCTAAATGCTGTTGCTCATGGTATAGTATCTATGTGCACCATTTCGAGTTTCACATTTCAAAATGAGAGATGAATCACTAATTGCGCATGTTTTCCCCCATCTCGTGGACAAACACCCTTATGATGCGCAGTTAGGTCCCAAGTCAGAATTTCGTCATTTTGGAGCCGATTTGGCATTTGCACAAAGGTCAGAATGAGAGCCAAAAATCTCAGTTTGCCATTTATCAGCCCAAAAATACAAACAAAACAATTGCATGAGGAAAATATCATGGGCCGGAAGACAAATGTGCTGAAGAAAAGAGCACACAGATGTTGCCACACTAAGAGGAGCTGTGTTGTGGTTTTCATTCAGTCCACTTCTGGGAGACATTTGGAGCTCAGGAATACTTTGCCCCCCCTCCTTCATCTTCCCCAAAGCCTGGTTCTCTCTCTGTATGGGGCTCTGTTCATTCAATGTAAAACCTACAAAGGCACACAGGGTCCAAGGATGCCTGCAACCCGTAAAAACCTTCAGCAAAATGTGTTTCATAAATTCCACCATCTGTTTGCCTTTTAGATTCAAGCAAGCGACTGAGAGAGACACCAGAGACCACCATTGTTATTTGGTGAAGGGCGTTAAGCATATGCTTCTGTTGGATATCATATCAATTTAATAGTACTCTGTAGAAAGTAAAGCCTTGAAGAACTGTGTTTTGAGCATAACAGATACTGCTGTTTTAGCTGTTGTGATTAGTTGGCATTAGCCAATCAGAACAAGTCTCTGTGGTTAAACCACCTTGATTGGCTGATGGCAGGCCAATCACTAAAATAATGGACAGCCCACACCTTGTAGTTCTAAGTAGCTCATGAAAGGATTCCTCCCCTTATTTTAGTTTACCTGTAGAAAGGATTTAGCCCTGATGAGACCTGCCAACCTCAAAACACATTTGACAATTGAGGAGAGGCAGGCAGGGCTTTAAGTGGACCGGGTCTCACCGGTGCTGAGCACCGGCAGTTTTTTAAAGGAGGCCTCAAAACGGGTCTCTATCGGGCTCTGTTTTGTGCCTTGGCACAGGCACCCACCCATTTTTTTCCCGGACTACAGTGACAGCAGGGACATCGATGTGCGCGTGCTCACACTGCTCACTTCTCACTAGTGGAGAAGTTACGGCATGTCGTCATGCTAGTTGAGCTTGTTGTAGGGGAAGAGAAATCCTTTAAAGAGAGTAATTTTCTCGCTGGATTTACCTTCTCTTTTTGAAATCAGGAGCAGCAACATTGTCGTGGTGTCACCAGGGCTTTAAGTGGAAGCTTTTTCAATATTATATACAAGCCATAGTTGCTGCTTATTTATCTTATACAACTAACAACCATTGACAAAGCCAATAGTCCTGACTTGTTATAGGTATGATTTTATTTGTTGTATCATATATCTGGATGCAATGACAGAAACAGCAAAATACAAGTCGGGCGGCACACTATGCTAAGCACAGATTTTTAGCTTAGGTGTTTTTAAGCCACGCCCTTAATTGCATTGGCCACGCCCCTTTGAGAGACCGCCCCCAGTTTTTTCATCCCACTTAAGGCCCTGGAGTCAGGGCTATGGATGGGATGGGACTTCAATCTGAGAACTGCCTGAGAGGTACTTCTGCCCCTCCCCCATCAAGCTCCCTGTGGTGTTCTGCACCTTCTTTGTAAACCACAGGTTCCTGGTTCTGGAATGTGGTGAAGGTTGCCTAGCGCTACTTGAGCTGAGAAGGCAGTTGCTCTTGACCAGCTGCTGGATGGGGTCCTTGTATTACTGCCTACTGAAATAAAGTCTCTTCCTTCAACTACCGAAGTCTGGACTGCAATTTGTGAGAGACTCACTTCCACAATTTGGCGACGAGTTACCTACGCGAAACAAGAGACCCCAACAGCCAAATTCAAAAACTACAGTTCCACCTGCGTGCCTCATCCCTTCGAGCGACTCTCCTACCTTAGAACACTGATCCTCTTCCACTTCTTCTTCCGCTGTGAGGAGAGGAACCCCCTGGTGTTCAACGGTTTCCCTCTGTGCTGCTCAAGCCTCATTCAAGGTTTGCTCCCCCATGAAGGACTTGCGGAGTTGAGCGGAGCCTGAAGAAAGAGGTTTGGTGGCATTCGTGAACTGAGGTATGTGCGCAGCGCTCCGATATTGCTAAGGGGCTGAGGGGCTATCTTGCTGCGGCCTCCTCTCCGTTTTGCCTGACTTCACCAGTGGCCTGCCTGATCCTGACGTCATCACGCGAAGACGCAGCAGCCATTTTGGTTGTCTCTTATTCATTTGCCTGATTCACACGTCGTTACGTGACAGCACCCGGCCATCTTATGTGAAACAAAAGAAGGCTTATGTTAAGTCTCCCTGTGACGTCATCACGTGAAGACGCGGCGGACATCTTGAGTGTTTCACTGTTGTCATTCTTGAATATTGGAACAATTCTAGTTCTCTTTCCCACCACTTGCTTCGGCTTGAAAGTTGCGCGTTGACACGCGCTGAATTATTGCATCTTCAACTACCTTCACATCTTCAGCTGCTTGCACATTATCTTTGCCTCTCAGCTTCTGGATGGTTTTGAAATCCTGCGTTGACACGCACTGGCAATTCCACACTTTGTTTACCTGTCTACTTCGTTTGCCACTACAACCCAGTGTGAAAGTCCTGCGCACAGCTGATGTCTCGTCATTGTGATGCACTCACAGTAGGAAAATAGCTTCTGGTATTACGCGCTGTTGCACCCAGCTTGTTCGTTTTCACCCAAAATTTTGCGGTGATGTACATTCCTTGTTACAAGCAGAGTTTATGCTTCTAGGTTCTTTTTCAGCAGAATTTGTGATAAGGGGGTTATGCACACAACTTATTCAATTTGTGATAATGCGCTTGTGCACATAACTTTTTCGATTTCAGCAATTGATTAAGTTCACATAATACGTTATTTTTTTTTATTTTTTTCATTTTAGTTGTTAACTTTTCATTAGTAGTAGAATGCAAAATGTTCCTGCTCCTCCATTCTTTCTCTCTTCACCAGGTGAACCTCCTCTTCTCTGGCTAAAGTGGAAAAAGGTATTCGTACACTATTCTCGCGTGTGTGGTACCTCCCTCAGTGCGGAGAGGAAGACTTCTCTGCTCATGCACTGCTTGGGTGCTGAGGGGCAAGAGGTTTTTGAGCACCTACCTGATCTCACTGATAGTGACTCAGCGTCTCTTAATGAGTATGAGATTTGTATTAAAAAACTTGACTTGCACTATCTACCTAAGATTAGCACTGTGCTGGAACGATATCACTTTGGTAGAAGGATGCAAAGGGAAGATGAGTCAGTGCAACAATATATAACGGTCTTGCGCAAATTAGCCTCGACGTGCAACTTTGGTGCCACTTTGGAGGAGCGTCTGAGAGATCAGTTTATGCTGGGTTGTGTTCAAGACAAGACTAGAGATGCTCTTTGGCAAAAGATGATCCTCCTTTACAAGAGGTTATCACCATCGCGAAGAGTCATGAACACTCGAAAACGTGTGTTGATATTATAAAGAAAAGCTCTTTGTCACAAAAGGATGTTTCTTCTGACGTTAAGGCAATTTCAGATAACTCTGTTAAACCCAAAAATATCTTAAATCAAAGTCAGTCTAGTCTACCTCAAAAAGGAACTGACCATACTCAGAGGTCTTTCTCAGGTCAGAAATCTTGGAATTTAAAACAATTTCAAGGCAGGTGTTACAGGTGTGGTGACTCTGGTCACATGGCTGATTTTAAGAAATGTCCAGGTTGGAAAGCTATTTGCAAAATTTGTGGGAGGAAAGGTCATGTTTCCAAATGTTGTAAATCTAGTATGGTCCGCAATTCTGTTAAAGAAGTCGATGTTTGTGATGATAATGATGAAGTCATTATTTGTCAAGTTTCAGAAAAAAAACCTGATGGTCCTTATGAGGATGTCCTAATCAATGATGCTTTGGTTAAGATGCTGTTCGACTCTGGAGCCAAGATTACACTTATTCCTAAAGTGTTTTATGAAGGTTCTTTACGAGATAAGGTGGTCCTTGACATAAGGCCAAAAGGATATGGTGGTGTCACCATTGAACTACTTGGTTACTTCTGCGGGTCAATAAACTTTAAGGGGAGAGTAATTTCTGGAAAAATTTACGTGTCAATGAAAGGTGACTCTCTTATAAGTTGGTTTCACCAAAGAGATCTCCATGTGTTTCTTGACCCCAATGAAGATCCTCAGGTCTGTCTAAAGGAGTTGCCACCTGTTAGGGTAATAAGCGTCATGGTTAATGATTTAATCAAGGAATTTCCTAGTGTCTTCGCAAATGAACTTGGCTGTTTTAAGAAGTACATACATCAGATAAAACTTAAGGAAAATGTTATCCCTAAAGTTGCTAAAGTTAGAAGTGTTCCTCTCCTAGTGAGAGAGAGTATGAAGCAAGAACTGGACAAGCTCCTGGCGAAGGGTATTATCCAAGAGGTTGAGGCGGCAGAGTGGGTTTCTCCGGTAGTAATGGCTCGTAAGGCTAATGGTGAAGCTCGACTCTGTGTGGACTTGAGGGAACTCAACAGAGCGGTAGTCATTGATCACTATCCTCTGCCCAACATCGCAGAAATGTTGTGTTCCCTTGAAGGGGCAAAGCACTTTTCCTCTTTAGACTTGACCTCCGCTTACCACCAGGTCAGGCTACACCCTTCTTGTCAAGAGTACACTACTTTTACGACACCGTTTGGTACGTTTAAATTTCTAAGAATGCCCTTTGGGTTAATATCGGCTGCCTCAGTTTTTCAAAGGGTGATGGAAGGCATTCTTGGAGAGTTAAAGGGCGTGAAAGTGTATCAAGATGATGTGCTCATTTTTGGTGCTGATTTAGAGGAACATGATACTAGGTTGAGGTCTGTTTTAGAAAAGCTACAAAATGCTGGACTTACCTTACGGGCTGACAAATGCAAGTTCAATGTTAAAGAAATTGAATACCTTGGACATTTTGTTTCAGCAGATGGAATCAAACCAAAGAAAAACCTTGTTGATTCTATTCTCAAGTTGCGTTCACCTTCTAATAAAGATGAACTTGTTAAGTTTTTGGGTATGTCAGAATTCTATCATAAATTCATACCGAATTTTGCAGGAAAGACATTGTCTCTAAGGTCTTTGTTGAAAAAAGGGTGTGAATTTGAATGGTCAAAAATTTGTGAAGAAGAATTCATTGATATTAAGGATCACATAAACAATGCACCATGTCTAAGTAGTTTTGACCCTTCTAAACCCTCTTTTCTTATGACTGATGCCAGTTCCACTGGTCTAGGGGCAGTGTTACTACAAAAAATAGATGGAATAGAAAAACCATCTTGTTCATCTCGAGGCCCCTAAGGGGTGCAGAATGCAATTACTCTGTTGTAGAAAAAGAGGCGCGAGCTGTGTTCTGGGCAGTGCGTAAATTAAGGAAGTTCTTATGGGGCAAAAGATTTAAGATTCTTTCTGACCACAAACCACTCAAAGAAGTGTTTACAAAGAAGGGCATAGATTTTGTCTCTCACCGCATTCGGAACTGGGTTGTGGCTCTTCAAGAATTTGAATTTGAACTGTTGTATTTACCTGGTTCTAACAATGTTCTAGCTGACTGTCTTTCGAGACTAGGTGGTTTGAATGATGATACGGTTGATGACAATGAGTGCTTTGCTGGGGAGATTATGGATGAGGTTGTGAACGTGTGTTTGATTAGTGAAGGTGTTGTATCGGAAGATGAATGGAAGGAACATCTCGTTACTGATGAGTTCTTACAAAAAGTCATCACTATGGTGAATACCGGTTGGTGTGATAAGAAAGAGTGTGATGAACAGTTGAAGACTTTTTGGCATGTAAAAGAAGAATTGGCGGTTGTGGACGGTGTGCTTATGCGTGGAAGCAAACTTATTCCACCTCATGTCCTAAGGGAAAAATTGGTTGTGAGTGCCCATGCCTCTCACATGGGTATAGCTAAGACGAAGGAAAGAATCAGGGAGTGTACTGGTGGCCCGCCATGGATATTTTTGTAGAGAGACTTGTGCGGGAATGTGCTGACTGTGCCAATTGTGATAAGTCGATCAAGTGTAGGACGCAACCTATGGTGATTAGAGAGCAGGCTGCTTCTCCTTGGTCAGATATTTCTTTGGACATTTTGGGTCCTGTGAAGTTTAGGTCGCAAGATCGCTATGTCATCGTCTGCATAGATATGTTTTCACGGTGGCCGGAAATCAAGATTGTGAATTCTGTTGAGTCCTCTGTTGGGGTAGAGTTCTTGGATGAGCTTTTTGAGTGAGAGGGCTTCCCTCAAACAGTTTTGTCTGACAATGGTGTCCAATTCACCTCTCGCTTAGTTGAAGATTTTCTGTCTACAAGGAGTATTAAACACAAGACATCTGCTCTCTATCACCCACAAAGTAATGGTGTGGTTTAGAGGTTTATCAAAGTGCTTAAAGAAGCTATACAACAGGCGAGATCTTGTGGTGATTGTTGAGAGTTTGCTGTAAAAAAAAAAAGTGAGAGAGTATCGTTTCACCCCTCATTCTTCTACAGGCATGGCTCCCTTTCGACTCTTTAAGGGGAGAATAGCAAATGTGGAGGTAGCTCCGCATTGGGTTTCTGCGAAGAGAGTGTTGGTTGATGGAAAAGTGGGTTGCACGGATGGATGGAAAGAAAAAGACAAAATGGATAAAAGAAAGATTAGCTATGATATGAGGAAAGCTGTGAAGAATACGATAGTTGAAGTTGGTGACTGGGTCAAGATCAGGTTGCCTAAAAGAACCTCTGATGTGTCCAAATACAGTCTACCCATACAGGTCATCAAGTTGTTTAAAAATGCCATTAAAACGAGTGATCACAGGATTTGGAACTTGGACAGGGTGGCTAAATGTCATTCTTCTTCTGCAAATTCAGATGCGAGTTCCTCTTCACTGTCAGTTCGACGTGAATCTGTGATACCTAAGAACTGTTCAAGACCGTTTCATTTAAAGCGGGTTCCTCTTCGTTTTCAAGATTATTCTACTTAATATGATTGATTATTGCTGTGATTTTTTTTAATTTCTTTCTTTGGTTGTGTTGTTTTTTATTCTGTTATTTGTTTATAAAGAGGAGGTGATGTGGTGTTCTGCACCTTCTTTGTAAACCACAGGTTCCTGGTTCTGGAATGTGGTGAAGGTTGCCTAGCGCTACTTGAGCTGAGAAGGCAGTTGCTCTTGACCAGCTGCTGGATGGGGCCCTTGTATTACTGCCTACTGAAATAAAGTCTCTTCCTTCAACTACCGAAGTCTGGACTGCAATTTGTGAGAGACTCACTTCCACACTCCTAAAAAGACAAAAAGCTTGCTGAGGATTCCACCGATGTCCTCTGTTTTTTCACACTTCTTAATGGACATTGGCTGCTTAGAGCCTTAAAAGACCTGCTGGAAACCCACTAAGCACAGCGGGTTCCAGCACACCTTCCCTGCCAACGTGTGATACCAGCTCTTCACCGGACGACGGCTTGATGAGATCCGAGATTGTGTGACACACAGTGGTACCGAGTGAGTTGTCAAGTCTGTCAGGTCTACACTTTGGCCAGCTAAAAAGTGATACGGGCCGGGTGAGGCGAAGCCGGACCAAATAAGGGCCCGCAGGGAACCCCTAACGGCGGCGGGATCCCCGGAAGTGCAAAGGGCGAAAGCTCCTGAAAAAAAGATGCGTAATGATCGGGCGCGGGGAACCCCTAACGGCGGCGGGACTCCCTGAAGTGCAAAGGGCAAAAGCCTGCGAAAAAAGATGCGTAATGATCGGGCGCGTCTTTTTGAAAGTACGAACCGCCCAATAAACAGGAAAAAGGGCGGGCGACCAAGAGGGTCAAAAGGCGGCAGGGGCCGACCTTTGCCACAATCAGACCTCACCTCATCACCTTGGAACCCACCCACCCACACCATGAGAATGCGGTCGTCGCAGCCGTAAGGACAGTGGATGAGGGCAAGGCGGAGGCAGCACATAAAGGCGACCCAGAGAAAAGAGTACCCTAGGTAGAAGAGCTGCTCAGACAGTGTCCTTGGGATGCCTCACGGCAGGGACACGGGGGCAGGTGACAGCACACAATGACAGCCAGAATAGAAGAGCTGCTCAGACAGTGTCATTGGGATGCCACACGGCAGGGGCACTGGGAGCAGGTGAGTGGCCAGCAAGGGTCCAGGAAAGCGGAACTGCACTTGCAGCCTGGGCTGGATCTGACGTCCACCCACGAGGTCGGTAGCAAGGGAAGCCTAGAACCCACAGAACCTGAGACACCTGCAAAACAGCCATTGTGCTGGGGCAGTGCTGTCAAACGGATATAGAAGGAAAACCAGTGGACAATAATCAGAGTGATATGTAATAAACAAACATGGGTCGCGAATGACCAACCAGTAAGCTGCAAGATGTATGATCCATGTTTTTGTAATAAACTGCGGCCTTTATACACCATAAACTGTTGTCCCCTGAATGCTTGGCGGGAAGGGGACGATGCAGGCTATGGTCAAGACGGATGGGGGGAACTCGCACGCCTGGAAGGGATTAAGAAATTCTGCCTATTTCACATTTCTACTACATATTTCACGTAGACCTACCAATGACATGGGGCTAGTTACAGCTTTGCACATGTAATAGGTTCAGCTTTGACTTCATAGTGATGAGATCCCCATAATGCACAGGGAATATCAAGCCCAGCCACAGCCGAATATATTAACCTGCATTGCAATGTCTTGCAATTAGCTTGCCTCCTTTCATTGTGTCAAATGGCACAACGTGGCCTGGAGGCCGAAAATGAAAAACCAACTAAATAAATAAATAAGAAAAGTGGAGGAGAGTGAGTGAGGAAGACCATGGATTAGCCTGGCAGATATTTTTTCACTAGGCGGCAACTACCCAGCAACGCCAGGTCTCGTAGTATAAATTCTGGTGGTGCAGAAAGAGTAAGCCTACAAGTCTTAATGTGGGTGGTTGAAATTGGTCGTCACCCAGTATACCCTAAGGGTTTTATGCCCCCTTTGTATGTGCATGCTAATCTGTCCCCAATGCACATTTAGATAGGCATTATCCACTTCATCTACCAAGGGGAGAAAGTTCTCATATCACCACCAAACTAGTGTTGCAAAAAACTGCAGTGGTGCATCTTGGTGGCGGTGGCTGCACATTCCTCTGCACTGTGGCTCATGAGGCTACTCCCCTTTTTAATAGCAGGAGAATTGCATACTTTTTCTTCACTCTTGCTTTCTTTGTTATGTAGGAGACATTATTTGCAGGTGATTTACTTTATGCAGTTGTCATACTTTACAACTTAATACATGGTTCTCAGTTCAGCTAGTTGTATCTCTACATAGGAATGTTTCTTTGTATAGGTGTCTTTCTGAATGGGCCTCGTCAGTCCTTTTCCATCTGCAGAAATCTCACATTAAGCTTTCTTCGTTCTATCATTTAATGTAGGGACAGACTGTGTTACACATCTGGAAAGGAATTCCATTTTGAAACAGTAGGGTTCTCGTGAACTGGAAGTATAGTAACAGTAGTCAATGATGTCATGGTATAGACAACATGATATGGTGGTAAATATCAGCAGCACTGGACTCCTAATGACTATTTATGTATTTGTGTTCATGGCATACTATGCCCTGAGAGGCTACAGCGCTTCACAGTTGAAAGAACCGAGAACCAACATCTGGAGTGTAACTGTCCAAAAATCTTTACCAAACATCAAGAAACAGAGCCAAGTAGAGAATTTGCAGACATTAGCAAAAAGTAGCAATAAAAGTAACATAGACCTGTCTGTAGGTTCAATGGTCCTTGCAATGCAGGAGACACTTAAGGGCCAAGGTCTGAGTATACCATATAATATAAGAATCAGAGAGGTTAATCCGGGACAGCTACTGCTAGTAGTTCTTGCATTGTTAAAAAGAGGGGCACATTTAGGGTTGGTTCAATTAGAGTTTAGGACATAGAAAAATCGAAAGACTTGGAATGTCAGAGTGGGGAGAGAGTACTGTTCAAGAACCATTAAATCAGGGTTTGCTCCATGTACTTCGGTCTTCCTTCAATATACTAGAATTCTAACACGAAATAAAAGCTTTTTTAATGTCTCGTATCAATAATGACGTAAAAGGGCATCGTAGCAAGGTTCCGAAATATTCAAGACTATTTCTCAAGGAAAATGGAATGTTTTGTTCAAGGGAAGTATTTTTCTTAGCTATAAGGTATCACCTATGCACTTTCAGAGGCACCATATGCCATAATCGCCCAATACTCTGTACCTATTATAAACGAAAGCTTACCTCTTTGATTGTCCTTCGTTTCGGTTTTCAGTTTTATTTGCATCTTTTGGAGAGAAGTGATAATAAAAGGGGGCAAACTGTTTGTAGCGTTTGTGGATCTGCGGACAGCCTTTGACCTGGTACCAAGGGGCAAACTCTGGAAGGTGCTGGCTGAGATGGAGATCCTAGATAACCTACTGGATATTCTGACATGTAGATAATATTGCCCAGGTTAGGTGGGGGAGGAGGGGCAGCTAACAAAGCCCTTTAAGATCAGGCGTGGAATCAGACTAGGGTACGTTTTGGCACTCACTCTGTTTTCGCTATTCATTAATGGAGTAGTGGGTTATCTTGACAAAGATAGGTGCGACGCCGCAAAAGTCATTGGGAGAAGGGCTCCTGCCATTCTCTTCGCCGACTACACTCCACTGATATCAAAATCTCCCCAAGAGCTCTTACAGATACTGAATGATTTAAACTCCTTTTGTGATGAGCGAGGGCTGGAACTAAATGATACAAAGTACATGGTTTTATCCAATGGTTTTTTAAAGCCATTTAAGAGACGTATGGTAGTTGGGGCAACCCCATCGAACTGGTCCCCACATTTGATTATTTAGTTATCCTGCTCACCCCAAATTTGCGTTGGGCTCCCCACCTCGAGGAAGCACTCATTCAGCAAACTTCACACATAACCAAGATACATAGAAGAACTGTGTAAAGAAAAGTGGCCCCAGCACTCGAAATTTACAACACCAAGGCCCTCGGCTTAGTCTTGTACAGAGCAGAATTCTGGGGATGTAGGAAAACTGACAGCCTATTAGTGATTGAGCATCGTTTTATAAGATCCTTACTCAATTTTCCGGCAAGTTCACCTTTAACCCCAGCTTTCTTAGATTTGGCTCAAAGGAAGATTGTCTACAAAATAGAGTGCAGACTCTTGATGTTTTGGCATCGGGTGTGGTCTACTGAAGCCCTCACCTCCTATTGTGTGGGCCTCATGGATCTCATTCAGTCCCCATGTGTTGGCAAATTTCCCTGGTTGCATACTATTAGGGCACTCCTGAGGAAATTAGGGTGGGAAACATATTGGACAGACCCGGAGAAGATGGCCCAGATTTCCAGAGACAGTGTCAAAGAAATAAGCATAGTCCTGGGCACACGCGGTGAGGGTATTGGTAATGTGATATGCAGTATAAATGCGTTATTCAAAAGCGACGGTCAACATCAGTATTTATCCAAATAGATGTTTTTTATTTCAACAACAACTGTGTTGAATATAGTACATCAGCCTAGTAAACCAGCCGACACGTGTTTCGTCACCGGGAACAATCCCGTGACTCATCAGGGCTAAGGACCGGAAGAGTGTACGACGGCCCGTAGGGGTTGAGTCGAATTCAAGATTGTAAAGAAGGTAGCACGAAATGGGGGGAGCGTGGCGATGGCATCAAGGATGCAGCGGGGAGGGAAACGCGTTGAGGTCTCCCTGGGCAGACGCCCGTGTTGCGCAGGGGCGGGTACGCCTCGGCAGAAATGAGAGGCAAGACTCAGTCTTCTCGGCTCCAGTGCGCCCTCGCTGCTCTCCGATCCGGATCCCAGGCGGTTCCAATACCCTGCCTTACATACTTCCTGACTCCTCTCCAATTCCCGCACCCGGGCCTGACCCTCGCACCCCGCCTACCCGGCTAAGTGCATTTCATACCGAGCCGGACACTGGACAGCCTCCTACGTTACCCTTGAATCTTGCCTCTCATTTCTGCCGAGGCGTACCCGCCCCTGCGCAACACGGGCGTCTGCCCAGGGAGACCTCAACACGTTTCCCTCCCCGCTGCATCCTTGATGCCATCGCCACGCTCCCCCCATTTCGTGCTACCTTCTTTACAATCTTGAATTCGACTCAACCCCTACGGGCCGTCGTACACTCTTCCGGTCCTTAGCCCTGATGAGTCACGGGATTGTTCCCGGTGACGAAACACGTGTCGGCTGGTTTACTAGGCTGATGTACTATATTCAACACAGTTGTTGTTGAAATAAAAAACATCTATTTGGATAAATACTGATGTTGACCGTCGCTTTTGAATAACGCATTTATACTGCATATCACATTACCAATACCCTCACCGCGTGTGCCCAGGACTATGCTTATGTTATAAATTGTGGATCTCGTGATCCACAGATTCCCCAGGGGTTATCGGGTTATTCCCCTGATCTGGCAGCACCGCACTACCAAAGGTTCATTAATAGCACACGCAATTGCCAGAGCGCCATTTTCCTGACTAAACACAAAAACCCCCATTCTAACCTCCAAGTGTCAAAGAAATGTACTGGGAATTTATCCAGGTGGGAAGTGTGGTCAAAGCTGTGGGGCCACTCACTTTAGCATTCACAGATTTTAAACCCTATACCCAATACAAACACACTATTGATGAGATTGTCCCAGCTATGGCGCGGAAATTGTTCCTCAAATTTAGATTCAGGACACTCCCTACCAGGGTGTTCTGCAGCAGATGGCGATCCCAAGCACCACTTGAAGGTCAGTGCCCAGCATGCAAAGGAGGACCTGAATCCCTGGTTCATTTATTATTCTTTTGCCCATACTACAAACATTTGAGATCTAAGTGGATTATCCCCATGCAGGTGTATTGGATCCATACACAACCTTGAGGTGCCCCTGAATTCTCAGCACTGACACTAGGAGAGCTGAAGTATTCGGCATAGCAAAATGTCTGATGGCCCTATGGATTAGACGCTTGAAGTGTATTGTGTGACTTTTTTATTCTATTCAATACCGTATGATGGTTTTCGTACTATTTTATTCTTTGAGATGTATGTTCTTAGGCGTTAGGCCCTTTGTTTTAATGTTTATGTATGGACTTGGTTGCCGACTTTGTTTTAAATTGTATCACTCAAAAACGAATGGTACGTGTGTTGCTCCAGGAACCACTGTGCACCTACGGGTCTACATACATTTTGAAAGGGTAACATCCCATATAGCAATGCTGTTGTTAAATAGGCATTTGCCCCCATTTTCTTTGAGGAAGCATTGCTGTGTTTTGCCATACTTTTCTCCTATTTAAACCTTTTTTTAAATCATGATTGCTATGTTTGTAATAATCCTGTGAGATGTACTTTATAAGATCCAAGTGATCGAAAATAAAGATATTGATGATGATGATGATAACAAGTTCTGATTACCCTGGAAGGCTGTGCGATCGGTCATTATTTTGTTCAGCCCATTTTTGGGAACCCAACTCACTGACTCTTTTAACAGGTTAGGTATGGAACACGATGGCCAGGGCAACCGGTGTGCTGATGAGACCAGCATGGGCAGCATCATGGCCCCCTTAGTGCAAGCTGCATTCCACCGCTACCACTGGTCCAGATGCAGCAAGCAGGAACTGAACCGATTCATACAGTACGTCACTTTACATTACTTTCCTCTAAAAAGATATCTGCTCAATAGCTGTTTGTTTTTTTCATTCATTTTGCTGTAGTGAACGTATTGCACATTTAGCTGTATAACCATGTTTCTCCATAGCATGCATGGACGCCTTTTTTTTTATTTTTTATTAACTGATGTTTTGTTATTCGAGATTGGACAGCACTGGTGGCACCTTGAGCAACAATCTTTTGACCCGCAACACCCCAGTGCTTAATTTAAGCCAGTGGTTTCTGGCGCTCGGCACCGGCACCTAATTGCCAACACTGGCACTTATGACAGTCTGCCACACGGGGACCCTGATTGTCAAATTTAGAGATGAGCACAACAACATTTGCTTAATAATTGAATATAAATTAAAAAGTGTTAAAATCTGCCACCCAAGCTATTGTTTCAACATTGGATGGCCCGGAATTGTGGCACTTTTAGGAGTTTGATGGTTGGTAGTTTTGTTGGAACTGCCATTGGCAGCGCTGACAGGGGCAATGGGTGGCACATGCTGCAGTGGACTCCTGACGAGTACCCAGGCACTTATTTCTTTACAAATTAGGCACTGAAAAGACCTCCTTCTCTACGGATTCTTTCACTACTACCCTCCAACAGTGCCCCTCATCTCTCCATAGCTCTTCTCTAACATACATTTAATTTTACTTATGGTGCTACTCCTTGTTCACCCACACTCAGTTCTGTGATCTGCATGGTACACATTCTTTGCAGCAGCAACAACCCTCTCAGCTAGTTTATGGTGAGTCAAAACTGCCACTAGAAAAAACTCCATCTCGCTCCAGCAGGAAAATGAATCACTAGAGCAATCCTGACATTTGTATGGTTGCCTGAAAACGTCTGGACACACAAGGAATTCCACAGTTTTGCTTTTCAATCCATAAGTTATTTTAAAACACCTTTTAAGTCCCACAGCCCTAAAGCCGGCCCTGGGTAGGGGCACTGGAAGCAGGGGTGAGGTGATGTGCTGAAGTACACCCTAGATAACATTGCAGGAGTTCAGAAAGGGAATTAACAATACAAAGACTTTACATTTTGTTTCTAACTCTCCTCATTTGCTCTCAGTTCACAGACAGGGGTCAAGGGTCATGCAATGCCTTCCTACAAACTGCCGCCCATTTAACATGGAGAGTTGCATTTACTTTTCCTTTCCTCAATTGCATAGTGAGGGGATTTTGTAATGTGAACCAAGTGACAATCTTGCTAGGGTCCAGGAAGTATGGAAGGAAAGGCTGAAGGATGTCAGTTGTTTTCTAACATGCAACACCATTTAAATGCTTATAAATGACCTTTGCGAATATTTCAGAATATATCTGCAGCAAGAAAAGTTTAGAAGAGGTACATAGTTTTCTTGTAACTCTGAAGTGTGTGGAAACAATGATTTTCACACCATCAAAACAAACTAAGAGACTTTACTTGTGTGATGCGTAAACGACAATTATGTACAGAAATTGAATTTCCACCTGTTATAATTTGTATTCTATATATGTTTAGCAGTAAAGCTGCATGAAAATTTAGTGGCCATTTCAAGCGGCCATTTCATTGGAAGATATGCTATGTGTAATTGTCCGTACCCTCAGTAGAGTAGCAAGTATGCTATGGGCCATGGAGCAAAGAAAAGGCCCCTTTAACTGCTGTTAGGGTAGTAAAATACAGCACTGTCAGAGTACAATGGGGCCTTCAAGGCTCTTGACCATGGTGTCACTGCACCTGCTGCACTAGTGGTCGCTACGCGGCTGAGTACCCTAGCACACCATGCTTTAGGGATATATTTGGGACAATATGCTCCAAAATGCACCACTGGCAACACTACCTGTTCATCATTCTCCTGCCGAATGGGCGTGTCTCATTTGCTACATTCTGTAACACTTGGATTTTTCACAACCCCTATGACTTCAGTAATGTAACGATGACAGGAACCCCACTCTGAAAGTTATTCCAGCACCACTCAGAGTGGGTGACATAGAACAACTCCACAAAGACCAACTTGCCAGGAGAACTCCAAGGTGTCCCGCCAGTAAGCCCCTCAAAATCACTGAAAAGGTAAGTATGCATTACTGATGAAACTGTAAGGCCCCTAGAATCTTTCTATGGGCAAGCTGCCTATTTTTTGGTCTTGGTGTTTGTGATTAATTTGGTTGACTCATCAAATGAAGAAATAATATGATCTTTAGTACATGTGCTATTCATCCATAGGCTTGGGTGGAACAATATGCAGAGTTGTGACAGAGTGAAAATGTGTCCTTTTTTAACAATTCGTCTGCATACCGAATTTTATACTGATGGTATAGAGAAACAGACGAATTTCAGCCATTTCATTCGTTTTATATGTTTTGTATTGATCTTTCCTGCGAGCAAGTGAGCAGTTAGTGAGTTAAGTGTTCAATGTTGAATGACATCTATATTGTGTGACAATTCCGCAATTCCGCATCCAGGTGGACCTATCCCAGCCTTTCATCCTTCAGAGTCTTCTACATTGTGTACAACAGAAACACGTGTTTTTTCGAAAGAGCCTTTCTGACTCACAAAGTATTTTTAGTGATCCCTTCTGAATTGTAAATTTGTGGGCGGTGTGGTGTTGTGAGAGGGGCTGCCTCCTATTTATGATTCATAGTGCCAAGTATCTATGGTGTGTGACCATTCATCACTTATCTGCTATGAGTTGAGATGGTAAATCATTTGCACAGCGAAAGCAGGTTCCTCTGGACATATTCTCCATTAATACTTGTGTTGGCCTCGGGAGAGCAGGCTGTGGTTCAGGGGACCACTGCATGCTCTCCTGATGGCATTCATTCCATGCAAACACATTTTTTTTTAAAGCAGTCCCTGTTCCTTTAAGGACACAGTTTTATATACAAAAATGTTCACATGGAATGAATTCTAATGCAAGGACGGCAGCCTTCTTTCCCTCTTAGGTCTTCATCTTAATGCTCGCAGACATCCACATGGGGTCGCAGATTGTCTCCTGACTAATATACATTAGGAAAAATGTTTTGTAATCTCCTGTGAATGCACATTTGAAAAATGTGTCTGATTACTACATCAGTGACATCCTAAAATGAAGTCCAGGTTGCAATTTGCACTTGCTAGTTGGCGACCTGGGCCTTGCACATCAGCCACATATTATTTTGCTGTCAGTTAGAAAATCTGCCATTTAGCTCTTGGTGAGTATATAACACAAAACTGCTGTGTGGATTATGAGACCATGATTGGTGGCATGTTTGGCAGGGGAGTAGACCTGAGCACTCATTGAGTTATATTGTGATACAAAGTGTATCTCAAAACAGTGTAGTGTGAGTCTCAGTCATTAAACAATAAAATAATTTAGTGGATAGAAATGCCAGCCACATCGAAAGAATGATGTGCCAGTCTTAGGGTGTCCAACAAAGGTCTAGGTGGGATCTATTCATGCCATATTTTCAGGGTCGCTTTCTATGTAATTTATTTCCATTTAGATTAATTATGTATAAATATGCTGTGTGTGGATCTCCTGAATAACTTGTATAGATCCCACCCAAGTTGGACACCCCTTGCTAATCTATTTGGATAGCCACAAGTTTAAATTGATCTGCTTTTTTCTCCTAAAGGTCAATGGCTGTGTCAGAGATATTTTGAATGTATAATAATTTCTGGCTGAGATGGAACAATTATATTTTGTGTACATTTTACCACTTTTTGCGATGTCACCTATTTTTGTTTTTTTCTGTACTTTGAAGATATTCTGAAAGACAGACCTCTGGTACAAAAAGACACCAGGCAACTGTTGCAAAATAGAGATGCTATAATCCGCATGCTATATTCTGTGAATTACCCATCTGCTTTGTATTGGTTGAAGGATAATTTTTTTAATGGTTTAGCAGGCATGATAAAACTAACTACACTTAAATAGCACACCTCACAATTTGTCTGTTCTCCAGGCACTGATAACATATATTAATTATTACCTAACTCATTGGTACTCATTTTATTGACCATCTGAAGGATGACAGACTAAGTGGACGCACTAGAATTTGAACCTGTAGGCTTACAAACACATATCTCTACAATAGATGCACTAGTCCATTGAGCTACCTTATCACTTTTGGAGAGCACACATCCTATCATAAAGATTTCTTGAACACAAGAAAAGTGATTGCCTGAATTTATTTCAGAATGTTCAAAACAAATGTGTAGACTATGGGTCTGGTTATGGGAATAATGACAAAGTAGATGCGCAGTTTTTAGTGGGAGAAGTGTGGTAACACTGGGTGGTAGGAATTTTGTGGATTTCTGCAGATGCTGGAACTTTCCTTCACAATAATGTGAGGAAAAATAATGTGATTTTAGCAGTGGCATAACGCAAAATGATGAGGCCACCCTGCAGAATGTGATGAGGAGCCTCTGAGTGTCCCATATCTCACAGATTTATATTGGCCTTGGGCTGAATGGGGGGGGCTGGAGGTTTATGGGCACCTAGAAGGTTTACCCCCCCCGTGTTACCCTCGTGGATTATAACCAAAGTCTGACATTTGAAGGACATTCTTGGTGAGAAAACATGCCAGGATCCAAGGTACCTGGGTCTCTAGGTTTCAGAAGTCTGCAGGGTCCACAGGGCTCCCTGGTTGCCGGCTGACCCAGAACCTGAAGAGTCCCGTCATAAAGCATAGGCATAGCAAATGAGAGAAAAATGGGATTTACTGCCATTCTGCCGGCCCATATGTCAAAATGAAACTCAAGAAAATCCAAATTTTCTCTTGCTTGCCATGAAGATAGTGATGCTCTAGGCCCCAGGGAGGTAGAAAGACTATTGTGGCTCTATGGGTGGGCATGCAGCCTGATGTTAGGGTAGGCTGGCTGTAGACTGTAGAGTAAATCATACAATCATCCCCCCGGGGACTGGGAGAGAGTGTTGGGGCAATGGGGTGGGCATATGGCTGGATGTGGGTTTCTGCCACTCTTGGGAGGCAGATTAGGAGTTAATACCCCAAACCCCACAGAGGTCACAAAGACTGTTAATGCCGTTTTAGGGTGGGGTCATAGACCAATGCCAGAATAGGCCACACCATTCCTTTTCCACTTAAAAAATAATTCCATTCACCCCCTCCCATGGGGGTGGGGGGGCTCGAAAGTCTGCTTTTCAATTTTTGTTTGGGGAGCACTTGCCTATGGCCGGGCATGTAATACACTCCCTCTAACAAATGGGTACAATGGAGTTTAGTGGGTGGGTCCATGCTATTTGAATTGTGGTCCTAGTGCAATCCCTAAGTATGGATCCACTTATATCCTCTAAACAGATCGGGACTCCATGGGGATGGGGGGGGAGGGGGCAGAGGTATGACCCTGAGCACTGATCAAAGCGAAACCAGTTAGCACCTTATTACACCATCTGTTTTCACTTTCATCAGTGTGAGGACAGTGCCCTGTGCGAGTTGGACATCACACTGATGAGAAAAAAAAACTTAGGACACAAGGGAAGAGCTTGCCTCATGTCCCAAATTTGTTTTTTAAAAAGAAAATCCTTCTGCTGCTTACACTGTCATAGTGTGGTGGAAGAAACCATTCATGTCCACTGCACTGCATTTAGGCAGTTAACAACAGACATTTTAATCACATCACAATTCCGCAAACTGTAAGTTAAAAACATCAAGGATCAAGCTTACGAGACCAACTTTGGCGAAAGTCCCACTGCTAACGACCCCAACCCCTGTACACAAACTGATGGCAGAGCCTAGGTTGAAAGGCCTGAGGGCAAACCTGACTCCAGAATCACCAACTCACAACCCTGGGCATAAAAATCCCAATTCTGCAAGCTCAGGTAATGGTAAACAGATTTTAAGGATTAAGGCCAGTAATTATCACCACTGCACATATTTGAAAGACGTCAAAGATGCACACCATAGACTCAGAATATCACAGCGATAAGAGGTTGGAAACAAATGAATTGGAGACATTCGGCAGACCCTTGGCTTTTTTCCAAGACTCTGTGCTTACATAGCTTCCTTACATTCTGAGGGCCACCTCTTGCAGTCTACCACCAGCCTTGAAGGCCACTCCTAGAGCTAATACCTATCTGACTCAGAAGAGCTCAAAGGATCCAGAAAAACTGCAAAGGCAGGGATGAAACCTCTCTCCCATGGTCAGGCGCCCTAATACCCAAAGCCTTCATCGACAATAGTCCTGACTGCACGATCTCCGTTTATATGTGTCACCAACACAACTTTTTATTGCTGGAATCAAGTTGCAGACAGTGGTTAGATGATTTTGCAAGACACAAATGAAAGTAACCTGAATGTTCGTGCTGCACTCCGTTCTGCAACAGTGGCTGCTGGCAGCACTAGAGAGTGGTGGGCGGGCAAAAGAGTGGTGGGTGGGTAAGTGTATGCAATTATATTTATTAAATAAACTTATACTTATTAAATCAAGATTAAATATATACTTAAACATATACTTATTAAAAAAGAAATAGGCACTTACCTTCCTGCACAAACGTTCTACTCGCTCCGGTTTTCTTCTTCTTGGCTCTGCCTCCAGCGCCGGACCCTCAACAACTCCCCAAACCAAACCTGGCACTGCTCTCATGCTGGAAATCAGCATGAGAGCAGCGCCAGGATTGGCGGGACCGTCCTCTCCCAGCACTCTCAAGAGCACTGGAGGCCTGTGCTTTCTCTAACCCAGCTGTCTAAAGACAGCTAGGTCAGAGAAGTTTCAAAAACGCATGTCTGGCTGGCCGTCACAAAGCAGCCGGCCAAACAGACATGCGCACTTTAAACTATGCACAGACAGCCCACCACTCCTCCCTGCTGCCACTCAGCAGGCCCCACCCCGTCTTGAACTCAATTCGGGACGGGTTGACTTAAAATATAAAGGTAATGAATTAGCTTCATTACCATTTTATTTTATGTCTCTGGGGCTTTTCAGGGGGCATGTTTAGTAGGGCGACGCTCCTCCGCTATTATGGCGTTCTGCAGGTGATTTAGATTACAGAGGAGCTTCATAATTTAATTTAACTGGAATATTACATGTACTAAACCACAATTCAGTTCCTGACAGTCTAGTTTAACTGTGCCGTAGCAGACACACTCAGCTATCATGGAGAAATGAAGACATTCAAATCAAAGATGTGTGTTAAAGAAGCAACATAGCAGTCACTTGTATTTCAACAGACATGCTGACCATCAATCTTTTCTGACGCAGGATAAATATACATGTATTTAACCTTTTTAAGGGAAGAGCATTTGGGAACATACCAGTTTGGGCATTTTCTTTGTGAGGATGTATATCGTTTTTGCAAAGCAAATGTTTCAGTTTTCATGTCAAAACAGGCATATTGATTCCAAAATTAATATAGAATTCATTAAGGAGAATGTGTGTCGTATTACACAAGATGCCAGTCGTGTTTAACAGACATTTGCACCCACTTTCTGCACACTGGGCACATTGGTATTACATAGTGCGCCATCGATGCTTACAACATCCCTCCTGTAATATGGATACTGGAGCAAAGTGTGCCCCGGTGCCATACCAAGGGATGTTCCTTTACTTATCCATAGCATAGCTCCAGGCAAATGAGACAGCACCTTTGTCCTTGCACCCATGCCGAATTTCACACGTGGCTGTAGGGGCAAAGAAGCTGTCAGGAGGCACACTAATTATGCTCCACGAGGTGGTGCAGTCAGTATGCCACCCGAGGGCCAATCAAAGGGATAGTTTGTCTAGCTTCCTTGTGTTTTTGTTTGTGCCCTGTCCAATTAACTTGATCTTTGTTATTTACAGTTGCATAGCAAGAGAACCACGAGTCCTATCTCTAGGAGAAAAACTGCCCCCTACCAACCCACGGTAGTAAAAGACAGCTATCACTGGATCAGTGTGTTACTTATACCTCTAGGTCACTGTACCTACTGCGTCATTGATAGCTATGCCCCTGGTTATTTAAGTTGGGTTGCAACTGCTGCAATGAGGGGAGCTTTTCAGGACTTTGCAGCACTGCTCATCCTCTAACATAACATGTGTATTTGTAAAGTGCACGTATCACCCAAGGGTATCGAGGCGCTGAATAACAGATGTTTATTTTTACCAAACTCAATGGTACTCATTTTGCCGATGTCAGAAGGATGAAAGGCTGAGTGGACCCGCCGTAATTAAAACCTGTGACCATGAGGTCAAACACAGGCCCCTACAGTGAACACATTAGTCCACTAAGCCACCAGACCCGCTCTACCTCTCAACCATCTGAGTCGTGATTGTGGGTAATACACAGTGGTTTTAGAGGGCGAACTATTTGAAACCAACATGGGCATAAATGTTTTTAGAGACTGAGGAATCTTTTCAGGGACGGTGATCCCATTCATGTCCATGTAAGGCAGTTTGCTTATTTGGTGGGAGTTAGATGAGTCCAAGGATGGTGACACCCACCAAATGAAGGGAATAGGGCGGTACGACACAGCAGTGTGGCGTAAGTATGTGCACATCCATTTTCCTTTGAAGCACTGCGATGGTTGTGGGATACCTTGAAAGTGAAATGATCTCTTTACACCCGTACAATAAATACAAAATGGACGCTGTTCTATCATACTGATCATCAGAGTGTCTCCTCATCTACCTTCCATCCCTTATTGTTGCTGCAGTTCTTACGACTGCCTTCTGGATGATCCCTTCAAGCATAATTGGCCAAAGCTGCCTGAGCTTCCAGGAATCAACTACTCCATGGATGAGCAGTGTCGCTTCGACTTCGGAGTGGGGTACAAGATGTGCACTGCGGTGAGTATTGCTTGTTCAGCTGCAAGAGAGAGGATTTGTAAAATAATTGTTTCAATAACTTTTTCCAATTTGAATCTGCCTCTGAAAGTGTTTTAGTATCTAAAGGTAAGGGTTGGGTCATTAGGTGATGCGTAGATCCTTTAGAGACCTGGTTGATGCAAGGGACCAGTTCTGTTCAGATTTTTTATTAAACACAATGTATAACTTTTTGCAAGGTGAACTGGAATTTGAGTTGCCTTTCCAGAAAATGCACACAGTTTTTCAGGCAAGCAAGCAATAACTTTATTTCTGTTCGTTGAACCATAAAAGTACAGATACAAATATTAAAACATAATACGATCCAATCTATGCTGTTTGAATTAAAGTCGGAACAATCAAGCGAATAAAATGTATTTACAAGTATTAGACCTTTGTCAAGCAACCATGTATTGAAAAAACATGATGTTCATATCACTATACAGTTTTCACTCTTGCGAGGCGGTTCTTCTAATACAAATCTGTCAGTCTTTCCAGCCTCAGGAATTGATCCATAAAGCGTTTCCCACATATTTTTACAGGTCAAATTAAGCATCGTTTGGGCACCTGGAAGTGTAGTGTATGCACGTAGTAAGGCATGCAGGTGTGTAATGGAGGTGTGCAATGCACACAGATCATGTGCACATTGGCTCAGAAAGCTAAGAGAATTCATGATGGCGTTAGTGGAGGAGCCACGAGCATGCAAGCCACATTCGGTTACGTCTCACAAATTAACAACCTTTTGGGCTTGCTCAAGCGTTTATGTGTACAGACCATGTGGTAAGTACTCCGATTTGTCAAGTTACAGGAGGGTTTACATATCAGCACACAAACACAAACAAAAATCCAGAAAGTAGATTCACTGAAGAAAGACAACACAACCACATCAGAAAAGGGCGAAATATGAAAGTGTGGTGACTAGTGTCGGCTATCCTTACCACCAGGCCAGAAAAATAGGTTGTGAACCTGAAATACAGGAGGACAGAAAATATCGGCATCATTATGGCTCCGATGACTAAATTGATGTTTTTTTCCCACAGTTTAGGACCTTTGATCCTTGCAAGCAACTTTGGTGCAGCCATCCAGATAACCCGTACTTTTGCAAAACCAAGAAAGGGCCTCCGCTGGATGGGACAGAGTGTGCACAGGGAAAGGTACCTGCAATTCTGTGCTGTGCTTTGCTCGTCTAGACATGTTGTGGCATAATATATCATGCTATCTGAAGGCATAACTGGGTTCTCGTTGCAACTTCCTGGTTTCATCTGGTGGCGCACGTGCATAGACTGCAATGCAAGAACTATTGAGATGTATGTATGTGTGTGCATATATATATATATATATATATATATATATATATATATATATTAACTGAAAATACAATTATATGTGTATGTTTGTTCATTTACCCATTGCCTTTGAAAATTTAGGTGGCCCAATAAAACAAAGAATTTGGAGCAAGTGTAACAATAAATAGAGGTGTGAAAAATTAGCATAGTTTGTTTCTGCGTATTTGCGTAAGATTTTGGGAAAATAAATTAAAAGTATTTCAAGCGCAAAATACACCTCTGCATCCATTTTGGTCGCAAGGACTCGTTTTGGCTCACGTCACGCGCACAGCAACTGCTCCTGTGCTGTTGTTTCACGTTGCTCCTGATCCAATTTTTCTCTAAACAGGTAGAAATATTACATAATGTGGCTTAAGCATGGCGTAGTTTTTGACATTTTGCCCAACAAGCGCAACACGAAATGCCAGAAATTATGTAAGATTCCACCAGCATAATGTACATTTCATCCGGGCCTTGTAATAATCACAGATTCGGACATTTTTCTCTACAGTCAGAGATAAAATACAAGGTTATTACCATGGTAGGGGCGAGACCTTATCACCAAGATCATCAATCATTGTCTTCATGTTCATTGCTTCACGCTGTGTGCCTTTTAATTCGGAATATACTCTGGTAGTGCTTAAAAGCTGTGTTTACAACTAATACACAAAGAATAACAGCATGGCATAAGCTAAATATGCAGACTTGTAGAGCTTAATATGCTGGTTTCGTGATTCATGGTATGGCCCCATACCGCACTCAAAAATGAAAATCGCATAATGATATATATACGGTTATGCGATCGACATTATTGAGTGCGGTAGAGGACCATACCACGAATCTTGAAAGCCAAAGCTTCCTAAGGTAACTACAACTCGCGCCCCCTTGCCATGCACTGCTATTTACACCACATATTACATCACTGACGACATATCCTATCAAATAATCCATTATATCACTGCAACGTTTGCAGTAAAATTATTCATGAGAAAGGGTGCATGGAGGGGGCTCGAGTTATAGTTTCTTGAGATAAGTATAACTGTAACTTTTGGATTTCTGTGGTTTTGTGTGTGTAAAAATCTGAACATTACTATAACCTCCCTGAGACCCTTTGTTTGTTCAGTATATATATATATATATATATATATATATATATATATATATATATATATATATATATATATATATAAATAAAATAATGATGTTTCTTCAGTGAATATATATATATAAATATAAATATATTTTTATATATTTTATATATATATATATATCAGTGATCTCATAAATGATGTCATAGAACATGCCAAGAGTGATGTAATATGTGAGGTCATAAGCAGTGCATGGCGGGGGCCCAAGTTATAATTAGCTTTGCTAACTATAACTGTGTGAATTTCTGTGTTTTTTAGTTCAAAATGTTAATGTTGTCACTGACAGATTCACCCTAACTATAACGTCACTGTAACCTTTATTTTTGAGCAGTGAAGATACATATATGTATATTCACTGAATAAAAATATATGTTTCAGGGACGTTATAGTTAGTTGGACATTTCACTCGTACAAAACCAGAGAAATTCGGCAGTTATAGTTAGTTCAGCTAACTATAACTCGCGCCCCCGCAATGCACTGCTGATGACATCACATATTACATCACTCATGACATGGTCAGTGACATCACTCATGACATCACTGATGACATCTCAAATGACATCACTGATGACATCACTGATGACATCATCCAGTGACTGTGTGTTTCTGTAAAGTTTAAATATGTTTTATATATATATATGCCAAGGTGTATTGAAGAATGAGTGGGTGTATAAGTTTCTGAATGGATGATTTCTTAGGTGCGTGACTGACTGTATAAGTGAGTGATTAAATGTGTCTTACTGAATGCATGCGTTAGTGACTAATCTGTGTGAATCCCTGTATCAGTCTGTCAGTTGGTGTGTAAGCGGCTGCCTGGGTTGGTGAGTAGCTACATGAGTGTCTATATGGGTTATTGATTGGTTGTCTGAGTATCTGTATGGCTGCCTGAGTGTCTGTGGGTGGGTGGGGGGGGTGTGACTGTGCATAGATGTGTGAGTGGGTGATTCACTGGGTGTATGGGTTCAAGAGTGCATCTGTGCAGGGCTGTATGGGTGGGTGAGTGTGTGTATGGGTGTGTTGGTGAGTGAATGGATGTCTCAGTGGTACATGTGTGAGTAACTACATATGTGAAAGGCAGTATATGTGAGTGTTGAAGTATATAAATGACTATATGTGAGAGTGAGTAATTGTGAGAGTTGCTGTATGGATGAGTGTGTGCTTGTATCAGTGATTGTATAAGAGAGTAAGTATGTGTTAGTATCTGTATGAATAACTGAGGTGGTGTGTGTATAACTGTATAGGTGAGTAAATGGGAGTGTGATTGATTCTTTGCGTGACTGACTAGATGTGTGAGTAACTCTATGGATGAGTGGCGGTGTGCGAGTGTCTGTATAGGTGTGAGAGTGCAAATGATAGTGCTGTATTGATGAGTGACTGCATGTATGAGTGACTGTATGGGTGAGTGAGTGGATGTGTGTGTAGACCTAGGAATCAGTGAGTGGGTATGTAGTAACTGGTATTGGTGTGTCTATTGTTTTGAAAATGGTAGTCTGTATTTCAGAGTGGGTGTATCAAAGTTTATATTAGGGTGTGAGGAGGTGCATCAGATTATCACGTGGATGATGTCATCAGTGATGTCATTTGAGATGTCATCAGTGATGTCACTGACCATGTCATGAGTGATGTAATATGTGACGTCATCAGCAGTGCATTGAGGGCGTGAGTTATAGTTAGCTGAACTAACTATAATGGCCGAATTTCTCTGGTTTTGTACGAGTGAAATGTCCAACTAACTATAACGTCCCTGAAACCTATAGTTTTTTCAGTGAATTTCAAAGGTTTTTTAAATGCTAATTTCTAACTATAACGACCCTGAAACCTATGGTTTTTTCAGTGAATTTCAAAGGTTTTTTAAATGCTAATTTCTAACTAAAACAACCCTGAAACCTAGCTTTTTTTCAGTGAATTTCAAAGGTTTTTTAAATGCTAATTTCTAACTATAACAACCCTGAAACCTATGGTTTTTTCAGTGAATTTCAAAGGTTTTTTAAATGCTAATTTCTAACTATGCCTACATAGCTAGGACATATGCAGAAAGAGGAAGAAAGGCGCAGAAAGAAGCAAGAGAAATGCAGAAAGAGGCAACAGAAGTCCAGAAAGACAAAGAAAGGTGCAGAAAGAAGCAAGAGATATGCAGAAAGAACCAACAGAGGGGCAGAAAGAGGCCTTGTTGCAAAGTCATCCTGTGCCCGCAACGTTTTGCTGACGGGTACTGGTGGTAACTGAGTCTGAGTAACCAGGCCTAGAGCCAGTGCTATGCTAAAAGACACTTATAATACAGTGAAAACACCTACATACACTAGGGTACACTATGGGTTGGGGTACCCCTGTGATTGGAATGACCTCCCCTGTAAGGCCCTAGTACATAATAGGGCAGGGGGATTAAAACTACCTCTAAGTCAGAGGTGCAGAAAGATGCTTCTTTAACTAGTAGTCGCGTTTGCAGAGTGGTAGAGAAAGGTTGCTGGGCCTCAGACCAGCGCTCAGGAATTCCACTGTGTAGGACTTACAGGAGGTACCAGGAGGGCTTCTTGGCCCCCAAAGTCCCTCGGGAGTAAAGTGGACTTTATCTCCCATCCCGTAGTCTGCCAGGAGGCGCGTTTGCAGAGTGGTGGAGAAAGGGGGCGTGGCCTCCAAAGACGTCTTAGCAATACTACTGTGTGAGACTTACTGGAGGTAACAAGAGGGTAGTTGGCCCCAAGGACATCCTTGGGGGCCATCTACCCTCCTATTACCTCCAGTAAGTACCACACAGCAGGATTGCTAAGTTCTCATACCAGGCCACGCCCCCTTTGCCCACCACTCTGCAAACGCGCTCCCTGGCGCACTCTTGGATGGGGATTGAAGTCCCCTTCACTGCTGGGGGTTCTTAGGGGCCAACTAGCCTACCTCTTACCTTCAGTAAGCCCCACACAGTGGGATTGCTGAGAGGTGGACACAGGCCACGCCCCCTTTCTCCACCACTCTGCAAACGCGCCTCCTGGCACGCTCTTGGTTGGAGGATGAAGACCCCTTTCCTCATGAGGGTCCCTGGGGACCAACTAGCCCACCACGTACCTCCAGTAAGCGCCACGCAGCTTTATTGCAGAGAGCTGGTCCGAGGCCACGCCCCCTTTTATCACGACTCTGCAAACGCGCCTCCTGGCGCACTGCTGCTCGGGGGTGAAGTCCACTTGTGTCCTGAGGTCTTCAGGACACAAGAGGACCTCATCACCCCACCAGCAGTGCGCCAAGAGGCGCGTTTGCAGAGTGGTGTAAAAAGGGGCGTGGCCTCGGACCACCTCTCTGCAATCCAGCTATGTGGCGCTTACTGGAGGTACCTGGTGGGCTAGTTGGCCCCCAGGGACCCTCAGTATTGAAGGGGACTTAATTCCCCAACTTAGAACGCGCCAGCGGGCGTGTTTGCAGAGTGGTGCAGGGAGGGTGCGGGGCTGTGTGGCCCCCCTTCTTTCCATCTTTTTTGGGCCCTGAGGACCCCATCCCCCTAGGGCCTGCCACATTTAAAAAAAAAAAAAACACGGGAAGGGGGCCAAAAGCAATCTGCTTCGCTTCATGGAAGTGAGAGCAGGTTTCCTGTTCTCGCTTCCATGAAGCGAAGCAGTGTTTGCTATGACAGGGCGGGAGCCGTGCTCCCGTCCTGTCATAGCAAACAGCAGTGTCCAGGGGTGGGTGGGTGGCGGTCCCCAGGGCCATCAAGGGCTCCATGAGGCTGCGCGGCCCCCTCCCATCATTTGCATAGCCCCGGGAGGTGGTGGTCCCTGGGCCAGTGTGGGGAGGGGCAGGAGCCCCCCACACTTTTTAAAATTTTATTTAAGCCCCGAGGAGGTGACGGTCCCCGGGGTTTGGGGGAGCTGTGAGGCCCCCGAACATAATTAACAATGCCCCGAGGAAGTGGCGGTCCTCGGGGCAGCGGTGGGGGATAAGGAGCTCCCCCATGCATTTACAAATAAAGCTCCGGGGAGGTGGTGGTCCCCGGGGCTGCGGGGGCCCCCGTGGGCCCCCGCTACATAAATAAGCAATGCCCCCGGGACCTGGCCCACCCGGGGGCTTTAAAAAACGAAGCGCGGGAGCCCGCGCTTCTTTTTGTTTTTAATTTTCTGCCGGAGTCGCGCCGAAAAGTTTTAAAAAAAAGCTTTTTTTGGCCCTGGGGGTCTCTGTGGGACTCCCTGACCAGGCCTAGGGGGTCAGGGGTTTTTACCCTGCCCCCTTTTCTTCTTTTTTAATGTTTCGCTCACCTTTTTCCTTCTCCTCGTACCGAGTCACAAGATGGCTGCCAACACTTCCTGGTTTGAAGTTTTGGCAGCCAATCAGAGGCAAGCTCGTGCTCGGGAGGGCTCAGCCATTTAGATCTCACAATTTTTAAATATCGATATCTGTAAATCTTTAAATATCTCAAAAACTACTGAACGGATTTACACCATTTAAAAAAAGCGTGCTTTCTGGACCAAGAACCATCTCTCTGCCATATTTGGTGTAATTCCGTTCAGCAGTTCAGGCTGTAGCCGTGTCTAAAGTTTCCTATGGAAATTAACATGGAGAATACACGTTTTGGGACCCCCCTTTTTTCTCGGCCCCCCCCTTGATGAATCACCCTGAAACGTTCAAGACAGGAGCAGACCTTAGGGAACAATTAGTTTTGAAAATTTCGTGAAGATTCGTCAAACAGCGCCAAAGTTATTGGCAATTCAAAAAATTATTTTCCTATGGAAACAAGGTTCTAGCTATAACTACCTACTGGCTACCGCCAGTAGGTAATATATATAACACTTCTTGCTATGTGGATTATTTTTTACAAAGCTATGTAAAACACCTCCCCTCGTACGTCCAGGATACTGGTGATTTTCTAAGAAAATTGAGTGGCATCAACTGGGAGGCAGACTGGGTATTGATTTCCCTTGATGTCACCTCTTTATACACCAGTATTCACCATCAGGACGGTATCAAAGCCATCGAACATTACCTGAATACCAGACCGATTTACATGTATATGCATAATAAGATGCTGATCACCATGATTTTAACCTGTTTAGAAAATAATTTTTTTCTTTTCAACAACCAGGTTTTTAACCAGATTAGGGGCGTGGCCATGGGGGCCTGTTTTTCTCCTAGCTATGCTTGTTTGCATATGGGATTGTGGGAGGAACAGGTCCTCATGGCGGCCCATGGTGATATTGTAAGCAATCAGGTGGTATGTTGGTATAGATATATCGACGATATATTTATGATTTGGAAGGGTACAAATGAAAGTGCATATGACTTTGTAAAACAACTTAACTGCAACAGTTTGAACCTACAGTTTACAGCTCAGATGAGTAGGGAATTGATCTGTTTCCTTGATGTTGAAGTTTTTATTGTGGAAGGGAAACTACAAACGAAACTACATAGGAAAGCAACAGCGGGCAACACAGTGTTACATGCTTGTAGCCACCATCCTAGACACCTAATAAACAGCATTCCCTATGGAGAAATGCTACGTATTCGCCGTATATGCAGCTCTGATAGTGATTGCATATCGGCACAACAACAAAGTAAGGAAAGGTTCTTGGATAGGGGTTACTCTCTGGAGGTGGTTAATAAAGCTATAAATAAAACTACTAACATCAATAGGTTGGAAGCACTCAATTATAAAACTGGTAACAGAAAAAGATTTTAGACTTGGAGGCACCAACCAGACTGATCTTAACGTATAATTTACAACACAAAGCTATACGTAAAATCGTCAATAAGAACTGGGTATTGGTACAAAGCGACCCAGTACTAAGTAGTCAGATTACTAGATCACCTAAAATCACCTTTAGAAAGTCAAGATCTATGAGCAATTCCCTGGTAAAAAGTAGCCCTGAGGTGAAATCTAACAAAACATGGTTAAGCTCTAGGAGGGGTTTTAGGAGGTGTACTAGCTGTAAGGCATGCAGATATGGGGTCAATACTACCGCTTACTGCACTCCCTTTTCTCCCAAACCCATACCAATCACCAAGAGCCTGAATTGTAAAACTGACCATGTGGTATATGTGCTGGTGTGTTCATGCGGCCTGCAGTATGTGGGTAGCACCAAGCTGCAGGCGCATATTCGAATACTCCAGCATCTAAGGGCCATTTCAAACAAAGATGACACTTACCCGGTTGCCAGACATTTCAGGGAACATCATGACGGTAAACTAGATGATCTCAAATATTTTGTAGTGGATACGATCCTGCCCCTCAGACGAGGTGGAAATCGGGAACAGATGCTAAGGAGGCTTGAGACCAAATACATTCTAGAATTAGATAGTAAGATGCCTCAAGGTCTCAACTCAAGTGAGGATTTCCACACATGGCTATGACGATTCTGTATATTTCTTCAAATATTTGTATTAATTTTTATTACCGCTACCTCGAATGATCAAATTTTAGCTTTCACTTTTATTCTATTTATATTTACACTGTAGCACTTTAGTAAGTCACGGACGTGATTTCTAAAAGGTGACTATTTTGCACTATTAGCACTTTGCACTTTATTGATGACTTGTCGTAGACTATATGGTAACGCCCACTGGGGCAGGACGTGCTTAGTAGACTGTGCAATATGATTTTTAAGCAATTGGATGGTATAAGACCTGACCTAGTATCATATAAAGGTCGATCTGCATATCCATTGGGACTACCATTAGTTAATTGCTGACTGGGTTTTAAGGATGAAATATTGATGGTTTTACCTTTTGTAATGTCTCATACTTAATGGTTTGTTCCAATGGTAAGATTAGCAGCATCATTTTTATGATTGTCTTAGAAATGCACCAGGCTTGGTGTATTTTTAATTAAGTAAAATTTGTCAACAATATATGCATATTTTACCATCAAAGGATTTTATATATATTTTATATGTATATTTATATATATATATATATATATATATATATATATATATATATATATATATAGTTAATGTTTTACACAGGTATTTATCTATTGTGATATATATGTATTGAAAATCAATTGCAATGATCTTGTACAGTTGACTAATGTTTTCTTTATGTCTATGTAACAAAGTTTTTAAATTCAGTCACGTGTTTGCACTAGCACTTTAAATAGGTGAAAGGACTCCACATGCGCGTCATGTGATCAAGGGCATTGAGTTGCCCGAAACGCGTCATGGCGGTGGTGCTGGGCAATTTTGAATAAACTTAACAACGCATTATCAACGGGTCTGCATTTCGTCTTTTTTGGGACTGAGTGGTCTTCGTGGCGAAGCTAGCAGTATATATATATATATATATACACACATAAATATGTACACAATAGTAAGCGCGTATGCTGGCTGGATTCCAAATCGTCGGGCGTTCTTGTGATGGCGCTCGCACCCAAACGCCGATAACTGCCACTCTTTCCTCCACCTTCAAAGGACGAGAACGGTACTCCGGAGCAGTGGATTCCACTTTATTTACTTAAGCATGATTAGTCAATTTTCATGAGGATATGTATAAAGCGTGTCAACGCGTTTCAGCTACCCTCGCCTTTGTCACGACACCGGCTAACATTACTTTGTAATGGCAGTCGACGTCATGCCATAGGCGATATATAAATAGATAGATAGTTAGATAGATAGATAGATAGATAGATAGATAGAGAGAGAGATAGATAGCATCTACTGTTCTTCTGTGGCGCTTACACTAAACAGCGTGCCCACTGGATCATCCTTCTGTGCTGACTCCTCAGGCTTCAAGATAGGCACCATGCCCTGAGACTATGTAGGGAAGATACTAGGAGCTGTGTTGTTTACTCGGTTGCCAGCTACCTAAATTCTATATGGCATCTCAGAAAAAGAGGTATCAATACCCTAACGGATCATGCACTTTAAGTTTAATTGGACATATGGCCCCTTTTAAGTGATTTTTAAATGACTTTTATGCTTTTGTATATGAACAGCTGCTTGATAATAGGGTTTTGCCGGAAGGCCCCACCAAGCTTCTTGTTAGCTGGAAATTGAATTCTCGTTTAATGCTGCTTGTTGAATTGAAATGTTTTTATTCTGCCATGTTTTAAACTTATGCTGCTGTGTACTTTTATGGTTTTTTACAACCGAAATTAAGTCAAATGATGATAGATAGATAGATAGATAGATAGATAGATAGAATACATAATAGGTAATTGTGTAATAGGGGCCTATATTGACTTCAAGCGGTTCTAGTTGCATTTACAAACCGCAAGGCCAAAGGCTGAGTGCTTTATAAATGTTACCCCACCCCCAAGATGGCAGTATAGTACCACATTACACTTGATACTCATTATGTAGTTTTCTAAAGTACATGATTTATTAATTGATTTATTGATTTTAGTACTCTTTAGAAAGACTTAGAGCATTTGAGCATCATCCAGTTACTATTCATTGTTTGCCTGAATCTGCAGTTAAGTCTGTCAATGTTTTGAGATATGTGTGTTTCTGTTAGAGATAAAGTGCTAATATTTAAAATGTGTTTTACGTAGTAGTGGGTATTATTATAAACCATATTTTGAATGCAAAGCTCATTGTAAGGAAATTAAAAACATGCATTCTAAAATGTGCTCTCCTTGTGTAGTATATTGACACTATAGAGTAAGTTTAAATGGACATACATTAAGAAAGAAAAAAAAGTGCAAATCGTTCTGTGCTTAGAGTATTTATTTTCAAACACTGGGGAGGATTCAATTTTAGATGCTTGCATTAAGACTTGGAGGCAAGAGTGAGCATGTAAGGTGTGCTGATGTTCTAAGAGCAACACTGTAATTGGAAAGTTTTATGTTACCAGCATGGAAAGAAAGATGAAATGCTGCATTTAACTTTTGTATTTATTTAGGGAAGCCTAATATCCCTGAATTCTGCATTGTGAATTGCTGGACATAATTTACAGTTAACACTTTTTCTGAGAAATACGAGCATTCACTGATAAACACTGATAAACATTCAATGAGAAGGCTTAACCATGTAAAATATGTGTGTGTGCGCGTGTGTGTGCATGTGTGTGGGTTTGTGTGTGTGTATATATAATATGTTGGGTGCCTTTCAGTGGCGGCTACTCCGCTAAGGCGGAGGAGCGTCACCCCACTGCTTTTCAGCAGTGCAAAAAAGCAAAAATAAAATCATTATATTTTTCCCTGCTGAAGCAGTTTTGCGGGGCGGGACAGGGTGGGGCTGCTCTGCATACAGAGGAGCAGGTGGAGGAGTGGTGGGCACACTGTAAGTGCGCATGACGGTTTGGCCAGCCGTCTTGGGCCGGCCAGACAGTCAAGCACACTTTGCATGTTCTCCACCCAGGCTGTATTACAGCTTGGATGGACAGCATGCAGAGGCTTCCACTGCCTGTCTGAGCGCCGAACCACGGCGCTCAGACCAATCACAACGCTGCATTGCAGCGTTGTGATTGGCTTTGAGGAGACTGTGTGCTTCCTGCTTCTGTTCCAGCCGGGAGAGAAGCTTAGGTAAGTGTATTTTTTTTTCTTTCTCCCTCCCCGTTTCCCGCCCCATGCCACCTCCGATCCGTGCCAGCCGTCACCGGTGCCTTTACTGCACAAAATTCAGTGGAATTGAAAACCTATTCAGTGAAATATGCGAAATATCAGTTTCTTGTGAAATGAAGGTTAGCATAATCATATCCCCCAAACCATTTTCCAGATGTTTCCCTCTGTCAAGGCAACTAGGATTATGCAGCAAATTATCTAAATTATGCAGCAAGGTTATCTCAATTATGCTACAAAAAAGAGAAAGTGGGATTAGGAGCATAAAGGTCCAGCATACAGGCTCCTTGCTATATCAAGAAGAATCAAATATCTATCTATCTATCTATCTATCCATCCATCCATCCTGCTACCTATCTATCCATCCATCCATCTGTAGATAAATGGATGAAAGGATGGATGGATCGATCATCCATCCATCTATTTATCCATTTATCTATCTACCTTACTTACATATAACTCCACATTAACCTTTGTTTTTTCAGTGTATACATTTATATATATCCAAACCATCCTTCCCACGAACTGGACAGAAAGGAGCTGCACCATGAGGGTATTTTTCAATCAGATTTTATTTTGTTCTACTGCTTGACGCGTTTCGGACGCCTTGCAACCTTGATCACAGCAATGGGCACCAATGTGTTCCACCAATTTACATGCTGCAAGATTCACTTATGTACTTGCAATGTTGTGCTCCCCACATAAAGTAGGTTGCACAGGCAGGAGAGTACATATACAACATGATCTGTTTTGCATGTATATTGTCCCTTAATCTTAGATTTATTGAGGGCCTGTTGTAAATATTAGCACTTTATCTCCAACAGAAACACACACATATCAAAACATTGACAGACTTAACTGCAGATTCAGGCAAACAATGACTAGTAAATGGATGATGCTCAAATGCTCTAAATCTTTCTAAGATTAAGGGACAATATACATGCAAAAATGATCGTGCAGTATATGTACACCCCTCCCAGTGTAACCTACTTTATGTGGGAAGCACAATAATGCAAGTACATAAGCGAATCTTGCAGCATGTAAGGGCAATTAAGAACAAGGACAAGAATGACCCTGTAGCGAGGCACATTAAGGAGTATCATGTAAGCAATGCTAACATGCTATCTTACTATGCCATTGATGCAATTCCTAGGAACAGAAGAGGTGGAGATAGGGAGAAAGCTTTCAGATGTTTATAATTGAGGTACATTATAGAACTTAATGGAAAAGTACCGACAGGACTAAATGAAAAAGAAGACTTGCACACACTTATGAAAATGCATTTAATATACCTCTGAATGTAAGTCAAGAAAAGTTAGGGTGAACAATGAAATTGTGTTTGTAATGGATTTTAATTGCACAAGTCACTTTGGAATAGCACTTTCTGTTAGCACTTTATCAAGCGTTGCAATAATGAGAAAAAGTTTTGAAAATTTGCTCAGGCCATATAGTTATCTAAGTGGAAAATATGATTTTGGGAAGTCAATATGTGCAATAGCCCACTTGTCCATTATTTGAATTTTATATGATCAAATTTCTCAAACTTCATTCGTTTCCTTATAGGAGTGTAAGGAATTCTATTTATTTAACCATCCTATAAGGAAACAAATGAATTTTGAGAAATTTGATCATATAAAATTCAAATAATGGACAAATTAATGAATTATATGCAGTATGAATTATAAAACACCTAAAACTTGTGTAAATACGCATATTACAAGATGGCGCTGACTTTGAATTGTAATAATTGTCTGTCTTCGCTGTTGCCAGCATGATGAAGTGCAATGGTATAAAAAAAAGTGAAAAATTATGGCTGCCGCCGTCATCGAAAAAGGCGCATTGCTGAAACACGTCTGAGTGTTAGTGCACTAAGAATCCAATAAAAGGATTTTATTTCTGGAGCTCCAACGGTTAAAATAACATTATAGTTCAGTAGCAAAATAATGTTTTAAACAAAAAAAGCACAGAAATTCCCCAGTTATTTTTATCTCAAGTAACTATAACTTGTGCCTTAAGGTAGCTATAACTCACGCCCACTAAATGCATAGTTTTCTCATAATAATTTCATTGTAAATGTTACAGTGATATTATCCATAATGTCATAGAAGATGTCATGAGTGATGTAATATGTGGGGTAATTAGCAGCGCATGGCGAAGGTGTAAGTTATAGTCACCTTAGGGAACGAGTTATAGTTACTTGAGATAACTATAACTACAACCTGGGAATTTCTGTGTTTTTTTTTGTTTAATACGCTAAGTTGTTATTGAACATTTCACCTAAAGATAGGTTGCTTTTCCTTTGTTTCTTTCAGTTAATTTCTAGGGTTTATTAATGTAAAATAATATATAATAAGTGCTTCAAGCACCACCGCAGGCAACCAACCCCACACTCCGACATTGGCCTCAGGCAGCCAACCCCATGCTGCATCCAGCCTTTTGCCGTGTGCGACGTAGAGTTTCCCACAGGGCCTGGCTTGAAGCCAGGCCCTGCGTCCAACTCCCCAGAGGCAGCCAACTTCATGCTGTGCACAGCTTTTCGTCCTCAGTGGGGTTGACTGTGGGGCCCTACTTTCAACTCCCTGCAGGCAGCCAACTCAACCCAATGCTACGTACGGCCATAGGCTGTGCACACCGAAGGATCAGCCACAGTGATTGTCTTGCCTCCAGGCACTGTGGCCAACCCCCAGCAGGCTGCCAAGCGCCTTTCATGTGCTTGGCAGAGGGTTGGCCTTTGGACCCCAGGTTGCCATTCCCCGGGGGCCAAAACATATATATTAAGGCCAGTGGGGCGTGAAGCCCCCTCCCCAAGCCCCAGGACCCTACCCCCCAGGGCAAAATTTCAATAAAAAGACTTAAAAGGCCCCGGGGACCCCATCCCTTGGGTCCCAAAACAATTGAACAGTGGGAGGAGGCATGCAGCCCACCTCCCCAAGCCTTCTTGGGCCCTGGGGACCCCATTCCCAGGGCTAAATTCTAAGGGGATGGGGGCATTTGGCCCCCCTCCTGATCCTTAGTAGGCCCTGGGGCCCCTATTCTCCAGGGCCAAATGCAATAAAAATGGGAAGGGGCCACACAGCCCCCCTCCCAAAACCTAATTAGATCCCGCGAAGCCCAACCCTCTGAGCCAAATGTAATAAAAAATGGGAGGAGGACCACAAAGACCACCCCCTCTCTCAGCCTTATTAGTCCCCTGGAACCACATCCCCCGAGGTTGTCTGTTATTATAAAGGAGAGGGGAGCTGCGCAGCCGCCCTCCTCAAGCCTATTTTGGCACCGAGACCCCATCGACCAGGGCCAAATGCAATTAAACTGGGGAGAGGGTGTGCAGCTCCCTGCCCGAGCCATCTTGGGCACAGGGGACCCCATCCTCCGGGGCATAATTCTAAGGGGAGGAGGGCATGCCCCCACCCTTCTCGAGATTTAATAGGCCCCGGGGACCTCATTCCCTGGACCAAATAGACTAAAAAGGGGGAGAGCTAGATATACAATTATTTTTGAACCATCATTTATCCAAAACTACTGAACGGATTTACACCAAATCATAACAAGCATTGGCAAAGCCAATAGATCTCGCCTATGCAAGAGATATTTACAAAGCCAATGTCTTTTAGCCATGTTGTACAGTGCGCAGCATGGCTGAAAATGTTATTTTAAAAGAAGTGCTACAACTCTACCAGCGAGCAACAAAGCACACAGTGCAATTCACAGGTTACTGCACCAGTGAGCACAAGGCGACAGCACCATCTTCAGCCATCAAGCAATTATGCCCCCCGCATTCAACTTTAAATTGAACACTTTTAGGAGACACAGTGGTATTATGTAATCAAATTAAAAGATGCCATACCCATAGTTTACCATAGCTCCATCAAGACAGTACAAGTTATAGGCTAAAGATGACTAGATCTGAATTCAGTAAAGTTACTGCATATAAATTCAGCAAAGCTACTGCATATTCACACAGAGGGGGCATGGTCGCAAAAGAGTTAACTGCCTGCAGTATAACCATGGCATGGGCTCCGGCACACCTTCACGTTATGGCGCTGGGAAATCACAATATGGGCAAAAGAACCCCCCAAAAAAGCGATATGACCGTCATAGCGCCTTTATTCCTTATGGTTTGTGGACAACATGGATAGCAGGAGAATGGGGGTTAGGGTGGGAGGGGAAGAAGCCACATGATAAACGTTAGACTTCATCAGCACTCAAGGTTTCCTTTCCAGATCCAGCTGGTGGCAAAATATGCAGGAGCGGAGCTAAATTTCTCCAACACATCCTCACCCTGAGCAAGTAGACTTCAACAAACGATAGCAAATGGGACCTGCCAGAAACAGAGAAGGCTACTTAAGGCACTTAACCTACAATAAATCAATGGGTTGCAATTTCAAAGACGCTGCTACTGCTGTAGTAAAAGGAGACAGCAAGCAGACACAAAACTAAAGTTAGGAAAGGCTGAATTCATAAATAGGGGGTTTGAGGCTGTCAGGAGTGAAGACCTGCTTGGAACATGCACTTCTAAACCAACTGTGTTGCCGCACAGTTCCCTTCCGACCAGAGGTGTGCAGAAATGCACACAAATCCATCCTCCATTAAACCTCGAAAGGCCAGAGGAACGTAGGAATTGGCATGCTTATAAAGTGCCCCTCCTGCACTGCAATCACACCACTGCATGAGAGACAATGGGAAGAACACATGAGCGAGCACAACTGGGAGGAGGGTGGGCAACAAAAAGAAACACACGGGGAGAGAAGTACAGGAGGGAGACCACTCTCAAACATATGGAGTGCTGAAACACATGGAGAGCTGAACATAAAAAAAATAGTTTCCCTTACAGATCAGAGATGGATCATAGATTTAAAAAAAGCATTAGTGCAAAAGCGCTTCTCTTTTAACAAAAAGTGCTTTAGAGGGAGCTGCAGGCAGCGTGAGTGAAAGGGAGAAGAAACAGTACCTGAATCACGTCAGGAGTAGTGGTTAAGTTTGATTAATCTGTGCTTGGTCCCTGCTCCACAGATCGGATGGGAATAGACGTTTGGCCAGCACTGGCCAACTAAGGTGGCTGCAAAGAAGAGGGGTGTTGCAGCCAACAAAGGGTAAGCAATGGGAGGGCTCCAAGCCCTTTTTGTAAACAACAGTGTCTTGCAAGTGAGACGCATGTGCTAGTGCATGTTCTCTCAACCTCGACCCAAAACAGCACGATCTGCGGGCCGAGATCTAGATTCCTGCCAAAGTACAAGGACGTTATAGCTAGGCCCAGATTTCACTCTTACAAAACCATTGGAATTCAGCAGTAATAGTTATCTATAACTTACACCTCGCAATGCACTGCTTATGACTCCTCATATTACATCACTCAAGACATGGTCAGTGACATCACTGATGACATCATTGATCACATCTCAAATGACATCACTGATGACATCATCCAGTGAGTGTAAGTGTTTCGTAGAAGTTTCTGAGATTTAAAGATATATACTAAGATATATACTAAGCTACTGCTTAAGTTAAATTACTATACTTTTTATACTACTAATGAGTGATACTGTTTTTAATATATGTCATCTGATTGGCACTGTGACTGTATGTATCAGTGTGGGAGTGGGTGCCTGAGTGTCTGAGTGGCTGTTTGGGTGTATGAGTGGCTGTATGGGTGAATAAGTGGCTGTGTAAGTCGCTGCATGGGTGAGTGAGTGACTGTGGGAATGGGTGAGTGAGTGTGTGTGACTGGCTGTATGAGTGACTGTGGTGGCTATGTGAGTGGCTCAATGGGTGGATGAGTGTGTTTGTGAGTGGCTGTATGGGTGACTGAGTGGCTGTTTGAACGGCTCTATTGGTGAGTGACTGGGTGTGTATGTGGATGTATGGATAAGAGAGTGGCTGTTTTACTAGGTGTATGGGTGAGTGGGTGTATGAGTGGCTGTTTTGCACAGTAAGTATTTGTGTGAGTGGCTGTATAGATGAGTGAGTGGGCGCATGAGTGATTGTATTGATGTGTGATTGGGTATGTAAGTGGTTTTGTGGCTGAGTGAATGAATGTGTGAGTGGCTGTATGGATGAGTGGGTGTGTGAGTGGCTGTATGGGTCTGTGAGTGGTTGTGTGAGTGGTTTTGTGGGTATGTGAGTGGCTGTGTGAGTTGCTGTTTGGGTGGTTGTGTGAGTGTCGTATGAGTGAGTGTGTGTGTGTCAGTACTTTTATGGGTCTCTGAATGGGTATGTGAGTGGTTGAGTAGGTGTGTGTGACTGGGTGTATGAGAGGTTGTATGGGGGTGTGAGTGGGTGCGTGATTGGTTTTATGGATGATGTCATCCGTGATCTCATCAGTGATGTCCTCAATGATGGCATGAGTGATGTCACTGACCATGTCAAGAGTGATATAATATGTGAGGTCATAAGCAGTGCATTATGGGGGCGTAAGTTATAGTTAGCTCAGGTAACTATAACTGCTGAGTTTCACTTGTTTTGTACAAGTGAAATCTGAGCCTAACTATAACATCCCTGTAACCTTTGGTTTTTTGAGTGAATTTCTAAGGTTTTTTTAATTCTATTCCCTAACTATAACGTCCCTGTAAACCTTGTTTTTTTAGTGTACTTCAACAGGTTTTAAAAAAAATGTATTTACTAAATGTAACCTGTAACCTTTGAGAGGGAATTTGTGAGTGGCTGTATAGGTAGGGTAGTGAGTATGTGAGTGGCTGTATGAGTCACTGAATGGTATATGAATGGGTTTGTGGGTGTGGCTGTATGGGTCTGTGAGGGGGTGAGTGAGTTACTGTATGGGTGTGTACATGGCTGTATAAGTGGGTGTAGGAGTACCTGAGTAAATATATGAGTGGGTGCATGAGTGTCTGAGTGGGTCTGTGAGTGGGTGCATGAATATCTGAGTGGGTGCGTGAGGGTCTGAGTGGGTCTGTGAGTGGGTGCTGAGTGTCTGAGTGCGTCTGTGAGTTGGTGCCTGAGTCTCTGACTGAGTATGTAAGTGGGTGCATGAGTGTCTTTGAAGGTCTGTCACTGGATGGATGAGTCTCTGAGTGGGTTTGTGGGTGAGTGAGTGTCTGTGTGGGTCAGTCAATGGGTGCATGAGTCTCTGAGTGGATCTTTGAGTGGGTGCATGAGTCTCTGAGTGGGTCTGTGAATGGGAACATGAGTGTCTTAGTGGGTCTGTGAGTGGGTGGATGAGTGTTTGAATGGGTCTGTTAGAGTGTGCGAGTCTCAGAGTGGGTCTGTGAATGGGTGCATGAGTGTCTAAGTAGATCTGTGAGTGTAGGTGCATGAGTGGGTCTGTTAGTGGGTGTGTGTCTTGGAGTGGGTCTGTGAATGGGTGCATGAGTGTGCGAGTGAGTGTGTGAGTGCATGTGTGAGTCTCTCAGTGGGTCTGTGAGAGGGTGGATGAGTATCTGAGTGTGTCTGTGAGTGGGAGCGTGAGTCTTTCAGTGGGTGCATGAGTATGTGAGTGAGTCTGTGAGTGGGTGCATAATTGGGTCTGTTAGTGGGTACACAGGGAACAAAAGTAGGGGGGCACATGGGAGTAGGTCTTCATGCCAGCACCCACTGTGATGACCCTCCTGTCAGGTTTGCCGGCAGTTCGCTACCCTCTTCTGTCTTCGCTTTTGTCCCTTCTCTGCTCGTTTTCTGCTTGTTTTTCTGCCTCTTCTCTCCTCGCTCCTGCCCTTTATTTTGCCTCTTTCTGCCGTTATTTTGCCTCTTTCTGCTCGCTCCTGACCTTTATTCTGCCTCTTGCTGCTCGTTTCTGACCTCTATTTTTCCTCTTGCTGCTCGTTTCTGACTTCTATTTTACCTCTTTCTGCTAGTCTGCCCGTTATTTTGCCTCTTTCTGCTAGCTCCTGACCTTTATTCGCCTCTTGCTGCTCGTTTCTGACCTCTATTTTGCCTCTTGCTCGTATCTGACCTCTATTTTGCCTCTTGCTGCTTGTTTCTGACCTCTATTCTTCCTCTTTCCGCAAGATGCCCACCTTTATTAGGACTCTTTCTGCTCGTTTCTGTCCTTAATTCTGTCTGCTTCCGCTAAATCTGCCCATTATTTTGCCTCTTTCTGCTTGCTCCTGACCTTTAATCTGTCTCTTGCTGCTCGTTGCTGACCTCTATTTTGCCTCTTGCTGCTCGTTTCTGACCTCTATTTTGCCTCTTTCTGAGCTTTATTCTGCCTCTTTCTGCTAGTTCTGCCCATTATTTTGCCTCTTTCTGATCACTCCTGACCTTCATTCTGCCTCTTGCTGCTCCTTTCTGACCTCTATTTTGCCTCTTGCTGCTTGTTTCTGACCTCTATTCTGCCTCTTTCTGTTCGTTTCTGAGCTTTATTCTGCCTCTTTCTGCTAGTTCTGCCCATTATTTTGCCTCTTTCTGATCACTCCTGACCTTCATTCTGACTCTTGCTGCTCCCTCCTAACCTCTATTCTGCCTCTTGCTGCTCGTTTCTGACCTCTATTTTGCCTCTTGCTGCTCTTTTCTGACCTCAATTCTGCCTATTTCTGCTAATTTCTCACCTTTATTTTGCCTCTTCTGCTCGTTTCTGTCCTTTATTCTGCCTGCTTCTACTTGTTTCTGACCTTTATTCTGCCTCTTGCTGATAGTTTCTGACCTTTATTCTTCCTATTCTTGCTAGTTTCTCACCTTTATTCTGCGCTTTCTGCTAGTTTCTGACCTTTATTCGGCCTCTTTCTGCTAGTTTCTCACCTTTATGTGGCCTCTTTCAGCTCGTTTCTCACCTTTATGTGGCCTCTTTCAGCTCGTTTCTCACCTTAATTCTCCCTCTTTCTGCTCCCTTCGGATCTTCCCCTGGGACCGCGAGGGGAGCCTCAAGGCCCCCTCCCGGTCCCAGCCAGCTCCCCACCTCCTGCGGGACCCGGCATTGCTGCTGCATACAGGGAGCTGCTAGAAATGCAGCTCCCTGTGTACAGGAGCAATACTTTCCTCTCTTTCCCTGCCCGCAGACGAAACATTTGCTTCCAGCGGGCGGGCTCCAGAGTGTTTACTTTTCCTTGGCAGGAGCTGTCACGGCTCCCGCCAAGCAAAAGCCAACAGCTATGTCCCAGGAATGGGCACCCCGGGACATAGCAGGAGCCGGCCCTGGGTGCTGACTGTCCCCTGGGCCATTTTTGGCTCCAGGAGGAGGGCCACACAACCCCTCCTTCTCTTTTCACAGGCCACCCCAGAGGAGGTAGTGGTCCCCAGGGCCATATATGGCCTGGGAGGTGGGCCACATGCCCCTCCCACATGTATTTTATTTGCTGCCCTGGGTAGGTGGTGGTCCCTAGGGCGCGGGGGCCCGCGTGGTCCCTGCTAGTTATTCATATTAAGCCCCAGGGAGGTGGTGGTCCCTGGGCCTCTAAAGAGCCCATGCAGGGGGTCCATGTGGCCCCCCTCCAATATTTTAAATTAAGCCCCTGGGAGGTGGTGGTCTCCGAGGCTCAAGAGAGCCCATGGAGGGGTGGTCCGCGTGCACCCGGCTCTTTTTTTTAAAATAAATGTGAGTGGGTGAATGAGTGCTTCAATGGATCTGTGAGTGGGTGCATGAGTGTCTGAGTGTGTCTGTCAGTGGGTGCATGAGTATATGAGTGGATCTGTGAGTGAGTGCATGAGTGTGTCTGTCTGTAGGTGCATGGGGAAAAAAGCAGGGGTCACAGTGAAGCAGGTCCTTGTGCCAACTCCCCCTATGACGGTCCTCCTGTCCAGCTTGCCTGCAGTTCGCTACCCTCTGCTGCCTTCGGTTTTGTACCTCCTCCGCTCATTTTCTGCTTGTTTTTCTGCCTCTTCTCTCCTCACTCCTGCCCTCTATTTTGACTCTTTCCGCTTGTTCTGCCCGTTATTTTGCCTCTTTCTGCTCATTCCTGACCATTATTCTGCCTCTTGGTGCTCGTTTCTGACCTCTATTTTGACTCTTCATGCTCGTTTCTAACCTCTATTTTGCCTCTTTCTGCTATTTTCTGACTTTTATTTTGCCTCTTTCTGCTCGTTTCTTTCCTTTATTCTGCCTCTTTCTACTCATTTCTGACCATTATTCTGCCTCTTGCTGCTTGTTTCTGACCTCTATTTTGCCTCTTTCTGCTTATTGCTGACCCTTATTTTACCTCTTTCTGATCATTGCTGACCTTTATTCTGCCCCTTCTGCTTGTTTCTGACCTTTATTCTGCCACTTTCTGCTCATTTCTCACCTTTATCCTGCCTCTTTCTTTTTATTGCTGACCTTTATTCTGCCTCTTTCTGCTCATTTCTCACCTTTATCTTGCCCCTTTCTGCCTGTTTCTGACCATTATTTTGCCTCTTTCTGCTCGTTTCTCACCTTTATTTTGCCACTTTCTTCTCGTTGCTGACCTTTATTCTGCTTCTTTCTGCTCGTTGCTGATCTTTATTCTACCTCTTTCTACTCATTTCTGACCTTTATTCTGCCTCTTGCTGCTCGTTGCTGATCTTTATTCTACCTCTTTCTACTCATTTCTGACCTTTATTCTGCCTCCTGCTGCTCGTTGCTCACCATTATTCTGCCTCTTTCTGCTCGTTGCTGATCTTTATTCTACCTCTTTCTACTCATTTCTGACCTTTATTCTGCCTCTTGCTGCTTGTTTCTGACCTCTATTTTGCCTCTTTCTTCTTGTTGCTGACCCTTATTTTACCTCTTTCTGCTCATTGCTGACCTTTATTCTGCCCCTTCTGCTTGTTTTTGACCTTTATTCTGCCACTTTCTGCTTGTTTCCCACCTTTATCTTGCCTCTTTCTGTTTATTGCTGACCTTAATTCTGCTTCTTTCTGCTCATTTCTCACCTTTATCTTGCCCCTTTCTGCCTATTTCTGACCTTTATTCTGCCTCTTTCTGCTCATTTCTCACCTTTATCTTGCCCCTTTCTGCTTATTTCTGACCTTTATTCTGCCTCTTTCTGCTCGTTCTGCCCATTATTTTGCCTCTTTCTGATCACTCCTGACCTTCATTCTGCCTCTTGCTGCTCCTTTCTGACCTCTATTTTGCCTCTTGCTGCTTGTTTCTGACCTCTATTCTGCCTCTTTCTGTTCGTTTCTGAGCTTTATTCTGCCTCTTTCTGCTAGTTCTGCCCATTATTTTGCCTCTTTCTGATCACTCCTGACCTTCATTCTGACTCTTGCTGCTCCCTCCTAACCTCTATTCTGCCTCTTGCTGCTCGTTTCTGACCTCTATTTTGCCTCTTGCTGCTCTTTTCTGACCTCAATTCTGCCTATTTCTGCTAATTTCTCACCTTTATTTTGCCTCTTCTGCTCGTTTCTGTCCTTTATTCTGCCTGCTTCTACTTGTTTCTGACCTTTATTCTGCCTCTTGCTGATAGTTTCTGACCTTTATTCTTCCTATTCTTGCTAGTTTCTCACCTTTATTCTGCGCTTTCTGCTAGTTTCTGACCTTTATTCGGCCTCTTTCTGCTAGTTTCTCACCTTTATGTGGCCTCTTTCAGCTCGTTTCTCACCTTTATGTGGCCTCTTTCAGCTCGCTTCTCACCTTAATTCTCCCTCTTTCTGCTCCCCTTCGGATCTTCCCCTGGGACCGCGAGGGGAGCCTCAAGGCCCCTCCCGGTCCCAGCCAGCTCCCCACCTCCTGCGGGACCCGGCATTGCTGCTGCATACAGGGAGCTGCTAGAAATGCAGCTCCCTGTGTACAGGAGCAATACTTTCCTCTCTTTCCCTGCCCGCAGACGAAACATTTGCTTCCAGCGGGCGGGCTCCAGAGTGTTTACTTTTCCTTGGCAGGAGCTGTCACGGCTCCCGCCAAGCAAAAGCCAACAGCTATGTCCCAGGAATGGGCACCCCGGGACATAGCAGGAGCCGGCCCTGGGTGCTGACTGTCCCCTGGGCCATTTTTGGCTCCAGGAGGAGGGCCACACAACCCCCTCCTTCTCTTTTCACAGGCCACCCCAGAGGAGGTAGTGGTCCCCAGGGCCATATATGGCCTGGGAGGTGGGCCACATGCCCCCTCCCACATGTATTTTATTTGCTGCCCTGGGTAGGTGGTGGTCCCTAGGGCGCGGGGGCCCGCGTGGTCCCTGCTAGTTATTCATATTAAGCCCCAGGGAGGTGGTGGTCCCTGGGCCTCTAAAGAGCCCATGCAGGGGGTCCATGTGGCCCCCCTCCAATATTTTAAATTAAGCCCCTGGGAGGTGGTGGTCTCCGAGGCTCAAGAGAGCCCATGGAGGGGTGGTCCGCGTGCACCCGGCTCTTTTTTTTTAAATAAATGTGAGTGGGTGAATGAGTGCTTCAATGGATCTGTGAGTGGGTGCATGAGTGTCTGAGTGTGTCTGTCAGTGGGTGCATGAGTATATGAGTGGATCTGTGAGTGAGTGCATGAGTGTGTCTGTCTGTAGGTGCACGGGGAAAAAAGCAGGGGTCACAGTGAAGCAGGTCCTTGTGCCAACTCCCCCTATGACGGTCCTCCTGTCCAGCTTGCCTGCAGTTCGCTACCCTCTGCTGCCTTCGGTTTTGTACCTCCTCCGCTCATTTTCTGCTTGTTTTTCTGCCTCTTCTCTCCTCACTCCTGCCCTCTATTTTGACTCTTTCCGCTTGTTCTGCCCGTTATTTTGCCTCTTTCTGCTCATTCCTGACCATTATTCTGCCTCTTGGTGCTCTGTTTCTGACCTCTATTTTGACTCTTCATGCTCGTTTCTAACCTCTATTTTGCCTCTTTCTGCTATTTTCTGACTTTTATTTTGCCTCTTTCTGCTCGTTTCTTTCCTTTATTCTGCCTCTTTCTACTCATTTCTGACCATTATTCTGCCTCTTGCTGCTTGTTTCTGACCTCTATTTTGCCTCTTTCTGCTTATTGCTGACCCTTATTTTACCTCTTTCTGATCATTGCTGACCTTTATTCTGCCCCTTCTGCTTGTTTCTGACCTTTATTCTGCCACTTTCTGCTCATTTCTCACCTTTATCCTGCCTCTTTCTTTTTATTGCTGACCTTTATTCTGCCTCTTTCTGCTCATTTCTCACCTTTATCTTGCCCCTTTCTGCCTGTTTCTGACCATTATTTTGCCTCTTTCTGCTCGTTTCTCACCTTTATTTTGCCACTTTCTTCTCGTTGCTGACCTTTATTCTGCTTCTTTCTGCTCGTTGCTGATCTTTATTCTACCTCTTTCTACTCATTTCTGACCTTTATTCTGCCTCTTGCTGCTCGTTGCTGATCTTTATTCTACCTCTTTCTACTCATTTCTGACCTTTATTCTGCCTCCTGCTGCTCGTTGCTCACCATTATTCTGCCTCTTTCTGCTCGTTGCTGATCTTTATTCTACCTCTTTCTACTCATTTCTGACCTTTATTCTGCCTCTTGCTGCTTGTTTCTGACCTCTATTTTGCCTCTTTCTTCTTGTTGCTGACCCTTATTTTACCTCTTTCTGCTCATTGCTGACCTTTATTCTGCCCCTTCTGCTTGTTTTTGACCTTTATTCTGCCACTTTCTGCTTGTTTCCCACCTTTATCTTGCCTCTTTCTGTTTATTGCTGACCTTAATTCTGCTTCTTTCTGCTCATTTCTCACCTTTATCTTGCCCCTTTCTGCCTATTTCTGACCTTTATTCTGCCTCTTTCTGCTCATTTCTCACCTTTATCTTGCCCCTTTCTGCTTATTTCTGACCTTTATTCTGCCTCTTTCTGCTCGTTTGTGACCATTATTCTGCCTCTTGCTGCTCGTTGCTCACCATTATTCTGCCTCTTTCTGCTCGTTGCTGATCTTTATTCTACCTCTTTCTACTCATTTCTGACCTTTATTCTGCCTCTTGCTGCTTGTTTCTGACCTCTATTTTGCCTCTTTCTGCTTGTTTCTGACCCTTATTTTACCTCTTTCTGCTCATTGCTGACCTTTATTCTGCCTCCTTCTGCTTGTTTCTGACCTTTATTCTGCCACTTTCTGCTCGTTTCTCACTTTTATCTTGCCTCTTTCTGTTTATTGCTGACCTTTATTCTGCCTCTTTCTGCTCATTTCTCACCTTTATTTTGCCATTTTTTTCTCATTGCTGACCTTTATTTTGCTTCTTTCTGCTCGTTTGCGACCATTATTCTGCCTCTTGCTGCTCGTTGCTCACCATTATTCTGCCTCTTTCTGCTCGTTGCTGATCTTTATTCTACCTCTTTCTACTCATTTCTGGCCTTTATGCTGCCTCTTCCTGCTTGTTGCTGACCTTTATTCTGTGTCTTTCTGCTTGTTTCTGACTTTTATTCTGCCTCTTTCTGCTTGTTTCTCACCTTTATCTTGCCACTTTATGCTCATTTCTGACTGTAATTCTGCCTCTTTCTGCTCCCTTCTGACCTTTCCCCGGGACCGCAGGGGGAGCCTCAAGGCCCCAGGGTCCCATCGGCTCCCCGCCTCCTGCGGCATTGCTGCTGCACGCAAGGAGCTGCTGGAAATACAGCTCCCTGCATGCAGGAGCAATACTTTAATCTCTTTCTCTTCCCGCATGTCTGCAGGCAGGGAAAGAGATGAAGCCTCCACTTTCTGCGTGCTTGAGCACTTAGACAGCTACCGTCCGCTGGAACCGGAGTGATTGCTTTTCCTTGGCGGGAGCTGTCATGGCTGCCGCCAAGCAAATGCAAACAGCTAAGTCTCGGGGTGGGCACCCCAGGACATAGCGGGAGCCGACCCAGATGGGGTGGTCCCCAGGGCCATTATTAGCTCCAGGGGTGGGGCCTCGCGGCCCCCATCCTTCTCTTTTCATGGGCCGGCCCAAGGAGGTAGTGGTCCCCAGGGCTGTATATGGCCCGGGAGGCGGGCTACACGCCCCCACCACATGTATTTGGCTTGCTGCCCCTGGGAGGTGGTGGTCCCGGGGCTCGGGGGTCCACGTGGCCCCCGCTAATAATTCATATTAAGCCCCTGGGAGGTGGTGGTCCCCAGGGCTCTAAAGAGCCCATGGATTGGGGTCCGCGTGCTCCCCCCTCTGTTTTTATAAATGCCTGGGCCACCCGGGGCTTTATTAAAAATTAGCGCGAAAGCCTGCGGCTCTGTCACATTCCTGCGGCACACATTTTTTTTTAAATGTGCTCTTTGGCCCTGTCAGGGTCACAGGGGGACCCCTGAACCACAGTTAGGGGGTCCGTGTATTCCTACCCTACCCCCTTTTCATTTTTTTAAATACTTTTTGTGGGACTCGGCTGAAGCCAAGTCCCAAGATGGCCGCTAACACTTCCTGGTTGAAGTGTTGGCAACCAATTTGATTTCAGCACTGGGACTGTCGGATCCTCGAGGATCTGTGTCCCTATACATACAGATTTGTTGGGTTTTTTAATATCTCAAAAACTAATGAACAGATCTACACCGAATAACAAAATGGGTTCTTTCTGGACCAAGAGCTACCTTTCTGTAAAATTTGGTGTAATTCCGTCCAGTGGTATGGTCTGTAGTCGTGTCTAAATGGACATTAACATGGGGAAAACACTTTTTTTGACCCCCCCCCTTGAAATGAAATGAAAGTGACATTTATAAAGCGCATGGCTACCCAGTAGCATCCCTTTTCTCAGCCCGCGCTTGACAAATCACCCCGAAACTTCAAATGCACAACAAGAATTACCGGTACACTTTTTTGGGAACATTTCGGGAAGATACGTCAACCGGCGGTAAAGATATAGGCATGTGAAAAACCGCTTTACCTATGGAAACATCGTCCTAACTATAATAACCTACTGGCGTCTGCCAGTAGGTTATATAATATATATATATATATATATTCACTGAAAAAACCATAGGTTTCAGACACGTTATAGTTAGAAATTAGCATTTAAAAAACCTTTGAAATTCACTGAAAAAACCATAGGTTTTAGGGACAGTTATAGTTAGTTGGACATTTCACTCGTACAAAACCATAGAAATTCCCCGTTATAGTTAGTTCAGCTAACTATAACTCGCGCCCCCGCAATGCACTGCTGATGACGTCACATATTACATCACTCATGACATGGTCAGTGACATCACTGATGACATCACTGATGACATCTCAATCAAATGACATCACTGATGACATCATCCAGTGACTGTGTGTTTCTGTAAAGTTTAAATATATTTAATATATATAGGGAAAGGCGTATTGAAGAATGAGTGGGTGTATAAGTGTCTGAATGGATGATTTAGTACGTGCGTGACTGACTCTACAAGTGAGTGATTAAACGTATCTTACTGAATGCATGGGTTAGTGACTAAACTGTGTGAATGTCTGTATCCGTCTGTTTGTTGGTGTGTAAGTGGATGCATGGATTTGCGAATAGCTACATGAGTGTCTATATGGGTTATTGATTGGTTCTCTGAGTATCTGTATGGCTGCCTGAGTGTTTGTGTGGGTGGGGTGTGTGTGACTCTGTACATAGATGTGTGAGTGGGTGATTCACTGGGTGCATGATTTCAAGAGTGCATCTGTGATGAACTGCTTGGGTGGGTGAGTGTGTGTATGGGTGTGTTAGTGAGTGAATGTATATCTCAGTGGTACATGTGCGAGTAACTACATATGTAAAAGGCAGTATATATGTGTGTTAGAGTATTTAAATGGCTATAAGTGAGAGTGTGTGATTGTGAGAGTGGCTGTATGGATGCGTGTGTGCTTGTATCAGTTATTGTATAAGAGCGTAAGAATGTGCTAGTATTTGTATGAGTAAGTGAGCTGTGGGTGTGTGATTAATTTTTGCATGACTGACTAGGTGTGTGAGTACCTCTATGGATGAGTGGCGGTGTGTGAGTGTTTATATAGGTGTATGAGTGCATATGATAGTCCTGTACTGAGTGACTGTAAGTATGAGTGACTGTACAGGTGAGTGAGTGGATGTGTGTGTAGACCTAAGAATCAGTGAGTGGGTATGTAGTTTTTGGTGTTGGACTGTAAGTATGAGAAACTGTACGGGTGAGTGAGTAGATGTGTGTGTGTAGACCTAAGAATCAGTGAGTGGGTATGTAGTTATTGGTATTGGAGTGTCTATGGTTTAGAGAATGGCAGTCTGTAATTTAGAGTGGGTGTATCAAAAGTTATATTAGGGTGTGAGAAGATGCATGAAATTATCACATGGATGATGTCATCAGTGATGTCATTTGAGATGTCATCAGTGATGTCATCAGTGATGTCACTGACCATGTCATGAGTGATGTAATATGTGACGTCATCAGCAGTGCATTGCGGGGCGCGAGTTATAGTTAGCTGAACTAACTATAACAGGGGAATTTCACGGGTTTTGTACGAGTGCAATGTCCAACTAACTATAACTGTCCCTAAAACCTATGGTTTTTTCAGTGAATTTCAAAGGTTTTTTAAATGCTAATTTCTAACTATAACGTGCCTGAAACCTATGGTTTTTTCAGTGAATTTCAAAAGTTTTTTAAATGTTAATTTCTAACTATAACATGCCTGAAACCTATGGTTTTTTCAGTGAATTTCAAAGGTTTTTTAAATGCTAATTTCTAACTATAACGTGCCTGAAACCTATGATTTTTTAAGTGAATTTCAAAGGTTTTTTAAATGCTAGTTTCTAACTATGCCAACAGAGGTAGGACATGTGAAGAAAGAAGAAAAACGCACAGAAAGAAGCAAAAGATGTGCAGAAAGAACCAACAGAGGAGCAGAAAGAGGCCTTGTTGCAAAATCATCCTGTGCCCACAACTTTTTCAGACGGGTACTGGTGGTAACTGACTCTGACTAACCAGAGCCAGTGCGTGCTTGCACAGTGGTGAAGGGAGGGGGCCTGAGGTGACATGTGTGCAAACGCGCCTCGTGGCGCGTTTTAAGTTGCAGGATTAAGTCCCCTTGAATCCTGAGGGTCTCTGGGCCCAACTCAGCCCCCAGGTACCTACAATTAGGACCACAGAGCTGAGTTGCAGAGAGGCGTTCCGAGGCCACGCACCTTTTTTCACCTCTCTGCAACGCAACTCTGTTGTGCTTACTGAAGGTACCTGGTGGGCTAGTTGGCCCCCAGGATTCAAAGGGAATTAACTCCCCAACTTAAAACGCACCACAGGGCGTGTTTGCGCACATGTCACCTGAGGCCCCGCCCCCTCCCTTCACCACTGTGCAAACGCGCCCGTGGCGCGTTTTAAGTTGGGGGATTAGGTCACCTTGAATCCTGAGAGTCCCTGGGGCCCAACTAGCCCACCAGGTACTTCCAGTAAGCACCACAGGCCTGCGTTGCAACGCCTGTAACAAATTGTGCAGTTGTGTTTAGGTAGTGAAGAGGGTCGTGCTGGGGGTAGTGTTTTAGGGTTTAGGGTAGTGCAGTGGTGTTTGTGTAGTGTAGGGGTCATGCTGGGGGTAGATTTAGGGTTTAGGGTAGTGCAGTGGTGTTTGGGTAGTGTAGGGAGTCGTGCTGGGGGAGTGTTTTAGGGTTTAGGGTAGTACAGTGGTGTTTGGGTAGTGTAGGGGGTCGTGCTGGGGTTAGTGTTTTAGGGTTTTAGGGTTTAGGGTAGTGCAGTGGTGTTTGGGTAGTGTAGGGGATACTGCTGGGGGTAGTGTTTTAGGGTTTAGGGTAGTGCAATGGTGTTTGGGTAGTGTAGGGGGTACTGCTGGGGGTAGTGTTTTAGGGTTTAGGGTAGTGCAATGGTGTTTGGGTAGCGTAGGGGGTACTGCTGGGGGTAGTGTTTTATGGTTTAGGGTAGTGCAGTGGTGTTTGGGTAGTGTAGTGGTTCGTGCTGGGGGTAGTTTTTTAGGGTTTAGGGTAGTGCAGTGGTGTTTGTGTAGTGTAGGAGGTCGTGTTTTAGGGTTTAGGGTAGTGGAGTGGTCTTTGGGTAGTGTAGGGAGTCGTGTGGGGGTATTGTTTTAGAGTTTAGGGTAGTGCAGTGGTCTTTGGGTAGTGTAGGGGTTGTGCGGGGTAGTGTTTTAGGGATTAGGGTAGTGCATTGGTATTTGGGTAGTGTAGGGGGTCATGAAGGGGGTAGTGTTTTAGGGTTTAGGGCAGTGCAGTGGTGTTTAGGTAGTGTAGGGGGTCGTGCTGGGGGAGTGTTTTAGGGTTTAGGGCAGTGCAGTGGTGTTCGGGTAGTGTAGGGGTCGTGCTGGGGGAGTGTTTTAGGGTTTAGGGCAGTGCAGTCGTGTTCGGGTAGTGTAGGGGGTCGTGCTGGGGGAGTATTTTAGGGTTTAGGGTAGTGCAGTGGTGTTCGGGTGGTGTAGGAGAGTAGGATCTGCTTCACATGGGTACCCCCACTTTTTGCTGATGCTTCACTGTTTTTCGACCTTAGTCTGGCTGGGGCCCTGCTATTCAGAACCCCAGCCTAGCTGCTTCCTCTTTAAAAGGTTTCCATGTGCCTTAGGCACATCTCTAATTGAATCTGGAGGGCCCTTATAAGTCCCTAGTATATGGTATACTATGTACCAAGGGCATAGGTACCTCAGAGGCCTACCAGGGGCTGTAGCATGTATTGTGCCACCCCTGGAAGGCCATCCAAAATGACACCACAGGTCTGCTACTGCAGCCTGGGTAAGGTGGTGCATGCACCCCTTACTGCGATATAGGTTACCTATATCACTTCAAACCTACACACATATAAACCTATAAGTCACTCCTATGGTAGGCCTTATCAATCCTAAAGGCAGAGTGCTTGGTTCCTATGTGAGAAGGTGCCACTGCATGAGCAGGGCTCCTCTGCAGTACTCAGAGTCCATTCTCTGGTACTGTTTGTAAATGCGGTTAAACCATATACTCTTAAGTGCATTATATCCTCGCGGTAGAATGCTAACTTTGGAATGACTGCATCAAAACATGTCGTGTTTGGTGTCAAACATCTTGGAATACTACCCCCCGCCAGTCCTGGCGGCGGGGGTAGCATTCCACCCTTCTAGAAAGAGAGACATGTTAACACTGGTCTACCCGGTAACTTCTTCCTAAAGCCCTGGCATCACAAAATGGATGCCTCTGCCACAGACACAAGTCTGGCCTCCTGCTGCTGACAGAAACTCCGGCAGGGGAGGCCTGGACAATAGGTTTCCTGTCACAGGGAGGTGTGACCACCTCCCCAGACAGGATAATGTGTAGTGGGCCTGGGTGGGTGCACTCTTAGAGTGCTTTGAAGTCCTGCACTGGGGGAGCAAAAGGCTCCTCTGTGCATATGCCAGTTCAAACCAGATCAGGGGCTACCTGCCCCTGCTCTGGCGCGAAACTGGACAAAGGGAAGTGGGTGTAGCCACTCCCTCCCTTGACCCTCCCATAGGTGGGGTCATAGAGTTAGTCCCTCCCCATTTTACTGTATAAAATAGGGAACCCTTGCCATAGCAAATTAGATACTCTTGGACTAAACTCTGAAACTGAATCCTGGACCTTCGACGCTCTACACTACGACTAGAGGACTGAAGAATCTCCCTTGGAGTCAAGGAGTGACTCCCTGCTTGGCAGGCACCTAAGAAGCCATTGTCCGGTCTGCATCGACAAAGCTTCCGCCGGACGCCGAAGTCCCTGCATCCCCAGAGGTGGATTTCCTGACCTCCCCGAAGCTGCCCTGAGTCCCCAGCGAAGCTGAGGCCCGTAGCTGTCATGGGTAACGAGGAACCATGACCCCTGGACACCAAGCACATTTGTAAGTGCACCATCTTCTGGGTCGCCCACGAAGTCGTGCTTTGGGCTCTGAGTAGCCCCAGCCTCCTGCACCAACTGCACCGAAGATCACTGGCCTCCACTCCACGAGTGTCCTGTGAGCCAGCTCCACGTGCGACGTCCCAAGGCTCCTTCGCGGTTGCTAGTCTGTTGGCTAGTAGCCCTCCACGAAGGCCAACACTTTTCTGCTTGGGTACCCTGGTTGCTCCAGGCTTGCCCTTACTTACCCTCGCTGGGTGAGTTCCCCAGACCTTGCTGGTCTGCACCATCGTCATTCTTCCTTTTCCACGAGACTTGCTGTTGCCAAGGCCTGTTGGGTCCAATTTGGTCGCCGACACCTCAGCAAACAGCAGACGTTATGGGCCAGTCGGAATCCTGCTCCTGGTCGCCTACAACGCCTCCTGGACATCGTGACTGCGGAGTCAAGACAACCATCAACGCACCTGAAGCACCCGACATCGGTGGGCATCTGCTCATCGCCTTCCTGGTCACTGGCTAGTGACCCAGACTCTGTCCCCTCTGCTTTCAGGTTCTTCAGATCTTCGATCCACTCTTGGATCCACCCGGACACTTTCCACTTGGTCGCCAGCAGCACTTTGCAGCAGATCGCCATTCAAAACGACGACGAAACCCGACCCCGAAAGGCACCTATGCACCCGGCTTCCCTGGGTGAGGTAACACGAGTACTCCGGTGCTCCCGTAGGTAGAGACTCTTCAAAGTCCTAGATCTCAAAGGGTTTGCTCCAAGTCCTCCTTTAAGTGTCCCTTTTCTTTAATTTCCTGACCGCGACTTTCTCCATAGAAGTAAACGGCGTATCGCGGTTGTGTGTTTACACTGCACGCGTCCCCCGTGGGTCCCCTGTGTCACTACCTTGGGTGGTTCCTTGTGGTCCAAGCACTTCTAGAGGCTCTAGGCCTTGTGTCTAGTTCAGTCGTGGTTCTTATACCACTTTATTGGTATATGGTTTGGTACGCCCCTAGGGCCCAAACGTGTATTTGTGCTATTACTGTGATTATTTAACTTATAACTTGTGTATTTCGAACTCTAGTCACATAAAGAGACTAGAGGGGTGTGTTTAGCAATAAATACATATATTTTGAATATATACCTGGTGTGGTGCTCTTTCATTTGGTCACTCAAGAGATTATAGACTGGTAAAATGCAGGTGCCCTTGTGTCTATTCTACATGGGATCAATGCCTGTTTCATTCAATCTACAATCTACGAACACGCCTTCACGACGCCGGGATCCAAGAGAAGGCCCTGGACTGGACCACATCCTTCCTCTCCGGCAGAACACAAAGCGTCCGCCTCGCCCCTTCCGATCCAAAGCCACCAAGATCATCTGCGGCGTACCCCAAGGCTCCTCCCTCAGCCCAACGCTGTTCAACATCTACATGGCACCCCTCGCCCACGTCGCCCGACAGCACAACCTCAACATCATCTCCTACGCCGTCGACACCCAGCTGATCCTCTCCCTCACCAAAGACCCTCACACCGCCAAAGCCCACCTCCACGAAGGAATGAAGGCCGTCGCCGAATGGATGAGTACCAGCCGCCTGAAGCTGAACTCGGACAAGACGGAGGTCCTCATCCTTGGTTCCAACCCTTCAGCATGGGACGACTCCTGGTGGCCAACATCACTGGGAACAGCCCCGACACCCACCGACCACGCACGCAACCTAGGGGTCATCCTCGACCCCACCCTCTCCATGACTAAGCAGGCCAATGCCGTTTCCTCATCCTGCTTCAACACCCTCCGAATGCTCCGCAGGATCTTCAAGTGGATCCCCACCAAAACAAGAAAAACAGTCACCCAGGCCCTCGTCACCAGCAGGCTGGACTACGGAAACGCCCTCTACGCAGGAACGGCGGCTAAGCTCCTGAGATGGCTGCAACGCATCCAGAACGCCTCTGCACGTCTTATCCTCGACATCCCCCGACGCAGCCACATCACACCCCACCTGAGAGACCTGCACTGGCTCCCTGTCAACAAGAGGATAACCTTCAAGCTCCTCACCCACGCACACAAAGCACTCCACAACTCCGGACCAGCCTACCTCAACAGACGACTCAGCTTCTACACCCCCACCCGCCAGCTCCGCTCCACCAGCCTCGCCCTCGCCACAGTCCCCCGCATCCGGAAAATGACCGCCGGCGGCAGATCCTTCTCCCACCTCGCCGCCAAGACCTGGAACACCCTCCCCACCAACCTTCGGCAGACCCAAGACCTACTGGCCTTCAGAAGACTCCTCAAGACCTGGCTCTTCGATCAGTAGCAGCACCACCCCCCTCTTCCCCCAGCGCCTTGAGACCCTCGCGGGTATGTAGTGCGCTTTATAAGTGACATGATTGATTGATTGATTAAAACAAGCTGCTTTACATTCCTTCAAGACTTAGCCTGAAGGCTGCTCTCCACAGCTACCACTAGGATAGCTTTCTTTAAAGGTTGTCTTTAACCTAACTCCAATAAGGGTTGTTTGGACTGGTACAAGGTGCCCACTATAATTAGTGGACAGCATATGCCAGGCCAACTTCTCACATTGGTGTGCAGCGTGTGGGATTCCAGCTTGCTATTGTTTTACCAGATAATCTCAATTGAATTGATCAACTGAAAACCACTAAAGGTACCTAAGGTACATATAATTTAAGCTTAGAATACAGTAAGTTCTACTGAACTTAGAGTTGTGTGTTAAGGGATAGCACAACCCTTTCTACAACTCAAGAGAGTTTAGTAGGCCACACTAGAGTAGGTAGTGCATACACCACACCACACTAGTAATGTCTTTAAGGGTAGGATCTAAAGAATCCTTGCAGGAAGCCATTGAGCTTCCACCCTCCAAGTATGATACACTCCCATTCTTGGAATTGAGAGCATTATGTAACTTGAGAAAATTAAGGACAGGCCAAAGTCCCACCACCCAACACCTTAAGGAGTTGTTGGTAGCTTATGACCTTAGTAAGCCCTTGGGGACTGTAGGGGTAGGAGCAGAGGGTGGGGCAGAATAAGAGGATGGGGAAAGGGGTAGCAACACCCCCAACCCCCCCTCTGGAACTGGCCAGGAGGGTGACAATGACCCTGACCTGGATAACCCAATCCCTCCTGTGGAAGATGAAGAGGAAGATCAGGATGATCCCCACTTTGTCCCCCCAGGAAGGATTAAGAGTGGAACCAGAAGGTCTAGGTCTCCTTCTCAGGAGTCCAACCATTCTGGCACCTCAATAGGGAGCTCTATCTCCTCTCATAGGAGAGAATCCTCTCATGAGAGGAGAAAGAGGCTGATTCAGTATGAGCAAGCCCAGCTTGAACTCAGAAAGCAGCAATTGGCCCTAGATAGGGAATCCCTAGATCTCTGTAGAGAGAGAAAAAGGTTGGGACTAGAGTCCCATGGTGGCAGCAATTCCCCTAGAGATAGGGAAAGGTCTTATGACCATAAGAACCTGAGCAAGATTGTCCCTCCCTACCAGAGTGGGGATGACATCCACAAATGGATCACTGCTTTAGAGAGGGCCTGTAAGGTACAGAAGGTCCCTCAGGGGCAGTGGGCAGCAATCTTGTGGCTCTCCTTTGCAGACAAAGGTAGAGATAAGCTCCTCACTGTAAGAGAAGAGGATGCTGATAATTACAAGGTCTTGAAGAGTGCTCTTATTGATGGGTTTGGCCTAACAACTGAACAGTACAGGTTGAAGTTCAGAGATACCCAAAAAGCACAGACTCAAGACTGGGTAGACTATGTGGATTGTTCTGCTAAGGCTCTGGAAGGCTGGTTGATGGGCAGTAAGGTGTGTGACTTCTCAGGATTGTACAATCTGATAATGAGGGAGCAGATTCTTAATAACTGTCAAAATCAGCTGTTGCATCAGTACCTGGTGGACTCTGATCTGACCTCTCCCCAAGAATTGGGAAAGAAGGCAGACAAATGGGTCAGAACCAGGGTGAGGCAGAAGGTACAGAACCAAGGTGGTGACCCTAAGAAGCAAGATGCAAAGAACTCTGATAAGGGTGGGGAGAAGGGTAAAGACCAGAAGTCTTCACAAGGTCCCCAAAAATCTTCTTCAGGTGGGGATTCACAGTCTACAAAAGGGAAAGGCCAAAGGAAACCATGGTGCAAGGTCTGTAAGCAAAAGACCCACTGGACAAGTGATTGCACCAAGTCCAAAGACTCAAGTCCACCACCCACCAATGCCCCTAAGGCACCTGTTCCCCCTAGTGCAGTTACAGTTGGTGGGAGTGCTCCAGCCAAGGGTTTAGTAGGGTTCACCCTGGGTACTGAAGTGGGCTCTGACCTAGTCAGAGAACTCACTCAGGCTGTGTTAGTCTGTGATGGAGGCATGGATGTGACCTCCTCTGTGAGTCCCAGTAATCTGGGCAAGTACAGACAACAGCCTTTAATCAATGGACGAGAGGCTTTGGCATTTAGGGACACAGGGTCAAGTGTCACCATGGTGACCTTGTGGATCCTGGGCAAGTTATACTTGGTGAGATGTACCAAGTGACCAATGCTAGCAATGTCAGAACAGACCATACTCTGGCAGTTGTTAACTTCTCCTGGGGAGGGGTAACTGGCCTTAAGAAGGTTGTGGTGAGTGCAAACCTACCAGTAGAATGCTTGCTTGGCAATGACTTAGAAACTTCAGCTTGGGCAGACGTGGAGCTCAGGACTCATGTAGAAATGCTGGGCATCCCTGCAGATGTGTTTGCTGTGACTAGGTCCCAGGCCAAAATGTCTAAAACTGAACAGGCCTTGGATTCTGGAATAATGGACCAAGGACCTTCCAAGAGGAGGAGTAGTAGGGTTAAGGCAGTGCCTTCCCCCTTGGCTCAGAAGGAAGATCAGTCTCTTGAGGGAGATGATCTCAGTCCTGAGGAAGGAACTGTCCCAGAGGAGCTTGAACCTGACCAGGTTGAGTTCTTGGGGACAGGGGGACCTTCCAGGGCAGATCTGAGCCAGGAGCAGCAGAGCTGCCCCTCTCTTGAACCCCTCAGACAGCAAGCTGCTGCTGAGGCTGCTGGGAAAGCTAGTGGTCCCCATACAGTGTACTGGGCTGATGGACTCCTGTACTCAGAGAGTAGAGACACCAAGCCTGGTGCCACCAGGAGGTTGGTAATACCTTTGAAGTTCAGGGGCTTCCTTTTGACCCTAGCCCATGATATTCCCTTAGCAGGACACCTGGGCCAGAACAAGACTTGGGACAGAATTGTCCCTCACTTTCACTGGCCCCACATGTCTGAAGACACCAAGGAGTTTTGTCGCTCCTGTGTAACCTGCCAGGCCAGTGGCAAGGCAGGGGGCACTACAAAGGCCCCCTGATACCACTACCTGTGGTGGGGGTGCCCTTTGAGAGAGTGGGGATTGATATAGTTGGTCCCATGGATCCCCAAACAGCATCTGGGCACAGGTTTATCCTGGTGGTAGTGGATCATGCCACCAGGTACCCAGAGGCAATTCCCCTTAGGACCACTACAGCACCTGTGGTGGCAAGAGCCCTCTTGGGAATTTTCTCAAGGGTGGGTTTTCCTAAGGAGGTACAAGACAGAGGTACAAACTTTATGTCTGGTTACTTAAAAGCAATGTGGAAGGAGTGTGGAGTGACTTATAAGTTCACCACACCCTATCACCCACAATGCAATGGTTTAGTTGAGAGATTCAACAAAACCTTGAAGGGCATGATTAAGGGGCTCCCAGAAAAGCTTAGGCGAAGATGGGACATACTCTTGCCCTGCCTTTTATTTGCATACAGGGAGGTGCCTCAGAAGGGGGTTGGTTACAGCCCTTTTGAACTTCTGTTTGGTCACCCTGTCAGGGGTCCACTGTGCTTGGTGAAGGAAGGATGGGAGTTACCTCTCAAGCCCCCAAAGCAAGACATAGTGGACTACATACTTGGTCTCCGCTCCAGGGTGGCTGAGTACATGAAAAAGGCAACTAAAAACCTTGAGGCTAGCCAGGAACTTCAGAAAGCTTGGCATGACCAAAAGGCTGTACTGACTGTTTACCAGTCAGGACAGAAGGTGTGGGTGTTGGAGCCAGTGGCCCCAGCAGCTCTCCAAGACAAATGGAGTGGACCCCACACTATCGTTGAACAGAAGGGTGAGGTAACCTACTTAGTAGACCTAGGAACACCCAGGAGTCCCCACAGGGTTCTCCATGTCAACAGGTTAAACCCATATGTGGACAGGGCAGACATGGGCTTGCTCATGGCTACTGATGAAGGGCAGGAGGAAGAGAGTGACCCACTCCCTGACCTGCTCTCACAGAACCCTGATGATGGGTCAGTAGATGGTGTAGCCTTGGCAGGCAGCCTCACTACCCAGCAGCAAACTGATTGCAGACAGGTGCTCAATCAGTTCAGGCATATGTTTTCTCTGACACCCAGTCAGACTACCTGGTGCACTCACAAAGTGGACACTGGGGACAGTCTGCCTATTAAAAATAAGATTTATAGGCAACCTGACCATGTCAGGGACTGTATCAGGACAGAAGTCCAGAAAATGTTGGAATTGGGAGTTATTGAACCCTCAGATAGCCCTTGGGCTAGTCCAGTGGTCCTGGTACCAAAACCTCACACCAGTGGTGGAAAAAGAGAGATGAGGTTTTGTGTGGACTACAGGGGTCTCAATGCAGTCACTAGGACTGATGCCCATCCAATACCAAGGGCAGATGAGCTCATAGATACTTTGGCCTCAGCCAAATATCTCAGCACATTTGACTTGACAGCTGGCTACTGGCAGATCAGACTAGCTGATGATGCAAAGCCAAACACTGCATTTTCAACCCCTAGTGGGCATTACCAATTTGTGGTGATGCCCTTTGGTCTGAAGAATGCACCTGCCACTTTTCAGAGGTTGGTGAATACAGTCCTTACAGGTCTGGAAGCCTATAGTGCAGCATATCTAGATGATATTGCTGTCTTTAGCTCCACCTGGGAGGATCACCTGGTCCACCTCAGGAATGTTTTACAGGCCCTGCAAAAGGCAGGCCTGACTATCAAGGCCACTAAGTGCCAGATAGGGCAGAGTCAGGTTGTGTACCTGGGCCACCTTGTGGGTGGAGGCCAGGTTCAACCACTGCAGAGCAAGATCCAGACCATCATGGACTGGGCTGCTCCAACTACCCAGACTCAGGTAAGAGCCTTTTTATGCCTGACTGGGTACTACAGAAGATTTGTCAAAGGGTATGGATCAATAGTGACACCTTTGAATGACTTAACTTCTAAGAAAATGCCCAAGAAAGTTCAGTGGACAGCTAGCTGTCAAAAGGCATTTGATGACCTGAAGCAGGCCATGTGCACTGCTCCCATTCTACAGAGTCCTGATTACTCCAAGAAGTTCATTGTTCAAACGGATGCATCTGAATTGGGGGTAGGGGCTGTACTGTCACAATTGAATGAAGAAGGTCAGGATCAGCCAGTAGCTTTCATAAGCAGAAGGCTGACCCCTAGAGAGAAACGTGGTCAGCCATAGAGAGGGAGGCCTTTGCTGTGGTCTGGGCTCTGAAGAAGTTGAGGCCATACTTGTTTGGTACTCACTTCCTTGTTCAAACCGACCATAAGCCCCTCTTATGGCTAAAACAAATGAAGGGTGAAAATCCCAAACTGCTTAGGTGGTCCATTTCCCTACAGGGGATGGACTTTACAGTGGAACATAGACCTGGGAGTAACCATGCCAATGCAGATGGACTCTCTAGGTATTTCCACTTAGAACATGAAGACTTAACTGGTCAAGGTTAGTTTAATGTCCCTGCGTTTGGGGGGGTTGTGTAGGAGAGTAGGATCTGCTTCACATGGGTACCCCCACTTTTTGCTCATGCTTCACTGTTTTTCGACCTTAGTCTGGCTGGGGCCCTGCTATTCAGAACCCCAGCCTAGCTGCTTCCTCTTTAAAAGGTTTCCATGTGCCTTAGGCACATCTCTAATTGGAATCTGGAGGGCCCTTATAAGTCCCTAGTATATGGTATACTATGTACCAAGGGCATAGGTACCTCAGAGGCCTACCAGGGGCTGTAGCATGTATTGTGCCACCCCTGGAAGGCCATCCAAAATGACACCACAGGTCTGCTACTGCAGCCTGGGTAAGGTGGTGCATGCACCCCTTACTGCAATATAGGTTACCTATATCACTTCAAACCTACACACATATAAACCTATAAGTCACTCCTATGGTAGGCCTTATCAATCCTAAAGGCAGAGTGCTTGGTTCCTATGTGAGAAGGTGCCACTGCATGAGCAGGGCCCCTCTGCAGTACTCAGAGTCCATTCTCTGGTACTGTTTGTAAATGCGGTTAAACCATATACTCTTAAGTGCATTATATCCTCGCGGTAGAATGCTAACTTTGGAATGACTGCATCAAAACATGTCGTGTTTGGTGTCAAACATCTTGGAATACTACCCCCCGCCAGTCCTGGCGGCGGGGGTAGCATTCCACCCTTCTAGAAGGAGAGACATGTTAACACTGGTCTACCCGGTAACTTCTTCCTAAAGCCCTGGCATCACAAAATGGATGCCTCTGCCACAGACACAAGTCTGGCCTCCTGCTGCTGACAGAAACTCCGGCAGGGGAGGCCTGGACAATAGGTTTCCTGTCACAGGGAGGTGTGACCACCTCCCCAGACAGGATAATGTGTAGTGGGCCTGGGTGGGTGCACTCTTAGAGTGCTTTGAATTCCTGCACTGGGGGAGCAAAAGGCTCCTCTGTGCATATGCCAGTTCAAACCAGATCAGGGGCTACCTGCCCCTGCTCTGGCGCGAAACTGGACAAAGGGAAGTGGGTGTAGCCACCCCTCCCTTGACCCTCCCATAGGTGGGGTCATAGAGTTAGTCCCTCCCCATTTTACTGTATAAAATAGGGAATCCTTGCCATAGCAAATTAGATACTCTTGGACTAAACTCTGAAACTGAATCCTGGACCTTCGACGCTCTACACTACAACTAGAGGACTGAAGAATCTCCCTTGGAGTCAAGGAGTGACTCCCCTGCTTGGCAGGCACCTAAGAAGCCATTGTCCGGTCTGCATCGACGAAGCTCCCGCCGGACGCCGAAGTCCCTGCATCCCCAGAGGTGGATTTCCTGACCTCACTGACACTGCCCTGAGTCCCCAGTGAAGCTGAGGCCCGTAGCTGTCGTGGGTAACGAGGAACCGTGACCCCTGGACACTGAGCACATTTGTAAGTGCACCATTTTCTGGGTCGCCCACGAAGTCGTGCTTTGGGCTCTGAGTAGCCCCAGCCTCCTGCACCAACTGCACCGAAGATCACTGGCCTCCACTCCACGAGTGTCCTGTGAGCCAGCTCCACGTGCGACGTCCCGAGGCTCCTTCGCGGTTGCTAGTCCATTGGCTAGTAGCCCTCCACGAAGGCCAACACTTTTTCTTCTTGGGCTCCCTGGTTGCTCCAGGCTTGCCCTTACTTACCCTCGCTGGGTGAGTTCCCCAGACCTTGCTGGTCTGCACCATCGTCATTCTCCCTTTTCCACAAGACTTGCTGTTGCCAAGGCCTGTTGGGTCCAATCCAGTCGCCGACACCTCAGCAAGCAGCAGACGTCGTGGGACAGTCGGAATCCTGCTCCTGGTTGCCGACAACGCCTCCTGAACATCATGACTGTGGAGTCAAGACGACCGTCAACGCACCTGAAGCACCCGACATCGGTGGGCATCTGCTCATCGCCTTCCTGGTCACTGGCTAGTGACCCAGACTCTGTCCCCTCTGCTTTCAGGTTCTTCAGATCTTCGATCCACTCTTGGATCCACCCGGACACTTTCCACTTGGTCGCCAGCAGCACTTTGCAGCAGATCGCCATTCAAAACGACGACGAAACCCGACCCCGAAAGGCACCTATGCACCCGGCTTCCCTGGGTGAGGTAACACGAGTACTCCGGTGCTCCCGTGGGTAGAGACTCTTCAAAGTCCTAGATCTCAAAGGGTTTGCTCCAAGTCCTCCTTTAAGTGTCCCTTTTCTTTAATTTCCTGACCGCGACTTTCTCCATAGAAGTAAACGGCGTATCGCGGTTGTGTGTTTACACTGCACGCGTCCCCTGTGGGTCCCCTGTGTCACTACCTTGGGTGGTTCCTTGTGGTCCAAGCACTTCTAGAGGCTCTAGGCCTTGTGTCTAGTTCAGTCGTGGTTCTTATACCACTTTATTGGTATATGGTTTGGTACGCCCCTAGGGCCCAAAAGTGTATTTGTGCTATTACTGTGATTATTTAGCTTATAACTTGTGTACTTCGAACTCTAGTCACATAAAGAGACTAGAGGGGTGTGTTTAGCAATAAATACATATATTTTGAATATATACCTGGTGTGGTGCTCTTTCAATTGGTCACTCAAGAGATTATAGACTGGTAAAACAAGCTGCTTTACATTCCTTCAAGACTTAGCCTGAAGGCTGCTCTCCATAGCTACCACTAGGATAGCTTTCTTTAAAGGTTGTCTTTAACCTAACTCCAATAAGGGTTGTTTGGACTGGTACAAGGTGCCCACTATAATTAGTGGACAGCATATGCCAGGCCAACTTCTCACATAGGGGGTCATGCTGGGGGTAGTGTTCTAGGGTTTAGGGCAGTGCAGTGGTGTTCGGGCAGTGTAGGGGGTCGTGCTGGGGGTGGTGTTTCAGGGTTTAGGGCAGTGCAGTGGTGTTCGGGCAGTGTAGGGGGTCGTGCAGGGGTGGTGTTTCAGGGTTTAGGGCAGTGCAGTGGTGTTCGGGCAGTGTAGGGGGTCGTGCAGGGGTGGTGTTTCAGAGTTTAGGGCAGTGGTGTTCGGGCAGTGTAGGGGGTCATGCTGGGGGTGGTGTTTCAGGGTTTGGGGCAGTGCAGGGGTGTTCGACAGTAAAGGGGGTCATGCTGGGGGTGGTGTTTCAGGGTTTAGGGCAGTGTAGTGGTGTTCGGGCAGTGTAGGGGCGGTGCAGGGGGTGGTGTTTCAGGGTTTAGGGCAGTGCAGTGGTGTTCGGGCAGTGTAGGGGTGGTGGTGTTTCAGGGTTTAGGGCAGTGCAGTGGTGTTCGGGCAGTGTAGGGGGTCGTGCAGGGGGTGGTGTTTCAGGGTTTAGGGCAGTGCAGTGGTGTTCGGGCAGTGTAGGGGGCGGTGCAGGGGGTGGTGTTTCAGGGTTTAGGGCAGTACAGTGGTGTTCGGGCATTGTAGGGGTGGTGCTGGGGCTGGTGTTTCAGGGTTTAGGGTAGTGCAGTGGTGTTCGGGCAGTGTAGGGGGTCGTGCTGGGGCTGGTGTTTCAGGGTTTAGGGCAGTGCAGTGGTGTTCGGGCAGTGTAGGGGGTTGTGCTGGGGCTAGTGTTTCAGGGTTTAGGGCAGAGCAATGGTGCTCGGGCAGTGTAGGGGGTTGTGCTGGGGGTGATGTTTCAGGGTTTAGGGCAGTGCATTGGTGTTAGGGCAGTGTAGGGGGTCATGCTGGGGGTGGTGTTTCAGGGTTTAGGGCAGTGCAGTGGTGTTCCGGCAGTGTAGGGGGTCGTGCAGGGGGTGGTGTTTCAGGGTTTAGTGCAGTGGTGTTCGGGCAGTGTAGGGGTTCGTGCTGGGGTGGTGTTTCAGGGTTTAGGGCAGTGCTGTGGTGTTCGGGCAGTGTAGGGTGTCGTGCTGAGGGGTGGTGTTTCAGGGTTTAGGGCAGTGCAGTAGTGTTTGGGCAGTGTAGGGGGTCATGCAGGGGGTGGTGTATCAGGGTTTAGGGCAGTGCAGTGGTGTTCGGCCAGTGTAGGTAGTCTTGCTGGGGGTGGTGTTTCAGGGTTTAGGGCAGTGCAGTAGTTTTCAGGCAGTGTAGGCGGTCGTGCTGGGGCTGGTGTTTCAGGGTTTAGGGCAGTGCAGTGGTGTTCGGGCAGTGTACGGGATTGTGCTGGGGCTGGTGTTTCAGGGTTTAGGGCAGTGCAGTGGTGTGCGGGCAGTGTACGGGGTTGTGCTGGGGCTGGTGCTTCAGGGTTTAGGGCAGTGCAGTGGTGTTCGGGCAGTGTAGGGGGTCGTGCTGGGGGTGGTGTTTCAGGGTTTAGGGCAGTGCAGTGGTGTCCGGGCAGTGTAGGGGGTCGTGCTGGGGCTGGTGTTTCAGGGTTTAGGGCAGTGCAGTGGTGTTCGGGCAGTGTAGGGGGTCGTGCTGGGGCTGGTGTTTCAGGGTTTTGGGCAGAGCAGTGGTGTTCGGGCAGTGTAGGGGGTCGTGCTGGGGGTGGTGTTTCAGGGTTTAGGGCAGTGCAGTGGTGTTCGGGCAGTGTAGGGGGTCTTGCTGGGGGTGGTGTTTCAGGGTTTAGGGCAGTGCAGTGGTGTTCGGGCAGTGTAGGGGGTCTTGCTGGGGGTGGTGTTTCAGGGTTTAGGGCAGTGGTGTTCGGGCAGTGTAGGGGGTCTTGCTGGGGGTGATGTTTCAGGGTTTAGGGCAGTGCAGTGGTGTTCGGGCAGTGTAGGGGGTCTTGCTGGGGGTAGTGTTTCAGGGTTTAGGGCGGTGCAGTGGTGTTCGAGCAGTGTAGGGGGTCGTGCTGGGGGTGGTGTTTCAGGGTTTAGGGCAGTGCAGTAGTGTTCGGGCAGTGTAGGGGGTCGTGCTGGGGCTGGTGTTTCAGGGTTTAGGGCAGTGCAGTGGTGTTCGGGCAGTGTAGGCGGTCGTGCTGGGGCTGGTGTTTCAGGGTTTAGGGCAGTGCAGTGGTGTTCGGGCAGTGTAGGGGGTCGTGCTGGGGCTGGTGTTTCAGGGTTTAGGGCAGTGCAGTGGTGCTCGGGCAGTGTAGGGGGTCGTGCTGGGGGTGATGTTTCAGGGTTTAGGGTAGTGCAGTGGTGTTCGGGCAGTGTAGGGGGTCGTGCAGGGGCTGGTGTTTCAAGGTTTAGGGCAGTGCAGTGGTGTTCGGGCAGTGTAGGGGTCGTGCTGGGGCTGGTGTTTCAGGGTTTTGGGCAGAGCAGTGGTGTTCGGGCAGTGTAGGGGGTCATGCTGGGGGTAGTGTTTCAGGGTTTAGGGCAGTGCAGTGGTGTTCGGGCAGTGTAGGGGGTTGTGCTGGGGGTGGTGTTTCAGGGTTTAGGTCAGTGGTGTTCGGGCAGTGTAGGGGGTCTTGCTGGGGGTGATGTTTCAGGGTTTAGGGCAGTGCAGTGGTGTTCGGGCAGTGTAGGGGGTCTTGCTGGGGGTAGTGTTTCAGGGTTTAGGGCAGTGCAGTGGTGTTCGGGCAGTGTAGGGGGTCATGCTGGGGGTGGTGTTTCAGGGTTTAGGGCAGTGCAGTGGTGTTCGGGCAGTGTAGGGGGTCGTGAAGGGGTGGTGTTTCAGGGTTTAGGGCAGTGCAGTGGTGTTCGGGCAGTGTAGGGGGTCTTGCTGGGGGTGATGTTTCAGGTTTTAGGGCAGTGCAGTGGTGTTCGGGCAGTGTAGGGGTCTTGCTGGGGGTAGTGTTTCAGGGTTTAGGGCAGTGCAGTGGTGTTCGGGCAGTGTAGGGGGTCATGCTGGGGGTGGTGTTTCAGGGTTTAGGGCAGTAGAGTGGTGTTCGGGCAGTGTAGGGGGTCGTGAAGGGGGTGGTGTTTCAGGGTTTAGGGCAGTGCAGTGGTGTTCGGGCAGTGTAGGGGGTCGTGCTAGGGGTGGTGTTTCAGGGTTTAGGGCAGTGCAGTGGTGTTCGGGCAGTGTAGGGGGTCATGCAGGGGCTGGTGTTTCAGGGTTTAGGGCAGTGCAGTGGTGTTCGGGTAGTGTAGGGGGTCGAGCTGGGGGTAGTGTTTTAGGGTTTAGGGTAGTGCAGTGGTGCTTGTGTAGTGTAGGGGGTCATGCTGGGGGTAGTGTTTTAGGGTTTAGGGTAGTGCAGTGGTGTTTGTGTAGTGTAGGGGGTCATGTTTTAGGGTAGTGCAGTAGTGTTTGGGTAGTGTAGGGGCTCATGCTGGGGGTAGTGTTTTAGGATTTAGGGTAGTGCAGTGGTGTTTGGGTAGTGTAGGGGGTCGTGCTGGGGGTAGTGTTTTAGGGTTTAGGGTAGTGCAGTGGTGTTTGTGTAGTGTAGGGGGTCGTGCTGGGGGTAGTGTTTTAGGGTTTAGGGTAGTGCAGTGGTGCTTGTGTAGTGTAGGGGGTCGTGCTGGGGGTAGTGTTTTAGGGTTTAGGGTAGTGCAGTGGTGTTTGGGTAGTGTAGGGGGTCGTGCTGGTGGTAGTGTTTTAGGATTTAGGTTAGTGCAGTGGTGTTTGGGTAGTGTAGGGGTCATGCTGGGGTAGTGTTTTAGGGTTTAGGATAGTGCAGTGGTGCTTGTGTAGTGTAGGGGGTCGTGCTGGGGGTAGTGTTTTAGGGTTTAAGGTAGTGCAGTGGTGTTTTTGTAGTGTAGGGGGTCATGTTTTAAGATGCAATGCTCCAATACCTGACCAGTCTGCACTACATAAAACTGCAAAAAAACTAAAAATAAAAAGTGTTTTGCACACTTTTGTCATTGGGCTATATGTGGGCTACATCTGGGTAATATTTGTGCTACATTTGGGCTCTTTTTTCACTGGTGGCCATCTTGGAAGACTTCTTTGTTATGAAGTTTCCTAATTTCTTCATTTACTACAGTCTCCTCAGTAGGAAATGCTTTCAGTTTTTACTTTGATTCCATCAAGAAGGCATTCAGATGTGTCTCACATCTGCCATAAATTCAGAATGTTAGCACTCTAGTTGCTGATTAGATCACTGGAGTAAAGCTACTGCTCACCAGGGAGTTAACTGGTAGTCTGCTGCTGGTATTGAAAGTGATTGTTTCAGTCTGCATGTCAGAATTTTCTAATGAAATAGAAGAGGATTTGAGATCTCACTTAAAACATGCCCTAATTTTTCTTTCTGCAGCACTAACCATAATTTCTATTTAAAAAAGAACCCCTCATTTTGTTCCTTTTTTAATTAAATGTTTTAAGTGTTACCAGTTTATTCCAATCAAGATGGCTTCAGGTGTGCCATACTTTTGTCATAAGTAAGGCTGTTAGCGCTCTAGTTGTTCTTTAGAACACTCTGGGAAGCTGAAGTAGAACACAAAGGCATCAACTGGCAGGCTGCTCCTGTTGAAATATAACAGGAAGATATTTGAGATCACACTTGAAATCTGTCCTAATTTTTCTTTCTACAGCACTAACCATAATTTCTATGACAAAATGAACCCCATCATTTTGTTCCTTTTTAAATTAAATGTTTTAAGTGTTACCAGTTTATTCCAATCAAGATGGCTCAGGTGTGCCATACTTTTGTCATAAGTAAGGCTGTTAGCACTCTAGTTGTTCTTTAGTACACTCTGGGAAGCTGCAGTAGAACACAAAGGCATCAACTGGCAGGCTGCTCCTGTGGAAATATAACAGGAAGATATTTGAGATCACACTTGAAACATGTCCTAATTTTTCTTTCTACAGCACTAACCATAATTTCTATGACAAAATGAACCCCATCATTTTGTTCCTTTTTAAATTAAATTGTTTAAGTGTTACCAGTTTATTCCAATCAAGATGGCTTCAGGTGTGCCATACTTTTGTCATAAGTAAGGCTGTTAGCACTCTAGTTGTTCTTTAGAACACTCTGGGAAGCTGCAGTATAACACAAAGGAATCAACTGACAGTCTCTGCCCTTGTTGGAGGTACATGTTTTACTGAGAATGTCAGACTTCATTCTCACATGAGTGAGAAAGATAATGTGAATTTACAGAAAATATGCTCTCATTTTAGCTTCTGGAGCACCTTCCAAACCTCCATGGGACAAGCATGAGAAAATAGTGTTCTCTCAAACATGATTCATGATATCCCAGCAGAAGGTTTTTCACATGGTAAAATCACCTTAGAATACACCACAATTCCTAAAATTAGTATGGTACCATCAACAAATAAATTCTAATGTAACTAAAGCCTGTTATCACCCTTTATAGTTCTCCTTTTGGTGACCCTCAAAATCTTCTATTCACTACAATGCATTTCAATGAGGTACTATCATTTATATTGGTCCCAAGATGGCTGCCAGCAATTCCAGGATGAAGTGCTGACAGCCAATCAGATCTCACGATGACATGTGTGGTTAGGCTCCGCCCAGATATATATGTGACTTTACTTTTGATTTTCTCAGGAACTACTGAACGGATTTACACCATTTAAGCAAAAGGCACGACACTGAACCAAGGGCTACCTCTTTGCCAAATTTGGTGTAATTCTGTTCAGCAGTTCGGGCTGTAGCTGCGACTAAAGGTTCCTATGGAAAAATGAAAGGGGAAAACGCGTTTTGGGACCCCCCTTTTTTCTCGGCCCCCGCTTGACGTATCACCCCAAGACTTTCAGGATAGGAGCGGACCGGAGCGCCCCAACAAGTTGGAAACTTTCACGAAGATTCGTCAACCGGCGCCAACGTTATTTCAAATAGAATGTCGCGGATTTCCTATGGATAATAGGTTTTAACTATAACTATCTACTGGCGACCGCCAGTAGATAATATATATATATATATATATATATATATATATATATATATATAAATACACAAACAAAGGTTAAAGTGATGTTATAGTTAGTATAGTAATACGATGTTACTTTAAGTTATAAATTCCAGGAAATTCAATAAAAAAAACAAATGTTAAAGTGAGTTATTTTTAGGCATGGTAATAACATCTACATTTATGTTAATGACCTCATATACCATATCACTGATGACATATTCAATGAGATCATTGATGACATTATTGACTTGCATACACGTCTCATTGATTGTCCACAAGAGTTCAGCTATCTGTAAAAGCTTTTCTACAGGGCAAAGGTTGTACATAGTAGTTGTTTACTCTCCAAAGGTGCCTTGAGGATCTGGAGGCATGGTCTCTGCATTAAAGGTTGTGCATAGAAGTGAAGACTGTACACCCCCCGGTAGTTGACCACCCATGTGAGCTTGATTACCGACAAGACGTTGGCTATCTGCAAAGTGTTTAGTACTGGGTGAAGGCTATGTATTGAGGGCCTCACCACCTAAAGGGCATTGGGTGTATAGAGGGAGTGGGCTCTCAATAGAGAGTATTGATTAGTAATATTTTGTTACCATACTTAAATCCAACCAATCTGCCGCCCTCACTCTGCTGTAAAATGTAAATCACCCTGCTGTAAAAAATAATAGGGTAATAGTATAAAATATCCGAACGTGGCAAGCAAAAGTCACGCAGGTGTTTACAGCTACCACAGCCCTGAGTTTCTTGCCAGGGTTAGCCTCACGTGGAGGCAGTAAAATCCGACCATAGCGGGTACCCAAGAGGTGGATTCCCTCTACTCTTCAGTTACCACTGTGTGTACCAGTATTTCTGTAATCTTTTATGCTATTACACTACTACATTTTACAGCAGAGTGATTTCATTTAGGTCCTGACGAATGCCCCTACACCTTGTGGAAGGGTTTTTATAGTGCGGAATATATGGACCCATAAGATGTAGTCAGGGATGAGCTTTTTTCCTGCTTCACTCTTTTGTTTTTAAATTTTGTCCCTGGTAGACAAGAATAAAGCTTTAGGGTCTCCCAGGCGACAGTTTTAGTGTCACCACAATTCACGCTTCTACACTCAGGACAGCTCACCCAAACTTGTCACTCACATATGGTAGTGAAGAAAAAAAGTCCAAACGCTTCTCCTAATTTAGGAGTTGTAGTCCACATCACAACTTAATTTTGTGGAGTGAGGGGGAACGCTAAATGAAGCATGCCCCTTCAGGGTGGGTGAGGGTTCTCGCCTTAAGAAAGCTCTATTTTCTCTCTGTCAGAAGCATTGACTGTCAGCATATCTTCAATATTTTGATTTAGATCACAATAATTAGTACCGGGTACATTGTTGTGTTTGTGGTTTCCTTGGGAGTCTGTACCCGCTGGTCTTTAAACACTCCTTGGCCTTTTGTGTGTTATTTTTTTCTGAAATTCTACATTCTTAACTACTTATTTTTTCTCGTCTTTTTGCCCCCTAACTGTATGGTTGTATTTCACTCACTACTTTCAATAAACAGTTCCATAATTGAAATTATTTTCGTGCCAATTACTAAATATGTACATGCAATATGGAAAATAAATAAGAGGCAGCATATAGTATAGCCCAAAATTCGCATATATATCCCAGCAAGAAACTTTTTTAAGCAAAGGCATTATTTCTACTAAAACGTGTAAATTACAGTGTAAAAAATGTATAGAACCTTCAATAACAAAACATTTAAAGCGAAATCATTATTACAATCCAAAACTTAAAGAAGAAGATGGATTACAGTGTGTGTGTGGGGTGGGGGGGGGCGCGATGTGTTGGCCTTACGGGTTTTAAATTAATTTTACACTGTAACTGCTTTGAGTGTTATTTGAAATGTTTTATGGACAATTATCCCAAAAAAATGGTTTTCTACCCTAAAGAAAACTATATTTTGCAAATTATAAATAGATAAACACTCATAGCTCGTCTTGACAAAACAATTGACATCACATAAAGCATAACTGATGATGTTTTTGTGAGACTAAGGTGTTTGGTGCATGCTCATTGCAGATTGCCTTCACCAGACTTACCAGTACCGTCATAGTGCATGTGTTGTAAAGATACAGCTTCCACGCACTTTATATTTATTTAACAATCAAGTTACTGTACTGCACTTGGCTCACACTACCACTGGAGGAGAGCTACTGATCTTTCTCATATGGCCAACTATGGACTCATCATATTTGTTTGTGTATTCCTCCTTCACTGCTTGGCAATCATTCAGGATGAATTTACGTGGCAAGATGTATGAAAGCATTGCTTTTGGTTATTATCTGCCTTGGAAATAAGAATTTAAAGTGAAAAAAACAACAGCAAATGAATTTATACAATGTCAGCTTCTTTCATTTGGTACTAGCAAAGTCTCCATTGTTCCATGTTGAACCCAAACTATCATTCATCTGAACATTCTGATTTTTTTACAGCAGTGATGTGGCCAGAGGTATACAAAGAAGGTTCGAATGGAAATTTTTGGTTTTGTTGTGACTCTAAATCAATTTGCATTTTAATATTTTACCTAGACAATTGTATATAAAGTCAGTCTTTTTGTGGCCCGGGCGTAGAAGTACCATGAACAACTAATTCGAGTTTTGTATGCCAATGTTGCTTTTCACTTGCCCATTACATGTTCTCTATATCTGGCCTTAGTGGTGTTTCAAAGGTCACTGCATCTGGAAGACCCCCGAGCAGACCTACAGCCAAGATGGGAGCTGGGGTTCCTGGTCTAGATTCAGCTCTTGTTCAAGAACGTGTGGTGGTGGAGTACGTTCCCGGAGCCGGCAGTGCAACAACCCACCGTAAGTGCCTAACAACTTTTCTGCTACCATTTACACAAGGCACAGTTCAATGCAAAGAATGTCTATTAGGGCAAAAAAGATGCATCAGTGCTTAAGACTCAAATATAATGGATACAGAACAGTCACCTGGTCAGCACTGCTAAACTTATTAATGCACTCACATGTTATTGAAAGTAGATATAATATACGGGATAAAGTATTCCCATTAGTACTTATAAGGATATTGCATATTGCTGAGGAGTTTTGTGAATGTAACAGGAATGAGGCCAAAGGTTGAGTTCCGTTATAAAGTTGTGGAAATCCGAGGTGACTTGAAATATTATGGTAAGGGGGGTGTTTTATTCCTTATAATACATGGTCACACCATCACACTCCCTTCAAACCTCTTAATACTTGGTGTCTTGCTCTGTCATATGAAAGAGATAGTGGAGTTTCAGATATGAAGAATGAAAGCAGAATCTAGCGCACAATTAATCAGATCAAAAAGAAATTAGTAAATTGTTGCAAAAAGATAATAGAATCAGTTTAATGGCAGTAGGATACAAAATGATGAGGCTCACAAGGTGTAATGATCTATACTGTGCAAAAGATCCATGTTCACTTACATATCTCCTTGTTGCTCATCACTGTTCATTTGAGAGAAAAAAATCAGAAGAATGAAATGCCAGTTTTCGTTTTCGCTGCTTAGTTTGAACTGCAACTGCAATTATTCTCCTTGACCAGCCTTTCAGCTTAGCTGCTGGCTCTGGAATCAGGCATTATGACATGATAACTCAACTATTGCTATGGAAAAGTACAAGTTTGAGGCGAAAGAGGTCGAGTATCTTGGGCATACCCCATGTGATGGAATTAAACCAAAACTGAAACTGGTGGAGGCTATAGAAAAGGTGCCTCCTTCACTAGATAAGGAACAATTGAGATTATTTTAGGACTAGCAGAATTTTATGCTCAGTTTGTCAGGAATTCTGTGGAGAAAGCGTATGGCCTATGAGCGTTGTTGAAGAAAGTGGAGCAGTATTTGTGGAGCGATGTGTGCCAGGCAGCATTCGTAGACATTAAGAAATCCATCAGTGAGGCTTTGGTGTTGAAACCGTTTGGTCCCAATGATAAAGCCATAGTTGTCACTTATGCTAGTGCATATGGATTGGGGGCTGTTTTGATGCAGGAAAGTAAAGGACGTGAAAGAGCCATAGCGTTTGTGTCCCTTACCCTAAAAGGAGCAGAGACGACTTATTCCACTATTGAGAAAGAAGCTCTGGCGTGTTGGTGGGGTGTACAGCATTTTCGAACGTATGCTTGGGGAAACCAGTTTGAATTACGGACTGATCATAAACCATTGATAGATTTGTTCATCATGTTAGAGCCACGCCTCGCTTAGCCAAGTGGTTCTACAGGTTGCAAGAATACTCATTCAATATGTGCTATGTGTCTGGGAGCAAAAATTTGAGGGCAGATGGAAGATCAATGGTTGAGATTGGTCGTAGATTTAATTCAGAGTGGGTCTGTTGTAAGTGAAAATGAGAAAGAGAATCTTGGTGAATATGTAACTGTATGGAGTGAGCTCTCTGTGTTGAAGGGGATTGTTAGGAGGAATGATAGATTTGTAGTTCCTGAGGGATTACGGTGTCGTTTGTTGGAACTTTTACATGTGGGTCATGATGGAATTTCTGCCATGAAACGTAGGGCACATATTGATTTTTGGTGGCCAGGAATGGATGGGGATGTCGACAGGTTTGTGAGAAATTGTGTACAGTGTACTTGTAGTGACAAGTCCCATATTGTCATGGAATCTCCCATTGTATCTACAACGTTTCCCAAGTGTGCTTGGGAAAAACTGGTTATTGATATTTGAAAGCCTTTTGATTGTTTAGGACAGGAGAGCAGATATGCTTTGGTATTAATTGACTATTTTTCTAAGCGGCCGGAGGTGGCATTCATGAGGGAGGTCAAAGGTTGACATGTTATTCCGTTTTGTGAGGAGATTTTCAGGCGGGAAGGGTGTCTGGGAATTTTAGTATTGGATAATGGCCCATAGTTTACGTCAGCAGAATTCACTGAGTTTTTGAAAATTGAAGGTATCAAGCACCATCGTACTGCTGTGTATCATCCCAGGGAAAATGGTTTAGTAGAAAGATTTAATCGTGTGCTGAGTGTGTACAGCTAGCATTTTGTGCAGGGTTGGAATAGAAAAGAGAAATAAAAAATATGTTATGGAATTACCTAACCACACCACATTCGGTCACAGGTGAAACTCCAGTTTTTCTGTTAAAAGGAAGAGTAGCTTGTACTACGGTTGTGCCTGCATGGATGGAAAGGACGGCAAAGGATAAGGTTGGCTTGAAGTTGTTGGAAAAGAAAGTCAGTGATTACCAGGATAAGTATGTAGATAGACATAATGATAGGATGTCCAAGTCACAGGTTTTTAAATATGGAGAGTGGGTTAGAACTCTTAGGGAAAGACATAAAAAGGGATCTTCCAGATGGTCTTGTCCGAAAGTTGTCAATGATGTGAAGGGTAGAAGGTTCTGGTTGGTGATAAATGGTGGAATGGTAGAAAGTTGGCCAAGTATCATGGTGTGGAATCTGAGTTGTGTGGAAATTATAGTCAAACCAAGAGTGTTACCAATCGTAATAATGAGCAACCTCTGGATAATGGTCGATCCAGGAGTGAAGGTCGGTCGATAACAAGTCAGTACTCTACCAGAGATGTTCCTCTGCGAATCAGGAGACCACCTAAGTGTTTAGAGGATTATGTTGATAACTAATTTCTTGATTCAGGATGTATGCAGTAGTGTTATGCGTATAATATTACTTTTTTTTTGTAGGTTTCTCATGTATTATTGTATATTCCACGTGTCTATTCGTTATTTAGAGTTATTATTGAACTAGTTATTTCTTCATAATCTTCTTCATTTAAGTTTTGTAAAAAAAAGGAGATATGTTGTAATGTTCCTATCTGATGTCACATGGCAATAGTTGCCAACTGACATCACATAGAATGTAGTACAAGGTGTTCTGGGGAAGGACAGTTATGCAGCGACTTGCCAGGGGTGGATCCCGTCTGCTCAGCCTAATAAAGCTACTTCGGCTACATCTCTTGAAGCATCGTCATTTCAATAACCTTGTGTTGCTTTGCAGCTCTACAGCATTGCGAATGCTATGGAGCGTGGCTAAAAACCATTGGCCGAGCCAGTAGTTCACAAAGCCGAGACCTATTGGCTTTGCCAATGCTTGCTTTTGTTTTGAGCCTAAGTGAGAAGTGTTTTCATGTCGTGGAGGAGCTATATAACACAGATATAAAATGGATATAGATAATCCTTGATAGAAATAGTTGGAGAGGACAGATAGTAAGCTAAATCTAAATTTCTTGCAAACCCAGCACAACATTCATTGAGGGGCAAGAACCATTGAGGTGTTGGTTGCTGATCTTGGACCTTTAACCACACGGAGCTGCCAACACTAGGGTAATAAGGACAGCCTTACAGTGAAGTGGGCTGATGCAGCACATGATTTCACTTAACTCTCCGGATATAGAAAACATGCAAACCTTTTGGGAGTACAGGCGCTCCAAAGCAGTAAACATCAGCAGGCAGAGGAACAGGGAGATAGATCAAAAGTAGTCTGAGCAGATTAGCAGAAGTCTGTCGAAAAAGGTCAGGAGTAGGACAAAGCTAAGGCAACCAGACACAGTGGCTACAAGTGCAATTGAGGCTAAGATAAGACACACAGATGGAAAAACACAAAGGTAAACCAGCCTGGGCTCAAACATCACAGCAGGACATCCTGCCTACAGATCACATGCGCAATACAAGACATAACACCTTAAACAGAGTGTGGTATCAACACTGCAGAGACCACGTTGGCAGCACAGTACAACCTCTAAACTGGGAAGCAAAATTGATTGGAAGAACAGGATAGGCTGGAAGATATAGTGAACGCTAGAAATGCTGCTGACTGGGAAAACATGCAAAAATGTATGCTGGAACATTTTCCCATAAATTGCACCACATGTGTAACTGAGAAAAAACAGAATTTCGCAGTGTTATGTTTTTTGTCTTTAATGAAGGCAGGGGAATTATATTTTCGCACACTATTTGTGTCAGTAACACATTTAGCCGTAACCGAAAAAGTATGCGATTTTCGGCAAATCCCTTTATTACCCAGCACGTCAAATGTAAACATATGCCTTGTAAGGTGATGTGGTGTAACTGCATAATGTTAAAACGCGTAATTTAAAAACAGAATCTTGAATGTTCGGTCTAGTACTGGCCCGATTAAACATGTGCACTTCCCCAACAGCACATCACCGTAAGTCAGTCAGACGTGGATCCCCCCCACAATGTTTGAGATGTTTCTGTGGCAATAACACTTATCCCTCTCAGCTGCTCTACTGCTTGTGCTGTACCAAAAACCCAGCCTAGAACAAAAAGCGAGCACTGCTGGTTTGCTAATGACAGGTCTATGAATGAGTTCAGGATACGGGTGTTTTGCAGCTGGAAGCCATTAGCCTCTTACCTTCAGCATGACTCAGACATTGAGACGTGAGCCAGCAGCTGGGGACTGTTGCTAGTGCAGCTGAAAATAAATCTTCCTTGAACTACAACACAGTTGGCTGCCCTACAGATGACATAACTGGAGCACAGAACGGATATTTTGTGCTCAGAAACATCTACATAGTTTCAGGAACGGTCTTGAAGTCTGAACTAGCAATAACTCTCAGGAGTCTACTTCTTTGGACTTCCCAATCTAATGGCAGCCAAAGGTCCATTATTATTATTGAATAAGGTTTAGCTGCTTTAAAACTAAAACCAGAAGCGTACACCATAAATTACACAGCTGATCGTAGATAAGCAGTCCATGGATCGCCTAGACTCCCAAAATGACTCGGATTACTCAATCTACAATAATCATTGTAAAATGCTTGCTTCTCTTCCAAATTCAAGAGGTGATATTTTGGCTGTTCACTTGATTCATTTTGCACCTTTCGTAATAAATGTTTTACTGTAATAATTCTAAAAATATCCAGAAAGGAGCAAGAAAATAATACACGTTGTGTCAACTCGATTTCAAAATCGCACCTGCAACATTTTTGTAATTTGATTGCCATTCCAAACCATGCAACAATATAGCTAAGAAGTCATCTGACATTAATATTTTAGGACCATCATACTCAATAGAGTGTATTAGTTTCCAAAACCGGTATCTGCCTCTTTTCCAAATTCTTTGGCGCTAGATCATGAAACTTGTGTTCTAAAAACACCCTGTATAGATTGATTTTGCTTGTGAAAACTCTCCCTCAAATTCAGTCTGCACTCACCTAAAAAATCCATTTGTATTTAATGCTGCTCATAGTTTTATTCATCGTCTTCCATGCAGAATTAATAGTTATTTTATCATAACTTAAATGATGTATCACATTGCGGTATCAACCTATCAACCCTTATGCAAAATGCAGTTTGAAAATGACTTTGCCTTCTTCAGTGTTGATTAACTTTTCAACTTATCCAGAAATAAATCAGGAATAGTTTTATATCAACTTGTCCTCATTATTAACATGTAAATAGTCTTACAAAAACTCACAAATTAAGAAGGCATTCAATGCCTTTAAACAATTCTGTGAGTATTCAATGCTCAACCACATGTTCGCCTTTTTAGTGTTCCCATCCCAGTGCCATTGTGTTATCGGTCTTTTTTGGCCCATCTAGTAATTGTACTCCTATGTTTTGCTTATCTTTTTTCCAGTCATTATTTCACATATTCCACTGTAGTTTTTGTTAATATGTAATGTGTTTGTACTATTTAAATATTCTTCAGTGTAGGAAATGGTGTTATTACTTGGGGTGGGTGTTGTCCCACTTCAAGAAATAATCACACTTGTCAAGGTGAACTGTCCTAGACACTAAACTAACCTAAGTTCAGCCCCCTTGGTAGCTATGACGTAGAACAGACTGAAGTAACTCAGGACAATATGTAAAGTATTTATGCAGTAATAAAAAAGTAATAAAGTAACAATTACAAATACTAATACAAATCTCATACCAAATTAGCAAAACTTAGTACAATTTAAAAACAAAATGCCACCGAAATGCAAACATCCAATTAAGGGGAATTTTTAATGATTTATTGGAAAAAAGTGCCAAAAAGCGCAAAGTCAGTGAAAGTCAATGGTCACAATAGACTGGAACCTAAGTGCCATTGAGGCCAACCAAACGGGTTCATCCTGGTCAAGTTTAGCTTCTGACTTAGTTTTTTAAGTCCCAACCAACTACAAGAGTACACTTCTAATGCCCCCAAGGACCGCAGGGCAAGCAGTAGAGACTCACAGGGTGCAGTCAGAGGCTAACAGCAGTGTCCAGTCCAGGTCCAGTTGTCAATGGTCACCTGGGTATTTCCAGGAAAAGGTTTTTTGCAGCTTGTTGTCTCGCTGTACTCATCCAAGAGGTCAGCCTCATGACCCTTGAAGTCCACTTCTGGGTCCTGGGTACAGGTGAGAGTAGGTTAAGTCCTTCAGGGCTCCTCTCAAGTCACAGACTGCAGGTCAGTCTTCTTCTGTTTTCTACAAGTCCAGAGGTTTTATGAAGAGTATGCCTGGAGGTGCCAAATGTATGCCTGGCATTGGTTAGTGAGTGCCAATGATTTCTGGACACTCCATGGCCAATGGGGTAAAAGTTCAAAAGGCCAACTCTACCCAGTTTTTCAGTAGTTCCTGTTTGCCTTACTGCAAACAAGCCCATAATGCCATGCTCCAGAGCATTTTCAAGATGGTTAAAGTCTTAAGCCACAATAAATTTGGGCTCTGAGTGTGTGTTGGGATTGTCCTATAGTAATCCTGGTGACCTACCACATTTAACACTAAAATCTAGTTTGAAGCAGGCAGAATATCCACAATAAACCTGGATGCAGAAGTCTGGTAGGACAAAAACTGGGTCCTTCAGCAACCAGACAGGGATCCACAAGAATTGTCATCCTGGTCTCTCACTTTCAAGCACACCCCAGGTGTTACATGTGGCTCGATAGACCTGTCAAGCACTATTTGACATTGAGATGTCATAGGAGGCCCACAGTCCCCACCATGAATATTCTGTGGAGCACAGATAAGCCATCTCTGCCATTTAGGTCAGCCTGTTGTTTGCTCCATGAGGGCATTTCATACATGGTTTACACTTATTCAAGCCTGAGAACAGGCTGGGTGAAGTTGGAGAGCTAACGCAAATTGGCACCCAGGAATGTCAGGCAGGGAAAATGTGACTTTTTAAAAGTTATTTTTACTTAATATTTATTAAAAATATGATTTCAATAATGGATTGGATGTTTAATATAGTGGTTTTACTAGCTGATCCCTTTCCTGAGTTAGCAGTATTATATATTTTAATCTGCACTCTGGTTTTTTAAATAGCACAACTAGGCCTGCCACAGAGAAAATAGCTTTTGGGCCTGCCCTTGTCACTGTAGGTACATGGTGATATTCATTTTCTACATGTCTTACTTTTAAATACCCTGCAAATACCATGCTCCCTACTTTGTTGGGCAATAAGGATTACATAGGGTTGACTTTCTAATATCTAAAATGGAGGTTTCTACATGTACAGAAATGGCTATTTTAACAGATTGCAATGCAGGTGTTTCACTTCAGCAGCCAGGCTACACAGGGTAGGACCATAGCCATGTTTTTACTACCACTGTAGCGAATAACACAGTATTTACTACAGTCCACAATTGCCATTTAAATTCCAGGCCCTATCAGCACAGATGCTTTCTGTGCAGTATCTGTCCTGCTTTTCCCCTTGCGTAAGCTAGCGTATCGAGGTGCCTGACACGTCGCAGGTAGAGGCTGCGGAAGTGGCTGGAGAGTGTTAATGCCCTACTGTTTTTCCGTGGCTCCTCTTCCTCGTCAGCGCTAGTTTCCACTCTTCGCACATGTCCACTTGTTGGTGAATCTGTCCTGTCAGACTCCATTAGTAAAGGCTCAGTTGTGAGTGCATCAGGGGGCTGGTGTGATGGTCGGGGTGCGTGGAAGGTGCAAGAGTGGGCTGGAGGCATGGGTTCTTGCCACGGTAGGTCAACCAGTTAGAAGGCAGCCTCCAATGCTGCTTGTGGGTCAGAGCAAGAATAGAAGCCGCAGTTAAATAATTCAGAGCTCCTCCCATTTCCAGCTGAACCCCTGCCTTTCTTCACAGTTGGAATTTCAGGGGGGGAGAAATAGAGCCATAGGAGTCACAGGGAGGACCTTGGCAGATGTGGTGGCACAATTAGGAGCTCTATAAGTTCGGAGCCACTTCTACTTTCTTCCCCTGCATCCAAAATCTGCTCTCCACCATCCTCTTGTGGCTGGAAGTGATCAGTTGGTGGCTGGCATAGGGTCCATGAGAGCTAGGGCTGTCACTGACTTTTCTGACTATGCTTGGGGTCTCCTTGATGTCTCAAACTTCCTCTTTACCCCTTCCAGTGACCTACTGCTTCTGGGCTTACTGGCTCACTCTTTGTGTGAGCCTGACAGGTATATTGATTGCAATTGTCAGTCACTTGCACCACAAATTTTACAGAAGTCATGCATTTTTTCTCTCCTTTGTCCATCCTAGGAAAATGGTATCTCCGACTGTCCAGCAAATGGATTTGATTAGTAGTTTTTCCCTAAGTACTACTTACCTTTAATTAATTAATGCAAGAAAAAGAGATATCAAAACAAAAAAAGAACAAAAAAGGGGGAAGAAAATCCAATCGGGTGAGTAATTAAAATCTGCCAGCAAATGTCAGAAGCTCTGCAAACAAGTCCCTCTGCCATAACGTAAATTCAATCCTTTACTGTTCAAACAGAAAACTATCAAAGCTTGTTCTGAACTTAAGCCAACACATTTGTCAAATTCAAAACAACTTTGCAACAATCCCTCTTCCTAAGGAGCCATATGTGCGGATGAAATAGTATATACATTTAATATCGACTCAGCAAGACCACCTAACCAACTGACAGGAGCACGATCATTACACACAATAACGGCAGAGATCAACAGAACTCCGTAAATCTCTACTTTCAACATTTCTGGCTCCGAAAGTGACTATCTTTGGCAGGGAGGATGTTGATGTGTCAGTCAGTCAGAAATACTTTATTTTGACTCTAAAAGAGCTATAAAAAGATTGTACACACATATTTTCATTTTAAGAAAGAGCAGCAAGTCGACATACACAACAATTACCGATTTTTAAAATAATCAATATTTGCTTCGAATCTTAAAAACAGCAAAAAGGTAAATTAAAATGCAATATATGGTCTCAACTGTACCTAGAGAAAGTAAAAACTCCATTGCCATATTATAATTCGTGATCCCTGCAGCAAGTAATAATGGGCGAATAAACTGCTTCCTCTGGGGGGAATAAAATCTACAAAAAAAGAATAAAGTGCATAGTGCTTTGTGGTGAACAACTGTCACAGGGGCAGACTGGGAGTGAAGCAAACCACGGGCCTTGAATAGGGAAGGCAACTAAGAAGTGTATTGTTTTTAACCGCAGCCTTGTCAACAGGAATTTCCTTCTTTCGTTTAGGTCAATTTGGAGATATAGGGCAGGTTCTCTTTGTGGTTGAGGAAGTCGCTCTGGGTGATTTGTCACACTGCATATAGAGTCAGCCCGAACATAGCTTTGGAAGAAAAGTGACTTTATAGCGGCAGACGATACATTTTGTAATGTATCGGGGATTGTATAATATTCTATAACACCCATTTTGGAGAAACACGTTTTGACATACCTAAGCCAAGGTATGTCTAGGCTATTATCCAACTTCATGCAGTTGGTCAGTATTGTTCTACAGAGGGCAGCCTCTGGATTCTTCCAAGTTTTTAACCAAAGCAGCAGCGGTTGTATCGCAATGTAATCTTTCAAGTAACTCAAACCAATTTCCTCATGACAGAATGAAACAGAGGAACTCTGGGGTACTGAGAGGAGTCTTCTTAGGAACTTATTCTCTATTATTTGGAGTGATTTGCAGTTTACGTATCCCCACACCCCGGCCCCAAAGGTTACCACAGAAAGGCTTTTACTCTTATAAATACATAAAATCTCCTTAGTTGGTTTACATCCCAGTCTTTTAGCAAATCTAAAGATGGCATCAATCGGTTTCTGAAATTGCATGATTCTAATATTTAAAGTTTCCATTTAAAATCAGCATCAAATGGTAAACCCAAATAAGTAAAATATGGAACTTTCTCAATTTCTTCACCCCCCAATAAAAAAATTCTCGTTTTGACTTTTTTTGGACCACATTTCATAATGAATGAATTTGTACGGTTTACTTTTAGCCCTAGATTGTTCATAAAGACGTTAAATGAGTCTAGCAGAATCTGTAGGGCATTTGCTGTCCTGGCTATCAGGACAGCGTCATCAGCATATAGGAGGACGGGGATTTGGCACGTATTGCATCTTGGGATATCCTTTCCCACCTTACATAGTTGATCTCCCAGCACGTTAATATATAATAAAAAGAGAAATGATGCCAAAGCACAGCCCTGTCTTACCCCTATGTCAGAGGGGAATTCTTCTGTCAGGTCTCCCTTACTGCTATAGCGAACTGTGGCTGAGGTGTGTTCATGAAGCCTACTGAGCAAGGTAATAATCGCTCCATCAATCCCCATTTGTGACATTATGGACCATAATTGACAACGGTTCTCTGTGTCAAAGGCACAGGTTAGGTCCGTAAAAGCTAAGTGAACACATCCATTTTGTGCCTTGGTGTATTTTTGGACAATTAATGCCAGATTTAGAGATTGTTCCACGGTTCCAAGTCCTGGACGGAATCCAAATTGATAAATTGAAAGTGCCTGGTGTTCCAGTGCCCAAAGTTCTAGTTTAGCCAAAACTACCCTGCCCAATATTTTCACTGAACTATCGAGCAGTGAAATTGGGCAATAGCAGCAGGGTTGGGTTTTGTCCCCCTTTTTAAAAATCAGCACTATAATAGCTTCTTGCCAGGTCTTGACTAGTGGGCCCACTATTGCAGCTTTTAAAACATTTGCAGTCAAGGGGGCCCAAAAATCTGGTAGGTACTTATATAGGTCCACAGAAATTCTGTCCGGACCCGGGGCTTTCTCTGGTCGACTATTTTCTATAGCCAAAAGTACCTCACTCACCTCTATCAATTTGCTTAGGGCCTGTGCTGATCCTATATCCGGGGGGAATTTCTATGGCCGAGGATCGATTTACTGTCCTTGGCTCCGGGGGGGGAAATTTCCGAAAAATGGTTAACCCTGGCTTCAGCTGGGACTATGATATGTATTTTGGGCGTTTCGTCACCAGACATAGAGACTGAGTTAACCACCTCCCAGAAAGCACGAGAGTCTTTTAAAGCCGATGCAATTTTTCGGTCTTCCCAGGCCTTATCTTTTAGGAACCGTTTTCTTTCCCCAATTGCTTTTCTATAAACTTTCCTTACTTTTATTATTTCATCCTTATTCCTCGGGTTCTTTTTTAAGGCCACCCATAGCGCCTTATGAGCTTCAGAGCAGATCTTATTGAGTGTTCAGGGACTTTCCTACTACGTTTGGGTAATTTATCAGCCATAATGCCATTTAGATTTGAAAAGGCCGCTATGATGTCCTCTGGGGGGGCGGAGTCTGAGAGTACAGTCTCTAAATCTGTCTTATTATTTGTCATAAGGTCTTTAAGGAAGGCCGCCTTATCGACCTTTTCCCATGCTGATGCTGATGTTGATGTGATCTCAAAAGGTTCCTGCTCTGATCTGGGCCAAAGACCAAAGCTATACAGGCACTAACAATTCATCAAAATTGGCAAAAGTGGAAAATGATCAGTTTGCGACCTCACTGGAAAACACCAAACTCCTGATAGACATGGATGGCATTATCTTAAACTGAAACAACCACTCATCTTCTCTGAAGGATGAAAGAGTGAAAGAGCCATGGAAATGGCTCATCTCTTCCCTTCTACCACCAATGATGAAACAACTCCTCCAGTCTATCCAGTACTTTTCACAATGAGTGCAATATGTGCAACTCTCTCAAAAATGAATGGCACTTTGGGCGCTCAATCAATTCTTATTGGTAAGCAGTTTACTCTAAACAGTCTATTCAGAAATAGTTACACTGAATAACACTAACAAGATCTTAGCTAAAATTGATGGGAAAATCACAATTGTGACTGGAAATATTTCCAACTTGACTAGATTGGATGATATAACCAATCTTTTACAGTAAAATATTATGCAAATAAATTCAAACCTTAAAGTGGATGCCACCAGGAATTCTCTTCAGAAATCCTTGACACCGGTCCAGCTTATTCAAGACCTCCTGACCTCCAAAAATCATCCAGCGATTCCAACATCTTAACAATGCCAGATGGCAACTCTCAGGAGCCCTGGGTCTCCCTCTGCTACATCAAGTTTTGGTTAAATCGCAACAAATTCCCAGCCCAATATGTTGTCAACTTGTGATTACAACAGGAGTGCTAAAGGAACTTGTACAGATCTCAAACCTTTCGAAACCTACATCAGCAAACAACGTCTGAAAAGGCAGAAAAATTAAATACAGATAAAGCTAAAGAGCCACAGCCTCTGGCACCAATTACCATCCTGCTGAATAACAAACATATTCAAGTTTTAAGAACAAGCTGCAAGTGATGATCGAAACATCAACGCAAAATGCTATGCTAAACATTCATACTAACACTAATTGCACCACCACTTTGGGAGTTTCCCACGGAAGTACTGCATTGCCTAGTACAGACCCTAATAATATTCCACCCTACAGGAAAGTAGCAGCAAAGAATGCTTCACCAGTTTCACAGTTGCCTTTAGTTCCATCAGCACCAGCCCAGGATCGCAAGGCACAAAAACCAAAAATAGAGGAACCATCAGCACCCACAATGGCAACAACTCAAATCACTGATTACCAAGCAAACATAACCTCAACTCATGCAACACATATTTCCAATTCTAAGGAGCCATCAACACCAATGATGAACCTACTGCACCAAGTCTCAAATGGATTCCTATTGCTGGTCAATAAGTTGTGCAACCAGAGTCCAAAGAAACACCAGACCTTGAACGGAAATGGTGCAATTTCCCCTAGCAAGACAAGTGCACCCGATACAAAGGTAACAAGAGAAATACGTTCTCATGCACAATCCCCACTCATTTGGAATACATCCTGAACAGCTTCAACTCAGTGTGGATCCCCAAACAAAAGGAGATTCTTGACTATATTGGTGGCAATAATAGTCAGTTTTTCTCCAAAACTGCCAAGAGCACCTATTGACTTCTAAAAGGACAATCCTTAGACCTTATGCCCTTCTATCAATCGAGAGGGCTTCAGGACATTCTGAACTGGCGGAATATAATAAAGATAGTAAGATCTTTTTCTTAACTTAAATCTGTGCTCTCTACAAATCTGAAGACTGTGTGGTTTCTTTCAGGTATAAACTCTAATATAGAATGAACATAGACAACCTGGTCCTTGGAACAGATCATCTCAAAACTCTGGGCCAGGTGGGTTGCGCTAGTGTAGTGGGGAATTTCCATCATTCAAATTGAAAAGCCAAAATATCCACCTATGTCTGTTCAATCCAAGTTTACAAGTTCTTGTCGCCTTCTAAGAACACATTTAAACCAAAAACACCGGCAACAGTAAACATAAAATCTAACATCTTGAATCTGAATAATGAGGGCCAGCATTAAAACATCATATATGGTCATGCAGCATCCCTGGGATTAGTCACGAATTTAATAATAATTATGACGACTTGACCTCTTTCTTAAATCATCATCACATGCTATGTCTGCAGGAATCTGGGAAAGCAAAAGTTTAAATTTGCCGAACTTTAAAACTTTTGACAAAAGGCAACAAAGGTGAGGCTTGGCCAACCAAATGGCGTCTTAATCATGTTAATAAACAACAGCTTTGACCCGATCTGCAATGAGGTTCAAACAACTTCAAATTATTTCCTAGCTGTACAAAAGAGCAAGTCCACTAGACTACAGTTATTTATTCTTAACCTCTTTCTACCACCATTATTCACTGATCCAGCTATTCTGATATCAACTTTGGATGAACTCAAGTTCCTCATCGATTGATATAGCAGCTTTCCATGTATTATAAATGGAAACTTCAATGAGGTTCTGCATGAGCTATTCTGCAATTCTTATGCTGGACCAGATGGCGCTTTGAACATTCCTCTGCCGGTTTTTCAATTAATTGATCGGAGGCAAACAAATAAATCCAGAATTCTAAAAAACATTTTACTAGCCATTTGGCATACGATCAACCTGTGACAAGAGCAGCTTCACTATTCATTTCACTTTATTACACTTATCACATTTTGATATCTGCAAAAACTATGAGGTTGTGATAAGAAGGGAAATCACCAGCTGATCCCTTTCAAATACTTTTATTCCTGTTTAAGGCACTTCCCGCTCAGGTGAATGAGTCTATGGCTGTGAACAGTAAGAAAAAAGGATGGAACTGCAAGTTACCAGACAAACTGCTGTCATTGGGCAACAACCCAAAGCTGATCAAAGAACTAGGGAAACTTAAAAAATACTAATATTGATGGCCGAACCTGGCCTGAAATTTTGAGAAAAAGTAAAAACAGTTTTCGATCACCTGTCATCCTTGAACTACAGACCAAAGGGGCATATGTATGAACAAACCGTTTTGCGAGTCCTTAATAGCGATTTTTAGCGAATCGCTATTAAGGACTCGCAAAATGGAATGTATATAGGAATTGCAATAATAATTGCGATTCCTTAGTATTCCTTAATTGGTAGTCGCAAATTGCGATTCGCAATTAAGGAATACTTTCCCATTCATTCCTATGGGCCTAGAGGCCCATAGGAATGAATGGGCAGACATTCGCAATTTGCGAGTACCCATTAGGCACTCGCAAATTGCGAATGCAATTTCAAGGGTGCAAGGGTGTCAAAAGAACACCCTGTTGCACCCCTGAAATATGTATGTGTGCACATGTGGCACACATACATGCCCTAAGGGAATCGCAAATTTTGTGATTCCCTATATTGCGAGGGCCTTTTGGGATGATACATCCCAAAAGCCTCATTCCCGTTCGCAAACGGGCCGATTCTGAGAATCGGCCCGTTTGCGAACGGGAAAATGGCTTCATACATATGCCCCAAAGACCCCTCCTTCCAGGAACTCTGGCCCCAGTTGATCCACTTGTTAAATTTGTAGTGTGAAGAGACACTACAGAAAGTCCATGAGCCATCTACTTATTACTCCACTATGCTCAGAGCGCACTAGTTCCATCAAGCACCTCATATTATCATACAGAAACTTCATCAAGGCATCAAATCAATGAACTTTATAAAAGGTAGGCTGAGCTTCATAAGGCAATCATTACAAAGAACGTGAAACAATTTTAGAACCAATTTGGGACTTGAACTACTTCTTATAGGTCTGTAACAGACTATTATATCCCTTTTGAAATTAGGGAAAACTAACTAAAGACACACTTTTCTAGTCAAATTTCCACATTATGTACTGCCATTACATATGTCCACAACCATATGGAAATCTCTGAGGAGCAGGTAGAATTATTAATAATTCAATGCAGAAATTCTCTAGCTCCTGGTCCCAATGGGCTTCCGATAGCGATAATGAATTGATGATGAAATGATGATGAGCGATCCATCATTGTGGAGCCGGATTTTGATGCACTTTTTTAATCAAGTTCTATCTTCCAGCCAGGTACCTGCTTCCTGGCAAGGATACATAATTCAGCCTGTTCATAAAAAAGGACCCAGAAGTGATCTAGTAAATTACCGGGTTATATACTTTTTGGATATGGAAGGGAAATTATTTCAAAAATATCTACTATCTCATCTAACGGATTCAGTAATTACTAACAATCTTTGGTCAGTATTTCAAACAGGCTTTAGACCCGGATGTGAAACAATGGACAACATAATGGCACTAACACTACTTTTAGGTAAGGTGCTATGCCATGAAAGATCAATATATGTCTGCTTTGTATATTACTCAGTCACGTTTAATAAAATAAATCAAAACATCCAATGGTCTAAACTCATTGCTCTAGACATTGACAGCGACCTGTAACACGTGTTAATGTCTCACTATTCCAAAGCATGGCTGCAAGTCAAATTGATGGGCAAATCAGCCATTTCTCCCAAGGTCACATTAGAAAACAGGCTCAAGCAAGGCTGTGTCCTAGCCCCATTTATTTTTCTCTGTATATTACGGCACATAGGTTCTTCCTCCAAAACTGGGAAATCTTCTGATTAGCCATTTAGCATATGCAGATGACCATGCCATTTGCTCTCACTGTAATAGACCTTCAGTGTCTGCTCACCACATTGAACAAATTCAGTCAGATAAACGGTCTGTCTGTTATCATTGCAAAGACAAAAATTATTTTCTTTGGGAAGATGTCAACGAAATTCAACTGGAAACGTAACAAAAAACGAGTTGAAACCGCTGATACCTATGATTACTTAGGCTTCATCTTGGATACAAAGCTGTCCTCTTCTTTTCACTTGGATAAACTAAAATCAAAGTCTTCCATGGTGTCTAAAGCATTAAAAAGGATCGCACAATTATACAGCGGCCATGCTATCAATCCAACAATTAATCCTCTAAATGCCAAACGTGTTCCAACTTTGTCATATGCTTCTATTGCATTCAACAACAAGAATTTAGACAAGCTGGAAGTCATTTACATACAAAACGTGAGATCCCTATCCAAGCTTCACATATTGACTCCTCATGTTATGATTCATCTTGAGTTCAGTCTTCCTTTTATTAAATCTGTTCAGTAAACGTGCTATGTCAAAAGAAGATTCAATGTGGGTGTTAGAAATGGGGGTCTCTAGTTGGCAATGGTTTGCACCTTTGTCCAAGTAGGGACCCTTGCTTCTAGTCAGGGTAAGGGAGTTACGTCCTTAGACAACCCCCGCTCACCCTCTTGGTAGCTTGGCACGAGCAGACAGGCTTATATCAGAGGCAGTGTGTAAAGCATTTGTGCACACATACAGTAACACAGTGAAAACACTACAAATGAACACCACAGCAGTTTAGAAAAACAGGAAATCTTTCTCTAAACTAAACAAGACCAAAACAGTAAAAATACAGCATACATATTTCAAGATATCATCAAAAATGGGTTATTCACAAAAATAAGGCTTGTAGCAACGAATAGCTCCCCCGGGGGCTATTATGACGTCGTGACAGATAAAAATCCAAAAGTACGGCGCCGACCGCGAGGTGCAAGGCGTCGGGCACGGAGTCAGACAGACCCCAAAGAACAGTACCTTGGCAAACGATGAAAACAAAGACGGTGCACAGCGTCGGGAAGGTGATGCTTCGTTGGGTCCGGGTGGCGTCTGTTCCTTACGACCACAGGGGAGATGCGGCATAGGTTCCTTACTGCGATGCAGGGGGGGTGAGGCATTGGTTCCTTACTGTTGCCGGGGAGGTGACATCGAGGCGTCGGTTCCTTACGACGATGCGAGGTCGATGGATTCTGGAGTTCACCCATGTTGGGGCGGTGCGTTGTGAGCATCACAAGCGGTGCAGGGCAGCAGCCTCGGTGATGGCGTCAGAGTTGGTATGGTGCAGCGTCGGCAGGTTTCGGGGCTGCGGTGCAAGTCGGGGATGGCACGTCGTGCACTTCACGAGCCATGCCCACGGCTTCGTTGCAGGTCGTGGCGTCGCTCGCCAGCATCAGAGTTGCTATTTCCCTCTGTGGCAGCTGAAACAGCAGTTCAGAGGAGGAGGACAGAGAAAATGAAGCCTTGGTGTCCCGGAGACTTCAGAACAGGTGGCAAGCTCTACACCAAGCCCTTGAAGATCAAGCAGGATACACAGCACAGTTCAGTCTTTGTCCTTTACTTGGCAGGAACAGCCACTGCAGGCCAACCCCACACAGCACAGGGGCAGTACTTCTCCTTCAGCTTTCCCAGCTTTTCTCCGTGGCAGAGGTTCCTCCTGAGTCCAGAAGTAATCTAAAGTTCTGGGGTCTGGGTCCCAATATTTATACCACATTTTCCTTTGTTCTCCTGTGGCAGGGAGCCTCTTAGCTCAGTCCAAACCAGTTCTATCCTCTCTGGTCTAGCTTCCTGGCAGGAGGTGGAGACTGCATTGTGTAAGGCAGACCAGGCCTATTCAGCTGCAAGGAAATCTCCTCCCACTACTCTAAATGCAGCCCAGGTCCATTCAGCCCAGCCCTGACTCATCCAGGAAAGGCAGGACACACCTCACCCCTCCCCCAGTGGCTGTCAACAGTGAATGCACATCCCCAGCCCCTGTCACTCCAAAGCCAGACAGTAAATCCACAACCCAGCAGAGGCACACAGGATGGTTAAGGAAGAAAATGCCTACGTTCTAAAAGTTGCATTTTCAAACACATAATTTAAAAACCAACTTTATTAAAAGATGTGTTATTAAATTCTGAGTTTAGAAAGCCCAAACTCCTTTTCTCCATCTTGTCCCAATGGGAAGTTATACTTGTAAGATGTTACAAAGTATCTCCCATTCTATCCTATGGGACAGATAGCCGTTCAATAGTGAAAAACAAGATACACTGTATTTCACTATCAGGACATGTCACACACACCAGTAAGTGTCCTACCTTTCACATACACTGCACCCTGCCCATGAGGGTACCTTGGGCCTACCTGAGGGGTGTCTTACATGTAAGAAAAGGGAAGAGTAGGGCCTGGCAAGTGGGTGCACCTGCCTGGTCGACATGGCAGTTTAAAACTGCGGGCAGACACTGCAGTGGCAGATCTGAGAATCTTTTGAAAGTCTGCTTGTGTGGGTGGCACAATCAGTGCTGCAGGCCCACTACCAGCATTTGATTTACAGGCCCTGGGCACACACAGTGCACTGTACCAGGGTCTTGGCAGTGACAAAATCCAGGTGGATGTACAGAAAATGCAATTGCGTAGATTCAAATAAAATGTTTTGAGGTGTCGTTTGTAAACTCTTCATCCCTTGGCTGTAATAGTTTGCGCTCAGAATATTTCAGTTGAATGCCATTGTATTCACGGGAATCCATCCCTAAGTCGTCGTCATTCTGGTTTTCTAGCCATGCTTCTGTCTGCAGCCTAATATTAGATTAGGCCTGGGCTTGTAGAGTAAACAATTACTAACTCCAAACAGGTCTCAGGATCTACACAGTGAATATGTAGGAGGTCAACTAACTTTTGAGATGGAAAGATCGCTTGCATGTTTACTAGCTAGTCTGAAATCCCAATAGGACCTTAGTGGTACAACACAAGCAGAAATTAAGAAATGCAGTATTTTATTCAGCATGTGATTGCCCAGAAATTTTGTCACTTACTCATGGGATTTTTACAGCAGCAACTGGTGTTTATGAACCTTGTTATAATATGGTGAATCACTCTACGTTTTTATATCTTTAATATGCCAAATGGATTAAATGATGTGATAACATGTGGTGTTACATTATAACCTTATAGGGGTGAGGAGAATAATGTACGGCTCTGCTTGTCATCCCACAAAATAGTAAAATCCATTTTGGGTATTCATTACCAAAAAATGAGTACATATCAAAATTCAGATTTTATATAGTGCTTGATACCACACTTAGGTTGTTTCAACAAGGTGTAAATAAAATTGTTTTAATGAATTTGATTGTACCCTGTGATAATTTTCATGGGCTGTTCCCATATCGGCCACTTTTATATATTTTATGGCGTTAACACTTCTGCCACTCTCTAACTAACTTGGTTTAATTCCAGACCTGCCTATGGAGGACGCGACTGTCCTGGCTCCACCTACGAGTACCAGATCTGCAATAGCGAAGAATGTCGTGGGCCCTTTGAGGATTTCCGAGCACAGCAGTGCTCTCAACGCAACTCCTACTACACTCACCAGAGCTCCAAACACACTTGGCTTCCTTATGAGCATCATGATGGTGAGGACAGGTCATTGGCTGTACCTTAGATTGCGATTGGTGTCAAAGGTCAAGTAAGCAGTTTCAATGTATTTATTTTTAATCATCCAGACCTACTCATAATGATTTTAAAGTTTTATGAAATGTTATCCATTCTTTCGACCTGGGAAAATAATAAAAGCAATATGAAAATGTATTTTATAATTACTCAGAGGAGAATATGGTGCACATCAGGTGAAGAGTAGAGATTCATATCCTACTGCATGAATTGGGAGGTGAGGGGTATGGAATTCTGCCTGCCAGAAATCACCTTCAGCAGAAGCCGCTGTCACCTCCAGTAGATAATTGGGTGGGTATCACCTCACATGCTTAGGGGCATTCCCATGAAAATCAGGGCAGGTCTCTAGCAACGCTGGTTCGTTATTCTTCATAATATAAATAAGGCTACATGCAGACAGCCCCCGCGAGTCTCCATGAAATTGACGTGTAAGTGAGGGAGTTAGAAGGGACACCATGTAGGGGGGGACAGCAACAATATAGTTTAGCTGTTTAAATTCCTCAGGGCTGCTTGAAGAGATTTTCCAGGAACTGAGATGTGTGTATGGTGATTGTAAGCCAAAGGGTCTGTTTTTCATAGTGTCCCTAATGTGTATGTTGAATAATAAAGTTATCTCCTTTAGTAGATGACCACTTTCAGCTTTCCTAAAAAAATGATTGGAGACAGAGGGTAGTCCTGACATGTACATCTCACTAGGGATATATGAAGGTTTTATTATTAAACAAAACTGCGACAAGCACCATAGTACTCTGACAGTGCTTTCTGCTCGCAACTTAAAGTAGAACAGGGCAGCCTCCAAGTTGCTGTCGGAACTCAAAATAATTCCCTTGTAAATTTAGTCTGAAGCATTAGATCAAGAGGTTTGAGATTTGTATCCGCCCCATATGTACCTTTAATCGAATCCCACATCCTGCCTGTGTGTTAAAGAGTACATTATATTGTTCTGTGTCCTTAGTAACACATTAAAAAAAATAGAAACAGACATGTTCAGCAAATTGATCAATCTGAGTGTCAGCTTTCAGGCACACAGGAGCAGATGAATCACCCTGCACTTGAACAAAAGCTGTGACCTACTATCGAAACTGTAACTTTAGGGGATTTCTACAACGTTCTTCAGGCACTGGCAGGTGCGGCTCCTCCATTAGGGCATAGGAGCGTTGCCCCACTGCTTTCTCGCAGTGCAAGAAGCAGAAACATAAAGTGGTATTTTAAATACCATTTTATGTTTCTGCTTCTCGCGCTGCGAGAAAGCAGAACGGTATGCCTGGTTGGGGGCGGGTGGGTGGGTGGGTCGGAGAGGAGTGGCTTGCCCAATGCTGTGGGCCCTGACTGTTTGGTCGGCCCTCTGGGGCTGACCAAACCAGTCATACGTCCGTGGCACAAATTGAACATTGATCAATTTCACGCCTTTCTTTCCACGCACACTCTTAGCTTACCCGATGATCTGGATGCAGCCGACAAGGCTTTATCTGACTGGATTCGACGGCCTCTGGACGCACTTATCCCGGCTAAATGGTCTAAGAGTCGCAACAGCAAACCCAGTCCTTGGTATAACAGCAAGCTTGCTACTATGCGGAAAGCCTGTAAAAGGTTGTAACGGGCTTGGAGACGGGATTATGACCCGGTCCTGAAGGGGCATTATTTGGCAGCTATTAAGAACTATCATAGGGCTATTCAGAAGGACAGGGCGGCCTATTATGCGGATGAAATCAGGAGTAGCAGCAACCCCGCTAAAAGTATTTTTTCTATACTTAAAAATCTTAAAGCGGCAGGGTCATCAACAGTGTCTCTGATCTCTTCTGACCAGCAGTGTGAGGACCTTGCCACCTTCTTTATTAAGAAGGTAGAAAACATCTACAGGACCTTTCCCCTCACTTTGAGGAATACAGGACCTGTTCAGAGACCCCCCCACCACCTGCACTCTCGCTGTCTTCCCCTCGATCACCCAGGAGGAGTTGCGTATGTTGTGTAGCAGGATTAAATCTGGCTCTCCAACTGATCCGCTTAAGCCTGAACAATTTCTCAAATCTCTGCCTCTGCTCTTTACACCTCTGTGTCAGCTGATCAATTTGTCCCTATCCAAGGCAGTTGTCCCTAAGGCTTGGAAACAAGCCAGGTTGGTCCCTCTGCTAAAAAAAAACCTACTCTGGATACCACCAAACCGTAGAATTTCCACCCCATCTCTCTCCTGCCGTGGGTGGCCAAGATCGCTGAGGCCATTCTGACAGGATTTCTGGAAAACAACAGCGTGCTTGATGCTTCTCAGAATGGTTTCCGCCCGGGTCACAGCACAGAGGGTCACTTGCTGTGACCGAACATCTGAAGGCAGCCTTAGATGCTGGACGCACTTCGGCGCTGATCCTATTAGATCTCAGTGCCGCGTTCGACATGGTATCACACCAGATCCTGCTACAATGGTTGGAGGAGGCTGGTATCGAGGGCTCGGCCCTGGGATGGTTCGCCTCTTTTCTTGTGGAGCGAACCTTCCAGGTGGCGGCCCCTCCTTTTGCCTCTCTGATACACACTGTGAGACAAGGGGTTCCTCAGGGCTCAGCATTGAGCCCTACGCTATTCAATCTGTATGTCCAACCGTTGGCGGCTGTGGCCAGGAGTGGAGGACTAACTGTAGTATCCTATGTTGATGATACTCAGTTGGTAGTATCACTCTCCAACGACTCCATGCAGGATGCCCTTAAGTTTCGGAGCGATCTTACAGCTGTCGCGGAGTGGATGTCTGCTAACTGTCTACAGCTTAACGCCAGCAAATCGGAGGTTCTGCTGGTAGGGAGAGACTCTGAGCTGTGGAGCGAGCGCTGGTGGCCGGCATCCCTGGGAGTTGCACCTGCCCCCAAACAGGTGGTAAAAAATCTGGGTGTATGGGTAGACTCTGCCCTCAATTTCCAGGTCCAAACCAAAAAAGTTGCAGGCACCTGTTTTGGTCTCCTGCGGGGTCTCAAGCCGTTGCTAGGTTTCTTTGATCCGGCCACTCGACAGGTCATTATCCAGGCTACCGTCATGTCTAGGTTAGGCTATGCCAGTTCTTTGTACCTGGGGGTCAACAAGGCGGAAATTCTACATCTGCAGAGGGTCCAGAATGCGGCTGCCAGAACTCTCCTGGGCCTCCCTAGAACCTGCTCCACGACCAATGCCATCCACCGACTCCACTGGTTGCCGGTGGCTAGGCATGTCGAGTTCAAGTCCCTCTGCACTGCCTTTGAAATTATGAATTTCTCTTCACCTAGCATTCTGGCAAACCTGCTCTTACCCTATACACCTACTCGCCACCTTCGATCTTTTGGCCAGCATCTGGCGGTTGTCCCTCGGGTGAGGAAGGTGTACGCAGAAGGACGATCTTTCCGCATTTTGGTGGCTAAACTCTGGAACTCTCTCCCATTGCATATTCGTAGTATGGACAACTACTTGGCCTTTCGTAAGGCCATTAAAACTCACCTTTTCCATCTGACCTAGGATCTGTCTTTTTCTGCAGGCTCCCATCCTTTTTTGCCGGTTAGCGCTGGGACGCCCCTTTGCTGGGGCAGCTATGCGCTATACAAAACCACGTAACATAACATAACCTACAGACTCATACGAACTCTGCATTCTGCATGCAGCCTACATAGAAAAAATTGCCTCCCTACAGGCGCCTGGCTGGGCGCCATCCGCACCAATAACAACGCTGCCATTGCAGCGTTGTGATTGGCTTAGGGGAGGGGAGGGAGGACCCCCTGCTTCCTGTTCCTGCCGGAGGCAGGAGAGCAGGAAAGCAGCAGGAAAATGCAGTACCCGACCAGGAGCAGAGGCGGTGCAGGACCCGGTAAGGTAAGATTTTTTTTTTTTTTAAATCCCCCCTCCCGAATTAAGTGATTAGGTCGAGATACAGCCGCGGACCATGCAGGTAAGAGCGGTGGGGCCGGGTGAGGGGGGATTTCGACGGACGATGACGAGGGAAAATTAAATAAATAATTAATGTTCCCTCTTCATCGTCCGTCGAAATCCCCTCACCTGGCCCCACCGCTCTTACCTGCACGGGCTGCGGCTGTCGAGATAGTTTTAAAGACGGGAATTCATATCATTGAGGCATCTCCCTACACATTTTGTTTGTCTGGGTTTGCTCTGACAGCATTCTTAGCCATCATATTCCTCGGCGCCAGCATAGATGACCTTTTTCACAAAAGGCTCTTTGCATGATGCAGAGTACCTAGACTGGATCCTTTGCTGTACTTGTTGCAAATGAAGGCCCATCAGAGCAGGTGGGGATATTTTCATGTTTACATAGATTGAGGCACGTTATAGCTTCCTATTTCTGGATTCTTTGAAATACTTGTATTTGTGATTTTTGTAGGCCTGCAAAGATGATGTTGCAGTCGTTTTTTTTCTTTCAATAAACGATTTTATTGGGTAATAAGACCAGCAATACAACTGTACAGAGGGTGCAATATATAACAACCATCCCACCCATAGCAGTATAGAGGACCGGACACCGGCCAAAGCCAACAGCAAGAATATCAGTGAATACAACAAGCTTTACAGATGCCAGATATGTGCAGGTCCCACAAAGTATGTGCATCATATCAGTGTAACCCATTTGGACTGCTAAACACACTGATATCAAGTTATATAGGTAACCAACATGAGAGACACACATAGCCAAAGCAGGAGGCCCAGGAGAAGGGTGGGGGAGGGAAGAGTATCACTGATGAGTGGGGGAGAAGGTCTCAGCCAGCCTCGTGACCCACCACTCACTTGCAGGTGGGGGGTGGCACAGAAAGGCACAGCAGGGAAACATCTATTACAACGCAGTCATTACATCGCACTGCTTTTACAACCCAGCTGTTACAACGCACCTGCCTTTACATCACATGCCATTACAACGCAGTCATTACAACGCATGTCACTACAACGCATGCCATTACAACGCATACCCTTACAACGCATGCCATTACAACGCATTATAAGCAGGCACTGAAGCAGGCAGTGGCAGTGTCTGCTTGGGGGCATAACGTTTTTTAAAAGAGGTACAGACGGGGGCGTAAGACGCACTTTGGCATTTGTTGCTCATTTTTAAAGTTGGGATAGGGGCTTTTAACCCATTTTACGTGTTAACTGGCTTTGTTTTAAACGTGATTCCTGCTGCTATACTTCTTCGCTGGGCTCCAGCACTTTTACTTACCTGCTCTGATTCCTTCTGCTGTTCTTCCGTCCTGGTCCGTCACGGCTGCTGTGGTTTTTGTACGGAGGGCGGTAACAGTTCATTCCTCACTTCCGTTGTGGTGCTTTACTTCCGGTAGGGACACAGAAGTCAGCACTCTAGTTGCGCCGGCTGGGCGTCTATTTTAGACGCATGCAGGCGCGGACGCTGGCTGAAGCAGGCAGTGGCAGTGTCTGCTTAGGGCATAACTTTTATTAAAAGAGGTACAGACGGGGGGGGCGTAAGACGCACTTTGGCATTTGTTGCTCATTTTTAAAGTTGGGATAGTGGCTTTTAACCCCTTTTACGTGTTAACTGGCTTTGTTTTAAACGTGATTCCTGCTGCTATACTTCTACGCTGGGCTCCAGCACTTTCACTTACCTGCTCTGATTCCTTCTGCTGTTCTTCCGTCCCGGTCCGTCACGGCTGCTGTGCTGTTTGTACAGAGAGCAGTAACAGTTCATTCCTCACTTCCGTTGTGGTGCTTCACTTCCGGTAGGGACACGGAAGTCAGCACTCTAGTTGCGCCGGCTGGGCGTCTATTTTAGACGCATGCAGGCGCGGACGCTGGCTGAGGCAGGCAGTGGCAGTGTCTGCTTGGGAGCATAACGTTTATTAAAAGAGGTACAGACGGGGGCGTAAGACGTACTTTGGCATTTGTTGCTCATTTTTAAAGTTGGGATAGTGGCTTTTAACCCATTTTATGTGTTAACTGGCTTTGTTTTAAACGTGATTCCTGCTGCTATACTTCTACGCTGGGCTCCAGCACTTTCACTTACCTGCTCTGATTCTTTCTGCTGTTCTTCCATCCCGGTCCGTCATGGCTGCTGTGCTGTTTGTACGGAGGGCGGTAACAGTTCATTCCTCTCTTCCGTTGTGGTGCTTCACTTCCGGTAGGGACACGGAAGTCAGCACTCTAGTTGCGCCGGCCGGGGCTAGGGGCAGGACCCCTCGTTGTTTGGGAGAAAACCAACGCCTAACATACTCCAGGGAGCAATTACATGATCTATGTCCCCCAGTTCCTGAGATTTGTAAACACAGCATCGTCATGGAGGATACTTTCTTGAATTGTACCCATTGTACATATAAAGCTAATACCTGTAATGGAGGGCAAGGGACTAGGAGGAAGCTTAATTTAATGCTGATCAACTGTAGGTCCCTTAGTAAACACAAATATGAAATTCATGATTGTATATTAGACAACCACCTGGATGTTTTATTCCTTACGGAAACGTGGCTGAATGGGGACTCTGCTCTTGAGATATTGGAAGCCCTCCCTCAGGATTATGGTATCCTTAGATTGGATCGCCAGACCAAACGCGGGGGAGGCATAGCCTTGACATATAAATTTTCGCTACACCGCACTTTTGACATGGCCAATATAGAGAGCTGTGAAGCAGCCTTTTTTTCGATCACAGCAGCGGGTAATCAAATTGTGAAGGGCTTCCTGGTCTACCGACCGCCCGGTCCGGCCACCAACTTCACAGCTAGCTTAGTGGAGCAATTGATTCAACCTGCAATACGCTATAAGAAGATGATAGTCCTAGGTGACTTTAACTTGCATTTTGATGAGCTAACTAAGAAGGAACCTCAATCTCTACGGCAGGAACTGGATGCGATGCAGTTAACTCTGAAATCTACCCTCCCTACTCACCAACAAGGGCATATACTTGACCCTATTTTTACTAACTGTGCAGAGTTGGCAATTGAACCCCCTAGGGCAGTCCCATGGTCTGACCACCACCTGGTTACTTTCTCCATCCCGCTAGCTAAAACTTCCCCTCCAGCCTCTAAAGAACCAGGAACTCCACATATGAGATGGTCTAGATTTACCCCGGAAAACTTTACACTTGCCCTGCAGCAGAACTTCCCTTCTCTAGGAGAAGATATAAATGTGGCATGTAGCTCCATGGACAAGTGGGTTAAGGAAGCCTTGGACACGGTGGCACCCTGGACCAACAGTGCCCCGTGTAGGCGAACCAATTCCGCACCATGGTTCAATGAAATGCTAAGATCAGAAAAAAAGGCTTGTAAGCGCCTGGAGCGCATATGGAGGACTGATTTCTCAGAGGCTAATAAGACTTCGTATAAACTGAAGTTAAGGCATTATCACTCTCTCATCAAAAAAACTCGTGTGGCCTATTACAAGGATAGAATAGAGCAGGCAGAGAGCTCTACTAAATTTTATTCGCCATTTTTAAAGATTTATCCTCACTGGCGAGAACAGAGGCTCCAATGATAAACTCAGCGGAGTCATGCAACAGAATTGCAGACTTTTTTGCGGAAAAGGTAGCTAAAATATACGAGACTTTCCCGGCGGAGGCTCGGGCTGGGAGGAGCTACCAGGCTGAATGTTCTAAGAGGGATGATGTGACAAACAGCCTTTCTAAATTTGACCCACCCTCACTTGCTGACCTCACAGCGATAGCCGTTAGTATTAAATCTGGCTCTCCTACCGATCCAACGCCACCGAAGATCATGAGAGCAGGCCTGGAGACCTTACTGCGGTATATACGTCGACTCCTTGAGCTTTCCTTCTCTGAGGGTGTGGTTCCTAAATCATGGAAACAGGCAATCGTCCTCCCTTTACTGAAAAAGCCTGGAACTCACCCCTGCCAGCTGGAAAACCTGCGCCCGATTTCACTTCTGCCTTACTTTTCTAAGATTGCAGAAAAAGTAGTTAACTTACAGCTAGTTGCTCATATGAACCAACACAATTTGCTTCATCCCTCACAATCGGGCTTCAGAGCGACATATTCTACAGAGTCAGCATTACTCTCTGCTACCGAGTCCATCAGTAGGCGCGCGGATGAGGGTCAGACCGTGGCCTTGGTCCTGTTGGACCTAAGTGCGGCCTTCGATACGGTCTCCCATCCTCTACTCCTGCAATGTCTGAGAGCAGCAGTGTTGGATAATGTCACACTAAAATGGATGACCTCCTTCCTGCAGGACAGGAGCTTCCAGGTGGCACAGCGTCCTTACATTTCTAAAAGCATTGCTCTGCCTCATGAGGTCCCACAGGGCTCCGTCCTGAGCCCCACCCTTTTTAATCTATATGTCGCACCCCTGGCTGAGATTGTGGAACGACATGGCATCACCATTGTGTCATATGCAGATGACACGCAACTGGTGGTGTCATTGTCCCACACCTCTGACGGAGCAGCCGCTAAGTTCTCCTCGTGTCTGAAGGACTTTGCCGCCTGGATGTCAAACAACTGCCTTAAACTAAATGGCAGCAAAACGGAGATCCTAGTGGTGGGGAATACCCCCTCCATTTGGTCCTCGGCATGGTGGCCCCAGACTTTAGGCCCCACATCCACCCCGAGCAAACAGGTGAAAAACCTAGGAATATGGCTTGATTCTAATCTATCCTTTGAGGCCTAGACCAGGAAGGTGGCAGGGAAGTGTTTCGGCATTTTGAAGAGGCTGCGAAAAACTCTGGATGTGCTTCCCACTCCTGCTAGGTAAACCCTGGTCCATGCCTTAGTAACATCGCAGCTGGACTATGGAAATTTTCTTTACCTAGGGGTAACAAAAAAATGCCTGCACAGGTTGCAATGCATCCAGAACACGGCAGCCCGCCTGGTACTGAAATTACCCAGGAGAGCTTCTATGGGGAAGGCTCTTGACGTCTTGCATTGGCTACCGGTTGGGAAGAGAGTCCTTTTTAAAGCTTTATGCATTAGCCACCGGAGCTTACAGGGCAAAGGCCCAAAATACCTGCATAGCCTTCTCTCACCATACACCCCCTCTCGTCAGCTCAGATCAGCCGGGACCCATCTGCTTAAAGTTCCTAAAATTCACAAAGTCAGAATGGGGGCTCGGTCGTTTAGCTATCTGGCAGCGAAGAACTGGAATACTCTCCCCCTGTCCCTCCGTTCGGAATCTTCCGAAGTTCTTTTCTGAAAAAAACTGAAAACATGGCTGTTCCAGGTATAGGTCTTCTCCATTCCCTCTCCATGTAGATTTATGCTCAGCGCGGGGACACACTTTTTAGTGTAACCATCCGCTTTATAAGAGTCATTGTTGTTATTATTTTATAAGGTAAGTTTTAGACTTGGCATCTTTTGGCGTGTTTCCCCTGACTTTTTGCTTTCTGACCTCCCGGTTTTGACTCTGTTTTTGCTGGTGTAATGATTCTGCGCACTTTCCTCACTGCGGTCCAGTGGGAAAGTGCAAGTGCTCCTGTATAAAATGCGTTATGGATTGGTGTTTCCATGATTGGCCTATTTGGTTTATGTGTCAGTCCCTTGTAAAGTGCACTGCGAGTGCCAGGGCCTATAGACCAAATGCTGTTGGTGGGCTGCAGCACTGGATTGTGCCACCCACGCAAACAGCCCGTAAAGTGTAACTCGGGCCTGCCAACGCAGAGCCTGTGCGCAGCCTGGGGCTGCATGTCGACTTGGCAAGTGCACACATTTGCAAGTCCCTAAACCTTCCCTTTGCTACATGTTAGCCACCCCTAAGGTAGGCCCAAGGTACCCCTGTGGGCAGGGTGCGTTGTATGCGAAAGGTAGGACATGCCCGGGTGTGTGCGGCATGTCCTGATAGTGAATTACAGCCTAGTTTGTTTTTCACTATTGCAAGGCTACCTGTTCCCCTAGGCTAGAACGGGCAGTTTTGATTATTACAGCTTATAATCCTAACTGACCCCGGGAACATGGTAGAAATTCGAGTTTAGTATGCCTGGACTCAGAATGATAAAATGCATCTTTTAGTGAAGTTGGTTTTAACAATCTGTGTTTGAAAATACCACTTTTAGAAAGTGGGTATTTTCTTGTCTAACCATCCAAGCCTGCCTCTGCGAGGTTGTGTATTCCTTGTCTGGAGTGTGAGTGACAGGGGCTGGGGGATGCCAGGAGACAGGGTGAGTCAGCACAGGGCTGAATAGCAAGATCTACATGTAGATGGGTGGGAGGGGTCGCACCTGGGCCCTGAATAGGACAGTGCCTTCCCTCCACAATGCTGGCTCCACCTCCTGTGGTGCGTCTGATGTCCCTGGCCTACTCACTGAAAGAAGGGACGGAGACTTGTCAACAAAGTGCTCCAGAACTGGTTTGGACTAGGCAAAGGCCTCTCTGCCTTCAGAGAACAAAGGAATTTGGGATATAAATATTGGGGCCCTGACCCCATGAAGTTAGATCTCGCTGGAATCAAGGAACCTGCCAAGACGAAGAGCTGGAAGAGCTGCCAGGAGGAGTACTGCCCCTTTGCTGTGTTGTTGCTTTGTTGGGTTGGCCTGCAGCTGCTGCTTCTGCCTTGGGCAGTGAAAGGACTGGACTGAACTTTCTACAAACTTGTGCTGAGTATCTCCAAGGGCCTGAAACCGAGCTGGCCTCCTGTTAAGAAGTCTCAGGGACTACAAAGACTTCACAAGCCTCTGGGTACCGCTTCTGGAACGCTGTTTCAGTTGCCACAGAGGAAGGGAACCGCAACCGACTCCGTCAACCGAATCCATCCCTGGCCGGTGACCTGTTTGCACCGCAGACCGCATCGCCCCGCTTCGCATCGCAACCCTGGTCTCACCGTGGCGACGTCCGACGCCGCCAACATCGAGCCGCTGCTTGCACCGTGACCTGTGGGCACCGCAGTTCGCATCGCATCGCTTCACTGAACCAGCCGGACCCGACCGACACGGTCGCTGCAACTGGCTCAAGAGTCGTGACCGCACCGCATTTGGGGCACCGCTCGCACGTCTGCGACGCACCGCTCCGACTCGCACCGCTGTTCGACACCAGCTCCCGCACTCCGGCTTGGTCGCCTGCATCGCAACCTGTCAGCACCGCATCGAGCATCGTCTCACCCTGCATCGCACGCCTTGGACTTACCGACTCCGTCTGCATGACGCTCATCGAGCCGCTGCCTGCACCGCATCGAGGGACACCGCACCTTGCATCGCTCCGTCTTGCACCGCAACCGCGACGAACGCCGACCGGCTCGTACACTCCGTACCAGCCACAACGAGAAAGGTACTGTAACCGAGTCTGTTCACGACTCTGCTGGCCCGTATCGACGCGGTCGGCTGGAACTGTTAGACTCTGTGGTTTTCAGCATCACGGTAGGCTCGGACGGAGCTACCGACTCGTACAAACTTTGCTTTTGTGCTATTCCTGCAAAGAAGAAGTTACCGTATCAAGTATTCATTCGTAAAGTATAGTATTGTGGATTTTTGTCGTAATTGGTCTTGTCTTGAGTATATAAAATATTGGTTATTTTTCTAAACTGGTGTGGTGTCCGTTTGTAGTGCTTACACTGTATTACTGTTGGTTATGTGCAAATGCTTTACACACTGCCTCTGAATTAAGCCTGACTGCTCGTGCCAAGCTACCACGAGGGTGAGCAGGGGTTACTTCACGAGTGTAACACCCTTACCCTGACTAGGAAGAAGGGTCCCTACTTGGACAAAGGTGCAAGCCCTTGCCAACTAGAGATCCCATTTCTAACAGTAAGTAATAGAGATTTTTTACTTTTAGGGTGGGTATGGGTTTTGGGGTACATGGGAATAATAATTTTTGCCCCTACACTATCCAACACTTTCCCTACTGTTGCACTCACTGGTGTGGGAATAGTAATTTTTACCCCTACACTATCCAACACTTACCCTACTGTTGCACTCACTGGAGTGGAAATAGTAATTTTTACCCCTACACTATCCAACACTTACCCTACTGTTGCCCTAAAAGTATTATGCGTTGTAATAGTATGCGTTGTAATGGTATGCGTTGTAATGGAATGCGTTGTAATGGTAGTTTTTAAAAATGCATTGTAATGGCATGCGTTGTAAAATCATGCAATGTAATGGTAGTTGCGATGTAAAAACAAGTTGTAAAAGCATGTGTTGTAATTGTTTGCGTTGTAACCTCATATATTCGGCACAGCATGACCTAGAATGAGTCGTAAAGATTCAAAGGATCAAGGGGCAAAGGGCATCCTCCTCGAATCCAAGGGTGGAAGACCAGATGGCATTGAACAGGTCAACTTTTTCCTGGAGCTAACACACAATTCGCTCGTAAGATGCCACCTTGCACATTTCAGTCAACTATTTGTCGTTTGTTCGCACATGTGGCAATCACCAATGGTGAATGTTACAGAGTTTGGGCATGGCTAACACCATCGTCAGTAGTCTACATTCATGGTTCATGAGATCATGGAGGTCACGGGTATCGTGTAGCATGATTAGGGTTCTCTGCAACTCCAATATAAGGCTGAGAGTGTTGCCTACTTAGGACCATAAGCGAGAGATGGCAGGGCAGACACACAGGATATAGGCCATATTGCAGTTGGACTGGGCACATATCCAGCATTGTGAATGGTTGAGGAGACCCAAGGCAGGGAGTTTCTGAGGGCTACAATTCCCATTTTGGATTGTTTTAAAAAAGGCAGACTTTCATTCTGGCCTCACGTGCCCCATGTCCAAATCCTCTTCCACCTCTCTCCATTCCTTATCCATGTACTGCATCTGAAGAGTATCCTGCCAGGAGAGTTAGTAGGGATGGGAATGTAGAAATTAACCAGCAGATTATAGAACCCTGACATGACCCTGTGATAGGTTCCCCTTAGGTTCATGTATTGTTGAACAGAAGAGACTGGAATACTCCATGGTCTAGCACCTAAGGCACTAAGGAGACAGTCCTTTAGTTGCATTTAATACCATAGTTGTGATTAGGGCAAGAGGAACTTCCCTGTAAGGTAGCAACTGATTTCAGGTCCTTGTTCCGGACAATGTCGTCCATTGTTGATATTCCAGTAATTTTTCCATTCCTTGGACATTAGCGATTGACTACCCACCTGGATTGCAGCATTATTCCAGAAGGATGCCTGAAGGTGTAGTCGAGCATGACAGTGCAAGAGTTTATGGGTGTGGTTCCAGACCCTCACAATGGTTGCACCATGAAGGTAGGATGTCAGTGTAGTGGGCATTTTGTAGCGGTAAAGAATATTGAGCCTGGGGCCACTGTGGGTCATGTTGCATTCCAGTCGAACCCAGAAAGGGGGGGGTTGGCCATCTCCGGACCTATGTAGGACAACTGTGCCAGGTGAAAGCATTATAATAGTGTCCTAAGCAAGGCACCACTTTTCCTATTTGTTATCAGCTTGTAGAAGGACAAACTTGACCTCATGTCGCCCCGAATTATTGGTTTGATGCCCTTGTCTATCGCCCTTAATATAGGGGTCCGAACAAGGGGAGGTAACATTCCCAGAATGTATGTAAAACAGGGGGCTACCTCCATTTTTTACCTCTGGCGTTCTCCCCCACAGTAATAGGTTAAGATTGTGCCATTTCAGATAGTCAGCATTGGTCTTGGCAATGAAGGTGTCTAGGTTATCTGAGACCATTCCCTCTAGGCCCCTATTGATAGGGATGCCTAGATACTTGAGACTCCATTGCTTCCATTGAAACAGTATCCATTAATGGCCGCTGTTGTGACACATGACACGGGCAGTTCCTCACTATTGTCCCACTTGATTTTATATCCCAAGATCTTAGAGAAGGCTCATCTAAGGGACATCAGAGATGGAAGTGGCCTGCCCAGGTCTGTGAGCGTGAGCAAGATGTCATCCACATACAACAATTTTTTTGCCATTCCTACTGTGGTAGGTATAGCCACTATCTGGGGAGACTAGCGGATGGTGGCCCCAGAGGTTCTATTGACAGAAGAAATAACAGAGGCAAGAGTGGGCATCCCTGCCTGGTGCCTCTATACACCGGAAAGGTTTCCAATAGGAACTATCCGCAGTTGACCTGAGCAGTAGATACGGTGTAGAGCCAACAAACCTTCGCAATGAAGTTGTCACCCAGACCCAATCAGCAGAGGACCTGAAGCAGATGTCCCCATTCTATGCGGTCAAACCCCCCATGGAGATGGCGATCGTGGCCTCCAGAGAGGCCTTGGAGAGCCAAAAGAGATGAGCCAGGGAACAAAGATAGTTACGGGAGAATCATTCTGGAATGAATCCCACCTGAATATCATGTATCAGACTTGAGTCAGGACCCAGGATGCTCACCAGGATCTTAACATCCATGCGCAGGAGAGAGATTGAATGGTAGCTGCCATAAAGCAGGGGGTCCTTGCCCGGTTTTGGCAGGACTGTAATCACATCTTTGTTGGACATGATGGCCCTCTTCTGTTCCACTTCCTGAAAAGCGGCGTGTAGGTCCACTCTGTCATCCTTGACCCAGCGATAAAACTTTCCAGGGAACCCATACTCTCCATGGGGCTTTGTTGACAGGAGGTTGGAGATGGCCAACACCATTTCCTCCTTGGTGATCTTCCCCGCCAAAGAGTTTGGCTGTCATCATTGACTCTCAGCAGATTAATGTTAGCAAAGAAAGCCTCAACCCAGTTTTCCTCATCCTGGACGTGGAAGCTATAGCCGTTCACAGAAAAAGCCCCGAAGGCATCAACAATGCCCTGCTGGTCTCAGAGTAAGCACCCTGAACCGTCTCTGATGGCTGGTATGTCCACCGTGGCTTCCCGTTGTTGGAATTGGGCAGCAAGAGGTCTGCCCGTCTTCTCTCCTTGTTTGTAATGACAGGCTTTAAGTTTGTAGAGTGTGAGTTCCACCCTAGACATATAGATGGAATCAAGTTCTATTTTTTCCTTCTCCAGTGCACACCTGATCTTTGCAGAGGGTGTTTTAGCTTACGCACGATTGTGGGTTCTAATATCACACTCCAAGGTAGCCCTGCCACTGCGCTCACTGTTTGTTGGCCAGTGTCATGTCGCTCATCAGTTGGCCTCGGAGAGTGGCTTTGGCTACAGCCCATTGAGTTTGGGCTGAGGTGACAGAGCCCTGAATATCCTTCAGGTAGGTAATCATGTGAGATTCAGTCCTGATTTCCAGTGGGGTGACCAGTGACACGCTACGTTCAAATGCCAGGGTTTCCGAACTGGAACCTGTAAATTCTTGTTGATGTCTTATCAGACTGGGGCTTTTTTAGTGGCGAAGTAGGACAATATTGTTTATATTTCTCATAGTTTGTCAACTGATTCACATTGAGCGTAATAATGGTGAAGGCTCGGAGCACCATTGCAGTGGGTGAAGTTTCTTGTGGGCAATACACAGGGTGAGATGAAGAGAGAGTAGCAGAGGAGCAAGAGCTTGTGGGTCAGTAAGACGACTGGGCCAAATCCCAGGAAGTGGGTCTAGTGGACACAAAAGCTGAGGGGGATGTGGGGTAGAGGTAGGGGAGAAGGACTAGTTAAAAGGCAGAGGAGGCCTCTATAAGGGAACCAGTAGGCAAGAGAGAACGCCGGTGGTGCTGTACTGAGCTAGAGAGTCATGTACATAGGGAAGAGTATGGTTGCACACTGAGCTCGTAACTGTCAACGGCGGGTCTGGACTTCGCCAAGAATCCGGGGTCACCGTAGGGTACTTGCGATGGCCAATAGGAGACAGTCCATAACTGCTGTAGCCAAAAGATGAGACAAAAAAAATAGAAAGGGGTCAGCGGAAGTATGGATGGGAGCTAATGAGAGAGCACACAGCATAGGATGTCAAGGACAATACAGGCCAACACCTGTACAGAAAAAACAGGATGGGGTGGTGCAGATCAATGGATGTGGAGTTAAAGTCATCAGAGAAGTACAAGGAAACAAGTGACATGGGTCACAGCCTATTGCAGCCAGTTAGGGCACCATGCACTGGATGAGGAAATTGCAGGGGTACATGGCAGCATCAGGGGCACTGTAAATACTCTTCTAGAAGGGCGGATGGCGCTGAGCAGGAAGGGCCCAACAGGGTTCTCTACACAAGAGCTAACATGGTGGGAGTCCTAAGTAAAGAAGACTAAATGGAAAACTAAAGGGAAACCTAGTCGTCCCCAACCATGGACAACGGCAAGAGAGGGGCACCCACCCTCATAAGGCGAGACCCAAAAGGCAGCCGCAGCTAAATCAGAACGACAAGCGGGAGGAGGAAAGTGGAGGGGGAGAAGGGAGAGACAGGGTGGGACACAGGGTGAGGATCAAAGCACTGCCTGCGGAGAAATGAAGGGGGGGTCGGACAGTGAGGCAAACAGGACCAAGAACTGCAGGAGAGAGGGACAGTAGGGGGAGCAAATAAGAATGGCTGTGGGAAACAAGTACTGGAAACAATGGCAACGACAATATCAATCATAATATCGGTGGTAACAGCAATGGAAAAAAGACATGAAAACTATACCTCACTTCTATAAGCATGGGCATCAAGGAGCATACATCCCCGAAGTGGGTAAAATAGAGGGAAGGGGGGACAATATGGAAGGGAAGGGAGTTTGAGGTGAGAAAGGGAAGGAAGGGAGATCTGGGGTGAGGGGGCAGTGAGGTAAAGAGGCAAAGAGGGTGAGAGAGGAGCTTAGAAGAAAAAAGAACGAATAGACAGACAGACAGCTGCACAAATGGAACATGGAACTGACATGGCCTGGAGGCCAGAGTCTCAAGTTGGCAATGTTCATGAGACTGTTTGTTGGGGGTATGGCAGAGCCACCACTGGGGAGAGACAAGGGTGAGGATGTGGCCTTTCGGCTAGAGCGGTCGACCTTGAAGCTGCTGAACCAGGTTTGAGTCTCGGCAGGGACGCTCAACATCCTGTGATTCTGGGCAAATCACTTAATCTCCCCGTGCCCAACAAAAATGAATGTGTCCATCTGTAACGCAACTGGCGCTCATGTAAAGCGCTCTGATACCTTCTGGCCAAGTTCGCGCTAAATAAAACTCTGAAAAAAAGGGTTTTAGGGGTGACCTGGATTTGTCTCTGATATCTGCCTCAGCCAGTTCTTCCACCGACTTAATCACTCTCTCTCGCTCCAGCTGGTTCCATGAGGGTCGATCATATGGGCGTCCCCCTAGATGAGGGTCATTCCCAGCAGCAGCAGGGCCACTCAGCTTCTAAGATGGCGGAGGAGTAACGCCCATACAGAAGTCACCCAGTGAGTTCAGGAAGACAGCTAGGTCAGCTGGTTCATGAAAGTCCCTAGCGCGCACATCTATGGTGGTCCACATAATGGCCAGTTCCAAAAGCCCATATTCGATGTCCCATTTCTTCAGCTGGGGGCATAGATTGAGAAGACTCCCATTTAACATTGGTGTCTGGAGAGAAGTCTGCAATTATGTGGATCTGGCCACCATCTATCTCTTAAGGACCGTGTTTGCATGCCTCCAGGAGGATTTGATGGGTGTGAACATTTTGCAGAAAGCAGGCTATGATGGGGCGAGGCCTGTTCCCCCCACATCGGTGGGTGGAAACCGGCTCCGGATCCTGCATGACCTCTGAATTTCAAGAGGAGGAGTGAAAGAAAAGCCAGTAACCCACAGGATAAACTTGAGTAGGAAGGCCCGTGCATCCGATTGTTCTATCTTCTTCGGCACCTAATAGTATCTGATATTGGCTTAATGGGACCAGTCTTCCAAATCGATCATCTTCCGCTTGATGTGCCATAGATCTGAGTGTGCAGCCTTAAACTCCACCACTTTCTCCTCCTACGCGGTGAAACCTTGATCCATTCCTGTTAGACTTGGCTTTTTCAGCGGGTTTACCCCCAGACTTTTTGCTTTTTGGCCTCCTGTTTTTGACCCTGTGTGTGTTGGTTTTAGGACTCTGGGCACTTTACCACTGCTAATCAGTGCTAAAGTGCATATGCTCTCTGTGTAAATTGTGTTATGGATTGGTGTTTCCATGATTGGCCTATTTGATTTATGTGTCAGTCCCTAGTAAAGTGCACTGCGAGTGCCAGGGCCTATAAATCAAATGCTGTTGGTGGGCTGCAGCACTGTATTGTGCCACCCACGCAAACAGCCCGTAAAGTGGAACTCTGGCCTGCCATTGCAGAGCCTGTGTGCAGCCTGGGGCTGCCATGTCGACTTGGCAAGTGCACACACTTGCCAGTCCCTAAACCTTCCCTTTTCTACATGTTAGTCACCCCTAAGGTAGGCCCAAGGTACCCCTGTGGGCAGGGTGCATTGTATGTGAAAGGTAGGACATGCCCTGGTGTGTGTGGCATGTCCTGATAGTGAAATACAGCCTACTTCGTTTTTCACTATTGCAAGGCTACCTGTTCCCCATAGGCCAGAATGGGCAGTTTGATTATTACATCCTATGATCCTAACTGACCCAGGGAACATGGTAGAAATTCGAGTTTAGTATGCCTGAACTCAGAATGATAAAATGCATCTTTTAGTGAAGTTGGTTTTAACATTCTGTGTTTGAAAATACCACTTTTAGAAAGTAGGTATTTTCTTGTCTAACCATCCAAGCCTGCCTCTGCTAGGTTGTGTATTCCTTGTCTGGAGTGTTAGTGACAGGGGCTGGGGATTCCAGGAGACAGGGTGAGTCAGCACAGGGCTGAATAGCAAGATCTACATGTAGATGGGTGGGAGGAGTTGCACCTGGGACCTGAATAGGGCTGTGCCTTCCCTCCACAATGCTGGCTCCACCTCCTGTGGTGCGTCTGATGTCCCTGGCCTACACTGCAAAAGGAAAGAAGGAGTCTTGTCAACAAAGTGCTCCAGGACTGACCAGAACTGGGTTGGACTAGGCAAAGGCCTCTCTGCCTTCAGGGAACAAAGAGAAATTGAGGATAAAAAGGGGGACCCAAACCCCAGAACTTTAGAACTCGCTGGAATCAAGGAACCTGCCAAGAAGAAGAGCTGGAAGAGCTGCCAGGAGGAGTACTGCCCCTTTGCTGTGTTGTTGCTTTGTTGGGTTGGCCTGCAGTTGCTGCTTCTGCCTTGGGCAGTGAAAGGACTGAGCTGAACTTTCTCTACTTGTGCTGAGTATCTCCAAGGGCCTGAAACTGAGCTGGCCTCCTGTTAAGAAGTCTCAGGGACTACAAAGACTTCACCAACCTCTGGGTACCGCTCCTGGAACCGCTGTTCCAGTTGCCACAGAGAAGGGAGCTGCAACCGACTCCATCAACCGACTCCATCGCTGGCCTGGTGTCCTGACCGCACCGCAGACCCGCACCGTCCGCATCTCGCACCGCAACCCTGGTCTCACCGACGACGACGACCGACGCCCCCGAGCCGCTGCTTGCACCATGACCTGTGGGCACCGCAGTCCGCACCGCATCGCTTCACTTCGCCATCCGGACCGCACCGACGCTGTCGCTGCTGCTGGCTCAACACCCGTGACCGCACCGTGGTTGGGGCACCGCATCGCACGCTTCGCGACGCACCGCCCCGACTCGCACCGCTGTCCAGACTGACCGATGCCAGCTGCCGCACTCCGGCTTGGTCGCCTGCAACGCAACCTGCCAGCACCACATCGAGCACGTCTCACCCTGCACCGCACGCCTTGGTCTCACCGACGCCGTCTGGACGATCGTCACCGAGCCGCTGCCTGCACCGCATCGAGAGGACACCACGCCCTGCACCGCCTCCATCTTGCAACACAACCGCGACGTACGCCGACCAGCTCGCACACTCCGTGTCAGCCACAACGAGAAAGGTACTGTGACCGAGTCTGTTCACGCCTCTGCTGGCCCGTATCGACGCGGTAGGCTGGAACTGTTAGACTCTGTTGCTTTCAACATCGCGGTAGCCCCGGACGGAGCTACCGACTCGTACGAACTGTGTTTTTGAGGTATTTCTACAGTTTAGAAACTATCTTGCCAAGTAACTATTCATCAAGTATTGTATTGTGGATTTTTGTCGTTTTGATCTTGTCTGAAGTATATAAAAATATTGGATATTTTTCTAAACTGGTGTGGTGTCCATTTGTAGTGCTTACACTGTATTACTGTTGGTTATGTGCAAATGCTTTACACACTGCCTCTAAGTTAAGGCTGACTGCTCGTGCCAAGCTACCAAGGGGGTGAGCAGGGGTTATTTTAGGAGTGTAACTCCCTTATCCTGACTAGAGTGGTGGTTTCTGCCTGGCTTTGGCACATGCCCTAGCCTACCAAAAATCCCATTTCTAACATTGGTTGTCAGCGGTGAGAATAGGACTTGTGTTTGCACTTTACTTACAGTGATTGGTGTGCACTACTACCATATCGCAGACCATTACGTACCACATACAGGTTCTTTTTATTTTTGGCCTATTTTTGATCTTGCCAGTTTGAACTTGCTACTTCAACATGCCTGAATCTATAGTATCATCAATTGCATCAGTAGAAATTGCCTTTGAGGAGGATCGATTGGAAGCCTACAATGTCAAGGAGTTAAAATCGATTTGCAAGAACCTGAAAGTCCAGGTCAGAGGCCTCACCAGGAAGGATGAGTTACAAAAGGCGCTGAGGGCCTGGGTAGCAGCCAGACATGCCAGTGGGCAATCTGGTGATCTCAGTGGAGAGGTGGAGGAGCCTGTTCCTAGGGTGGATGTGCTTTTGGGAGGGGGGACCCTCCAGGCAAGGCAGCAGTGGCTTGTCCCCAGAGGAGCTGGAGGACAGGCGGGAAGCAAGGAAGTTCGAATTAGAGAAACTCAGAATGGAAAGTGAGAGGGAAGACAAAAGAATAGCCATGGAGGAAAAGAAGATGATCTTGGATCATGAGCTTAAAATGAGAGAGCTCGAGCTGGATTGGGAAGCTGGTAGGGCTTTGTAAAGCCCAGATGGTGGCAGCAAAAATGTAGTGTCTAGTACTGAGGGGGAGGTACATGCACACACAGATTTGGGGCCCTGCTTCAAGGAGGGGTTGACATATGCCAGGGGTTCAGAATTGTGAGGTTACTCCCGTGGTACGCAGTGTCCCTGAGGTGGATTGGGGACTTGGCACAGGGGATCATATTCCTGGTAGTGGGAGGGACACTCTACTGACTCTAGAGGAGAGGTGCAGGGAGAGCGGTTCCCTCATGATAGAAGCCCTGGTAAGTGAGTATGGAGACCAGCCAGAAGAGTATGGGTTGAGAGACAGCAACAGTCAGACACTGTCTCACCAGTCTTGTGAGAATGATGTGGGGTTCTTTTCTGAGGCACTGAGGGTGAAGGGTAGTTTGGTTAACACCTGTGTGGTGCTGTGTGATTCAATTGTTGGAGAGCATATTTTAAGTCCCTGTTTTCCAGAGCTAGGCCAACACCTGGTGGAGTGTGAGTACTCTGACCCCAGGGAGCTTGCACTGGAGGCAGACCTTGTGGTGGATTCCAGAGGGTCTGGAGAAGCATCTGGGGGTGACCCGGAAGGAAGTGGCTTAGGTATTTCCCCACCAAGGGTAGTGGGAAAGGTTCATGGTAGCCCAGCTAGGTCCCGGTGTCATGGGAAGGGTGTAGGGACTCACGTCCTGTCTCCGCGGAGAAGGAGTGGGAAGGGGCTGCGGCCCAAGGTGCCCGAAACCCAGTCCCAAAGCCTGGGTGGTTCCAGGACGGAACACCAGGTGGGGAGCCTAGGCTGTACTAATAGGCCATCCATTGAGGGGGATCTCCTAGAGTCAGGAGAACCTGGAGCATCTGTAAACGGAGCTCCAGTGGTTCTGGTGTCTGGCGGTGCCGCTCCTAAGTGGAGGGTGCAGAAGTCCAGAGTGAGGGGTGAGAGGGGGATGTGTTCCCCAGTGGGAGAACCAGTGGGTCAGGGGCCAGCCAGAAGGGCTGAGCCTCCTAGCAGTGACCATGGTGACACCACTTCTGTCCTGGGGGATCTTCGCGCACTGTCAGATGGACAGAGGTCGGGAGATCTGCGCCAGGCAGACTGTCACACAACGCATGAGTCATGTGTTACCCTCAGGGGGCATGCGTGCTCCCAAGGAAGTCCTGGTGCGCCGGGCAGGTGCTCAGCTGCAGGGTTTAGTCCCTGGGTTGGGAAGCCAGGTTCAGGTCCTGCCTGACCTGGAGGGAAGGACGACTGTAAGCAGTGTCCTGACCGGTTTGTCTTCTAGGGGTACCACTCCAGGTGGGAGGGTTCAGAACTCTGGAAGGGGTGCAGAGGGAGGGAGTCCTCGCCTCTGACCCCGGTTCAACTTGAGGGTTTAGACCCTAGGTTGGGAGACCAGTTGCTGGAGGGAGGTCCTGAACTGGTGGGTGAGTTGGGCAGGACACCTGCCACAGGTGCCCTGACAATTTTAGAAGGACCAGTAGGTCAGGGGTTGCCAGCTCTGAGGTCAGAGCACCCCAGGACTGACCCTGGTGAGGCCACTTCTGGCCTGGGGGGTCTTCATGCTCTGTCAGGTGGACAGGAGGCTGGAGACCTGCGCCAGGCGGCTTCTGGCACAACTCATGAGGGGTGTGTTTCCCTTGGGAGGGGGGTTGGTGTACTCCCCCGGAAGTCCTGGGTTGCCAGGCACAGGTCCAGCCTAAGGGTACAGTCCCTGGGTTGGAGGACCAGGTTCAGGGTGTCCCCCTGACCTGGGGGAAGGGGCAACTGCTAACAGTGCCACTGCCAGTTTGTCTTCTGGGGGTGCTGCTCCCGGTGGGGGGATGCAGTGCCCCAGGTAGGAGGACAGGGTGTGGGAGAGGCCACCCCAGTCCGTGTCCAGCCTCAGGGTACAGACCCTAGGCTGGTGTACCAGTTGCAGGATAGCACCCCTGACCTGGTGGGTGAATTGTGCAGAACGCCTGCCACAGGTGGCCTGACAATTCTGGAGTTGAGGGGGACTGCTCCCGGTGGGGGGATGCAGTGCCCCAGGGAGGAGGACAGGGTGTGGGAGAGGCCACCCCAGTCATGTGTCCAGCCTCAGGGTACAGACCATAGGCTGGTGTACCAGTTGCAGGATAGCACCCCTGAACTGGTGGGCGGATTGTGCAAGGCACTTGCCACAGGTGCCCTGACAATTCTGGAAGGGGGTACCGCTCCAGGTGGGAGGGTACGGAGCCCCTGGGAGGAAGACCGGGGGTGGGAGAGCCTACCCCAATCTCCTGTCCAGCCGCCGGGTACAGACCCTAGGCTGGTGGGTCAGTGCCAGGATGTCATCCCTGGCCTGACAAGAGGGAGAGTGGACAAAGGGTGCCAGGCACCTGGGGCTACCGCCCCCCACTCTCTGACGCCACAGAGGTTAGAGAGCCCTGAGAGGCATAAGGCCTGGATCGCCCCACTGACAACTGTCGGCAGCCACTGTGGCTTACTGTCCTGGTGGACAGCGTTGCCCCTGGGAGGGGGACAGGAGTCACACCCCGGGGGTGGACTGGGCCACACCACTGTGTTGGCCATGTGGGCACTGTCGGCCTGTTGGGACACATCTGTGAGCAAAGTAAGTTTAGGCGCTGCACAGATGGGGTTCACAGGTGAAGAGAAGGGTACCCCATGGGTCAGCTTAGTGGGCCCTGAGAGTATGGATAGAGGGATCCAACTGGGTTTGGAAAGGCGTAGAACCAGAACGTGCCCCCGCTGTTGTGGGCCAGGTCTATGTTCTATCGCCCCAAGCAGGGAAGTCCATCAAGGGATTGATTAGTCTACCTTGGCTTTAGGCTGGGAGGGGGTTGTGTTAGACTTGGCTTTTTCAGCGGGTTTACCCCCAGACTTTTTGCTTTTGGCCTCCTGTTTTTGACCCTGTGTGTGTTGGTTTTAGGACTCTGGGCACTTTACCACTGCTAATCAGTGCTAAAGTGCATATGCTCTCTGTGTAAATTGTGTTATGGATTGGTGTTTCCATGATTGGCCTATTTGATTTATGTGTCAGTCCCTAGTAAAGTGCACTGCGAGTGCCAGGGCTCATAAATCAAATGCTGTTGGTGGGCTGCAGCACTGGATTGTGCCACCCACGCAAACAGCCCGTGAAGTGGAACTCGGGCCTGCCATTGCAGAGCCTGTGTGCAGCCTGGGGCTGCCATGTCGACTTGGCAAGTGCACACACTTCCCAGTCCCTAAACCTTCCCTTTTCTACATGTTAGTCACCCCTAAGGTAGGCCCAAGGTACCCCTGTGGGCAGGTTGCATTGTATGTGAAAGGTAGGAGATGCCCTGGTGTGTGTGGCATGTCCTGATAGTGAAATACAGCCTACTTCGTTTTTCACTATTGCAAGGCTACCTGTTCCCCATAGGCCAGAATGGGCAGTTTGATTATTACATCCTATGATCCTAACTGACCCAGGGAACATGGTAGAAATTCGAGTTTAGTATGCCTGAACTCAGAATGATAAAATGCATCTTTTAGTGAAGTTGGTTTTAACATTCTGTGTTTGAAAATACCACTTTTAGAAAGTAGGTATTTTCTTGTCTAACCATCCAAGCCTGCCTCTGCTAGGTTGTGTATTCCTTGTCTGGAGTGTTAGTGACAGGGGCTGGGGGATTCCAGGAGACAGGGTGAGTCAGCACAGGGCTGAATAGCAAGATCTACATGTAGATGGGTGGGAGGGGTCGCACCTGGGCCCTGAATAGGACAGTGCCTTCCCTCCACAATGCTGGCTCCACCTCCTGTGGTGCGTCTGATGTCCCTGGCCTACACTGCAAAAGGAAAGAAGGAGTCTTGTCAACAAAGTGCTCCAGGACTGACCAGAACTGGTTTGGACTAGGCAAAGGCCTCTCTGCCTTCAGGGAACAAAGAGAAATTGAGGATAAAAAGGGGGACCCAGACCCCAGAACTTTAGAACTCGCTGGAATCAAGGAACCTGCCAAGAAGAAGAGCTGGAAGAGCTGCCAGGAGGAGTACTGCCCCTTTGCTGTGTTGTTGCTTTGTTGGGTTGGCCTGCAGTTGCTGCTTCTGCCTTGGGCAGTGAAAGGACTGAGCTGAACTTTCTCTACTTGTGCTGAGTATCTCCAAGGGCCTGAAACTGAGCTGGCCTCCTGTTAAGAAGTCTCAGGGACTACAAAGACTTCACCAACCTCTGGGTACCGCTCCTGGAACCGCTGTTCCAGTTGCCACAGAGAAGGGAGCTGCAACCGACTCCATCAACCGACTCCATCGCTGGCCTGGTGTCCTGACCGCACCGCAGACCGCACCGTCCGCATCTCGCACCGCAACCCTGGTCTCACCGACGACGACGACCGACGCCACCGAGCCGCTGCTTGCACCATGACCTGTGGGCACCGCAGTCCGCACCGCATCGCTTCACTTCGCCATCCGGACCGCACCGACGCTGTCGCTGCTGCTGGCTCAACACCCGTGACCGCACCGTGGTTGGGGCACCGCATCGCACGCTTCGCGACGCACCGCCCCGACTCGCACCGCTGTCCAGACTGACCGATGCCAGCTCCCGCACTCCGGCTTGGTCGCCTGCAACGCAACCTGCCAGCACCACATCGAGCACGTCTGACCCTGCACCGCACGCCTTGGTCTCACCGACGCCGTCTGGACGATCGTAACCGAGCCGCTGCCTGCACCGCATCGAGAGGACACCACGCCCTGCACCGCCTCCATCTTGCAACACAACCGCGACGTACGCCGACCAGCTCGCACACTCCGTGTCAGCCACAACGAGAAAGGTACTGTGACCGAGTCTGTTCACGCCTCTGCTGGCCCGTATCGACGCGGTAGGCTGGAACTGTTAGACTCTGTTGCTTTCAACATCGCGGTAGCCCCGGACGGAGCTACCGACTCGTACGAACTGTGTTTTTGAGGTATTTCTACAGTTTAGAAACTATCTTGCCAAGTAACTATTCATCAAGTATTGTATTGTGGATTTTTGTCGTTTTGATCTTGTCTGAAGTATATAAAAATATTGGATATTTTTCTAAACTGGTGTGGTGTCCATTTGTAGTGCTTACACTGTATTACTGTTGGTTATGTGCAAATGCTTTACACACTGCCTCTAAGTTAAGGCTGACTGCTCGTGCCAAGCTACCAAGGGGGTGAGCAGGGGTTATTTTAGGAGTGTAACTCCCTTATCCTGACTAGAGTGGTGGTTTCTGCCTGGCTTTGGCACATGCCCTAGCCTACCAAAAATCCCATTTCTAACAATGGTTGTCAGCGGTGAGAATAGGACTTGTGTTTGCACTTGACTTACAGTGATTGGTGTGCACTACTACCATATCGCAGACCATTACGTACCACATACAGGTTCTTTTTCTTTTTGGCCTATTTTTGATCTTGCCAGTTTGAACTTGCTACTTCAACATGCCTGAATCTATAGTATCATCAATTGCATCAGTAGAAATTGCCTTTGAGGAGGATCGATTGGAAGCCTACAATGTCAAGGAGTTAAAATCGATTTGCAAGAACCTGAAAGTCCAGGTCAGAGGCCTCACCAGGAAGGATGAGTTACAAAAGGCGCTGAGGGCCTGGGTAGCAGCCAGACATGCCAGTGGGCAATCTGGTGATCTCAGTGGAGAGGTGGAGGAGCCTGTTCCTAGGGTGGATGTGCTTTTGGGAGGGGGGACCCTCCAGGCAAGGCAGCAGTGGCTTGTCCCCAGAGGAGCTGGAGGACAGGCGGGAAGCAAGGAAGTTCGAATTAGAGAAACTCAGAATGGAAAGTGAGAGGGAAGACAAAAGAATAGCCATGGAGGAAAAGAAGATGATCTTGGATCATGAGCTTAAAATGAGAGAGCTCGAGCTGGATTGGGAAGCCGGTAGGGCTTTGTAAAGCCCAGATGGTGGCAGCAAAAATGTAGTGTCTAGTACTGAGGGGGAGGTACATGCACACACAGATTTGGGGCCCTGCTTCAAGGAGGGGGTTGACATATGCCAGGGGGTTCAGAATTGTGAGGTTACTCCCGTGGTACGCAGTGTCCCTGAGGTGGATTGGGGACTTGGCACAGGGGATCATATTCCTGGTAGTGGGAGGGACACTCTACTGACTCTAGAGGAGAGGTGCAGGGAGAGCGGTTCCCTCATGATAGAAGCCCTGGTAAGTGAGTATGGAGACCAGCCAGAAGAGTATGGGTTGAGAGACAGCAACAGTCAGACACTGTCTCACCAGTCTTGTGAGAATGATGTGGGGTACTTTTCTGAGGCACTGAGGGTGAAGGGTAGTTTGGTTAACACCTGTGTGGTGCTGTGTGATTCAATTGTTGGAGAGCATATTTTAAGTCCCTGTTTTCCAGAGCTAGGCCAACACCTGGTGGAGTGTGAGTACTCTGACCCCAGGGAGCTTGCACTGGAGGCAGACCTTGTGGTGGATTCCAGAGGGTCTGGAGAAGCATCTGGGGGTGACCCGGAAGGAAGTGGCTTAGGTATTTCCCCACCAAGGGTAGTGGGAAAGGTTCATGGTAGCCCAGCTAGGTCCCGGTGTCATGGGAAGGGTGTAGGGACTCACGTCCTGTCTCCGCGGAGAAGGAGTGGGAAGGGGCTGCGGCCCAAGGTGCCCGAAACCCAGTCCCAAAGCCTGGGTGGTTCCAGGACGGAACACCAGGTGGGGAGCCTAGGCTGTACTAATAGGCCATCCGTTGAGGGGGATCTCCTAGAGTCAGGAGAACCTGGAGCATCTGTAAATGGAGCTCCAGTGGTTCTGGTGTCTGGCGGTGCCGCTCCTAAGTGGAGGGTGCAGAAGTCCAGAGTGAGGGGTGAGAGGGGGATGTGTTCCCCAGTGGGAGAACCAGTGGGTCAGGGGCCAGCCAGAAGGGCTGAGCCTCCTAGCAGTGACCATGGTGACACCACTTCTGTCCTGGGGGATCTTCGCGCACTGTCAGATGGACAGAGGTCGGGAGATCTGCGCCAGGCAGACTGTCACACAACGCATGAGTCATGTGTTACCCTCAGGGGGCATGCGTGCTCCCAAGGAAGTCCTGGTGCGCCGGGCAGGTGCTCAGCTGCAGGGTTTAGTCCCTGGGTTGGGAAGCCAGGTTCAGGTCCTGCCTGACCTGGAGGGAAGGACGACTGTAAGCAGTGTCCTGACCGGTTTGTCTTCTAGGGGTACCACTCCAGGTGGGAGGGTTCAGAACTCTGGAAGGGGGTGCAGAGGGAGGGAGTCCTCGCCTCTGACCCCGGTTCAACTTGAGGGTATAGACCCTAGGTTGGGAGACCAGTTGCTGGAGGGAGGTCCTGAACTGGTGGGTGAGTTGGGCAGGACACCTGCCACAGGTGCCCTGACAATTTTAGAAGGACCAGTAGGTCAGGGGTTGCCAGCTCTGAGGTCAGAGCACCCCAGGACTGACCCTGGTGAGGCCACTTCTGGCCTGGGGGGTCTTCATGCTCTGTCAGGTGGACAGGAGGCTGGAGACCTGCGCCAGGCGGATTCTGGCACAACTCATGAGGGGTGTGTTTCCCTTGGGGGGGGGTTGGTGTACTCCCCCGGAAGTCCTGGGTTGCCAGGCACAGGTCCAGCCTAAGGGTACAGGCCCTGGGTTGGAGGACCAGGTTCAGGGTGTCCCCCCTGACCTGGGGGAAGGGGCAACTGCTAACAGTGCCACTGCCAGTTTGTCTTCTGGGGGTGCTGCTCCCGGTGGGGGGATGCAGTGCCCCAGGTAGGAGGACAGGGTGTGGGAGAGGCCACCCCAGTCCGTGTCCAGCCTCAGGGTACAGACCCTAGGCTGGTGTACCAGTTGCGGGATAGCACCCCTGACCTGGTGGGTGAATTGTGCAGAACGCCTGCCACAGGTGGCCTGACAATTCTGGAGTTGAGGGGGACTGCTCCCGGTGGGGGGATGCAGTGCCCCAGGGAGGAGGACAGGGTGTGGGAGAGGCCACCCCAGTCCTGTGTCCAGCCTCAGGGTACAGACCCTAGGCTGGTGTACCAGTTGCGGGATAGCACCCCTGAACTGGTGGGTGAATTGTGCAGAACACCTGCCACAGGTGGCCTGACAATTCTGGAGTTGAGGGGGACTGCTCCCGGTGGGGGGATGCAGCGCCCCAGGGAGGAGGACAGGGTGTGGGAGAGGCCACCCCAGTCCTGTGTCCAGCCTCAGGGTACAGACCATAGGCTGGTGTACCAGTTGCAGGATAGCACCCCTGAACTGGTGGGCGGATTGTGCAAGGCACTTGCCACAGGTGCCCTGACAATTCTGGAAGGGGTACCGCTCCAGGTGGGAGGGTACGGAGCCCCTGGGAGGAAGACCGGGGTGGGAGAGCCTACCCCAATCTCCTGTCCAGCCGCCGGGTACAGACCCTAGGCTGGTGGGTCAGTGCCAGGATGTCATCCCTGGCCTGACAAGAGGGAGAGTGGACAAAGGGTGCCAGGCACCTGGGGCTACCGCCCCCACTCTCTGACGCCACAGAGGTTAGAGAGCCCTGAGAGGCATAAGGCCTGGGTCTCCCCACTGACAACTGTCGGCAGCCACTGTGGCTTACTGTCCTGGTGGACAGCGTTGCCCCTGGGAGGGGGACAGGAGTCACACCCCGGGGGTGGACTGGGCCACACCACTGTGTTGGCCATGTGGGCACTGTCGGCCTGTTGGGACACATATGTGAGCAAAGTAAGTTTAGGCGCTGCACAGATGGGGTTCACAGGTGAAGAGAAGGGTACCCCATGGGTCAGCTTAGTGGGCCCTGAGAGTATGGATAGAGGGATCCAACTGGGTTTGGAAAGGCGTAGAACCAGAACGTGCCCCCGCTGTTGTGGGCCAGGTCTATGTTCTATCGCCCCAAGCAGGGAAGTCCATCAAGGGATTGATTAGTCTACCTTGGCTTTAGGCTGGGAGGGGGTTGTGTTAGACTTGGCTTTTTCAGCGGGTTTACCCCCAGACTTTTTGCTTTTTGGCCTCCTGTTTTTGACCCTGTGTGTGTTGGTTTTAGGACTCTGGGCACTTTACCACTGCTAATCAGTCCTAAAGTGCATATGCTCTCTGTGTAAATTGTGTTATGGATTGGTGTTTCCATGATTGGCCTATTTGATTTATGTGTCAGTCCCTAGTAAAGTGCACTGCGAGTGCCAGGGCCTATAAATCAAATGCTGTTGGTGGGCTGCAGCACTGGATTGTGCCACCCACGCAAACAGCCCGTAAAGTGGAACTCTGGCCTGCCATTGCAGAGCCTGTGTGCAGCCTGGGGCTGCCATGTCGACTTGGCAAGTGCACACACTTGCCAGTCCCTAAACCTTCCCTTTTCTACATGTTAGTCACCCCTAAGGTAGGCCCAAGGTACCCCTGTGGGCAGGGTGCATTGTATGTGAAAGGTAGGACATGCCCTGGTGTGTGTGGCATGTCCTGATAGTGAAATACAGCCTACTTCGTTTTTCACTATTGCAAGGCTACCTGTTCCCCATAGGCCAGAATGGGCAGTTTGATTATTACATCCTATGATCCTAACTGACCCAGGGAACATGGTAGAAATTCGAGTTTAGTATGCCTGAACTCAGAATGATAAAATGCATCTTTTAGTGAAGTTGGTTTTAACATTCTGTGTTTGAAAATACCACTTTTAGAAAGTAGGTATTTTCTTGTCTAACCATCCAAGCCTGCCTCTGCTAGGTTGTGTATTCCTTGTCTGGAGTGTGAGTGACAGGGCCTGGGGGATTCCAGGAGACAGGGTGAGTCAGCACAGGGCTGAATAACAAGATCTACATGTAGATGGGTGGGAGGAGTTGCACCTGGGACCTGAATAGGGCTGTGCCTTCCCTCCACAATGCTGGCTCCACCTCCTGTGGTGCGTCTGATGTCCCTGGCCTACACTGCAAAAGGAAAGAAGGAGTCTTGTCAACAAAGTGCTCCAGGACTGACCAGAACTGGTTTGGACTAGGCAAAGGCCTCTCTGCCTTCAGAGAACAAAGAGAAATTGAGGATAAAAAGGGGGACCCAAACCCCAGAACTTTAGAACTCGCTGGAATCAAGGAACCTGCCAAGAAGAAGAGCTGGAAGAGCTGCCGGGAGGAGTACTGCCCCTTTGCTGTGTTGTTGCTTTGTTGGGTTGGCCTGCAGTTGCTGCTTCTGCCTTGGGCAGTGAAAGGACTGAGCTGAACTTTCTCTACTTGTGCTGAGTATCTCCAAGGGCCTGAAACTGAGCTGGCCTCCTGTTAAGAAGTCTCAGGGACTACAAAGACTTCACCAACCTCTGGGTACCGCTCCTGGAACCGCTGTTCCAATTGCCACAGAGAAGGGAGCTGCAACCGTCAACCGACTCCATCGCTGGCCTGGTGTCCTGACCGCACCGCAGACCGCACCGTCCGCATCTTGCACCGCAACCCTGGTCTCACCGATGACGACGACCGACGCCGCCGCCACCGAGCCGCTGCTTGCACCGTGACCTGTGGGCACCGCAGTCCGCACCGCATCGCTTCACTTCGCCATCCGGACCGCACCAACGCTGTCGCTGCTGCTGGCTCAACACCCGTGACCGCACCGTGGTTGGGGCACCGCTTCGCGACACACCGCCCCGACTCGCACCGCTGTCCGTACTGACTGACGCCAGCTCCCGCACTCCGGCTTGGTCGCCTGCAACGCAACCTGCCAGCACCGCATCGAGCACCGTCTCACCCTGCACCGCACGCCTTGGTCTCACCGACGCCGTCTGGACGATTGTCACCGAGCCGCTGCCTGCACCGCATCGAGGACACCGCGCTCTGCACCGCTTCCATCTTGCAACGCAACCGCGACGTACGCCGACCGGCTTGCACACTCCGTGTCAGCCACAACGAGAAAGGTACTGTGACCGAGCCTGTTCACGCCTCTGCTGGCCCGTATCGACGCGGTCGGCTGGAACTGTTAGACTCTGTTGCTTTCACCGGACGGAGCTACCGACTCGTACGAACTGTGTTTTTGAGGTATTTCTACAGTTTATAAATTATCTTGCCAAGTAACTATTCATCAAGTATTGTATTGTGGATTTTTGTCGTTTTGGTCTTGTCTGAAGTATATAAAAATATTGGATATTTTTCTAAACTGGTGTGGTGTCCGTTTGTAGTGCTTACACTGTATTACTGTTGGTTATGTGCAAATGCTTTACACACTGCCTCTAAGATAAGCCTGACTGCTCGTGCCAAGCTACCAAGGGGGTGAGCAGGGGTTATTTTAGGAGTGTAACTCCCTTATCCTGACTAGAGTGGTGGTTTCTGCCTGGCTTTGGCACATGCCCTAGCCTACCAAAAATCCCATTTCTAACAATTCCCATCACTTTAGCGTGGAACAGGCCCATGTCTGTTTTTTGGGGTTTTCACATCTTGAATGAGATCAGTGGCACACACACAGACATATATATGTGTGATTCAGTGGAAAGCGCTTGCGAGAAAGACATAGCATCCATGTACTGATAAATTGTCAAGATCTAAAAGTTTTAACAGTATTTTTGTTAAAATCACTATGCACAAGCATTTTATCCTTTTTAATTCTTGAAGTCTCCCCTTGTATTGTATTGTTTGTAAACAAAATGATGAAATATTGTTTGTTTTTTAATCAGATTTTAGGATGACTGAGTGTATTTATCAATGTATCTTTTTTTACCCATACTAATTTTACTAGTCATGTCACCATTGTTCTATGTTGCTTTTATGACTTTTTATGTCGAAATAAAGCTTGTTATTGATTGATTGATATATATGTGTGGGCAAGGCAGGGGATCCTGTCGAAACGCGTTACAGCACATTAAACCAATAAACTTACTTGGAACTGGAACTTCAGTGTCGGTATTTAGCTGTTGGAATTTGAAAAGCTGGATATATATTGAGGAAGGCTGCTGCGTCAGCTGAAACGCATCTCTCTTTGCTGGGTCGGAGGAGGCTTTATCTAATAAAAAGGCCTTTACCTGAATAGCCCTCATGTGCGTGCTCTCTTCCTGAAGTGGAGCAGAGGTTTCTTGTTTGATATATATATATATATATGCATGCACATGCACACACACACATATATATAACTTTCTTTCCGTCATCAGGTGGATGGCTCCAAGAATGGACACGGACCCAAGATAAGTGCAAAAAAGATATTTTTACTCCAAAGTCGTCATAACGCGTTTCGGCTCACGCGAGCCTTGTTCACGTGACATATATATATATATACACACACAAACACACACATATATATATATATATATATATATTTCACATTAAATTATAAAGCAGTGAAATGTGCTGAATATTTAAACGTTTTAAATCTTAATTGACAGCAGAAATTATCCACTTTCAGTTTTCAATTAATCTATAAAAACGGTAAAAAAGAAAATCATGAATTATAAGTGATTGTACGATATTGTACACAGAAGCTTAAGAATATTTTTTGCTCAATTTTGAACAGAATATTTGTTATCCAGCCTTAACGTGTGAAGAGAGAAATAAAACAAAAACACAACAGTAAACCAGGTGGCAAGAAGAAAAATATTCGCATAATATATATATTATAATTATTGTCTAGGTCTAGGTCTAGAACAAGGGGTGTTTCCTAGTACAACCTGCTTTATTTGTAGCCCTGTCAGAGATATAACATTTCTAGCTGTGTACTACAAACACAACTACTAGAATGTGTAACCGTTGTTAAAATTGTGCATGTGTTTCCTCATTGCAGATGCCCAGAAGTGTGAACTGATATGCCAGTCCAAGGAAACAGGGGATGTGGTTTTCATGAACCAGGTTGTCCACGATGGGACCAAATGCAGCTACAAGGAGCCCTACAGTGTCTGTGCCCGGGGAGACTGTGTGGTAAGGAAGTGTACCAGAACACAAGCGCGTGTGTACATCTTACCTCTATTACATATCACCTCATTGTCATGGGGAGTAAACAAAATTTGGGAAATATTTTCTGTAATGTGCGGTAGAAAGAAATGTTCCCTTTTATCATCTATGTACCACACCACCTTTTCTAGCCTTCATCCCACATTTAAATCAAATGCAGAAAATGTGGATATGTACATTTTCATCATGAATAGATGCATTTTGTACTTCAGTGAGTCCTAGTAATCTCAGACTACAGGGGCTATGAAGATAAATATAACTCAGATTTTCTTCTCAATTGAGGGAACACACATTCCAGTGCATCACATTGATCCTTCACTGAATGACAAGCAAAGTGTATCAGACCATGAAGAGTGAGGAGCTAACCCTGCACCAGTTGGGAAAAAGTTCAAACTGTGTTTTTTTCCTAAGAAATCAAGGTTGCCATTTTGTTTGCTAGTCTGTTGCATTAGTTTGATAATTAATGGAAGCATGGCTAATTAATGATTGTGGGCTAGTGACTCTTGAGTTTTGCCTGGTGCTTCTAACAGCGTAAAACAATCCTTAGCCGGAAGTGTCAATGGTAAGAGTTTCCAGCATGGGAAAATCAGACCCACTGGCTTACCCAAATAGGCGTATGCCTATTTTCTTTGCAATCCCTCTGGTCTAGGTACAATAGATACATGACATTTTGTTCTGACCTGTGACTTATGTTGAACAGCACGTCGGTTGTGATAAAGAAATTGGTTCCCTTAAAGAGGAAGATAAGTGTGGAGTTTGTGGGGGAGATAACTCACATTGTCGCACCGTGAAAGGAACGCTGGTCAAGACGCCAAAGCTGTCTGGTGAGTTTATCGTTGACTTTGGAAACAATATGGTCCTGTTTAGTGAATTTATTATCCAGTGTCTGCTGTTCAATGGTTGCTTTGACTGTCTAGTCGAAAAATTTTAATGGCCATCTGTGGCTACAAGAAAATTAATGTGATAAGGGTATTTGTAGTCCTAATGGTTAACACTGTGTGTGTGTCATCTTCGCAGAAAGAATACATTATCAGGGGTCTTTGCCTGCTACCATTAAAATTACAGTTTTAAATGTCATATTATCAGGTAAAGTGATTAAAAATAGTATAGAAACACCTACAAATTAATAAAGGAACATTTACCTTCCGCTGTTCACCAACCTCTACCATTGAAACCACTTTTCGCAATCGCTCCCTTGTGTGCCATCTTCAACAATATTTTGCATATGTTTGAGGTGAGATCCCCATAGTTGGTGATTTCTAGAACTCACCAGCCGCCCTCTCCATTCAGCCCTGAAATTCTGAACCTGAAAGAACAATCCCTTGATATTTACTTCTACTTTTCCATCTTTGGGACTTGATTTGCACGACAGAAATGCTTGTTGCCTACTGAGATTACAAGTTATTTGCTGTACCTAATTTGTGCTGGAGCTTCCTGGTGTGGGCACAGGCACTCATTTCTGCTAACTGGGACTTAGTTTTCATCATCAGATTTTGATCCATAGCAAGCAAGAGAAAGGCTTGAAAGAGAGAAAGCACTGGGAAGAGAAAGATGGGAAAACAGTGACAAAAGGGGAAAGCAGGGATTAAAAATAGCCTGCATAACTAAGATTAAGAGACTGAAAGGGTTGTGTGGTGGAAAAAGGAGACTTGAGACATAGTCAAGTCTAGGCAGCCTTGGTATTTGGCAACCCTGGCATTTGGCAGATCTGGTGGTGGACTCCTGTGAAATACCTTGGGACGCTCTTATGTTTTTAATGAGATACGCGCTGTATGTTTAACATTTTAGTTGATGATTTGTGCCATTGTATTGTACAGTTGAGAATAAAAACCATAGCGCATTCACTTGTAGTATACAACTTTCTTCGGCCCTTCAATAAATGATTGCTGTACCTGATTGGCCACATTCAGGGAACATGCGTAGTAATTGCAATTTCAGGTCATTATCAGTGTATTTAGTGAGCTAATGTGAATGTGGAAGCCAGTTTGTGCAATGCAGAAGATGTCATAATGCTTTAGGACAATGTGTATGTATTGTTATCATATTTATTATGTTCTTACTGTATGATTGTGGACATTGAGGACAGGCCAGACCTGACAGTAAGAGCTGCTGAAGAACAGAAGGTGACCAAACAATAAAGCACTAGTTAGGACTGGTGGCCATAGGCACCCATGCCCACTTTTATTCTCCTCTACTGCCATGCCCAGGCGCAAGAGTGTTGGACTGTGTGCGCCCTGCATCTCAAGTAAGAAGTTTGGGCCAAGTGCTGCATTACTCCTACTAACATCTTTAAACCTCAAAAATGTTGGGGTAATTCATGGCATTGTTATTATATACATGGTGACTCCTTCTATATTGTTGGTCAGTTAAAATTAGTTTTTGAGATGGCATTTTATGGGCCTTTAGATAGATATGGGGTTGCATAGTGTGTTGCCTACTCCATCAGGGACACATCACACACAGGAACCTCGAACCTTTGGAATATATTTCATGTTTTATGATATCCTTGTAGACCATTCATGCACACATGCCAATGCCACCTGACATCAGGAGAGGGTAACCCAAGGTTCATGTTCGGCTTGTTAAGGATTCTTCTTGTTCGTTGAAGCCCCCCGGTTCTGCTAGAGATAACACTCCTGGTTCTCCAATATTAAAAACTTGGACTGCTGATGTTCCAGTCCAAGTTTTTTCTGTCCATGGACGGGGTGCTCCACAGAGTACTCAGAGGACTACTGCACAGCTACAACTGGGGTTTGACTGATCGCCAGCTTCCAAGAGATGAGTGGACATCACCTGGAGCCTGATCTGGAGGTACTGTGGGGTATATTTATAAGGGAAGTGGCAGAGCACGGCATTAGCCTTCTTGGCTTAGCGCCGCGCTCCCCCACTTTGGAAACGCAGGGCTGCACTGTATTTACAACAATAAGGTGCAGCCCTGAGTTTCCCCCTATGCTGGCACTAATTACAGCTGCCTAGCGCTAACACAGGCACCCTTGTACCATAGTGCATGGGTGCCTGCTTTGTGGGAATGATTGTTTATGTGCAGGAAAGTGTCTCTTCCTGTACCTAAAAAATCTTAAATGCCGATTTGTAACTTCTATGTGTGCTGCTTTGTGCGACGCGCATAGAAGTTGCAACTCGTTATTTTTAATATGATTGTTTATGTGCAGGAAGGGACACCTTCCTGCACATGAACAATCATGCATGGCGTTTTGCTGTTTCTACATATATAGCACAATGCAGCACACATAAAAACAGCACAAACAAGGAGAAATAAAGCATTTCTCCTCGTTGCACCATGTTAAGACCAGGGTTTTTTTGGTCTTAATTTTAGCGCTGCCCTATATTTACGCCACCCTTATAAACATGAGGCAGCATCAAAATCAATAGGTGTTGCGGCAGAACGCCCACCGCAACACCCATTGCCCACCCATTTCACGCTCCACAGGGCTTGGTCGCCCCACTCACTGCTGCCGCTCCTGCCTGCCTTGCCGCCTCCTGCCTGGAGATTCCTTCGCTCGCTGCCCGCTGCTCCTGGGACTTTCCCGCTGCTCCTGGGACTTTCCCGCTGTCCGCTGCTCCTGGGACTTTCCCGCTGCTCCTGGGACTTTCCCGCTGCTCCTGGGACTTTCCCGCTGCCCGCTGCTCCTGGGACTTCCCGCCACTGCTTCCCTGCGGCCCGCCCCCCCGTGATTCCATTCGCCGCCCCGCTCCCGCCACCCAGCTGCTGCTCCCTCCCGGCTCCTTACTTAAGGGGACCGTAGGGGACCACAGAGTGTGACCGCTCAGCCCTCCACAGGGCTTGGTCGCCCCACTCACTGCTGCCGCTCCTGCCTGCCTTGCCGCCTCCTGCCTGGAGATTCCTTCGCTCGCTGCCCGCTGCTCCTGGGACTTTCCCGCTGCTCCTGGGACTTTCCCGCTGCCCGCTGCTCTTGGGACTTTCCCGCTGCTCCTGGGACTTTCCCGCTGCCCGCTGCTCCTGGGACTTCCCGCCACTGCCTCCCTGCGGCCCCGCCCCCGTGATTCCATTCGCCGCCCCGCTCCCGCCACCCAGCTGCTCCTCCCTCCCGGCTCCTTACTTAAGGGGACCGTAGGGGACCACAGAGTGTGACCGCTCAGCCCTCCACAGGGCTTGGTCGCCCCACTCACTGCTGCCGCTCCTGCCTGCCTTGCCGCCTCCTGCCTGGAGATTCCTTCGCTCGCTGCCCGCTGCTCCTGGGACTTTCCCGCTGCTCCTGGGACTTTCCCGCTGCCCGCTGCTCCTGGGACTTTCCCGCTGCTCCTGGGACTTTCCCGCTGCCCGCTGCTCCTGGGACTTCCCGCCACTGCCTCCCTGCGGCCCCGCCCCCGTGATTCCATTCGCCGCCCCGCTCCCGCCACCCAGCTGCTCCTCCCTCCCGGCTCCTTACTTAAGGGGACCGTAGGGGACCACAGAGTGTGACCGCTCAGCCCTCCACAGGGCTTGGTCGCCCCACTCACTGCTGCCGCTCCTGCCTGCCTTGCCGCCTCCTGCCTGGAGATTCCTTCGCTCGCTGCCCGCTGCTCCTGGGACTTTCCCGCTGCTCCTGGGACTTTCCCGCTGTCCGCTGCTCCTGGGACTTTCCCGCTGCTCCTGGGACTTTCCCGCTGCCCGCTGCTCCTGGGACTTCCCGCCACTGCCTCCCTGCGGCCCCGCCCCCGTGATTCCATTCGCCGCCCCGCTCCCGCCACCCAGCTGCTCCTCCCTCCAGGCTCCTTACTTATGACGCCCCCTGAGCGACCGCGCAGCGGCCGCGCGCAGTGGGAGCACCGACGGAGCGCCGAAGGTGCGCCAAAGGTAAGCCCGTCTGCGCCCGTCCGCGCCTGGCCCGCGCCCAGCGCCAGGACCCCTGGATCCCACCGATGCAACACTACTCGACGGACCTACGACGCCGCCACCCTCACCGCACTCAATGCCGGCCGGAACCCTGCCTGCTACCGAGCCTCACCGAGACGCACCCACGGACCCTTCACCTGCCAAGCCTGCCGATTCACCTGCCCCCGGACATGCACCACCTCCGCCAAGTCGAGCACCAGCAGCAACCACCTGAAATGCATCCTGTTGAACACCCGCTCCGTCCACAGGCACGCCGTGGAACTCTGGGACCTGCTCGACGCAACAGCACCGGACGCCGCCTTCCTCACCGAAACCTGGATGAACGCCTCCTCAGCGCCCGACATCGCCATAGCCATCCCGGACGGATACAAGATCACCCGGAAGGACCGCGTCAACCAGACGGGAGGAGGCATCGCCATCGTACACAAGAACACCATCCGCATCTCGACTAACTCCGACGAGACCTTCACCGCCGCCGAACACCTACACTTCCAGATACACACTGACCCCAAGACCACCCTCCGAGGCACCCTCATCTACAGACCCCGGGACCACGCACACTATTCAGCGAAGACATCGCAGACTTCATCAGCCCGCACGCCATGCCCTCCGCCGACTACATCCTCCTAGGGGACCTCAACTTCCACCTGGAGAACAACAACGACAGAAACACCACCGCCCTGCTGGACAACCTCGCCAACCTCGGACTCAAGCAACTGGTGAACACGCCCACCCACTACGCCGGCCACACGCTTGACCCCGTCTTCTCTTCCAGCAAGCACATCTCCTTCAGCCACGCCACCGGACTCCACTGGACCGACCACAGCTGCGTCCACTTCAGCTTCAGAAAGACTGCGACCCACCACCACCCGCAACAGGCTCCCCGCCGGAGCTGGAGCAAGATCACCGCCGAGCAGCTCACCGCCTCCCTCAGCCAGAACACACCCACCAACACAACGGACCCAAACGAAGCAGCCAGCAACCTCGCCAAGTGGCTGACCGCCTGCGCCGACGACCTCGCACCACTAAAAACCCTCCCAGCAGACCCGGAAGCAAGAAAACCCCTTGGTTCACCAACGAACTCAAGGAATCCAAGAAGAACTGCCGCACTCTCGAGAAAGCCTGGCGACTCGACCAGACCACAGACAACAGGACCGCCCTCAAGCACGCCACCCGCAAACACCACCAGATGATCCGTGCCACCAAGAAGTCGGCACTCAAAGAACGACTGGACAACAACGCCCACGACAGCAAGGAACTTTTCAGCATCGTCAAAGAGTTCTCCAACCCCAGCGCCGGAAACAACGACATCACCCCTCGCAAGACCTCTGCAACTCACTTGCCGCGTTCTTCCAACCGCAAGATCACCGACATACATAACAGCTTCGACGCACAGACCACGCACCCTACCGCCGAACCAACGCCCGCCACCACCACCCTCTGCAACTGGACCCCGATCAGCACCGAAGACACCACCCGCACGATGAACTCCATCCACTCCGGATCACCAACCGACCCCTGCCCACACCACGTCTTCAACAAAGCCGACGCCACCATCGCACCCCATCTCCGGGACATCATCAACTCCTCCTTCCACACCGCCACCTTCCCGGAGAGCTGGAAGCACGCCGAGCTTACCGCCCTCCTGAAGAAACCAACGGCGGACCCCACCGACCTCAAGAACTACCGTCCCATCTCGCTCCTTCCGTTTCCGGCCAAAGTCATCGAGAAGACCGTCAACAGACAGCTTGCCGCCTTCCTCGAGACGAATGGATCCCTCGACCCTCGCAGTCCGGGTTTCGGGCCAACCACAGCACCGAGACCGCCCTTATCGCAGCCACCGACGACATCAGAACCCTAACCGACAACGGGGAAACAGCAGCCCTCATCCTCTTGGACCTCTCCGCGGCGTTCGACACCGTCTGCCACCGCACCCTAGTGAAGCGCCTCAGCAACATCGGAATCCGAGAGAAAGCACTGGAATGGATCATCTCGTTCCTCGCCGGAAGAACCCAGAGAGTCCGCCTCCCCCGTTCAGATCCGAGGCCACCGAAGTCATCTGCGGCGTTCCACAAGGATCTTCACTCAGTCCAACCCTCTTCAACGTCTACATGAGCCCCCTCGCAGCCATCGCACGCCAACACAACCTCAACATCATCTCCTACGCCGACGACACCCAGCTGATCCTCTCCCTCACCAACGACCCCACCACCGCCAGAGCCAACCTACACGACGGGATGAGAGACGCCGCCGACTGGATGAGGAACAGCCGCCTTAAACTGAACTCAGACAAGACGGAAGTCCTCATCCTGGGCTCATCACCCTCCGCCTGGGACGACTCTTGGTGGCCCCCGGCCCTGGGCACCGCGCCCAAGCCAACGGACCACGCACGCAACCTGGGCTTCATCCTGGACTCCTCCCTGTCGATGACCAGACAAGTCAACGCCGTCTCATCTTCGTGCTTCAACACTCCTGCGCATGCTCCGCAAGATCTTCAGATGGATCCCCACTGAAACCAGGAAGACCGTCACCCAGGCACTCGTCACCAGCCGACTGGACTATGGGAACACCCTCTACGCCGGAACCACAGCCAAACTTCAAAAAGACTCCAGCGCATCCAGAACGCCTCCGCACGACTCATCCTGGACATCCCCGGCACAGCCACATCACCGGACACCTGAAAGACCTGCACTGGCTCCCCGTCAGCAAGAGAATCACGCTCAGACTCCTCACCCACGCACACAAGGCCCTCCACGACCTGGGCCCCAAGTACCTCAACGACCGCATGACCTTCTACACGCCCACCCGCCAGCTACGATCAACCAGCCACGCCTCGCCACCGTACCACGCATCCGCAGAGCCACTGCCGGAGGAAGATCCTTCTCCTACCTGGCAGCCAAGACCTGGAACTCCCTCCCCACTCACCTTCGGCGAACCCAGGACCATCTCTCCTTCAGGAAGCAGCTCAAGACCTGGCTGTTCGAGCAGTAACTTACCCCCTCCCCCAGCGCCTTGAGACCCTCCCGGGTGAGTAGCGCGCTCTATAAATGCCGTGATTGATTGATTGATTAAGTATTGCGTGAAAGGGTGCCTTATTTACAAGGCAGCGTTAAGCCACCTTAAGTGGCTTAAGACCTCCTTGTTAATAAGGCAAAGACCGTTTCGCCATAGAAACGTCTTTAAAAGTGACGTTCCTGTGGCGATAGGGGCTTGTAAATATGCCCCTGTGTGTCTTGTCCTGAAAACGTGAGGATCCTGTCTGAGCATGGGGGACGGAGCAAGACGACCCTGCAGGAGGAGTTGAATGTTGGTATGGACAAAAGGAATTGACCCTGGTGTTGTGATCCATCTGCCAGACTGTCAACCTGTATGACTGGCATGCTTCAGCCTGTGAGCCGTTCACTGATACACTTGGAGGAACTGCTGCACTTCTGAAGCATGCCTAAGCGGTCTCCATTGTTGGTGCGGTTGTCACAGACATGGCACTTGTTCAAGTGTTCCCGATCGAGCTGCCCAACTGAAGAAGGGATCAACATTGCCTTGTGGCACCAGCAATGTGCAGTGTTGGTGGACAGCTCAACAGTGGCACTTCCTACCCCATTAGAAAGCAGTCCCTGCCACCCAAAGAACAAATCTTCAATCTGAGGTGTCCACTCCAGGGTACCATGCCAACCTGCATGAGTGGCTAGCCCTGCTGTGATGCCTAATGTGCCAGACAGACTATGCCACTCACAAGAACCAAGCTCCTGCCTCAAGGCACAAAACAGTGGCTGACTGCCTTGGTGCTAGAGATCTGTGTTCTCGATTGGACTTGGTTGACATTCCCCAAAGCACCTCAATGTTGTTGAAGTCGCAGTTGGAGCCCACAACTAGAGAGAAGACTCTGACATCACAACATCCCAAGGAGGTCCCAGTGCAACTGGAATTGTGACTTACCAGAGTGGAGAAATCTGACCCGCTTTGATCATTACGCCCACATGCTGCTGACACCGCCGAAGACCTGAAGAGGTTCACTGTCTGAAGTCAGCTGCTCTCACTGCTGCCTTCAGGATCCTGCTGAGTATCCTGCATCTTTCTGGCCTGAGCAGTTCTGCTGCATGACTATGACACAACTCCAGTGCGTCAGACCGTGAGAAGAAGGCACAGGATGGCCCGCTGCAACTTAGAGGAATGTTTGTGAGACTATTTGGCTGTTCCAAGACAGAAAGAGACAGTGGTAAAGCGCTGCACCTGCTGTAGTGACTAAACCACCTGACCTTAGATTACCAGAAAGGTGGAGGGTGAATAGTGCCGGCCCAACTTCAGCCTAGACCTTCTATTGTGTGGCAGTCTGGGAGGAATGCACCAAGGCCAACTGCCGACTAGTCATATAACCCAGAAAACAGGCTGGTGGAACTAAATGGTTAGGACAAAAATAAATTTACTTTCTAAAAGTCACTCATAATCACACTGGAGGGAGAGAGAAGACCATAGGAGAAGTCCGCTCACCTTCCCAGGACAAATCACTAATCAAAGCAAGAGTGGAACCCTAAGACAAACGTCTCTAGTAGCAGTCTCAAAAGAATTTCATGAAGAGACCCTCACCCACTAGTGTCCGTTAGCGACAGCACCAGCATCCATCAGTGGTATGCTGTATCATTAGGTCGTCTTTCCAGGTACCCAGTGTACCGGAATGTGCTCAACCTTCATGGGATAGAGCATACCTTGATATTCTCGAGTTAGGAAGGGTCTGAGGTAAAAATAACTAAAATGATCTCCAGCTCCTGGTTTGTTTTAATATACACTGGAGTTGGGATAAGGTTAAAAATGAAAGAAGATGTACATATAGGAAGGAGTCAATGATTCCTTCCTTCTAATAAGGTCAATGGTCTACATGTTTCAGCCGAGCGCACCCACAAGAGTTTGGTGGCTTTTGTCAGGACCTATATCAAGCAGATCCCCATTATAGATAACAGGACAATATCCCATTCTCAAAGTTGCAGTGACATATCTTAGATGTAAATCGTTTACTGAACTTCGAGGGTGCAATCGCCCTACCAAATCTTAAAGGGTACAATAACCCTGGGGAAAAACATGATATAGGATAAATAGAAACCAGAACACCAGCCACTTAATCATCATACATTCCAGAGACCCTAGTGTGACGTGGTATTTAAAAATACCTCCTTTTAGGTGATCTATGGTAAATATTATCACCACCAGTGAACAACATTCATGTTATAAGATAGCCATATGTGAGGGCGCGCCTTAAAAATCACAGAAAAAGAGAGATAAACAGCAAGAAGAAAAGTGTTCACAGTGTCAGAAGTTCCTCTATGGACACAATATATATAATAAGTGTGCGAAATTGTCCGATGCGCATGCAAGTCATAAAAGGTAAAGGAAACAGGAATAGTTCTTCTATTGAAATCAAATCGTCAGTGCGTTCACAAGAGGCACTCTACGGCCCCATAGGGTACAGTGGATGCAGGCGGTTCCTTTAGTCAAACACTGTATGTAAATAATGCCAAAACTAATTACAAATCATGCATAAAGGGAGAGAGAGGGAAAAGACATTCTCAGTTACCCTTGACACCCTGTACCTACATAATCAAGGAATCGGCCCGGGACTGTCACCTACTCGATCCTTCACACCCTGGATGTTAGCGTGTGGGATCGCCATATAGCTATTTAAGAGTACTTGGGTACTGTCCTGAGGTGCATGTCGGTTCGGCGTGACGTATGGGCGGGACTTTATGTGTTCTACGTCATACATGAGCGGGCCTCCACCATACATGGAAACCAAATGAGGGACACTAGAGTTTGCGTCATGTCAGTAAAAAGAGTGAAGTGTCCTGCATGAGGGCACTAAGGTGTAAAAACATGTCAATAATGAAAACAAGGGAACTGGGTCATAAGCAAATTAGGAAAGGGCGTCCACGAACTGTTGACTAGAACATAAATAGTGTGAACTTTTCCAATGAAGAATGAAAAATCTAAATGGTGCTGAGGCATTCATGGGAAATGTAGTCCTGTTTCTTCTCTGTCAAAGAAACTCAATCTAGAAAGTCTTAAGGCAGACGGGATTACCATTTAGACTGATCATCTCTGTGGGGACTTAATGGTGCAACAAAGGGGTAGGTATGCAGAGCTTGTTCGCTCAAGGGGAGTCAAACAGCTTGATGAACAACTATAAAAGTAACAACGGTCATCAGGAATTAGCTTCTAAGGGTAAGGTTGTAATACACATCAACACATGTAAGGGACTTTAACTAGCTTCGACAGAATGGCCCATGAGGACCGCTAAGAAAATAACAGCGTGAGCAGTATGGTGTCTCCGCTCTTTTTATGAATTCTGTGTCATAATGAAAAGACCAACCATGGAATATTGTCATTAATAGCCTTGCTGAATGCCCGCAGATGATAAATCCACTGTTTTTCATGTTCGAACAGGATTTTGTCTGATCTTTTGTTCAAGTTGCTCACTGTTTCAAGAACTACCCAGCGTAAGTCATCGGTGGTATGGTTGACTGATATGTAGTGATTGCTCATCTTAGCAGTGACCTTCTTACATCTGACATTGCTTCTATATTCACTTATTCGGGTTCTGATCTTTCTGTTGGTTATCCTGCTGTATCTCATGATACACGGGCAAGTAATTATACATACTGCATGTGTGGTGATGCAGTCAGTATGTCTTCTTAACACCCAATCAAAATTAAGTCCCAGATCAATGGTTTGTGTGGGACTCATCAAATGACACACACTACAAGAGCTGCACGAAAAATGCCCCCACTATGGGCTGTAGGCCCCACATTCGTGGTACAGTGCTTGTCTTTGCAGGTTGCGTACATGGCCTCGTGTGGACAAGATGATCACAAATGTTACAGCCTCCGGTATGGGCAAATCTCGGTTTTACGAAGTGCAATGGTCCAGAGATAATTATAGCCAATTTTTGTTGATAATTTTCTTAATGTAATTAGAAGCGATGTTGTACTTGGTTACACAGGTTAAGGTGTTTGTCTCTGGAGTGGTGACTGACACATCTAACAGCCACTCTCTATTCTGATTTCAAGCTCTGTTGTACCTCTTTCAGATGATTGAATCAGGGTAATATCGATCTCTCAACTTGTCTGCAAGATCACCGGCCTGTTATTTGAAACCCTGGATATTGCTGCAATTCCTATGAATTCTTAAGAATTGGTTGTATGGTAGATTTTCTCTCAATTGTCGTGGATGAAAACTCCCGAATTTCAGCAAGCTGTTCTTGTCGGTAGGCTTGTAGTATGTCTTTGTTCTCAGATCCCCTTCTGTAGTGAAGATGGTGATGTCCAAAAATGCAAGGGTAGTATTGTTCACTGTGTATGTGAAGTTTAAGTGATCATCACATGAATTAAGCCAGCTATGGAAGTGTCAAACCTTTTTCTCATCTCCTTCCCATACAATGAGGATATCATTAATGCAGCACCTCCAGAAATTAATCCTGTGCCTGGACGGAATTTGGTCAGTAAAGCAAATTTGTCTTCAAGCTGAGACACATTCAGGCCGGCCAGACTTGGGGCCAAAGTGCTACCCCTAAAGAGTGCCATGGGTTTGAAGATACAAAGAGCCCTGAAATTAAAGAAGTTTTCTGTCAGGGCCAGCCTGCAACACTCCAAAATGAAGTGTCATGGGATGTTAAATTGCCAATCCTCTTTGAAGAGAAATTTTTCTATGGTTTCCAGGGTTGCCTGTTGGGGTAAACTAGTATATAGGCTCTCAGCATTTAGTCCATCTAGTAAGTAGAGGGTAGGTTCAAACAGTAAATCTCTCAGCAGTTGTAGGAGATTCCTGGTATCCTTGAGGTAGGTCAGTGTACGTTGTACAATATTCCTGAGGAAGGCGTCCACAAATTGTGAGAGGGGCTCCAAGATGGAACCAATGCCTGGCATGCTTGAACGGCCAGAATGTAGTATCTTATTCTTACGCATTTTGGGTATGGCATAAAACTAGGAGATTCTAGGAGCCTTATTGACCAAGAAGTCGGTCTCTTTTTTGGAGATCTATCCTCCGACTTCTGCATCTCCACCCATGCTTTGAATGGTCGTCTTTTCGTAGGGTCCTCCCTGATGATTTTGTAGTATTTTTTACTCTGATAGTAACCAGATACATTAATTTGTATAGTCTGTCTTCCTAAGGAGGATAATGCCTACTCCTTTATCCGCTGGTTTTATGATGATGTCAGGATCACTTGCCAGTTCTTTCAATGCCTGCTGCTCTCTGTTGATAATATTGTGAAAGCATTTGAGCCTTGTGGTATCAATAGATTACATTTTCTTAAAGACTAGGGTGGGCTTTTTTCTCAAATTTGTGTCACTATTGTCAGACAATTCTTTCTTGTCCTTGAAGAAGGCACATAGGTTTTTTTCTGCAGAATTCAGCAATATCGTAGCGCAGACGATATCAGTCAAAGGTGGGTGTGGGGACAAAGCCGAGCCCTTTTTTTGAGGACGGTGTACTGATCCAGAGTCAAGGTCCTATCCATAAGATTGAACACTAGTGAGTGCTCAGGCTTTTTCCTGGGACCTGGTCCTTGGTTCTGCTCCTGGTTTATATACCCTGGTTCGTGTCTTCCCACCGAAACTCCTTTTTTTTCCCCTTGTGGAATTCTGACCTCTCCCTAAAAAAGGAGGCCTAAACAGTGGCGGAAAACCTTGTGACTTGTTGGGGGATAAACAGGTTCATCCATGCGCCAAACTGTGGTGAAAAGTATTGGAAAAGGGGGAACGGGTTGTTGTCCAAAGCCTGGTCCCTGCCAATTGGTTTGTTTCCCATGCATGGTGGATTCCTACCCATGTGTGACGTAGACCGTACAGAGTCCTCCCCATAGGTCAGGCTGAACGTGCACCTGAGGACACTACCCAAGCACTCTTATAAACCTATATGGTGATCCCACCACTAACATCTAGGGCGTGGAGGATTGAGTAGGTGACAGACCCGAGCCGGTTTCCTTGATGATGTAAATAAGGGGTGTCTAGAGTAACTGAGAATGACTTTTTCCCCTCTCTCCCTTTACACATGGTTTGTAATCAATTTTGGCATTATTTGCATACAGTGTTTGACTACAGGAACCGCCTGCCTCCACTGTACCCAATGGGGATATAGAAAGCCTCTCCTAAAGGTACTGGCGATTTGATTTCAATAGAGGCACTCTTCCTGTTTCCTTTCCCATTTATGACTTGCATGCGAACTGGACAATTTTGCACACTTATTCCTTAAGAGTGTTCACAGAGTAACATCTCACACTGGTAACACTTTCTTGCTGTTTATAGCTCCCTTTCATTTGGCTATCTTATAACATGAATATTGTTCACTGGAAGTGATAATATTTACCATAGATCACCTAAAATGAGATCATTAAATACCACAACACACGAGGGGCTCTGGAATGTATGACTCTTAAGTAGGTGGTTTCTGTTTATGCTTTATCATGTTTTTCCCAGGTAAGGGTTATTGTACCTTTGACGATTTGGTAAGGGCAATTGCACCCTCCAAGTTCAATAAGTCATTTACACCTACGATATGTCACTGTAGTTTTGATAATAGGATATTGTCCTGTTATCTACACTTGGGATCTGCCCAATATAGGTCCTGACGAAACACACCAGACTCTTGAGTGCGCACTCAGCTGAAACATTTAAACCATTGACCTTATTGGATGTAAGGAATCCTTAACTCATTCCTATATGTACATCTTTGTTTGTTTTTAACCTTATCCCAACTCCAGTATATATTTAAACCAACCAGGAGCTGAGGATAATTTTAGTTATTTTTACCTCTGACCCCTCCCCCCCAACTCTAGAATATCAAGGTAAGCTCTATCCCCATGAAGGATGAGCACATTCCAGTACACTGGGTACCTGGAATGATGACCCAATGATGCAGCATACCACTGATGGACACTGGTGGTGTCACTAGCAGACACAAGTGGATGAGGGTCTCTTAATGAAGATCATTTGAGACTGCTACTAGAGACATTTCTCTTAGGGTTCCACTCTTGCTTTGATTAGGAACTTTCTAAAAGTGGCATTTTCAGAAATAGAGAGTTTTAAATTCTAATTCCTCAGAAACCCAACATGACATTCTTACCTGCTTCAAAACAAAAGTTATTACTAATTAAATGTAATATGGTAACTCAATGTTATCCTATTGCATAGGTAGGCCTTGCAATATCGAAAAATGAATTTTAGAGTTTTTCACTACCAGGACATATTAAAATTAAAATTACATGTCCAACTTTTTAAATACAACACATACTGCCCTATGGGCTGTTTAGGGCCTACAAAGGGGTGACTTATATGTATTAAAAAGGAAGGTTTAGGCCTGACAAAAGGTTTATTTAAACGTGCACTCACAGGCTGCAATGGCAGCCCTGAGACAGGTTTTAAAGGGATGCTTAAGTGGGTGGCACATTAAGTGATGCAGGCCTACTATTAGCACTCAATTTACCATTCCTGGTATACCACTTTACTGGGGACTTACAAGTTAAATATGCCAATTGGGTATAAGCCAATTTCATCATGTTTACAGGAGTGAGCACTTTAGCACTAGTTACCAGTGGTAAAGTGTGCAGAGTCCTAGAGCCAAAAAAACAAATTCAGCAAAACTGGAGTAGATAAGGCAAAATGTTTAAGGGGAAAACCACACCAAGGATATCAGGTCTAATATGTGGCATTGTCCCTTTTTGTAGAATAAAGACTTGTCTTTTCCAAAAGAGCAGCACTGGGCTGGACAATCATGTTATTGCTCTCTTGGGTGTATTGTTGAGCTCTGAATTCACTGTCCCCTGACACTAACTTCCCTGAGAAGCTTGTGGCTACTCACCGTCACTACCGCGGAAAGTTACGCGCTGAAGGAGTTGTTTTACTTAGCCAGTTTTGTAGAGCGAAAGTAGGACAGACCGCGGGACAGTTTAGGCATGTGACCCCAGCCCCCCCAGCTGTGGGCCAGTAGCTGCAGCTTCCCCCTGCCCCCTAGAATATAGACTAACAATTAGATTCTCAGGGGTTTTATTCCGATATCTGGTAATTCGGTTGGCTTCCTCCCAGTCCCGCTAAGGGTATAACACAGTCTTCTGTTTTTTTTATTTTAAACATGTTTTTATTTGTTATTGGCACAAAGTTAAGGCACATTAGGATAATACAGGAGCTGTTAAGAAAAACAGAGCTGTAACTGGTCCCTCCATGTGACAATGGTTATGATTGTCCAATTACATAAAATAAGCATTGCAAAATAAAACAACGGAAACGTGTAAATCCTATACATAAATAAATAGCAGCAGCAAGGGACCGATGCAGCATTTCACCAAGACTAAAGACGCTCTTATCCACTCCCTCGAAAGGGGGAGGGGTGGAGATTGTCAAAATGCTACATACAAGATGGGGGCAAAGGGAATATAGGTAACAGCTGTGGGGGAGAAAGGGAGGGGAAGGGAATGGCTACAACAACCCCAAACATGCCGTCACCGCCACTCCGAGACATGCACAGTTATAAGTTCTCATCCATATCTGACTTCCAAATCAGCATTCTCACCCTCCACAGGGGACGTCCCCAGCTTGGGGTCCTGGAATGCAGTGAGGGGGCCACCACCAGCAGATCCACCTCCGACAAACTATCTAACATGCCTTCCCATAGTTCCAAATCATGTTCAGCATGCTCGTCATACCGCTCGCAGCCTCCTCTCCTCCGTCACACCCCAGTTGGCCTGGTATATGCTGTCCACTAATTAAAGTGGGCACCTTGCACCAGTCCAAACAACCCTTATGGTGATTTAAGAGGTCAAAGATAACCTTAGAAAGCTATCCAAGTGGTAGCTGTGGGGAGCAGCCTTCAGGCTTAGTCTTGAAGGAATGTTAAGCAGCTTGTTTTACCAGAATGCAACCTTATAGTATTGGTTAAATGAAAGGAGAACCACACAGTAGTTATACAAATATGTATTTATTAATATAACACTATATAGTACGACACAGTATCTCCTACACGGAGATAATCACAAAGTACACAATACTTAAGCACAGAAATGACAGTAAAAAGCACTAATACACAGTGGGCCCCAGGGGGGGACCAAACCATATACTAAGAAAGTGGTATAAGAACCACAACTCGAGTCAAGACAGTGTTGAGAGGACGTAGAATCACTGGGACCCCAAGGAACCACCCAAGGTGAGTAGATAGGGACACCACGGAGGGCGGGTGCAGTGTGGGACCACGACCGCGTGCTCCGTACAATTCTATGGGAAAGTCGCGGTTGAAGTTTTAGAGTTTAAGGACCCTTCCCAGTGGACTTTGAATAAACCCCGTTGAAGATAGGAGGTTGGAGAGCCACCCCACCTGTGGATACCAAGATACCCAAGTTACCTATCCCAGGGAAGCCGGGTGCATAGGTCTGAAGTGGCGTGGGCAACCGCTGTCGAACCCAATGGAGGACTTCGAAGAAGAGCCACTGCTGGAAGGAAGAAAAGTGTCCGTTGGAATCCAAAGGTGGATTCTTGTCAAAGAGTACCTGAAAGCAGAGGGGACAGAGTCTGGGTCACTCAGGAGTGACCAGGGGCTCGGTAGACGAATGCCCACCGATGTCGGGTGCTTCAGGTGCGATGATGGAGTCCTTGACTCTGCAGCTACGGGGACCAGGAGACGTCGAGGATGACCAGGAGCCAGATACGAGCTGTCTCACGAAGGATGTCGAGTGCTGAGGGGTCGGTGTCCAACGGGATCACCAACAAGCCTTGGCAACTGCAACCCACGCAGAAGGTCAAGGATGTGTACGGTTCAGACCAGCAAGTTCCAGGAGAATCACCACAGCAAGAGGAGTCAGGGCAGGCCTGGAGCAACCAGGGGAGCCTAAGAAAAGCAAAGTTGACCCTCAAGTGGACTCACAGGCCGGAGGCACAGGAGTCGCGAGAGGACCTCCAGCGATTCCACCAAACAACAGCCCACGGAGCACTCGGTGCGAGGAGGCCAAAGTTCCTGGTAGGAAATGGTGCCAGAGGTTGGGGTTACTCGGAGCCAATGCACTTGTTTGGGAAACGCCAACAAGCATATGCACTTGCAAATGTATGCGGTGCACAGGGGTTCGGGTATTGCAGCCCCCACGAGGGATTCTGACCTCAAACTTGATGAGAGGGCAGCTCGGACCTCCTGTGTTGCTGAAGCCTTCGGAGTCCGTAGCAGCTCAGGGTCAGCAGACCGGAAAGCAGTGTTGCGGTGCCTGCGAATGCAGGGAAGTGACTCCTTCACTCCAAGGGAGATATCTTTGGTTGTCCTTGATGCTCCACAGGTCCTGCACGGATCCTGTATGGTGCACGGGCACAGACGATGCTTCAGACTGAGAGGGAAACGAAGTTGGGCCCAAACAAAGTCCAGCGAAGTCCAGAGTGTCCAGACGGGCGAAGTTCAGTGGTTTCTGGTTCAGAATCTTGTCCACATCGAATCTAGGGTCCTACAGCCAGGTAAGCCCTTATGTACCCACGGAAGAGGGTTGGCAAGACTCAGAGGACCCTCCCAGGTGAAGGTCTTGGCAGTGGGGAGGTTACTCCCATGTCCTTTGCCCAGTTTCGCGCCAGAGTGGGAGCCAACGGCTCCCAGGACTGGTTTGAACTGGACTACGCACAGGCACACCAAATGTGCCCCTCATGCAGACTTTCAATCGCTTGCAAGTGCACATAACCAGCCCTAATACACTAAATCCTGTCTGGTAGGTGGTCACACCTCCCTGTGACAGGATGCCTATTGTTCTGCCTTCCCCTGTCCGAGCTTGGCTCAGCAGCAGGAGGGCAGAAATGTGTCTCTGGTCGGCAGCAACGATTTTGTGCTGTCCGGGACTAGAAGGCTGGTATCAGGAACACCTGGGACCCCATGAAGCTCGCTTCTGAGGGGTGGAATCATACCTCCCACACCGGTTACCAGTGTGGGGGTATGATTCCAACAATTGGGTTTGTTTCAGCCGTTTTAGAGTTGGTCATAACGCGGTCGCATAATGCCACTCTATATGTCGTAAATGGCTGCCTCACTGACAATCAGGGAGAATGGACTCCGTAGGCTGCAGGGGTGTTTTGCTCATGCAGTGGCACCCTCTCACTTAGAACCAAGCACCCTGCCCTCAGTATTGTAAAGGCCTGCTAGAGGGGTGACTTATAGGTTTTAAGTGCAGTGACCCTTAGATATAGTAAACCTATATCTTAAGTAAGTGGTGCATGCACCAACTTACACAGGCTGCAATGGCAGGCCTGTAGTTCCATTTTGCATGGCCTCTCATGGGTGGCATAATACATGCTTCAGCCCATGGGGGGCCTCTGGGGTACCTATGCCCTGGGTACATCGGTACCATATACTAGGGACTGACAATGGTACCCCAGTATCCAATCTGGAGTGTACCTAAGTACATAGCTTAACAGTTTAAGGAGAAAGTAGATAGACTAGGGTCCTGATTAGCAGGATCCCAGTCAGACTAGTAAAAAACAGTACCACATTTAGCAAAAAGTGAGGGTAACCATAAGAAGCAGATCCTACTTTCCTACACACCCCACTAATGCATATCCGTCATCCATTTACTACTCATCGGTGCAGTAGTTTGCATCCAATGGATGGTCACCTATTGCTTAGCAAGCACCAGTCCCAAGAGCGCGAACCGATGGTTCATCCTAGCCCCAAGCTTAGATGTCAGAAGCACTCCAAGTAGGCTGTGTCTGATGGAGGCCTTCACAGGCACCCGCGTGACCTCCCCCAGAATCCTCAGGACCTTTCCCCAAAACCCTCGTAATTTGCTACAATCCCACGTCATATGGAGGAAGGATGCCAGAGCAGACCCACACCTAGGGCAAGCATCCAAACGAGCTCCATTGATTCTATGCAAATGCTGTGAGATCAGAAAGGCTTGGTGCAAGTAATAAAACTTTGTGAGCTTGAACCTTGCATTACTAGCCACCTCCCTAACCTGGGCAAATGCTCTTTTCCAGGCACCCTCTGTAAGCTGCATAGACAGAGCATCAGCCCACCTGCTCCGGACTCCTGTCATATCAATATGGCAATCCACCTTAAGAGCCTTGTAATTACGTGAAATTAAACCTCGATTTGACCCAGGGTCTAATATTACCTGCAACGACTGGGACTCCACAGGCTCAGTGGGAAAGTCTGTCCAAATTTCGCGAATCATATGGGGCACCTTGGCATATTGTAAAAACTGGCCTTGGTGAAGGCCAAATGTATCATGTGCCTCTGCCATCGTAAGGAAAGTACCATTTAAGCTAGAGATCGCCAGCGGTATTGCAGCCGCCTTCAAACCATTGCGACATATCATTATGGACTGGATAGCGCATCGGGCTTCAGCCAGCGATGGGGCAAAAGTCTAGCATAGGGGCCCTGACTTGGCACCTGTGCTATCGTATGCTCCCAGACCACTGCCACCTGTCGGACAATAAAGGGGTGGTCACCTGGGATACCCGTCCCCAGCATGAGGAATTGTGGAAGATCTGCATCTGTCCCCCATGCACCCAGTAGGTTCTTCTCTGTATTCAGGCCATCCAAACACCACTGTGCTGCATACTGGAAGAGACCCACAAATTAGTATTGTTGTAGGTCTGGCACCCCCAGGCCCCCTAGTTCAGTGTCCAGCTTTAGGATATCCAGTTTAACTCTACTACGTTTAGCCGTCCACACAAGGGACACCAGGAGACTATTTTATTTAATGAAGGTGGATTTTGGAACTTCATACATGGCATTCTGGAGAGCATACAGACAGCTGGGCAATAGAACCATTCAGCTCAATGCGACTCTATCCATTACTGACCGAGAGAGGCAGGCGAACCCAAAAATGAATTGAGTCCTACAGGCCTTTGAGGACTCTACCTGTATTGAGACAATAATGGGCCTCCAAGGTATTTGCTATCTGAATCCCCAGATACCAGATGTGGTCCCTTTCCCATCTGAGCTCAGTCACCGGGAGCTCGGCCAGTGGTGTCCTTGATAGTGTGGCTATGGGGAACAGCACTGTTTTTTGCTTGCTGCCCCGAATTCAGACATGATGCACAGCAAAATCACAACCGAATGCTCAGGGTGTGTGACATAAACTAGTGCATCGTCTGAATAAAGCGAGACAACATGGTTAACGCCTCCCACCTCAATACCCCACTCGGCTATGACGCAGCACCAGTGGCTCCATCGCCAAAGCTAAGAAGAGTGGGTACAGGGGCCATCCCTGTCTAGTATCCCTCAAAATATGAAAGCACTCCGACACCACCAGTCCAGTACAGACACGTGCGACCGGGCCAGCATAGAGCAGTTTCACACAGAACAGAAATACCAGTACCAGCCCCATTCTCAGGAGAACCTCCCAAAGATATTCCTAATCAAGGGTAGCGAATGCCTTTTCGATGTGTAAAGTGACCAGTGCTGCCTTCAGCTCCCTGTCAGCAGCTGAATGAAACACATGGCACAACCTCCGTAAATTCATCTGAGTCCCTTTACCTGGCATAAAGCTGCACTGATCATTGTGCACTAAGTGGGTGACCACACCCTGCAGTCTGGTGGCAAGGGTCTTTGCGAATATTTTAGCATCGACCCCTAACATAGACAGTGGTCTATAAGAATTGTGATCCTAAAGGTCCTTACCTGGGTTGAGGACCACAACTGTCTGGGTTTTATGCATGGTTTGTGGTAGCACCCCACAACCATGCACCTCCTGAAATGTCTCAGGCAAAACGGAGTGAGTCACTCTGAATACGCTTGGTATTATTTCACCGGTAGCCCATCTACCGGTGCCTTGCAGCATGCCATCTTTTGGACTGCCTCCCTCAGCTCCTCTACCAGGAGCTCCCCCTCCAGACCCTCAGCCTGCTCCACCGTAAGTCGAGGGAGCATCAGATAGTCCAAGAAACTGCTAGGCCCCGGCCAGTCGACTATCCCCAGTCACACCATAAACCGTTGAAGGGTGATCCCGCAAGAGAAGATTGACTGCAGCCTGTGACCCCGCAATAGTACCATCCTGGAGCTTCAATGGAAGAATCACTGGGGGTGGGCTTCCCTTTTGAGTAACCATGCTAAAAGGCGTCCCGATTTGTCTTCCTCCCAATTAAGTAGCTGGCGATAGTCTCGCCTAAATAATCGGTCCAACCTATCCCAAGTTTCCCCCACCGTCCTCCAGGCTGTCAACGGTGACTCTCGCTGGTCCCCCAAAGTAGGGGTGTCTCATTGGAGGGTCACCAGCCGCCTAATCTCTTCAAGCAGCTACACTTCCAGACGGTGTCTAGATCCATTAATACATGACTTCCACTCCCTCTGGGTCATTGCCTTCAGAGCATCCCACTTAACTCCCCTATGCACCGTTGTTGATCAATTGGATTAAAAATAACCATCCTTCACTGTCCTAAGCTCCTCGCAGAACTGAGAGTCACCAAGTGCTTCTGGGCATAGATGCCACAGAGGCACCCTGGGCCTGTCTCCACCCGCCCCCCATTCCATGAGCATTGGTGCATGGTCCGAGAGGAATCTATCCTATATCTGAGCCACTTCTATTTCAGTTGCAATTTCCTCCACCGCTTAGAACCTATCAAGGTGACTATATGTGTCTGGACATAACGTGTATTCCCTGGCTTCAGGGTGTGTTGTGCACCAGACATCCAAACAGCCCATGCGTTCCATAACACCACTCAGTGCAGCCATCATATTAGGCTTTGTACCGTGTCTGGGGGGGGTGGGTTGGTGATCCCAGCTACCATGCAGCACACAATTGAAGTTCCCAGCCCACAACAGGGGGTCCCGACGTAAGGGAGGAGCTCTCATTCCAGGCCAAGATAAATAGACCTATCGTCAGTATTGGATGCATATACATTCAACAGGCACACCTCCCATCCATCCAGCAGGACACACAGCAGTAGGCATCTACCCTCAAAATACGCCTTAAAGTTCCAAAACCGGAAAGGAACTTGAGTTCCGACCCATATGGAGACTCCGCAAGCATAATTAGAGTACGTGGTGGACTAAAACTGCCCCCTACACTGCCTTTGCATCTTCTGGGCCTCACTTTCCATCAGATGGGTTTCTTGTAACAGGGTGATCTGTCTTCCCTGCCGCCTGAGATAAGTATGTATCCTATACCGTTTAACATAGGAGTTGAGCACATGCACAATCCACGTCACTACTTTGAAACAAGTAGCCATGACTTCATGGAAACCTTAGTACCCCGCCCACTCCATCACATTTATTCTGCTTATTAATGCAGAGGCCAGAGATCACTGCAAATGAGTCTAATTCTTGAAGTAGGATAGGAATAGATACTTGAGGCTGGTTCAGATACACTGCATACCACCCGATCTGACCCTTGCTGCCGGGTCCCTATACAGGAGCTTGATCTAGATCCAAAAATTGAGACCAACGTCCATCTTAGTTAGGGCTTTAAACATTTACTCCCAAAGCCCTTTTCAATATAGAGAGCCACTATGCCGTATTCCATTGGGGAAACCTCAATACAGGCTATGATATGATGCAGGGGACAAAGATTAATCGAACTGTTGCAGCCATGGATAAAGCCACATTGGTCCTCCTCGTGTATTAGGGTCCCCACTTTAGGAAGAAGTCTAGTGGCTATTATTTTGGAGAGCATGTTTGTATCTACTTTTAGCCTTAACAGAGGTGTATATGAGGCGATTTCTGCAGGATCCTTTTCTGGATTAGTTCCCTTCACTAATATGGCTTCCCTCATGGTGATTGGCAGGTCTGTCTTCTGATAGGCCCCCGATAGACCTCTAAGAGTCTGTCTGCTATCAGCTCTGCATTTGTCTGAACCTTTGCATGTAGCAGTCTGCATATGGCAGTCATTACCTCCTCCGTAATGATCTCCGATTCCAGCTCTAGCATATCCTCCTGAGGTATGTACGGTATTTCAGGGTGCTCTAGATATGTCACAGTCTGTGGCACATCCCTCATCCCCGGTCTCCTATATATAAGTGAACCAAATAATTTGTTAGTGCTCATTCATATCAGCCTGAGTCACCAACACCATCCCAACTAGTTTCATCGTTCTGTCAAAACAACTAAAAGTAAAAAGCGAATACGTCTATTTTGGCGTTGCGGAGCAGGGAATAGACCTTAGCATGATGCAAGCAGGCCTGCACAAGAAGCCAAGTCACATTCTAATTTGCATGTGCCGCATTTTCAATATTCAATGATCATTATGGTGATTCGCATCACTCCACCTCTATTCCACCAGCTCTGGCTTTATTGGTATGGGTGATTTTGAAAAGTCCCTGGAGACTTTCCATTACTGATGCTCTGAGCATACAAAATAATATTTTCTTTTTGTCTATAGCCAAAACTCTTTCTGATCAACGGTTTAAGGTAAAGCGCCCTCCATAACTTGACAAATGATTGAGGATAATCACATGTCGTGGTGCGCTGAGAGACAAATGGCTTTGTCAACAAATGGCTAATCCTATACAAATGATGTGCACTTGCTAAGATGAGTGATTTTTAATGTGTTTGCAAAATTTGTAAATAGGCTTTTCCAATGACCTTGTCTCAATATTTTCAACCCTACACAGATGTCAATCAATCAATCAATCAATCAATCAATCAGGGGTTTTAAAGCACACTTCTCACCTGTGAGGGTCCCAAGGCGCGGGGGTGGTGCGAGCAGCTCCGTAGATCATTCGAAGAGCCAGGTCTTGAGGTCCTTTCTGAATTGGTGCAGTGTCAGGCTTCGTTGGATGCGGAGGGGGAGTTCTTTCCAGGTCTTGGCCGCCAGGTAGGAGAAGGATCTGCCACCTGCTCTGGCTCAGTGGATGCAGGGGACTGTGGCTAGTGAGAGGTCGGCAGAGCGGAGGCACCTCTTGGGGGCGTGGAAGGAGATTTGTTCATTGAGGTATTGGGGTCCGGTGTTATGGAGGGATTTGTAGGCATGTGTGAGCAGTGTGAAGGATATTCTTCTTTCTACGGGGAGCCAGTGGAGATCGCGGAGGTGTTCTGGACGGTCTGGATGTCAGTTTGAAAGTCAAACGTTTCTTGGATTTGAGCTTCACCAGTGGTTATGACCCCTAGACATGCTTTAAGCAAGTCAGTAGAGTGTTTTAAAATACATTTTGTGTCACATTTCAGACAAAATGCATCGACATACAGACATTTGGGATGACAATGTGCATAAGAATATTCATGTAAAAGAACATATAACCTCCTTTAATAAACAATGGTGAAATTGCACTGGAACATCAAATGGAGGAGTCAGCATCTTTAACCCAGTATCTTTCTTATGGAAGGGGTGAAATTTATATTGGCAATGCAGGAAGTTTGAAAACAAGCATTGGCAAAACCAATACACTTATGTGAGCTATTTTCTTTGTCACTGTTTTCGGCCATGTTACACAGCACGCCTGCTGTTGTGTAGCATGACTAAAAGTTTAAGGGAAAAAAATCACTATGATGCAACCAGCACTGACCACATCATACCACTTTTTTTTATTGCTGGTGGGAGGCATCTACACCCTTCGTGTTGCATGAGCCGAGATGCGTCCCGTCCCTACCTCCAGCCCGAAATTAAAAATTATTCCTTTGATGTTGGGGTGATTTCACACATTAACACTATTTGGTCTTAATTACAAATGTATGTAACAAATAATTGAAGTCAAGAATTTGTGATTACCCACGCCATGTGTATTAAAGATATAGCCTGTGTATGTACCGACCTTTGAAAACGCTGAAAAGACTTACACAAGTGGGCATGCGCCAAAAATAACACGAAGAGGGCCTACTAGAAGTACATAGACGCTTGTCCCATCACACAGTAAGGGACACATTTGTAGACTCACTAGAATATCCATCAGACCCGATAACCTCTTAAGAAGTGATACTTACCGTTAGCAAAAGTTCTGTTTAAGTTACTTAAAGCTTGTCTGTGTTTTTGGTGATTGTTTCTGTAGTTGGGTGGTGGGAAGGTAGAGGCGAGAGCAGATAATCAAAAAATCTATGGGTGTTGTAAAAGATTCCTCCATGTATTGGAAAATGTACCGCTCTTATTTGCCTTTTTCTCATTTCAATCTTTTAATCTTTATGCATGAAATCAATAAAGAGCTCTAAAAACTAAACAAATATAGGCAAAGAGTTCTCTTTTCCATAAAATGCGTGTTAGCCAATGGAACTCAAAAGAGTGTCATTTGGTGCTGCTGTGCATTTCTAGTCCTAGAAATGCGGGAGCTGGTTTATAGAGAGCAGTCTAGAGTCCTTGTGAAAAGTGAAGAAGAAAAGCGTATGCAGGAGAGAAATCGTGGCTGTACGTTAATTGAATAATAATAGTCACAGAGTTTTACAGAAAAGGAGGGATAATCATGAGTAGGATCTCAAAGTGCTGGAATTAAGAACGGCTTGAACCCATATTGGATTATCAAGGAATACATGCCCTTTGGGATAAGAGTGCCAGAGAACAAAGAACATTATTTTAAAGGGCAAAGTTTGAACCCTAGGTAGGTGCACAGTTAGGGTGTTAGAATGAAAAATGATAGCTACTTACAGACAAGCACCAAAAAAGAATGAGGAATGCTCAATTGGGCTTCAGATGGATTATTAGCGCGAGGATTTGTTCAATGCAGCAAAGCTTGTGCCTCTTCTGGCACTGGCTTTGCATTGAGGAGAAGGGTCATGGTCAAAATAAGCTGCTTCTCTTGTGATCTTACAATGTGGTGTTTGTGTTTATCCAAACTTGATCTGCTTTGAATGCACATTTCATTATTTTATTAAAAACACTTGGCCTTATTTAGAGTTTGGTGGCCGGGACGCGCAATCACAAACGTGACGGATATCCCATCCACCATATAACAAGTGCATTATAGCCTATTGCATTTGTAATACGGCGGACGGATATCCTTCACTTTTTGAGAGAGTATCCCTTTCAACAAGATCTAAGTAAAGACCATTGTTGTAATTTGAAGAAATCTCACATTCACTCCTACCTCCTGTCTAAAGGTTAGGCCAATAATCATTTTGTCAAGGAATGTTCTGATTAATTGGTATTATTGGCAAATAACTTATTATACTGTTGTATAAGTCATATTAAACATTGCACAATAGAAAGTGCACTTATCTACCTCAAAAAGGGGAAGGTTCACTTATTGAAAATACATGATTATTTTGAGTACTTTTAGGAAAGTATTTATAATCTGGAAAGAAAGGAAAATCAAACCCAGAAAAGATTTAGACTAGCAAAAGTAAGACAGAGTGGTTTCAGAAAATTTATAAACGAAAGTTTTTTTATGTATAAGGTTTTGACATGTGCCTGACAAACATGATGTATTTGGACAATAACCAATATTGAGGTAGATTTACTAAAAGGTCACACAATGCAGCACAGCAACCAAAATTGCTGCACTGCGTTGCTTGGGAGGGAGAGAGGCCAGCACTATATGTAGTGAGATAGTGTGCTGTCCTGCTCTCTCCCTAACACTGGTGCATATTCAGGTGCATATTCAGGCTAGCTCCACACACACCTTTGCGCCATGTCTAGCATAGGTTTTGTACTAGAAGCGTTCCCTTCCAGAACAAAATACTGTGCCTGGACAAAGTGTAAAACTTGTCTCATTTTTAGGTCTCGCCTTGGCAGCGCATGCGCTGCATGCGCTGTCTCAGCGAGACATAAAGTAATCTGTATGTTGGCTCAAACTCCGTGGATTTTCTCCTGCCCCTTGCAATTTGTTTAAGTCTGGCATTGCTGTTGTTATCTTTGTTTCTGTTGGCTGTTGATCCGATGCATCACTTCCGTTTTTATTGGAAGCAGCACCGACCAACTACTGTTTTATTGCGCTGTCTGGCTTTGTTAGTTTTGTTTAGGGACTACTTGTTCCTACTGCTATCCACTTTCGGTGTATTCCACTGTTATCTGTTCTTGTATTAGTGTTTCATGTCTGTTGTGGTCCCACCGTTATTATCTTTAAGCCACCGTATTTGTCCCCCACCGCTGCATGCCTCTTCTTTTTTTTATTATTTAGTTGCGCGATTTGCTTTCACCGCACGCTTATTTATTTAATTATTTAGCCGCGCGATTTGCTTTCACCGTGCGCTTGTTTTAAATGGGAGCGGGCACAAGTGGCTCCATTTTTTTCTGCTCGCATGCTGGGAGCTTTTTACGACGGCGCTCTTTCGCATTCCAAAAACATGCTAATGTTTGCCGCCATCATCAAAAATTTCTTCAGGTATGAACTGATCAGGCTGCTGACGCATTGTTAAGCGAGACACGCATGGAGCAGCTTGAAGACATCTGGTCTGGAAGGACTGGGGACATTCACGTCAGTGGATCTGTGACTTGGGAGGAGCGCTGGCTGCTCCTGTGCTCTTAACGAAGGGGGAAGCATTTGGGGGAGTGAGCGCAAGGCACAGTTACTGTTACAGTCGCTGAAGCTGTAATGCTCCGCGCTTGCTCCGTATTCAGACTCTGGCCGCTGTACCGCGTGACCTGGACCGAGGACGGAAGCCTGCATACCTCTACTGTTATACTCCTGGTCCCCCGGGCCCTGAATGGACGGGCATGGGGAAAGCCGCCGCCCCCTGCCCCCCCGGTGCTGACCGAAGCCCCGGCGCAATACGCCCGCCGCCTCTGCTGTTCCTTTGGTTCTTCTGGCTTGCAGCAGGTATGTGTACACTGGGGCCGATAGATGATCCTTTACAGTCCCAGGCAGTAGTATTTGTCTCATGTACGGGTGATGTCCGAGTGGCGGGTGTTGAAGCAGAGTTGAAGAGCGTTGGGGTGGCCTAGAAAGTTAGGATGTCCATTCCGGGAAACGCGACCAGGGAATCCCACTCAGAGAGCCGGTTTGAACACGTCCCACACTTCCTCCAGCAGCAGTCCCTGTGTATTGGAGGTAGCGGGGTCAGTTCCTTTGAATGTGGAGGTGTGTTGTTAATCTACTCTGTGATCCAGTTCTAACGCCAGGGTAATGCCTACAGATCCGCTCAACTCCTCTATGATCCTCCAGAGCAGGGATCCGGAACTTCTGTGTCAATTAATGCAGATCTGTGAAATGTTCTGGCGTCGCCCTGCAATCCACTGCTGCTTAATGTGAAATGAAAACCAAAAATGGCCTGCTTCATTAGTAGGACGATACATCTGCCTTTTTTAGGTTCAGGGCTTACGTAGTAAATTACTCGTGCTAATAATTTAACTTTTATGATTTACAGATGGCCAGTCAAATGAGAGCATCAGTTGTTGCTGCTAAATACAAAAAAGGCTGTAAGAATTGTCTATTCCCCTTACATTTGCACACGGTAGTGCTCTTTAGTATTTTAGCAGTCATCTATTAGCGCAGTGAATGCATACGAATTTCCTTTCCTCTTATTGCGTTTCTTGTTCTCTGCCAAAGCTCTTAAAAAAATCAATACTCCGGTGTTGTTGTTTTGAGTTAGGAAAACGGTACGTAATTCCTGGTGTGCTGCTATTAGAATGTCACCAGGCAGGCTGTTTAAAAAACAGGACAAAGAATTGCATTTCATCTTCCATTAAACTCAAGCATATTGTATTGTGAATCACTCGAAAAGGATTCACATGATAGAATAGGTAACGCGACTTCATTTTTGGGAAACAAATAATTCATATCCGGGAATCAGTCAGTGATCCATAGTAATTAGTTTCTACAAATGCACAATTGTTTGCAGTTGCTACAACATTAGAAAATGTTTTAATATTGTTGTTTTGTCAGTTTACACCTTCACTTACTCTTTTAAGATTTTAGCGTTAAGCTTTATTGTAAAAATCTCTGTGATTTCTCCCATTCCGTAATCTTAATATTTTAAAATGATTCTTTCCCACGGGTCTTACGTGGACAAAGTAGTTGTGAAGCACTGCAAAGACGTTCTCTCAAAATAACAGAGAATTATAGATGAATAACTGTGAATAGCTGGGATGTTTTTCACAAGGTTGCTATGAGTGTCATGCTGGAGTTGTCACCATGCTATGATGTAACTCAGAACCCAGAGGCTAAAACATCCCCTTCGTTCACAGTTATCCATCTTCAATGTTTTGTTATGTATGGCCTCTCCGTTTCATCTCTCACTGCTCTCATCTGCTGTGCAGGAGCATAGGAGACATAGGAAGGCTTATACACAACATGGCCACAAGTGTGCCCGCTCCTGCACCATAGTAAACGTGGTGTCCTGTCACCCATCACTTTCTGACCATATCTTCCCTACACCACCCACATTTTAAAAACAGTATTTCTCATCCTGCCACCCTCACACACAACGTTCGGCATTACTCGTCGCTCCCAAATCTTTAAAAAAGTATCTGGTATATTGACACCCACACCACCCCAATTTGCATTTGCCCTTCTCTCCTCTGCCCAAATTAAACAAAATCGTCCTGCCACCCATTCTCAACATCCTCTGTTCAGTTCCTCCCACCGAAATGTTAAAATAAAATGATACCTGGTTTTCTGCCACACCCCCAATCATCCTCTCCTGTTATCTTACCTCCTCTCCTAAATTGCAAATAAAACCTAGTGTCCTCGACCTGCCCATACTACCTCTCTTCAATCCACTCCTTCCACTGCTCAAATATGTAAAAATAAAACCAGGTCTCCTGCAACCGATCCGCAGCACGCACCCTCTTTGAATCCCTCTCCCGTGCCCAGCCAGAAGGTGTGTTCTCTTACTATGCATGGAGCAGAGCCAGCCCAACACTGACAGGCTGTCTCAGAGCCCAGTCAGTGCAGCCTGGAACTAGTTTACAAAATCACAGTGAGCAACAACCTTGATTCCCACTGCTGCTAAATCACTGCAGTGTATAACCAGATTTAGAATTCTGTATTGAAACTAACGGGTGTCCAGGAAACACAATATGTAACATAAATAATTCACCCTAGTTCTAAATTTCAGGTGTTTCTTCATAACAGCTGTTCCACGTGGAGGTGATTACCAACATCAAGCCCTGTTATTTCCAACTATATTGAATCCATTAGTTGATTTCATAGTTGTTACAGAAACATTGTCTTGTAAGAAAGCTGTTAGGAGCATCCTTGGCAATTTATAATAAAACTTTTAAATTCTAGGTCCATTGTCCACGGTTCTTCCAAATTTTTGTACCTCGTATAGTCATTGAAAAGGCATTGACTGCATTTTCTTGTACTTTGGGTGCTAAGTTTTTTTGTATTTTGAACCGTAAATTGCTTGACTTTTTGTGATGAACATGTACCCGGAAAGTGTTGAAAGATTCATTATTGGTGGTCATGTTGAGAAATTGTGCTGAACTCTCCTCTAGTTTTTACACACATCATTCTTCTATTCTCCTGCTCCCACAATTCGAATGGGACCATTTGTGCATTTGTTCATAAACACAGAATATATGCAATTATTGAGGGTTTTACAGTAAAGAAATATGAAGGGGTAGAGAATTTATAGGGAGCCATGCACAATCTCTCATTTCTCTCAGCCACTTGATCCTATGTTATATGCACTTTACGCCCACCCCAACCAGCCTCTTGCCATCTTAGCACTCCTCACTTAAATTGTCTTGTAAATGTACCTGGTGATTTGCCTCGGACTTCCTCTCCTGTCCTGCCAACCACCCCCACCCTCAACATTATCTTGCTTTCCCCCACCCCCACATATATTTACAAAAATTACCTGAAGTCAGACAAGCACTGTTACCCCCACCACCACCCAAATAGAAAAAATCACATGCCTGTTATCCTGCCAATTAGGCATTCTGTCCCTATTTAAAATCTACACTCACATTGAGAGCAGGGAGCTGGCCCATGCGGGCAGTGGTTATATGAGAATCACGTCAGTGCAGCTTCCATTTCCCCATCTTCACTAATCTGTGGACAACCATGCCGATGTGGAAGATGGGTTGGTGGCAGTAGACTGCCACTGCGTTCCATCACGTGTAGCAGGCCTGCACATACCCTGAGAGAGGAGAGGGAAGGTGGGTGAGACAGAATACTGTTATGTGCCATTCTGACACTTTACTTGAATCTCTGGTGACCTGGGTGAGGTAGGGAACAATAGGGGAGAGAGTGCTTCTGTTGGTGATGTAACAGTAGCAATGGCTGGCAAGATGGCTTGTTAGAGCATGTTATTTTATTGCTAGCTGATTACGCTCTCTCTTGGTTATATGATCGAGTAGGTAGGAATGGGAAAGGTCTGCAAGGGGTAGTAATGAACTATCACTGGCAAGCCTCTACTTCCAATTGAATAATGAACACCAGTGAGGGCCACTTGAACAAAAGTGCATTCCAGTGTGAAAGCTCACTACAGTAGAGACTGTTTGCATGTGATATATTAAAATCATATAACCAGCCCTTTCATAATGCTAGCTGCTTAAATACACTGCTCATTAAACAAGCATGGGTTGGAAATGAATCACTAAAACTGAGACTAAACTTTGTTGATGCTGGTCAAATAGAAACCATCACCCTCATATGTGGGTATGTCTGTGCATGCATATTTGTCTATGTATCAATGTGTGCGTGCATGTGTGTGCATGCATGAGTTTGTGTGTGTATATATGTGTGTGTGTGTGTGTGCATGCGTGCATGTGTGTTTGTATGTGTGTGTGTGTGTTTTTAGGTCAAGCCTAGCGGCAGCGCGCATGCGCTGCTAGCTCTGCGAGACTGCTGTAGTAGAGTATGGGAGAGAAGCCGCGCCCACTGTTCTCACATATTTTTCATTGACTTGTGTCGTAAATGCTGCCTTTGGATTCGATAATAGGCTTGTTTGTCCCTCCTTAGTACGGCCTTGTTTTCATTTGTACCCTCCCATGGCGACTGGCCCCTTTACTTTGGATGTTACACGGGACCTGTTATTTAGTCTGTAAGCATTATTTACTTTATTGAGTTTCTCTAACTGCAGGCTGGACATGCGCTGCTTCAGCTGAAACCGCTTGTGTTTTTTTAAGCAGCACGGCCGCCCCCATAACACGGGCGCCTGCTTTCGATCACTTTAACCCAGCATTATCTTGTATCTGTTTCAAACCCCCTCAAGTAAAATGGATTTAGAAATGATTAGCGAAAGTCTTGTGAATTAAAGGTAGCACATAATCCTGTGCCAATGGGCTGAAGCTCACAACAGCACATCTGTGTTACATGCCTTCTGTACTAAAGCCACCTGACAGGTTGTTTTCGAAAGCCTGTTTTATTAACAACACCACCACCACCAATACCACCACCACCACCAATACCACCACCATCAATGCCACCGCCAATACCACCACCAATACCACCACCACCACCAATACCACCACCACTACCAATACCACCACCACCGTCAATACCACCACCAATACTACCACCACCACCAATACCACCACCACCAATACCAACACCGCCAATACCACCACCACCAATACCACCACCACCAATACAAATACCACCACCACCAAAACCAATACTGCCACCACCAATACCACCACCTCCACCAATACCACCACCAATGCCACCACCAATACCACCACCACCACCAATACCAATACCACCAATACCAATACCACCACCTCAGCGCCTCTCGCTCACTAGTAACAGCAGGGGCACTGTACGAGGCTGGACCTGAGACCATCCCTCCCTCCCTCCATGCCTGCCATAAAGCACAGCCCACCCTGCACCAGGAGGTGAAGCCAGGGCCCTACTACAGCTGTAGTGTTTTTTATTAGGCCAAAGATAGCAATGACATCACACAATGCCAAACTGCACACTCGAATCACAGAGAGGGCAGGACCTAGCCCCCCCTCCGCTCTTCCTACTGAGCCGCGACAGTGTAATCACAGAGCGAAAGGTGTTGGAGCGCTTTGTTAGTGTTTATAGCTCGGATCATATGTAACTCTCACTTTACACTTTGTGTCTGTGGAATTTACAACACTTACACATCTTCTTCACTGCACTATTTATCACTACTTTGAAGACGTCGCAGGCCGGTCTCTTCCTCTGATATTTACAATCTAACAAGTGGTCGAGAAGGCCCTTTATTGCAATGCTGTAGGTCTCGCATTTGCGAGAGTTTAAGCTATTAGTATTGTAAATGACAATGCCTTTTATTTATGTTTTAAAACCCAAAACATAAATAAAGCATTGTCATTTACAATGCCAATAGCTGAAACTCGCGTGAATGCGAGACCTATTGCATTGCAAATGCTTGTTAATGTGTGCTGTTCAGTGCACATATGCAAAGTCGGAAAAGTTTGGAGAAATCAAATAATTTTTCCTTTTAAACACCTGCTTCGAACTGGTGTTATTTTTTGGTGCAAAGCCTGTTCTACAATTTTTAGTAAATAGAGCATTGCATTAAAAACCATTGATGGTTGCATGGGAACGCCTAGATATCACCAATGGAATGCCCCCTTGATGCAAAGTAATGCAAAATAGCACTTTCAAGCAGTCTGAAAACTTTGGAGAATATAAAACATTTGTCGTTTTTAAACCTGCCTGGAAAAGATGTAATTTTTTGGTGCTAAGTCGTGTCTACCATTGTTAGCCGATAGGACTTTGCGTCAAAACCCATGGGTGTTTGCATGAGAATGTCTATTTAACACCCATGGAACTCCCCTTGATGCAAAATATTGCAAAACAGCACTTTCAGGCATTTTGGAAAGTAAATCTTGTATACACGTTTTGCCCTGTTTTGCATCACTTTTGTGACTCAGACATGATGCAAAATGTTAGCAAATTCGCTCCTTTATATTCAGTTGACAACCTACCAGGGAACTGTTACTTTTTTCACATTACTTCCCTCACCCCATCCACTTTATAAAATGTGCTCACATCAAACAGTGTAATTCTTACACTGCTATCCACATAAACAAGCCAACATATCTCGCCATCTTGCTAACCCACCGCAGGCTGACTACAAGACCATGGGTGCAAGGCCGCTCCCACCTTTAAATACCAAAATTGAAGCTTAAGTTCGAAACCAGACCTTTATTGGTACTGAAACGAACATTTGCAGCTTAAGGTCTGTCAGTCAGCAAACAACTCAGTCTTCTTTCTTTCAGGAAGTCACTAAAAACCATCTTCTATGGATCCGACTGAAATGACTTTGACCGAAGTTCTTTTCCTTCTATTGTATTCTGCTCTGAAGTGAGCGCCTGTCCTTTTTTGATTGAAGAACACTAATGAAAACCGTTGGTTAAATAAATAATTATTGATTAAAAACAAAAAACGGAGAACCCCACGTTGGGGTCTTTATATTTCTTGTTCAAGCATATGAGAAGTTAGTTATGGAATCTGAGGGACTATTTCATGCACCAGGTGTAAACGAAAAGAATACATTGGTCTTTATTGGTTATTGTTCTAAGTGGCAGCAAAGCAGATTGCTGGGCTGGGATGGTGAGGTATCCCAGGGATATTATCAACAGAGGCATTATCAGAGAAAATGATCAGTGCTATTGTATCCACCTTTGTTCCCTGGACAATCGAGACCGCCATTATGAATAAAGGGAATGAGTTCCTTAGCCCGGCATTGAATGGTTTGGGTGAGAGAACAAACTGGCAGAAACAGTGGAGCTGCCAGTATAAAGTGGATCACCCTGGAAAGATGTGGACGTCCTTTGGACATTCCTCATTACACCTCGTGCTGCTACGGACCAGGGACCACGTAAAGCCTGAGAGGAAGGCATCCCTGCGATGGATGAGGCACACAGTTATGATGAAGGTGGATTACAACAAAGTGGTTAAAAGGCACTGTGGCGGCCACATCTACTCGAAAGAACGAGGACTTGTTTAGATGAATCTAGGGCTAGACTCACTGACTGCTCAGCCCCCTGCAGACCTTCTTGCTGAATGCCCTTGAAGATGAAAATGGTAAGAGGAGATGTAGCGAAGAACATGCAGGCTGCTGCCTCAGCAGAGGATGACAGTCCTGGCTGGTCGCTAAGTGTACTAAGGCAGCCCCTCCAGGGATCTGTGTTTTCTGGTTGGTTACATGTTAGAACCTCAGCAGATCTACTCAGACTTTCATCCTCCTTAGGGCGATAATACGGGTAACATCAAGCCGAGCAACTATAAATATATTTTATTTTAATAGCGCCTAGAGCTCTCCTTCGGGGGAGGTGCGCTCTACACACAGCCTGTTGGGCTCTGCTGTGACGGTCCCAGCATGGTACACGTTAGTACACAGAGAGCACGGAGAGTACAGGTCAATGACAGTCTAAGAGGTGGAGAGGAAGTATAAAGGGCGGAGGAACGACAGAGGGTGGCATGGCATGAGGAACAGGTGGCACAGGACTTGGCACCTGCAGCAATCTAGGTACCTGTCCTGTGTCATCAGAGAATGGCAGTTCACAGTCACCGTGTTCTGGATCCGTCGTGCATGAGATGTTAATTATTCTTTGCACCTCATCTTGCAAAGCTGGCCTATGCAAATCCGCATAGCTACTACTACTCAGTGCTGGAGGTTGCATGTGTGTTTTAACAGATAGCAGTGGCGCCCCCTAGCGGACCCCTTGCTCTCAGCAACATGCACTTGCCGAACGCGCCTCCTTGGCGCAGAATGGGTTAAGCTCCCACCGGATTCCTGTGCCGGATCAGACTTTTCTCAGGTACATCCTGTTACTCTCTATGGCGGGATGGCCCTGATTCCTTAGTTTATTGTCTCTTTGTTTACTTCTGAAGTTCACAAGAGGTAGTTCGTGACTCAACAAAGGGCTCCCCCTGATAATGAGCCACAACTATTTCCAGAGACAGAATTCTAAGAACTCGCAGATGTGAAGCAGATGTGCAGCCTTCCAGGTTTCCACACTGGTATTTGAAGCGTCCATACATTTAAAAAAAAAAAAAAAACCTCAGCTGGAATGTGTGTGGAAGTGGCGCAGACACTCCGTAGTCAGACGCAGACAGTTATCTGTGCACGTTAATCTGGAAGACACCCATTTTATCGCAGTTCTTCTTAAAAAAAATAGTTAAGGAAGTGAATTAGCTTCTGTTTTCCTGGTGAACAGCTACTGAACAGGAACAGCAAATCATCGCATGCTGTTCCATAAAACCTATATTTTTCCACGAATCAGACTTGTGCGTTAAAAACAGAAAAACATAGGTCCCTATAACCGGGAAGAGTATCTCATCAATTGCCCAACCCCCAGCATCACCACCACGCACACACCACCACAGTGACCACACAGTCACACACACCACCACGCACATAGGCTGCCGCCACCACGCACACACGACCACAGTGACCACACACACACCACCACGCACATAGGCTGCCGCCACCACGCACACACCACCACAGTGACCACACACACACACCACCACGCACATAGGCTGCCGCCACCACACACACCACCACGCACATAGGCTGCCACCACCACACACACACCACCATGCACATATGCTGCCGCCAACACTCATAACTTTCAGTTTCTGAGAGATAGGGCCTGATTTTCTTATTTTAATTTTTTTTTAAATTGATTTCCACAAAGAAAATAGACTATTTTTCGAGGCCACTCATGGGTTATCAATCATCATAATGTGATGGTATAAAATACTTTCCCACCCATTGGTCAAGGACAAATAAACATTGCAAAACATATTAGCAATGAAACCGAGAAACATTGATCATAGTGGTAATGGACCTGATTCCGGCGTGCAATCAATCACTTTAAACATTGTGTATCGTAATATATATTGAGAGTGTGTAGTTCTACGGGCATCAGAGATGTAAAATGCATTTTTCAGTCAGTGGGGTTCTCACCCATGTCCAGGCAATTCCCATGAGCAACGAGTTCATCGGGTGCATAGAGGTTACTGTCCTCCTAGTTACCCAGGTTTGACAATGTTCATTATCACTTGGGCCTCGATTACCAGTGTCTGCTGCTTAATTTCCACGGGCCGATAACAACTGTTACAGACCCCATTAGAAGTACAAAGTCTGTAGAAAAGCAGCCGAAATCGCAGGTTGAATTGTGGAGGGGGGGGGCACGAGGAATTAACAGGAAACCAGGACCAGCGTTACCCATTCCCTTTGTAAATCATCATTTCTAAGGGGATCTTCAGGGTCCTACCTGTATTCCCTGTTATCCCCCGGAGTATCCCTGTTATCCCCCGGAGTTACGGGGATTCCATGTGGCTGTAGCTTGGGGAGGGAGGGGCAGAGTTAAAGGGAAGGTTATCGGGCCGCCCAGGCCTGGGCCGTAGTTACTTATTATGACTTATTGTTGACTGGTCTGGCTCCTTCCATAGCTTTCTACTGAGTCCCCCCCCCCCCCTCCCATGATTGCCATCTGTCACTAGGATAATTCTATACAAAGGGTCATTTTGAAGACACAACTGTGGAACACAATTATATAACACCACGTAAACGAGGAGCGGGCAAGAATGTTCTTATATAGGTGTTTTATGCTATGCCTCGTCAGGGGTAGTAAGCGCTATATAAATGCAATTAAAAGTATGCAGCCAGTGCAGGTGGGACTCACCAGTACTCGTTTTTTGAGACCAGCACTTACTTTTCCTCATCAGACTTCCACACAAAGTAAGAGAGGAGAGAGACAAAATACAAAATGAGGGGAAGAAATGGGAAGAGAAAGACACAAAAGCAGAAAGAGAGAAAGCAGGAATGTAAAAGAACTTGCAGCAGTGAAATAAAGGTGGAAGAAAGAGGCAAAACTGCACAGCCTTGGCGTTAGGCACCCCCAGTATTCATAATGATGGACGCGGGCTTCTGAGAACAACTTTGGACCCAAGCACTTATTGTTTTTTAAATTAAGGACTGAATATATGTAGCACTCACGAATGCCTATTACAGCAGATAGGATTAACTTCCTGAGAATAAGAATTCTTCCTCTCCTCCAGCCAAACGGCAGATAAAATAGTACACACTGTCTCTGTCTTACCGCCCCCAAACTAGTAGTGCCTGGTACACTTTGAAAATGGTGTTGCATTCATTGCAGACCCACACTGCACCTGGCAAGTGAGAGTAGCAAGCACCCCACCCCAGATTGAGTTGGGGTACAAGAGGGGTTGCGCCTTCATTTATCCGAAGAAACCGTTGTTGAAAATAGTGGCACATGGTGCATTTTTCTGTATCATTTTAAAATACCACAGAGGAATTCATGAAATGTTATTAACATTTCGGGGTCTGTCACAGCACGCAGGAGTATTACTGTCCTATATACTCATCTAAAAACTGCGTGCCTGATGAGAAAAAGAAGACGCTCGGCTGCAAACATGCACGAGCATCAGTAACAAACCTGGAGCCCTGCAGATGATGCATATGGGGAAAATGGCGACTTGTAAATGTGCCCAGAGTGGCTCGGCAGACGTCTGGGACTGTCGTTGTGCCACTAACTGTGTAAGCTCTGCTGGGAACAAACCAGTTGTAGCCAGTGTCTTCTACTCAGAAAACCACTGCTAGAAACGGGAGCACTGAGGAGTTCGACTGTGTCCTCAAACAGGCCCCTCATAAGGGATTTCAGAGACGACCGTGTCTTATTGAAGTTTTAGAAGAAGTGGGGCGCTCTCTGTGAGACTGTTCATGAGTAGAAGAATGGGATCTTATGTGATCAAAGCTCAGTAGTGAAAGGGGTGCTATAACTCTACCTGTGCTATATCATTTAACATCTAGGCAGGCAATTAAAAACATGCTGCATTCAGGGCAGGATCAACCTGTCTTATAGTGCAATTTGCAAGTACCACAAAGGCTGGTCTTGTAGGAATGTGTCTGCCTGTATTTTGTTTTTCATGGGTCTGTTTAAGGTCTGTTGGGCTGTTGTTTAGGTCGAGCCTACCAGACAGCACTCTCAGTACACTCCGAGCGCGAGACGCCGGAGCCTCCAAAGATTTTGCCTGGAAGGTATAACTTTGACAAAGGCACAGACCTTGTCGATTTGATATTTGATGAATACAGCCACATAGGCACAATACGCCCTCATTTTCTCCGAGTTCGCTGCACCAGAGGTTGCTCCAGATTGGTCATGAGCAGGCTTGCTTCATTTTACTGAATAATCGACCCGATTGTAGAGACACAAGGCACTCCTTGAGGAAGATTTCTTCACCTCCGATAATCTTGATGTCACGGTTAGCCTGATGGGCTCCGCATGATACACATTCCTGTGACTGACAGTGCAGGTTAGAAGCTACTGACAGAGCCGAGGCCCATTAGTCTCATTAGAAGGCTTACACAACTGTCCCATTGTCCTGATGAAGACCCTACAGTGATGTCAGTAATGCACACATGGTTATAGGGGTCGAAACGTTGACGTTCATTATTAAGCATTGGTACCCAACCAGACCCATTCAATAAAGGAGGTTTGGCGAGGGTTTCTGATATTGTTTGTACAACGCTACCAAAAGAAAAATTGATGTTACATGTACTGTGGTTTTGTTGTTTGTATTGTTGATATATGTACAGTCACTGTCTATCCCTTTTATATGTCACTATTGTAGATAATCACTTATGTTTGTTGTGTAGGTTTTGATACGTTTCTAGTTATGTCATTATCTGAAAATATATGATTTTTCCCTGATACACTATCGTTTTTTGATTGTCTTTTTGTTTTAAATATCAGTTTTGTGCTTTTATATATCATTGTTGATCGTCCCACCTATGGGGGACATAAAATAAAATGTATTGATGTGGCAGAACCACTGTTCACATAACCTACCAGACAGCACAGCACAGCCATCTGGTTGAAAAAGACCTATAGTCAGCTTATCAAGAACGTACATTGATTTTAAAGCCCACCCATTGCTTACCATTGGTTGGGTTTATTGTCACTCTGATTTGCTTGCTTCTTATTCGATGGCTTGCCTTGTCCATCTCCTGTTTTTCCCTCTCCTGGTGCATACCTCTTTACTTATATCCTTCCACTGCTCACTTTATGGAACGACTTTTTCTTCTAACACTCCATCAGAGTGCATGTGTTTTACAGCTGTCTCTCTTGTGTGCTTCTCTTCCACCTCCCCACTCCGTGTGACTCGCTCTCATCCATGTGCTCTTCTCACCCCATGCTCTTTGTTACTGTCTCTCACCCACATGCTTTATTCCCCATGATCTCTGTTGCTCTTGCCTGTGTTATTCTCTCTTGTGCTATTTTCTCCCTATGGTGTGTCTCCCCAACCTTCTTTCTTTCTCTCTCTCTCGAGCATTTCCCATCCCTCCACCTATTACCCCGGCACGCTCCTACATTGCCATCCCTTCCTCACGGTCATATTTCTTCACAATTTTACTTTTTGTAGTGAGTGCCAAGATTGCAAACTGCTGCCTTGCCTTCTGATTTCCAAATAAAAGCGCATTCACCCTACTTCATGCTGCATTGCAGCGTTGTGATTGGTCAGTGGAGCCTAGGTGCTTACCAATCACATTGTGATTGGTCAGTGTGGCCAGGCTGTGCTTCCTGTTCCTTGAGTTTGACGAGGAGAGCAGGAGCCGAGTCACGGGACCCGGCGACAAGGTACGTTTTAATTTTTTTTTATTTTTAATTGAGCACCCCCCTGCACGCGACCCCCCTTCCGCCACCCGCGAGTCATGCCGGCCTCCACTGCCGTACCCTCTTCTGTGGTGGTGCCATGATGCCAGGCTAGTAACTACTCCATGGCCTAAACTGCCAACTGCTAATGTCAGCCTGACTGACAGTGGCGCTCTTTCTATACTTAGGCCTCTATATTTCCGACATAAAAGAGACTGTCCTCAATGCAGATAAGAAAGTGTGGCTTTAAAATCCCTCTACTCCAGGAGTCCCTGCTGCTGAACCACCCTCTGCCAAGCCCTGGTAGGTCTGCTCTTGGCCATTCTGTAGGGCCACCGGTCACTAGTGGGCATTTTCAAATGTTTATTTAAATCTAAAGATACATCTGACTCAGGGGTGTAATGAAACCATAGGCCCATCCTGCAAAGTACAATGTGGGGGCCCCCACTATATCACAGCAAGACTTTTCTCCCCTAAAATACCTTTACAAAGCTTCACAGAAACTGGTTCAATGGGAGAAAAGAGTCAGTAATTATCAGGACAAGGAGATTTTGGTGTGTATTAGTCCCCATCACTGGGGAAAACTCTGCGTAGGTGCTGTTTATTGGACTTGATAAATTCTAAATCCAGGGGTGTTGGACTTTGTTGGGTGCTTTAAATACCAACTATGCCTCTGGGACACTCATAACCAGGACCAAGTTCTGTGTGTACCTTTCACGTTCTCCTTTTTTCACTTCCTCTCTCTCTTACACCTATCACTTTTCAACCTCTCTTTTGGACTCTCTCGCCTTCTCCTCTCTCTGTCTCTCTATTAGGTATCTGTTGTTCAACTGAGATTTTATAGCCTGCATGTCTCCCACTCTCTCTATCTGGCTCTCTCTTCTCTCTCTATTGTGCTCACATTCATCAACTTTGCTCTGTTCCTACTCTCCCTTATATGCAAAGTGACACAGAGTCACATGGGGACCTATTCGGTGGGATTCTCTATATTGCAACAAAAAAATCAATAATTGTTGCAACAGTATTTCTTTCAGTAAACTGCCAAGGACATCTCAGAGAGCAGGCTTTGGACAGACAGCAGAAGTTACTATTCTTTATTTTGCCAGATTGTTCATTGCATGAGTGCTCGAGGGCCCCCCTCCACTTCCTGCCCCCCCACCGCAGAGGTTATGTGGCCCTCCTTTACGTCCCTGATCCGACTCCGCCTTATCATGGTTCAGTTTATCTTTAGCAGGGATCAGAGAGTCTCTCTTTTTCACTCACTATTCCCTCACCGCTAATTTCCTTGACCTTTCGCCAGTGGCTTTCGCTTCACATGGCTGCGCCTGCGCACACCCTGCACGCATGAGGAGTAGGGCCCTTCCTTCCTGACTTTAGTGCAGTACTCGGGAGTCCAGTAGCAGAAGCAAGGCATAGCCTCCATCCAGATGCCAGAGTACAAGCGCTTCACTACTTACATGCCAACCCTCTCTATTCAGGTGGGAGACTACCGATTTCAAGGAAAGCCTCCCATTCCTGCATGCAGAAACCCAATTCAGAGTTTTATAAAACTGCCAAAAATAAAATGTTTATACCTGTTATGCACGCTCCAATCTCCCCATCCAAGAATTGCGTCTGACATCAAAGGTTAGCGCTTTGTCCTCAAAAATTGTTGGAGGGGGAGATTAGAGTTTGTGACAGGCCTTGACATTTTATTTTTGGCAGTTTTACATAGCGCAACCAAAAACAGAATTTATAACTCTGTTTTTGTTTGCCAGAGTTTAGAACTTTGTTTTTGTTTGTGCTCTGTTATTTAACTGTCAAAAATGAAATTCAGATTGTCTGTCACCATACATACCAATAGACCCGATTCGAGCAGATTGCCTCTGTTTCAATATAAATCAGTGGGGGAAATACATTCTCCAGACTATTTTTTGAAACTCTCCCACTTGCCTGCTCTAAAATGTTGCCATGTATGTCACTAGCCGTTTTGAAATCACATACAAGGACCCGCGGTTTCACTTTTTTCAAGAGGAGGTCTAGTAATCTGTGGTCTTGATCTTCTTGGCGAAGTGATCCTTGAGGGAAAGGATGGTGTTTAGGGTGAATTCGAGTGACTTGGCATTGATTGATAGCTGGCAAATGAAGCCACACAGGTTCACATAGCTGATTCAGGTTTGGACAAGTTGTTTGTTGTTGTTGGTGGAATGGAAACTGGTTTGAGTGCAGTTGAGCTTCAGGTGCTGGGCATCCAAGCCTGAAGGAGGCAGCAGCAGTGTTTGAGGTGCTGGATGTTAAGCTCAGAGAAGGCTTTCGTTTAGAGTTATGTGCCATTGGTATTCTAGTGAATCTTGAAGTTGCTTTCAGTGTGTGGGTTTTTTACAAGCTCCATGTTGAGCGTAAAGATGATGGGTGAGAGTAAGAGCCTTGGCACACGCTGCAGGTGAGGAAGCCCTTCTGAGATCTGAGGTGCCCACCTGCACCAGCTGGTCTTAGCTAGACAGGCACAAACACAGCAATTGGTTAAACCCTGTCAAGATGTCAGGTTGTGAATGAAGATAAGATGGTTGATGATGTCGAATGGAGCTACCAAGTGCAAAAGTATCAAGAGGCAAGGACCAACCTTGTCTGTAGACAGGAGGACATGATGAACTACTTGTACAGGTGCTGTTCTAGTGCTGGAGCTTGCAATGAAGCCTGATTGGGAGATGTGAAGCAGAGGATTGGCAATGGTTTGTTTAACATGCTTGCCAAGGAACTGGACCTCGCAAAACGCTTCATTCCTGTTTTCCTGCGGTATGAAAATAAGTTTAGCCAGTATAGCCTGATCTCCCGTGACTGTATCTCATAGCTCTAATTCTTGGACTTTACCTTCCAGTCCAAAGTGGCACATTTGTATTGCCTTTAAGGTAAAGCCTTGTGCTCTAGGACATCTATCACACCGTACGTTATAAGTGATGTCGTATGTCATTTTTCTCATGTTCATGAATTTTCCACATTTGCAATAATGCCGTCACAGCAGCAAATGGAGCACCTGTGGGAAGCAATCCACCTATTTATTTGGGGTCCACAGTGACATTAAAATCTCCATCCCAAGGTGTTATGCTCAGAGATTGGTGAAAATAGTCTGCTGCTTCGTCCTCACAAAGGGCTGTCATTATTGTATCTGACTTCGAATATGTTAATTATACTGAGGTGCACTACTCAATAGGCCAATGAAATATCAAGCAATGAGCCTCAACATCAACATCCAGTGGATGAAATAGTGTACTGTGTTTGAGGAGTATGGCAACCCCCTAGAACAAACAGAATATAAAGCAAAAAACAAAAAGCACTCCATCTGCATGCAAAATGTTACTCAGGGCACTTGATCAATTGAGTCTCTTGTCACAATGTCAATATTATGCCTAAGTGGGCAAGGACCTGCCTCGACTTCTGAGGGTTATTCAGTCCCCTAACATTCCACGTAAGGAGATCACCTGCCATCAAGAACATATAAATAAACATCCTATCTGAGCCTTGAGAAGTGCCAGGGACATTTTGAGAGCTACAGTCTGTCTGGAGGTGAAGTACAAAAGAGACACAACCTGCCAACCTGAATCGGTATTGTGGCCCAACACCATTACCAGCAGTATTACTTCTAGCAAAATAGTGTACCCTTGTGGCAGAGGCAGTGGTGGCTTTACCTTTGCGAAACAAACATCGCTTCAGTCTCATAATGAGGCAATGGATCAGAGCGGAGAGCTGATGGGACATTTGCCTTTTATCCAGATGTCTTACTAGCCCTCTTTTAATCAAGTTAACCATGCACATGGCATAAGTGAATGTTTGTGTAATCTGCAATTCCCAATTCCGTGAGTTGATTTGCATTTTGCAAACACAAATCCTACATTTTCTGCATTCAAGTGGGGTTAATTAGTCTCTCTTACTTTTAGCTTTTAGGGTGTGTTACATTCTCTTACACGTATTTTGGTGTCTTTGTCTTACAACCAATTTGGCTATTGGCAAGTAGTAAAATGTAGATACTGGTAAACACAGAGGTATCTAAAACTATCAGTTAATTCAACTTATCCATACTATTTTCTTCGAATAGGTGGGGTAGAGGTTCTGGGGCATTGTTAAGAGTACAAGTATTAGAGTATAAAAATAGGTACCATATTAGGACAAATATAAAACATTTAAAGAAAATGGGAGTAGATGCCAACATGGGTAAAGCAAGAGAGATGAAGAGAGGAGGAGAGAAAAGAGGGAGTGGTATGGATGGGTCATTGGTGTCCCACAAACAAGAAAAAAGGGTGATCAGGGAGGAAGAATAGGGGGGCTATGGAGGGTTTAACTCCATTAACTGGTACTAACAAATCTCTGTGATCCAAGGGGAATGAACTATAGGGAATGTTCTTGACATGAAGGATATTTGCCAGGATGAAGAGGACATCCTGGGAATGCCATTAATTTGTGAACATTTAGGGAAACAGGATTGTTGGTATGGAAATGTCTCCTAAATGTATAACTGGTATCCTGACTTTTATTTTGGTCCTAGGGTCATTTTAATTTAGTGTGTACACAGAGGTTTAGGCCTGCCTAGACTTTGCAAACTCTTGGACCGCTCCTGTGACCTGGAGAGGTGTACTAAATGTGCCCTCATAGTGGACAGAGGATCATTGTCCCTGTTCTAGGTATCATGTATAAGGCGGTCGTGGCAGCATACCTTGTTTTTTAGATTGATAGTGTGTTACTGAGAGTGTTACTTAAAGCCCACTCTTGTGTAAAGTTCTGCTGTTATAGGTAGGGCCAGGATGTGCTTGCATTTTGTGTGTATGTTGAGTGCATGTGTGTCTGTATTGTGTGTGTGTGCAGCACGTGAGCAATGGTAAGGCTTTGAGTGTGAGTGAACCTGAGTACTCAAGCAAGTATATTTAATTTGGATAACCCTGGTTTGGCACAGCGCACGATAAGGGCAGCTACCTGTGACAGTGGAAGTCTATTGCCTCTTTTCTGTACTGGAGGATGGAGATCCAGACACTAAATTGAGGAGGATGGAGACCTTTGGTAATTTCATTAGGACTTGCAATGCTGTTAGTACTGTGCTGCTGATTACTTCTCCCTGAGCACTGCCATTTGGTTGATGGTAGAGGTGAGGAGTGGGACTGCATTTTTTGTTGTGCAAGGAGAGGACGTTTCTAGGCCTGCCCTTTTGTCTATATCTGATTGCTGCTTCAGCGAGACTGATGTCAGGCATGTTCAGAAACCGAACTCTTCATTGTGCTCATGTTGTGGGTGCTTCAGTTTGTAATGAGCCCCAGCACTATCAGCTGTGAGAAGCATCACTCCAGTTACACAAAGGATGTGTCTGGACAGCAGCTTGAGATGGAGATTTGAAGGAGAAGGACAATTATCCCAATATGGTTTTGAAGTTGGAGGTGGCAGATCTATAGCTCCTGTATAGGAAATGTATAGCAAATTGGGACCTAACCCAGACCACTTGGCTCCATTTCCAAGTCATTTATAACCAAATAAAGGAGTGCTCGGCAGAGTACGTGAGGACTGTTGAGTGACTAGGGCTGGTGTCTGCCTGATAGCCAGTCTCCGTGAAGTGAGGGGACATCACTGAAGCTTGCACTTCCTGCTGAAGGAGTGGAGGGTCTGCCTGGTGCCTTGAAGCCAGTCTGCCTTCTGAGAGAGGGAAAGAGTTTGCCTGGCCTTGCAGGAGGAGAGACTCTCCAGGACAGAGAGACCCAGCAGCTCCCAGAGACTGAGGACACCCAGATGATGCAGACTACCTGAGAGCGAAGCCAGTAGTGGTCCGTCCTGCTGAGGGTCCCCCTGGTTTCTCAGAAAAGGTTCCTGCCAGGGACCTCCCCAAACACTTGTGAGAGATTCAGCAAAACGGGGCTCCAACTGAATGTATCGGTCTGATCTGGGATGCACCTGCCTGTGTTGACCTAGTTGGGCTACAACTGCTGTACTGACTGCATCAACCTAATTGTGGCTATAACTACCATGGGGACTGCACTGGCCCAATTAGAGCTACAACTGTCATGGTGACTGTGCCTTCCCAGTCATGGCTTTACCTGATTTAGCTGAACTGCCAAGTCAGGGCGGGGTCGTGGCTTAGCCGGCTGCAAAATGGCCGCACATTGAGTGGGCTCTGCCGGCCAAGCCCAAAATCCGTTGAACATCCTGCTGATACCATATCCAGAGCTGCCCAGAACCTCACCATCGTCACTCACCTGATCCTGGGGCGCAGTTTGATTCAACTCCTACCGCCCTACGCCACTGCTGCGAGGAGTTCCTCCGGCACGTTGCCTCAGGCCTGGGCCTCGCGGCCTGTACATCTAGCGTGGCTGCCCCGGGGCTGATTGCATGTCGCCTGCTGGAGCTTAGCTCCCATCCTGCACTTCACCTCGGCTGCCCTGACGTTGGAGCCGGTAAGTGCCGCGGCTGTGGGGGCGCTCCGTGGCGGGGCTGTGCGCGCGCGAGTTGCACCACCCACCCTGGCCTACTCACGCGCGGGCGCCACGCAACGGACTCTGGCGCCTGCTGCCCCGGCCTTCCCTCAACGGGCCGGGTGACGTGGACGGCGCGCTCCCTGCGTCTCCTCGCTGCGAGTCGCCCCCTCCCGCTGCGGCTTTCCGGCTCCCTGGAGTGCTCCGCTGCGGCTGCTGAGTTGGGCATCTGCTTTCTCCCGCTCCCAGCGCCTGACCCATTGCTTGCTGTGTGGGGCGGCTGGCCTGAGATACCGCATCTGTCAGACGCTCTGCCTTGGCCTGCCCTGACTGCCGCACACTGCCGTTGCCTGTGGGTGCCGCCTGCCGCCCTCTTCGCCTGCCGGCCTTTCTCCCCGCCTACCACTCACCGGCCCCATCTGCTGGGATTCACCTGCTGCTCGCCCTGCGCCGGCTGGTGCGGGGGCGACGCCAGCGGAGGCTGCCACGGCTGGTTGGGGGCGTGCGTGCCCTACGGCGGGGCCTCACCATTCACTGACGCTGCGTGTGCCCTGGACCTGGGTCCCGCGGCCTGCACATCCGGCAAGGCTACCCCGGAGTTGACTGCTGGTTACCTGCTGGGGTTGGACTCCCACCCTGGGCTATGCCCCAGCTGCTCGTACGACGGAGCCGGTAAGAGCCGCGGCTGAGGGAGAGCTCCGTGGCGGGGTAGGTAGCGTGTAAGTCATACCGCCCGGCCTACTCGCGCGCGGGCGCCACGCATCAGATCCCGGCGCCCGCTGCCCCGGCCTTCCCTCATCGGGCCGGATGATGAAGACGGCACGCTACCCGCGTCTCCTCGCTGTGTGTTGCCCCCCTCCCGCTGCGGCTCCCCGGCTCCCTGAGGTGCTCTCCTGCGGCCGCCAAGCTGACCATCTGCTCTCTCCTGCTTTGCCCACCTGCCACATCGCTTGCTGCGGGGTGTCTCTAGCTTGAGGCCCCGCGCTCATCGGGCGCCCGACCTGATTTGCCAAGCCTGCCACTCATCGCGGTTGACAGTGTGTGCCACCTGCTGACTTTGCCACCTACCGGTTTCCCTCACCGGCAACTACTCACTGTTCTCCTCTGCAGAGTCTCGCCTTCTGCTCGCCCTGCGCCGACCGGGACGGGGGCGCCACCGGCGGTGGTGGTTGCGGCTGGAGGAGAGCATGTGCGCCGCACTGCCTCTGCTACCCAGCCCTTGGCTCGGTGTTCCTGGCCACGCGTGGTGCGCCTCGCGTCCTCCCTGCTTCCCGGGCCTACGGAGTCACTCGGTCATCATCACCCCGCTCGGCGCATCCTTCATCCGGACCCTCACGGCCCTGAATACAGCTGCTTCATCGTCTGATTGAGCCGTTTTCCCTCGCACAGCCGGTGCTCGCCATGGCTAAGGCTGATCCTAAACAGCCTAGGCTGCAATTTGACCAGCGCCGCCAGACGCGCCAAGATGGAGCGACCGCCGACGGTGGCGATGCGGCTGCCCCCACGGAGGTGGCCGCCTCTCGAGAGGATGACCTCAAATCCATCATGCTTGAGGTCAGATCGGCGGTCTCGGGCATTGCCACCCAGTTGGAACAGTTGTCTTCTCGGCTGGACACGGTCAAGTCCCGGGTGGACTCACATGACAGTCGTTTGCTGCAAGTTGAATCGAGGGTCTCGGACGTGGAAGACGCTGCCACTCAGGATCGGCAAAAACTCCTCCACATGGACAAAATCCTCGACCTTATACGCACCCAGAACGAGGACCTGGAGGCGCGCTCCCGCAGGAGCAACCTCCGCATCACGGGGGTGCCCGAGTCAACAAACATCTCGCGGATGGAGGACTTTGTGGAACAATTGGTGCGGGACCTATTTGGAGATGTGCTATCCTCGGTCTTCATTGTGGAGAGAGCGCACCGCTCCCTCGGCCCGCGCCCGGGCCCCGGATTGCCAGTTCGTCCAATCATCGCAAAAATCTTAAACTTCCGGGACCGTGATGCCATCCTTTGCGCTGCCAGGGAGAAAGGTGAGATCCGACACCAGGGTAACACTCTGTCTTTTTACCTGGACTATACCCTGGCAGTGCAAGCTGCCCGTCGAGAATTCTTGCCTGCGAAGCGCATTCTACAAAAACATGAGGTCTCCTACTCACTGGCATATCCAGCTAAGTTGCGCGTCCGGCAGGGCTCCAAGACTCTCATCTTCCCGGATCCTAAAGACGCCCTTGTCTTCGCCAAAAAACTGGATCGCTCGCATCGCTCCACCCCAGTCAACACTCAAGACTCTGCACCTGCTCACCTGAGCGACAATGACTGAATCCTTCTTCTCCTGCGCCCCTGATTGCGTGTCCTTCTCCCCGGGGAGGCCTTTTCCACTGTCGAACTTAGTCTTAACTGCCCTCCCCAGTTTCATGAACACTGGCCCCGAATTGTACTTTTGCATGATCTAGCATGCCTGTTCCTCCTCTTTTGGTTATCCTCCACTTTGGTATCTGACGTTCCGTTTGGCTTGGCCACCCTGCCTTTTCGTCAGGGGTGTACGCCGAGCGCTGCCATGCCCCCACGGGATGATTCCCATTTTGCCTAGAGACTGTCCCCCTCCAAGTTGTGGTTCCCTGGGGTGGTTGTGGGTGGCTTCTCAACCTGTTTGGGGGGTTGGTGTGGGCGGTGGGTGGGAGGGATTTGGGTGTTTTCATCCTCCTCCGGAGGCATTCTTGCAACTGATTATTTACATATTGCTGCTTTTCAATGTGTTTCACACTATTAAGCTTTGGCCCGTTTGGGGGGTTGGTGTGAACGGTGGGTGGGGGGTATATGGAACAAATTCGGCATCCTCATTGGGTGTTCTACTGTCCCATCGCTTGCCTTGGCCTGCCGCTCAATATTTGCTATGTTATTCCATGCCGTGTTGCTTTCCGCACGCTCCCACACTCTCACTCCCGGGCACGGTGCCTAAAGTCAACCTCACTCCCGCATTTGGGGCTAGTTGTTCTCCCTTGCAACCTGGCTCTACATCTAGGCAGGCTCTCGTTTGACCTCATGCACCCCAGTTGTTGTTGCCCTATACACCTTTTCTACATTTGGTTTGCACCCCCATATGCACCAGTACATGGCCATTGGCCGCTCCCACCGCACTATACAATGAAACAGTATGACAGACACTAACTTCTGGACGTGGAACATCTGCGGCCTCAATGACTTTCGCAAGGCTCGTCTGGTACACACACATCTCATCCGACACAAAGTGGACATCTGTCTGCTACAGGAAACTCACCTGCTTCCAGCGTCTGCTACCAGACTCTGCTCCCGACACTGGGGGGAATCACACTCCTCTTTCTACTCCAACTACTCCCGGGGGGTATCTATCCTTATTCGCAGGGGACTCGCGTGGCACACTTCCCAGGTAATCACGGACCCCGCTGGGCGTTTTGTTATCCTTCACGGCTCTCTTCAGGCCCAACCCCTGACGATTGCTGCATTATATGGTCCGAATACTGATGACCCAGACTTCTTTGCTCAGGTATGGCATCACATCTCATCCCTTGGCCCTGCGGTGCTCCTCTGGGGAGGGGACTTCAATGTCACACTGTCCGCGGCGTTTGGTCGCTCCGGCCCCCATGCTTCTCACCCGCGGGCCGCTGCGCTCCTCAACTACATTCTCACCGAGAATTTGCTGTATGACGCTTGGCGCCACAGGCGCCCTGCAGCCCGCGAGGGCACGTGTGTCACTGGCACCCGTGGCTGTTGGTCCCGTTTGGATCTCTGGATCACCTCTCCGGATGTTCTCTCCTGGCTCACTTCTGTCGACCATATGGCGCGTACCCTTTCAGACCACGCGCCGGTCCAGCTTAGCCTCAGGCTACCGCATTCTCCTCGGCGCGCATTTTCGTGGCGGCTTCCGTCTAACGCATTACGTGACACTGTATTCCGCGACGAGATCCAGACCGCGATCACTAACTATTTCGAGCTCAATGAGGGTTCTGTGGACTCTCCCTCCATACTTTGGGAGGGGTTCAAAGTCGTCATCCGCGGTGAGTGTATCTCCAAACAATCTGGGGTCTTACGCTCTATTCGTGGTGCTCTTAGTAAACTGGAAGCAGAAATCAAATCCCTGGACTCCTCCCACGCTCTCAATCCTAATCCAGATACACTCGCTCGTCTTCGGGAGAAACACACTGAATTTGCCGAGGAGGCCAATAGAGAGCTCTCCTTCTTGGGCAGAGCGGCTCGGGCACGCCGCTTCGGTGAGGGGGACCGGCCCGGTAAATCTCTGGTCAACCTCCTCTGTCCACCTCATGTGGCATCCTATATAACAGCGCTTCAGGATGGCGGTCCGGCTCGGACCACCTCCGCTGAAGAAATTAAGCTGAGATTTACTGATTTCTACGCGCACCTGTACACCTCGGGGTCTACCCCCCCACGTGAGGTCATTGACCAGTATTTTGACACCCTCGAGCTACTATGGCTCGAGAACTATCACCGGGAATACCTAGACGAGCCTTTCTCGAAAGAGGAGATACTCGCCGCCATAAATGGTATGCCTGGTGACAAGGCCCCTGGTCTGGATGGCCTGCCCGCCTCATTTTACAAGACTTTCGCTCCACTTCTTGTGCCGCATTTGGCTGCCATGTATAATGACTCTTTCGAGAGCGGTCAATTTCCACCTTCGCTTCGCGAGGCTATGCTATCTCTTCTGCTCAAACCGGATAAGCCCCCGATCTCCGTGACTCCTATCGCCCTCTGTCCCTCATAAATACGGACAATAAAATTTTTGCCAAATTGCTTGCTTCACGTCTTTCTCCCTCTCATGCCGCATATTGCCCGCCCAGACCAGTCCGGCTTCATTCCCGGCCGCGCGACATCCCATAATCTTCGGACTATCTTCTCCGTCCTCCATCAGATTAATCCAGCGCTCCCTGCTGTGGCCGCCCTGCTCGACGCCACCAAAGCGTTCAACACCTTAGAATGGCCCTTTCTATTCTCCCTTCTTGCACGTCTCGGCTTCAGTTCAGTCTTTATTCGCAAGATCTCGCTCCTGTACACTCTCCCTACCGCCCGTCTCCGGATCAACGGCCTCATTACGGATCCCATCCCTATCGGACGTGGTACCCGTCAGGGGTGTCCGCTCTCACCTATGCTCTTCGCCATCGCAATGGAGCCATTGGCGGCTAGACTCCGTCAACACCACACACAGAAGGGCATTGGGTTTGCGGCCCGCGCCCTATTGGTCTCCATGTATGCGGACGACGTTACTCTTTATGTCCGCAACCCCCAGGAAAATCTCAGTCCTCTGGTGCGCGAGGTCATCAGGTTCGGTGACTATTCAGGTGTTCAGGTGAACTGGAACAAATCGGTCCTCTTCCCTCTCACTGACGCCACTATGCCCTTTACCCCGGACTACCCCTTAGTGTGGGCGGCTGGCCCCACTCGCTATTTGGGTGTCTGGCTGAGTAGAGACGTGGACGAACTCTGGCGAGCTAACTTCGGTCGCACGGTGGACTGGCTCGAGTCGAAGATTCCCATATGGAGCCGACTGCCCTTGTCGCTGGCCGGTCGAATAGCTATTGTCAAGATGGTAGTTCTTCTGAAATTTTTATATTTATTCCTGAACGTGCCTATTCCTCTCACTGCCCACTTTTTTCGCAGGGTCCGCTCCCTGATCATCTCTCTCATCAGGGCTGGCAAACATCCTAGGATCGCTTATGACACTCTTACACTTCCGATGGCGTGTGGCGGCCTCGGCGCCCCCAACATCCAGCTTTACGCATTGTGTGCCCAGGCCAGCTTCTTGCATTTCTGGCTTCACCCCACCCCTTTCCAACCGCACGTGGCGGTCGAGGCCGATCTCGCTGCCCCGTGGCCGCTCACGACGTCCCTGTTTGCCCCGGCCAAACTCCCACGCACTGAGATAGATACGGTCGAGACTTTACGCTGGGCTTGGGAGGGCATTCGTCGCCTTTCCGATGCCCCCATGCTTTCAGCCACAACGATACCGATCGTTCGGCATCCGGCTTTCCCCCCTCTACAGCCCTCTGGTATGGCTAAACATGCCACCCGTTTGGGGTTAACCACAGTTGCGGATCTCTACCCGGGTAACACTTTTTACTCTCTCGCGGACGATTCCGGTCCTATGGACACTTTACTCTTCTATCAGCTACGCGCAATCTGCATGGAGCTACATCCCAGGTTCCCCCTGCCTCCTCCCTCGATGAGCACGCTGGATTCCCTGTACTCGTCTCCTTCTCCGCGGAAGTTGGTAACCAAACTCTACGCCCTCACGCTGGCGGCCTCATCCATATCCACTGACCGCGCCCGTGCGGCGTGGAGTGCGGACCTTGGTATCGACATCCCCCAGGCTGACTGGATTTACTGTTGCAAACAGACTAAGCGTTTGTCCCCAAATTACCGCCTGCGCCTTATTCATTTTAAATATCTGCACAGGTTATATCGCACCCCCGTCCAGCTGCATAAGCTGGGACTCATCCCAAGTGATAGATGCATGCGCTGTTCTGCACCTGCGGCGGACTTCTCACACCTTGCCTGGCTCTGCCCTATGGTCTCTGTTTATTGGCGTGAGGTCTGCACAGCCATTTCAGAGATCACCTCCTCGCCAGTTCAGCCCACTCCTCGCTTTGCCTCTTAGGCTTTGTTAAATTCTGCCCGGATGCCTCGCGCCATCTGACTGCCATGCTGCTTGTCCTCGCGCGGCGTAGGGTTTCCATGTGCTGGGGTCGCAAACCCGCACCCAAGTTCGCCCAATGGCTCGAGGATGCATCGCGTTGTCAGACTATATTGTCTGAATTCTGGGACCTCATGCCAGCTAGATCTCGCCCACTCGATATCTGGGGCCCCCTAGTGTCCTATCTCCTGACCCGCACCCCCCCAGGCCCGGCTGCCTCTCCTGCGCTCCCCACCGGCTCACCGCCCGTGGCGGCCGCCGATGACGGTCAGTAATCTGCCTCTTTCCTGCCCCTTTTCCTTTTCGGCTTGTCCCGTCTTCTCTTCTATAGTTTGTGAGCCCCCTGTCAATTGCCATCATCGTCCAGTCGAGGCCAAGAAATACCTGCCATGCTACTGCCCTCTGGTGTTGTGTGCTAATGATTCACACTGTAACCCTCATTGTGTCTTTTGTATATGGTGCTTTGTTTTCATGCAAATGTAACCTTCCTCTTTGATTTGATCAATAAAGGTTTTTGAAAATTAAAAAAAAAAAAAAAAAAACTGCCAAGTCAGGGCAAATTCTCATTGTGTGGCTAGATAGAGCCATAGCATCTGGGCCTGCACCAGCATGTAAGCACAAGGGCTCTGTACACCACTGTACTGAGACACTTGGCCACGTGTATTGAGATGCAGACTATGCCTGGCCTTCTATGCAGCCCCTGAGACAGTCTTCACTTGCCATGGGCCACCTTCTGTAGCAGGATGGTGAAGCACTGCATCTGCTCAGGTGGGTGGTGAAAAATTAGTTTATTACCCAACTTACAACCATGGGTAAGAACCTTGACCTGTAAACCCAAAAAAGGACACTGTTCCTATGGCCAGGCGCAAAAAGTCACCCGTGCCCAAAAAGACGAAAGAGGGGAAAAGAGTGAAAGGAAATCATAGGTGAAGGACCCACTCAGGTAATGGAAGACCACTCTTTGTCCTCTGATGCCCTCACACACCCCATAGGGTGTCATGCTTCATCATCGGGCAGTGCTCCTCGTAGGGCCGGCGCTGCAATTCCCTACGGGCCCCCGAAGGGTCACTTTATCGGAGATCTTTTTAGGACTGCCGGATGATGCATGCGGGTGTGTGGGGAGTGGGTCCTCTGTGGAGGTTGAAGACAGTGCGTGCAATTGTGTGGAAGATTAATAAAGGGTCATCATGCAGCCGATGTAGAACAGATGTACCCTTAGCAGAGTCTAACTGCTAAATAAAATAAACCCCTGGAGGCACACTATGCCCAGGTGTCGTCGGTCATAGGTCAACATGTTTCGCACCTCTATCGCCATAAGGGTCGTTGGCGCTTCATCAGGACCAGAATTCAAATTAAAGTGCACGTGAAACAAAGAAGTATAATAACCTCCATGTAGATCAGGGCGGTAACCTGTATACCCTCACTGTAGTTACAGCGTAATGGTGAAAGTCGCTCCTGATCAATACCTCCATGTAGATCAGGGCGGTAACCTGTATACCCTCACTGTGGTTACAGCGTAATGGTGAAAGCCGCTCCTGATCAATACCTCCATGTAGATCAGGGCGGTAACCTGTATACCCTCACTGTGGTTACAGCGTACTGGTGAAAGCCGCTCCTGATCAATACCAAACAATACCAAGAAGATCGCTCCACAGACTAGAGGCATGGACTGCCCGCAAATTACCGGGGGTTCTTCCCAGGTACTGACCCCTGTCAGCCTACCCCATCCATGCAACTGCCAGTTACTAAGAACCTTGACCGACATGAACCAAGAGCACATTTAACTTTTGGGGTAATTCACTCTGCATCTGAGCCTGATTCATGCTACTGCCTTCTTGGGAGACAAGCTATCAAGGGGTCACCGGATGGTATTAGTAAAGGGGAAAATAACAAGTGTAGTGCCACAAGGGAGAATTGCAACCAGGATCACTTTCCTGTATACTGGATTAAATTGTGTTGTAGTTTGTACTGTTGTGTGATTAGAAATACTTTAATTTCTTAAAAAGACAAGCGCTGGTCTGGACATTGGGGTTATTGTGTCTGTTGGCTGATTTTTCTGTTCTGAGCTCGTGCACCCCATTCAGCCTCCCTGAAAAGCCTGTGACTGCTCCCCCTTGCTACCCTCAGAGGCAAGAGTGGAAAGAGTTGTATTTGACCCAGTTTGCAGAGCCATAGTAGGACGGGCCCTAGGACAAAAGTGACAAATGACCAACCACCATGGTTGAAACTCAGTAGCCCCTGCCTGGCCTCTGGCCTCCAGAATGGGATCTGACAAGGTCCATCTCAAAACATCCTCCAGAACAGGGTTCCTTAAGTTTGTTGTTCTCCAGAAATACATACACCTGCGAACACATTCTGGCTAACAGAGTTTAGTGGAATTATGACACCTTAAAAAATATTCAAGGTCTCTTTCCATCTTTGGGCTTCGTATTTGCAAAATAACGCTTTTGAGCAAATGTATTGATAACAAAAAAAATGTATATACATTTAGAAAGCTGTAGGAAGTGAGTTTCAGCTTTTTGGGCATTGTCGGATAAAAATTGCTGAAGTATTCCTTAATTTCTGAATAAGTGATCAAAGTATGTTTTGTGCTAAGTGGGTTTGTCATCCTTCTAAAACTGTGAGCATCATTACCAGGTATCTCAGCGGGTGGTGTTGGACAGCCTTCTCAGGAATGCAAATTGTCTTCACTACACGGCATGCTTCCATATAAGGGACTAGGGTATGTTGTCATGTTAAGAGACAGGTCGCTGAGATCAAGCTGGTTGCAGTAGGCTGCACCACTGAATAGGGCCAAGGCAAATCTGCTTCAGTTGACCTCGGGAGGACAACATTAGCGTTTGCACCTTTGTGTGTTGGTCATTCGCCGGGCTGTGTTTTCTTTTCTTAGGAGTTAGAGGTGAAATTGTGCTGCAGTTAGTGTAGTTTTCATGTAAACGTCATATTGCTGTTCATGGTTTTTCTTGAAGCTAAAGATGATTTCATTGGTGATAAGTGTGGGTGAGATTCTATTTCCTGATAATACTGTTAGACAACCTTGGAAATTTGGTTTGAAGGAGATTAACTTTTGGGGGTTAGGTTCGGGTTCTCATTTGAAATACGGCTTTCTATTTCTCCCAGGCAATTTGTAAGCGTAGGGTGATTTTTTTGTGAAAAATATTTTAAAGTGCTGTTGTGTGTTATCTGTATAGTGGTGAACTGCGGAAGGCCAGCTGTCAATCCATTTGGCTCCGAAAAGAACTGCGTACCATAAGAGATCTGTTAGACCCCAAGATAGCTCTGTATAGCACCGGGACAAGGGGTTCGAGTCTATGTTTTGATTGGTTTATGTTGTTAGAAGGAGTAGAACAAGTCAAGAACTCCACATCCAAGCAATGACCAACAGTGTCACATATGTCCTTAAGTTAAGTAGGGCGATGATACATGAATTACTGTTATCCATCTTTCATATAACCTTGGTCAGTGTGTGACACATGGCGATTTCCAAGCTGTCTCCCTGTCAGAAGACTGGCCGTAATTCCTAACCTTTTTGTTGATGCAAAGGAGGGATTTCTGAACATTGGATTACTTGTCTTATCCTATGGTTGAACTTGGGTGGGTCAATGTTGAAGGCGGTTTAAATATAAAAGTTACTATGCACACCAAAGCGTTGCTGCTTGGTATAATAGCAGTGACAGCTTTCTGTTGCTCGTGTTAGTAGAAAGCGTGGCTGTTTTTGAGAGTTTTTGACATGAACAGATGCTGCCATGGAATCTCAAATGTCCTATTGTTGAAGGATTTTACAAATATTGGGTATTACTCTCCACAATAGCGGGTGGTTTTCTATTAAAAAGAGCTAGCCATATGTTTACAACCTTAAAGATTTTCTTGTGGTGGTTGCTGCATTCTTTTAATTGTGATTTGAAAGAGGCCTAAATAGTCTTATTTTGTGCAAGTATACTGTTTTCCACTATTTTCCCATTTGCAATTTATAGAGCTCTTGTGAAAAATGCAATTACCAAAAATAGCATACATTACATATTTTAAATAATGTTTAAAAAAAGCAAGTTTCATAGAGCAACAAAAAATAGTACAAACTGTAATTTCTACACTGGTTTTTACACCTGACTGGCCACAGTTGCATTCCAAGCATCTCAAGCCAACTTTTTAGTAATTTATTTGAAATGTTTGATGCTAAAGGTGTGATAATGAGTACTTTCTTTTTTTATGTTTTTAGCGGGAATATTGAAAATGTTTGAAATTCCAGCAGGTGCCAGGCATATCCATATAGAAGAAATGGAGGTCTCTGCTCACACCATTGGTAAGTGAGGCAATGAGTGACTATCATGTCCTCCGTAAGGTAACTGTTATTACGCTCTGAATTCTATAGATAAATCAAGTGATTGTGGGAAGTACTGGATTGGGTTTTTTGTAAATCCTGGGTATATCAAGAGAGCAATCAGTTGGTGAGCTTACACATATAGGCTCCCCTAGGTACACTAATAAGGTACAACTAGGGAACAGTGAATTCTGAAATTGGTCTTGGTGCAAGTAACATAGACACTGGCCCACTGAGGACTATTCTGAAGCCACCATTTTGTTTTAGCCAGGGCAAGGGTAGTGCAACTTGTGAGATGAGAGTTCCAATTATCATTGATTGAATTACATCAATAATTATTTTTATACCAGAGAATAGTAACATCAATACAATCTTTGTATTTTGATTCAGGTCACAGACTACGATCTCAACCCACCCTCTGAATCATTCAAATCAGGTAGAAATGTGTCCATCGCTTGTTCATTTTATCAAAGCCAGAATAGTATTTGTGAGAAGTTGGCCTGGTATATGCTGTTCACTAGTTAAAGTGGACACCTTGCACCAGTTCAATTCGACTCTTATGGTAGGTAGGTTTAAGACAACCTTTATAGAAAGCTATCCTAGTGGTAGCTGTGGAGAGCAGCCTTCAGGCAAAGTATTGGAGGAATGTAAAGCAGCTTGTTTTACCACACAATCTCTTGAATCACCAAATGAAAAGACACCACACAGGTATATATATCAAATATATATGTATTTATTACTAAACACCTCTCTACTCATCTCTTGTGAGATTAGAAGTCAGGAGCATATGCATAAATCAACGTTTCACAATAAATTAAGCACAAATATGGCTGGGGCCCTAGGGGCGTACCAGACCATATACTAAAAAAGAGACTTAAGAACAACGACTTGCAAAGGGACAAGGCCTAGGGCCTTCAGAAGTGCTGGGGCCTCACGAAACCACCCAAGGCAGGTAAGTAAAGGACCCACGGGGGACGCGTGCAGTGAGTGAACACAGGCGCGGGTCGCCGTTGACTTCAATGGGGCAAGGCGCGGTTGGAAATTAAGAGTTTCAGGGCACTTCGGGAGTAGCTACAAGCAAGTCACTTACAGGGTAAGTAGTTCTAGGACCAACACCCACAGGAGCACCATAGTGCTGGAGTTACTTCACCCAGGGAAGCCGGGTGCATAGGTGTCCTTTGGTGTCGGGTCGCGGCGTCGTTTTCAATGGGAGCCACTGAAGACTTGCTGCTTGCGACGACAGGAGAAATGTCCGGTGGAATCCAAGCCTGGATTCGGAAGAAGGAAGACCTGAAAGCAGAGGGGACAGTGTTCAAAGTCACTGGGCAGTGACCCGGGGCAAGGAAGATGAATGCCCACCGTCGTCGACAGATTCAGGTCGTTCACGGGTGTCTTGACTCTTTGGCCACGAGTTCCAGGAGGCATCGAGGATGACCAGGAGCTGGATTCAGCGTGTCCCACAAAGTCTGCAGCTGACTGCGGTGTTGGCGACCCGTTTGGAGCCAACAAGCCTTGGCAGCAGCAAGTCTCGGGGAAAGAGCAAAAAGTCAATGGTGCAGACCAGCAAGGTCTGGGGAACTCACCCAGCGAGGATAAGTCAGGGCAGGCCTGGAGCAACCAGGGGAGCCCTTTGGTTCTGTAGAAAAGTCTTCAGGGGACCCACAAGCCAGCTGGCAAGGGATCGCGAAGACACCTCAGAAGGATTCCTTCAACAGGGGCCCATGGTCACTCGGGATGGGGTAGGCCTCTGATCTTCGGAGGGATTCCTGCTAGAGGCTGGGACCACACGTGGTCCAAAGCACAGGTTCGTAGAACATCGTGAAGGGGTTGCACTTGACAATAGTGCACGGTACCCAGGGACTGCGGTTCCTCGTCACTCGTGGGGTCCACTTGCCTCAGCTTCGCTGGGGACTCACGATGGCCTTGGAGAAGTCAGGAAATCCTCTTCCTGGGCTGCAGGGACTTCGGACTCTGGCGCGAGCGGTGTAGTTTGCGACTGTCGTTGTAGTTTTTGGTGCCTGCCAAGCAGGGGAGTCACTCCTTGACTCCAAGGGAGATTCTTCAGTCTTCCAGAGGTAGTGGAACATCGAAGGTCCAGGATTCTTCTTAAGAGCGTTGTCCAGGGAGATCTAGCTTGCAATGCAGGGTTCCCTCTCTTATACTATAAGAAAGGGAGGGACTAGCTCTATGACCCCACCTATGGGAGGGTCAGGGGAGTAGGTGGCTACACCCACTTCCCTTTGTCCAGTTTCGCACCAGAGCAGGGGCAGGTAGCCCCTGAGCTGGTTTGAACTGGCATATGCACAGAGGAGCCTTCTGCTCCCCCAGTGCAGGACTTCAAAGCACTCTAGGAGTGCACCCACCCAGCCCCAATACACTAAACCCTGTCTGGAAGGTGGTCACACCCTCCTGCGACAGGATACCTATTGTTGGGCCTCCTCCACTGTGAGTTTCGGTCATCAGCAGGAGGGCAGCCCAGTGTCTGTGACTGGTGGCATCCATTTTGTGATGCCAGGGCTCTTCAGGATTCTACCGCGTTTCCACAGTAGGTACATGTCTATCCCTCTAGAAGGGTGGAATGCTACCCCCGCTGCCAGAACTGGCGGGGGGGTAGTATTCCAAGATGTTTGACACCAAACACGACATGTTTCCGTGCAGCCATCCCAAAGTTAGCATTTAACACGAGGTTATAATGCGCTTAAGAGTATATGGTCAGGCTGCACTACAAACAGCCTCAGAGAAGGGTCTCCGAATGCTGCAGAGGGGCTCTGCTCATGCAGGGGCACCGTCTCACATAGGAAGCAAGCACTCTGCCTTCAGGATTGATAAGGCCTACTATAGGAGTGATTTATAGGTTTATATGTGTGTATCTATGTAGTGGTATAGGTAGCCTACATCACAGTAAGGGGTGCATGCACCACCTTACCCAGGCTGCAGTAGCAGACCTGTGGTGTCAGATTTAGTCTGCTTCCCAGGGGTGGCATAATACATGCTTCAGCCCCTGGTAGGCCTGTGAAGTACCTATGCCCTTGGCACCTAAGGTACCATATACTAGGGACTCATAAGGTACCACAGTATCCAATCACTAGTGCACCTAGAGTGCACTCCAAGTCGTTTAGAGAGAACAGAGAGGCTGGGGCCCTGATTGGCAGGGTCCCAGCCAGACTATAGCCAGAAACCAGTGTAAACATCAGAAAAAAAGTGGGGGCAACATAAGAGGCAGATCCTACTCTCCTACAGTATTCATATACTCGGATGTTTACTGAGGCTTTAGTATGAAGGCATATCATGGGAAAAGAGGAGTGGTACCCACAAGTACAATGCGGTAGGCCGTTCAATGCCCAACATTTTTATTTAAGGAATTTCCATCATAGGCCATATCTATTATATCATACGTGTGATGGGATAAACATGACCAGATAGACAAATCAAGACTCTAGGATCTTCTTAAAAGTCAGGGGGTTGTCACAGCATCTTAGGTCCTACTTTGAGGCTGTCTTAGAACTTTGATATCATTCATTAATCATGTCCATTTTCCATGTCTCTAGAGACAGTCCAAAGTCAGGCAAAAGCTTCAGTGGAAGTTAGTATCAGAACTGTGGGCTGGGTATAGAACAAGAACGGTCTGCTTCAGAGGGTTAGTAAGCTTTTGAACCTGCAAGCAGATGCATAGAGGCATTGAGTTCCATTTTGTCTGTTAAGCTGAATGGAGTTAGGCCACCAATGCATTTGCATGCGATACCTCTTATTTAAAACTGCATTTGTACATTGATAGATAGCCACTGAAGTTCTACGGAAAAACAGTACATAGGGACTTTGTTCGGTACCCACTCCAGCAGAAGGTTCTGGATTTTTTGTATTTGACTTATGCATTTGTGTGAAAACTGAAGTAAAGAGCATTATATTAGTCAAATTAACTGGGTAGTCATTGCCACAAGCACAATTATCATGTTGCGCTATGGAATGAAACATAAACTTTTCTGTACTATTTTTTGAACTTTAGAGGAGCTCGCCAGTTAGTCAATGTGTTGTTTTGAGGGAGATAGAGAGAGAGCAAGTAAGAGAGAGAGACAAAAAAGAGAGAGAGCGAGAGAGAGATATTCACCAGTCATGTCTTCAAGTCTTCTTGCTGTGGTTGTGTATGGGCTATAGGAATAAATACTGCAATGAATTGAAACTAGCCATAGAGTTTTAGAGGTTCTTGTTGAGAGTCATCAGTGGTATATGTTAAATACATTTCAAGCATCACTCAAAGAACTGATGGACTGAGGGCACGAGGACAATTACCATGTAATTTCAGCTTCAGCATACTTGATAATAAAAGAACCTCGGAGCCTGTAAAATCATTGAGTGGGCTAAGCACTCATTGTACAGATATGTACCCTGACAAGACTCTCTCAGCCTTTTATTTTTAAGTTGCAGCCTACCAGACAGCGCAATTGTGTGGTATGCGAAAGACATCTTAGGGAGTTTCAGAAAGTTGACCTGGGAATGCATTCTGCCCATTGCTTGCGATTGGCTTTGTGGTTTGTAACTCACGTTTTCTTGCATTGCATTTGCTGGCTTAGGCTCTAAAGGTTCACTTCCTCCCTCCCATGCTAAAACCTTACTTACCAGTATTCTTCTGAAAGCTCCCTTTCTGTAAACAGGCCTGTAAATCTTGTTCTTATCTCGTCACTTTTGCTGTGCATTCAAAGACACAGGTCAAATGTCAAGCTGTGTCTTCCAGAGAGCTCTGCTTTCGACTGAATTCAAAGTGAGAGTGTTTAAAAGGAAAGAGGAATGCAGATTAGTCTCCACTTGGAGCCCACTGATGCCCCTCATATGCTCCATTTACGAGGCTGTAACTTAACCCTTAAATAGCACATCATGTAAAATGCAGATGACAGATGTTTGTTTTTAGGTATGGAAATAAGTGTTTTTTTTTTTTTCAAAATTATGTGGCTTCTGTCCTCCCAGATTTTTGACTGTTTAATACTTGTCAAATTACCCTATACAGATACAGTTTTCTAAAAGATTCATTCAAATAAACCTTTTTTTGCACCGTACAGCACATTTCCTCTAAGGGTTTGCATTTGCATGCTTCAGCCATCATTAATTGAAACTGTTTCGTGAAATGGCCGTGTCCTTTAAGTGGGAAAGTCATTTGCAAATCTAAGTGAGTTCATGTTTAATCCTACCTTTTGAATGGGGCTAATTGATATATTAAAGAAATCTATGTGCAACCGGCATCAAGGATTAAAAAAAAAATAACATGTTGACATAAATACCTTTTTTTCTGTTCATTTTAGAAAAATCAATTCGAAAAAGGAAATGGCAGTTTTTATTATCGTTGTCTAAACTGAAACTGTAATTATGCTCCTTGATCTGCCTATTACCTTAACTGATGGCTTTGACAGTAGACACTATGACATCACTAACTTATTACAATTGAGCAGGTACATCATTTCTGTATTACAGGTGACTAGACACTCACAGTTTAATGATAATAAGGTCATTAAAGATTTTCTTTTATACAGAGATTGCAAGCTCCCACGTATTGTTTATAGAGGTTTAGATGAATAACAGTAAATTACAGGGATGTTTTTCACCAACGTGGTCTCAGGGACATCACAGAATAGCCTATGATGTCCATCAGAACCTGAGGTGAAAAGCATCCCTGTCATTCTCTTTTTAGTTATCTATAATGTTATCTTATGTATGGCCCCCAAACTCTTCTGCCACTGCTTTCAAGTACTACACATGGGCAGAGGAGTAATGGGGGGACCATACTTAACATGACCTATCCTCCCTGACCCAAATGTGAAAAGAATACAGTTCCTGCCTTCCTCAACCAACCCACCACCACCCATTCCTGCCATCCTTCCCCCTCCTTCAGCTGTGCTGTCTGCTTTCAGTCAAAGCAGAACAGGAGCTCTGAGCTGACTGACTCCCATTCAGCCCTGTCATCTTGGCCTGGAAGTTCTTTATGACATAGCAATGGTGGGTAATGAGCTTGTTATCAACTATTGGTACGTCATATCAGTGAATTGCCACATTTAGAATCTGGTGTAAGCAATAGAGGGGTCCTGCGGAAGCAATGTATAACATTATTACATTATACTAGCATTATTTTAGTCATGAAAACAAGAATTTAGTATGTGTACACAAGGGAAACCCAAAGATCATAAGGGACCAAGGGTACTTGAGTAATTCTAGAGACAACGACCCCTTAACAAAAAATGAAATACAGTCGTTCTGGATACAAAAATCAGTTCCATAAACAGATTCAATGATCAAAGTTTTCAATTTTATTACTACAATTCAAACAAAAATTTGAATTACCCCAGGCGGTATAATTTAAAAAACCATAGATCAAGAGGGCAAAAAAACAGTGAACTGAAACAAACAATGAGCAAAAAAACAATAATGCACAGAAAACCAGGTGTTAAAAACTGGCAACAAAAACATATACACATATACAGGCAAGCAAACAGTGACCAACATTAATATAACACCTTTAGGTCACTTATTAAAAGCAAAACACTACTGCACCCAAAACAAAAATACTACAAAGCATAGTGTAATCGGTCAGAGTGTATGTCGGCGACGTTTAGATCCCGTAAAAATATGAGATCATCATCAGGACCGAGTATCAGTTGCCTGGCATGGTATCAATTGATATATTACATGAAGCACATGATTTTTCAACAATCTGTAATTAAGCAAACAACAGGTATTTTCAACACAATTAGTGCCTGTTCATGAGTATCATACAAACATTGTGGCGGATTTGGGAGAAATCCAAATATACACCCATATAACGATACAATCAATTTTAGTGCTGCTTCTATTAGCACGCATTTTCAATACGATGCGAAAGTAAACCACAAGTAGGAATCAATGCCTCAATAGAGAAGTGGTCTCGAATGAAAACGCATTTGTGTCATGCTGACCCTACAGCAATGCGCTTTGCACATTTTCTCTATTAATGCATTGGTTCCTACTTGTGGTTTACTCTCGCATTGTATTGAAAACGCGTGTTAATAGAAGCAGCACTAAAATTGATTGTATCGTTTTATGGGTGTATATTTGGATTTATCCTAAATCTGCCACAATTTTTGGATACAACAGTGACACTACCTTTGTGGTTCATCTTCGTATGATACTCATGAACAGGTACTAATTGTGTTGAAAAAGCCTGTTGTTTGCTTAATTATAGATTGTTGAAAAATCCAGTGTTTCATGTAATATATCAATTGATACCATGCTAGGCAACTGATCCTCAGTCCTGATGATGATCCTATATTTTTATGTGATCGAAACGTCGTCGACATACACTCTGACCTGTTACACTATGCTTTGTAGTATTTTTGCTTTGGGTGCAGTAGTGTTTTGCTTTTAATAAGAAGTGACCTAAAGTTGTTATATTAATGTTGGTCACTGTTTGCGTGCCTGTATATGTGTATATGTTTTTTGTTGCCAGTTATTAACACCTGGTTTTCTGTGCATTATTGTTTTTTTGCTCATTGTTTGTTTCAGTTCATTGTTTTTTTGCTCTCTTGATCTTTGGTTTTTGAAATTATACCGCCTGGGGTAATTCAAATTTTTGTTCGAATTGTAGTAATAAAATTGAAAACTTTGATAATTGAATCTGTTTATGGAATTGATTTTTGTATCCAGAATGACTGCTTTTCATTTTTTGTTAAGGGGCCGTTGTCTCTAGAATTATGTGAAAACAAGAATTGCCAAAGCCAATATGTCTCGCCTATAAGAGCTATTGGCTTTGGTGATGTTTAGTAGCCATGCTGTACAGCAGCTCAGATGCCTGGCAGCTTGTCTAAAACTAATTTAAAAAAGTACAATGACACAGCCAGGGCTAATGTGCTTTCCTTTTAAAGTGCATTAGCACTGAATGCATCATAATCATTTTTTATTATTCTTTTTAGCCATGCTGCACAGCAGTCATGCTACTATACAGTATGGCTACAAATCATTGCCAAATTCACTAATGTCCATGCTGTTCAGCAAGAACAAAAGGCAATTGCAGATCCAATAGTCTCAAAGGTGAGACCTATTGGCTTTGTCAATCCTTGTTAGTTCTGAACGCAACACCTCTGTGATTTTGAGCAAATCAGTTATCCTCCCCATGAGTAAAAAAGAAAAAGATATGACATTTGGCCAAAAATCCTATCACATAAAGAAAGAAATTGGGTTCATGTCCATGTTGTAGTGAAAATTATTTGGAAACAGATAACATCTGTTGTCACAATCAAAGCAGAGAACATGTGTTGTTACAATAAACATCCATTACCAAGGAGAACAGGGCTTCTTTGAAGTGTGTGTAGTGTAGTAAAACATAGCTACAATTTGCAAGAGGTTCAACGAGAAAGACAGGGAAGAAGAATTAAATAAAAGTAGTCCTTCAATCACAGCATGATCAGTGTAAGGATAGCAATCAAGCTGAATCAAGCTGATGTATCCCACAGCTGAAAGAAGATTAAGTGAAGCCACCATACGCCGGCCAATTAGAAGGCAGTAAGTAAGAGTGACAATGAAGACAATAAATGTTAAGCAATGGGCAGGCTGCAAGCCCCTTGTTGTATACAATATCTCTCGTAAGCGAGAGCGCATGCTCCATCACAGGCGTGGCCTAAAAATGAGATGTTATTCCGGTTGGTATTCACATCATAAAAGCCTTCCTTATACTTCGTGATAAGAACTGAATGGTCATGTATACCAGAACACATTCTTTACAGGATAGAGCAGGGATCTCCAGTTTTGGTTTGAATCAAAGTTTATGGCACAAAGCACATCAGCGGTACATGGTGTATCAGCTGGGAACTGCACAATTAGGATTCACAGTATCATGTACCTTCAATATTCATGAGTCAAAATTCCTTCCAAGAACTCTTGCTGTTTTGCTGCGACTACAGAGATGGCGCCTACAAGGATCCGCACGTCCCTGTCTCCGTATTCTCAATCTCATTACCAAAAGAAAGTGGCACTTTGAAATAGAAATGGGGGAGCATGCACCACTGTCTGATACATTCTCTCACGATACCCATAGCTGACACTCACATAGAAGAACATGTTCATCATAGGATATGTGCTCTATGCCAAAGGTTTCCGACAGGCAAGTTCAGTCTGTAAGCTTACAATAATTTGTGATGAAGTTGTGAGTTGCAGTATCAACTGTAACTGTAAGGCACTTTGAAAAATTCCAAGTTTGCGTATTTTTCCCTGCAAAGCTTGCAACTTTGCCAAGCTGGCCATGTGAGGGAGAAAATCCTTAGATACATAATTCCACAGAATATATATGTACACAACACACACACTTACAAATACACATACACATATATATATCTATATGTATCCAAACACACACATGGAGGCATATGCACCTTTGCGCACACAAATGCACACAAAAATGCACTGTCCCTGATTAAATCACTTCATAGTGAACACATATTTTTGTGACCATCCTCTAAATGTATGTACCGATTAAAAAGGATTCAACTGTTCACATCTTCGTTTAATGTAAATCCAGTTTGCACATATCATGTTATAATTGAAACAAAGCATAGCAGCATACTCTAGTGCCAGTGCTTTTGCTTTAAGAAATTGTATTCTGATAAATAATCCATTCAGCTATCCTTTCACAGCTGTCAAGAACCAGGACACAGGCAACTTCATCCTCAATTCAAAGAGCAAAGATGTGAAGGCCAAAACATTCATAGAGGTGGGCCTGGAGTGGGAATACACCATTGAGAATGACAAAGAGAGTCTGAAAACTAGTGGGCCTTTGCATGAAACCATTGCCATTTTGGTAAGTAGTTTTTGGTAAGTGGTATCATCTTAATCTGTTCAATAAGGCATGATCTGGTGCGTGATTAGTATTACACTACATGTCCAAACTGTAGATTTAAGGCAGGCAAAACGTGATTTAGATGATGCGTAAGATTGGGGTTGAACATTCAAGAGCAAAGCACTCCTTTCAAAAGAACTTCAGTCTTCACACAGCCTTCTAGAAATGTGATTAAGTCTATGTAAGACCAACAGCCATTCAGCAGCTCTTTTGATAAAGGGCTGGCTTTCGACTCATGATCCCTATTGGCTTTGGGCTATTTTGAAAAATTGTATCAGATTGGAGCAACAGCCACAAATGGATTGAATTTATGAAAAAGCAGAGCACCTTCTGTGCCGATTTCAGGGTGGTTGATAATTTCTGAATATGGATATCACGTAAAATGGGTTAAATTAGTAAAAATGCGGACGTACTAAGCAGCTACCTAAATCTGAAGTGCTTAAAATACTCTACCAAGAACCTGTTTGACAGTCTGAATCTTCACTTCATTATCAGTGCTAATGTCAACTCCTGTAAGTGCAAATCAAGAAGATGCTTTTGAGACACCTGGAAATTCTAACTATCCAGTGCTTAACCCCTTCGCTGCTAGGCCTTTTCCCCCCCTGTGCTAAGCCTTTTTTTGGCTATTTGGGGTAGTGCGCGCTTAGGCCCCTGTAACTTTTTGACCACATAAGGTATCCACGCCAAATTTGCGTCCTTTTTTCTAACATCATGGGGATTGTAAAGGTACCCAGGGTTTGTGGATTCCCTGGAGGGGACCCAGAAATTAGCCAAAAAACAGCAACATTTTGTTTTTTGGGGAAAAATTCGAAAAAAGGGCTACAGATGAAAGCGTCTTGTTTTTTCCCTGCAAATGGCATCAAAAAGGGGTTGTGGTGCTGAAATCACCATCTTTCCAGCTTTCAGGGACAAGCAGACTTTTGTCAGAAAACCAACTTTTTTACACAGTTTTGGCATTTTTCTGGGACATAGCCTATTTTTGCTATTTTTTGTGCTTTCAACCTCCTTCCAGTTAATGGTAGAAATCGGTATGAAACCAATAATGGATCCTGAAAAGCTATACATTTCTGAAAAGTAGACAAAATTCTGAATTCAGCAAGGGGTCATTTGTGTAGATCCTTAAAGTTTTCCTTATAGAAACTAACAGTTAAATGAAGGAAAAATTGAAAATTAGTTGAAAAAAACAGCCATTTGTGTCAACGTTTTCACCTGTAACTTCTTCTAATTATGACAGCTATTTGAAAGCAATATACCGTTATATCCGCTGGACCTTTCTGTTTGAGGGGATATATAGGAATTGTAGGTTCACCAAGAACCCGACGAACTCAGAGCCAATAACTGAGCAGCATCTTGCAATGGTTTTTTATTATGTACCGGGTATATAGCAATTATTTTGGGAAAATGTATACATGGAAAAATTGTTATGAAAGACACCTATGTATTTCTGAAATGGGAACAAAATGTAGATTTTAGAAACAGTAGATATTTGCACATTTCCGAAATTGGGAGTACCCATACTAGCATGAGAATTATAGGTCATTTTTCAAAATGACTTATTTTTTACACATTGTCTTTCATTTGGAAGGCAGAAATGCATCGAAAGTCAATAGGTAATAACAGTTGCTCTACAATTCTGTGTTACCCTAAGTCTCCCGATAAAAATGGTACCTCACTTGTGTGGGTAGGCCTTGTGCCCACAACAGGAAATGGCTCAAAATGCAACGTGGACGTACCACATTTTCACAATGAAAAATTACCCTTTTTTTGCAAAGTGCCTAGCTGTAGTTTTTGAACCCTAGCTCTGCGGGCACTTAGGGAAACCTAGCAAACCTATACATTTCTGAAAACTAGACACCCAGGGGAATTCAGGACGGGGTGACTTGACTGGCTCTCACCAGGTTCTGTTACCCAGAAACCCTTGCAAACCTAAACAATTGGTAAAAAAAACACATTTTCCTCACTTTTCTGTGGTAGAAAGTTCTGGAATCTACGCGTATCCACAAAATTCTACCCACCCCGCGTTCCCCAAGGTCTTCCAAAAACAATGGTACCTCACTTGTGTTGGTCGGCCTAGTGCCTGCGACAGGAAACGGCGCAAAACGCAACGTGGTCACACCTCAATTTCGCAGTGAAAAATGACCCTTTTTTGGCAAAGTGCCTAGCTGTAGTTTTTTAACCCTAGCTCTGCCGGCACCTAGGGAAACCTAGCAAACCTATACATTTTTTAAAACTAGACACCCAGGGGAATCCAGGATGGGGTGACTTGACTGCCTCCCACCAGGTTCTGTTACCCAGAATCCCTCACAAACCTAAAAAATTATCAAAAAAACCACATTTTCCCCACATTTCTGTGGTGGAAAGTTCTGGAATCTGCATGGATCCACAAATTTCCACCCACCCCGCGTTCCCCAAAGTCTTACGAGAAAAATGGTACCTCACTTGTGTGGGTCGGCCTAGTGCCCGCGACAGGAAATGGCGCAAAACGCAACGTGGTCACACCCCAATTTCGCAGTGAAAAAGGACCCTTTTTTGGCAAAGTGCCTAGCTGTAGTTTTTGAACCTTAGCTCTGCCGGCACCTAGGGAAACCTTAGCAAACCTATACATTTTTGAAAACTAGACACCCAGGGGAATCCAGGATGGGGTGACTTGACTGCCTCCCACCAGATTCTGTTACCCAGAATCCCTCGCAAACCTAAACATTTGTAAAAAAAACACATTTTCCCCCATTTCTGTGGTGGAAAGTTCTGGAATCTGCGTGGATCCTCAAATTTCCACCCACCCCGTGTTCCCCAAAGTCTTACGAGAAAAATGGTACCTCACTTGTGTGGGTCGGCCTAGTGCCTGCGACAGGAAACGGCGCAAAACGCAACGTGGTCACACCTCAATTTCGCAGTGAAAAATGACACTTTTTTGGCAAAGTGCCTAGCTGTAGTTTTTGAACCCTAGCTCTGCCGGCACCTAGGGAAACCTAGCAAACCTATACATTTTTGAAAACTAGACACCCAGGGGAATCCAGGATGGGGTGACTTGACTGCCTCCCACCAGGTTCTGTTACCCAGAATCCCTTGCAAACCTAAAAAATTGTCCAAAAAACAGATTTTCCCCACATTTCTGTGGTGGAAAGTTCTGGAATCTGCGTGGATCCACAAATTTCCACCCACCCCGTGTTCCCCAAAGTCTTATGAGAAAAATGGTACCTCACTTGTGTGGGTCGGCCTAGTGCCTGCGACAGGAAACGACGCAAAACGCAACGTGGTCACACTTCAATTTCGCAGTGAAAAATGACCCTTTTTGGCAAAGTGCCTAGGTGTATTTTTTTCACCCTAGCTCGGCCTGCACCTAGGGAAACCTAGCAAACCTATACATTTTTGAAAACTAGACACCCAGGGGAATCCAGGATCCACCTAGGGAAACCTAGCAAACCTATACATTTTTGAAAACTAGACACCCATGGGAATCCAGGATGGGGTGACTTGACTGCCTCCCACCAGGTTCTGTTACCCAGAATCCCTTGCAAACCTAAATAATTGTCAAAAAACCACATTTTCCCCACATTTCTGTGGTGGAAAGTTCTGGAATCTGTGTGGATCCACACATTTCCACCCACCCCGCGTTCCCCAAAGTCTTCCGAGAAAAATGGTACCTCACTTGTGTGGGTCGGCCTAGTGCCCGCGACAGGAAACGGCGCAAAACCCAACGTGGTCACACCTCAATTTCGCTGTGAAAAATGACCCTTTTTTGCAAAGTGCCTAGCTGTAGTTTTTTAACCCTACCTCTGCCGGCACCTAGGGAAACCTAGCAAACCTATACATTTTTGAAAACTAGACACCCAGGGGAATCCAGGATGGGGTGACTTGACTGCCTCCCACCAGGTTCTGTTACCCAGAATCCCTTGCAAACCTAAAACATTGTCCAAAAAAACACATTTTCCCCACATTTCTGTGGTGGAAAGTTCTGGAATCTGCGTGGATCCACAAATTTCCACCCACCCCGTGTTCCCCAAAGTCTTATGAGAAAAATGGTACCTCACTTGTGTGGGTCGGCGTAGTGCCTGCGACAGGAAACGAAGCAAAACGCAACGTGGTCACACCTCAATTTCGCAGTGAAAAATGACCCTTTTTGGCAAAGTGCCTAGGTGTAGTTTTTGAACTCTAGCTCTGCCAGCACCTAGGGAAACCTAGCAAACCTATACATTTTTGAAAACTAGACACCCAGGAGAATCCAGGATGGGGTGACTTGACTGCCTCCCACCAGGTTCTGTTACCCAGAATCCCTTGCAAACCTAAAATATTGTCAAAAAACCACATTTACCCCACATTTCTGGGGTGGAAAGTTCTGGAATCTGTGTGGATCCACAAATTTCCACCCACTCCGCGTTCCCCAAAGTCTTCCGAGAAAATGGTACCTCACTTGTGTGGGTCGGCCTAGTGCCCGCGACAGGAAACTGCGCAAAACGCAACGTGGTCACACCTCAATTTCGCAGTGAAAAATGACCCTTTTTTTGCAAAGTGCCTAGCTGTAGTTTTTGAACCCTACCTCTGCCGGCACCTAGGGAAACCTAGCAAACCTATACATTTTTGAAAACTAGACACCCAAGGGAATTCAGGATGGGGTGACTTGACTGGCTCTCACCAGGTTCTGTTTCCCAGAATCCCTTGCAAACCTAAAAAATTGGTAAAAAACACATGTTCCCCACATTTCTGTGGTGGAAAGTTCTGGAATCTGCGTGGATCCACAAATTTCCACCCACCCCGTGTTCCCCAAAGTCTTATGAGAAAAATGGTACCTCACTTGTGTGGGTCGGCCTAGTGCCTGCGACAGGAAATGACGCAAAACGCAACGTGGTCACACTTCAATTTCGCAGTGAAAAATGACCCTTTTTGGCAAAGTGCCTAGGTGTAGTTTTTTAACCCTAGCTCTGCCGGCACCTAGGGAAACCTAGCAAACCTATACATTTTTGAAAACTAGACACCCAGGGGAATCCAGGATGGGGTGACTTGACTGCCTCCCACCAGATTCTGTTACCCAGAATCCCTCGCAAACCTAAACATTTGTAAAAAAAAAACACATTTTCCCCCCATTTCTGTGGTGGAAAGTTCTGGAATCTGCGTGGATCCTCAAATTTCCACCCACCCCGTGTTCCCCAAAGTCTTACGAGAAAAATGGTACCTCACTTGTGTGGGTCGGCCTAGTGCCTGCGACAGGAAACGGCGCAAAACGCAACGTGGTCACACCTCAATTTCGCAGTGAAAAATGACACTTTTTTGGCAAAGTGCCTAGCTGTAGTTTTTGAACCCTAGCTCTGCCGGCACCTAGGGAAACCTAGCAAACCTATACATTTTTGAAAACTAGACACCCAGGGGAATCCAGGATGGGGTGACTTGACTGCCTCCCACCAGGTTCTGTTACCCAGAATCCCTTGCAAACCTAAAAATTGTCCAAAAAAACAGATTTTCCCCACATTTCTGTGGTGGAAAGTTCTGGAATCTGCGTGGATCCACAAATTTCCACCCACCCCGTGTTCCCCAAAGTCTTATGAGAAAAATGGTACCTCACTTGTGTGGGTCGGCCTAGTGCCTGCGACAGGAAACGACGCAAAACGCAACGTGGTCACACTTCAATTTCGCAGTGAAAAATGACCCTTTTTTGGCAAAGTGCCTAGGTGTATTTTTTTCACCCTAGCTCGGCCTGCACCTAGGGAAACCTAGTAAACCTATACATTTTTGAAAACTAGACACCCAGGGGAATCCAGGATCCACCTAGGGAAACCTAGCAAACCTATACATTTTTGAAAACTAGACACCCATGGGAATCCAGGATGGGGTGACTTGACTGCCTCCCACCAGGTTCTGTTACCCAGAATCCCTTGCAAACCTAAATAATTGTCAAAAAAACCACATTTTCCCCACATTTCTGTGGTGGAAAGTTCTGGAATCTGTGTGGATCCACACATTTCCACCCACCCCGCGTTCCCCAAAGTCTTCCGAGAAAAATGGTACCTCACTTGTGTGGGTCGGCCTAGTGCCCGCGACAGGAAACGGCGCAAAACCCAACGTGGTCACACCTCAATTTCGCTGTGAAAAATGACCCTTTTTTTGCAAAGTGCCTAGCTGTAGTTTTTTTAACCCTACCTCTGCCGGCACCTAGGGAAACCTAGCAAACCTATACATTTTTGAAAACTAGACACCCAGGGGAATCCAGGATGGGGTGACTTGACTGCCTCCCACCAGGTTCTGTTACCCAGAATCCCTTGCAAACCTAAAACATTGTCCAAAAAAACACATTTTCCCCACATTTCTGTGGTGGAAAGTTCTGGAATCTGCGTGGATCCACAAATTTCCACCCACCCCGTGTTCCCCAAAGTCTTATGAGAAAAATGGTACCTCACTTGTGTGGGTCGGCCTAGTGCCTGCGACAGGAAACGACGCAAAACGCAACGTGGTCACACCTCAATTTCGCAGTGAAAAATGACCCTTTTTGGCAAAGTGCCTAGGTGTAGTTTTTGAACTCTAGCTCTGCCAGCACCTAGGGAAACCTAGCAAACCTATACATTTTTGAAAACTAGACACCCAGGAGAATCCAGGATGGGGTGACTTGACTGCCTCCCACCAGGTTCTGTTACCCAGAATCCCTTGCAAACCTAAAATATTGTCAAAAAAACCACATTTACCCCACATTTCTGGGGTGGAAAGTTCTGGAATCTGTGTGGATCCACAAATTTCCACCCACTCCGCGTTCCCCAAAGTCTTCCGAGAAAAATGGTACCTCACTTGTGTGGGTCGGCCTAGTGCCCGCGACAGGAAACGGCGCAAAACGCAACGTGGTCACACCTCAATTTCGCAGTGAAAAATGACCCTTTTTTGCAAAGTGCCTAGCTGTAGTTTTTGAACCCTACCTCTGCCGGCACCTAGGGAAACCTAGCAAACCTATACATTTTTGAAAACTAGACACCCAAGGGAATTCAGGATGGGGTGACTTGACTGGCTCTCACCAGGTTCTGTTTCCCAGAATCCCTTGCAAACCTAAAAATTGGTAAAAAAACACATGTTCCCCACATTTCTGTGGTGGAAAGTTCTGGAATCTGCGTGGATCCACAAATTTCCACCCACCCCGTGTTCCCCAAAGTCTTATGAGAAAAATGGTACCTCACTTGTGTGGGTCGGCCTAGTGCCTGCGACAGGAAATGACGCAAAACGCAACGTGGTCACACTTCAATTTCGCAGTGAAAAATGACCCTTTTTTGGCAAAGTGCCTAGGTGTAGTTTTTTAACCCTAGCTCTGCCGGCACCTAGGGAAACCTAGCAAACCTATACATTTTTGAAAACTAGACACCCAGGGGAATCCAGGATGGGGTGACTTGACTGCCTCCCACCAGGTTCTGTTACCCAGAATCCCTTGCAAACCTAAATAATTGTCAAAAAAACCACATTTTCCCCACATTTCTGTGGTGGAAAGTTCTGGAATCTGCGTGGATCCACGAATTTCTGCCCACCCGCGTTCCCCAAAGTCTTACGAGAAAAATGGTACCTCACTTGTGTGGGTCGGCCTAGTGCCTGCGACAGGAAACAGCGCAAAACGCAACGTGGTCACACCTCCAATTTCGCAGTGAAAAATGACCCTTTTTGGCAAAGTGCCTAGCTGTAGTTTTTAACCCTACCTCTGCCGGCACCTAGGGAAACCTAGCAAACCTATACATTTTTGAAAACTAGACACCCAGGGGAATCCAGGATGGGGTGACTTGACTGCCTCCCACCAGGTTCTGTTACCCAGAATCCCTTGCAAACCTAAACAATTGTCAAACAAAACACATTTTCCCCACACTTCTGTGGTGGAAAGTTCTGGATTCTGCGTGGATCCACAAATTTCCGCCCACCCCGCGTTACCCAAAGTCTTCCGAGAAAAATGGTACCTCACTTGTGTGGGTCGGCCTAGTGCCCGCGACAGAAAACGGCGCAAAACGCAACGTGGTCACACCTCAATTTCGCAGTTAAAAATGACCCTTTTTTTGCAAAGTGCCTAGCTGTAGTTTTTGAACCCTACCTCTGCCGGCACCTAGGGAAACCTAGCAAACCTATACATTTTTGAAAACTAGACACCCAGGGGAATCCAGGATGGGGTGACTTATCTGCCTCCCACCAGGTTCTGTTACCCAGAATCCCTTGCAAACCTAAAGCATTGTCCAAAAAAACACATTTTCCCCACATTTCTGTGGTGGAAAGTTCTGGAATCTGTGTGGATCCACAAATTTCCACCCACTCCGCGTTCCCCAAAGTCTTCCGAGAAAAATGGTACCTCACTTGTGTGGGTCGGCCTAGTGCCCGCGACAGGAAACGGCGCAAAACGCAACGTGGTCACACCTCAATTTCGCAGTGAAAAATGACCCTTTTTTTGCAAAGTGCCTAGCTGTAGTTTTTAACCCTACCTCTGCCGGCACCTAGGGAAACCTAGCAAACCTATACATTTTTGAAAACTAGACACCCAAGGGAATTCAGGACGGGGTGACTTGACTGGCTCTCACCAGGTTCTGTTACCCAGAATCCCTTGCAAACCTAAAAATTGGTAAAAAAACACATTTTCCCCACATTTCTGTGGTGGAAAGTTCTGGAATCTCCGTGGATCCACAAATTTCCACCCACCCCGTGTTCCCCAAAGTCTTAAGAGAAAAATGGTACCTCACTTGTGTGGGTCGGCCTAGTGCCTGCGACAGCAAACGACGCAAAACGCAACGTGGTCACACTTCAATTTCGCAGTGAAAAATGACCCTTTTTTGGCAAAGTGCCTAGGTGTAGTTTTTGAACCCTAGCTCTGCCGGCACCTAGGGAAACCTAGCAAACCTATACATTTTTGAAAACTAGACACCCAGGGGAATCCAGGATGGGGTGACTTGACTGCCTCCCACCAGGTTCTGTTACCCAGAATCCCTTGCAAACCTAAATAATTGTAAAAAAACACATTTTCCCCACATTTCTGTGGTGGAAAGTTCTGGAATCTGCGTGGATCCACAAATTTCCACCCACCCCGCGTTCCCCAAAGTCTTACGAGAAAAATGGTACCTCACTTGTGTGGGTCGGCCTAGTGCCTGCGACAGGAAACGGCGCAAAACGCAACGTGGTCACACCTCAATTTCGCAGTGAAAAATGACCCTTTTTTGGCAAAGTGCCTAGCTGTAGTTTTTTAACCCTACCTCTGCCGGCACCTAGGGAAACCTAGCAAACCTATACATTTTTGAAAACTAGACACCCAGGGGAATCCAGGATGGGGTGACTTGACTGCCTCCCACCAGGTTCTGTTACCCAGAATCCCTTGCAAACCTAAACAATTGTCAAAAAAAAACAAATTTTCCCCACATTTCTGTGGTGGAAAGTTCTGGATTCTGCGTGGATCCACAAATTACCGCCCACCCCGCGTTCCCCAAAGTCTTACGAGAAAAATGGTACCTCACTTGTGTGGGTCGGCCTAGTGCCCGCGACAGGAAACGGCACAAAACGCAACGTGGTCACACCTCAATTTCGCAGTGAAAAATGACACTTTTTTGGCAAAGTGCCTAGCTGTAGTTTTTGAACCCTAGCTCTGCCGGCACCTAGGGAAACCTAGCAAACCTATACATTTTTGAAAACTAGACACCCAGGGGAATCCAGGATGGGGTGACTTGACTGCCTCCCACCAGGTTCTGTTACCCAGAATCCCTTGCAAACCTAAAAAATTGTCCAAAAAACAGATTTTCCCCACATTTCTGTGGTGGAAAGTTCTGGAATCTGCGTGGATCCACAAATTTCCACCCACCCCGTGTTCCCCAAAGTCTTATGAGAAAAATGGTACCTCACTTGTGTGGGTCGGCCTAGTGCCTGCGACAGGAAACGACGCAAAACGCAACGTGGTCACACTTCAATTTCGCAGTGAAAAATGACCCTTTTTGGCAAAGTGCCTAGGTGTATTTTTTTCACCCTAGCTCGGCCTGCACCTAGGAAACCTAGTAAACCTATACATTTTTGAAAACTAGACACCCAGGGGAATCCAGGATCCACCTAGGGAAACCTAGCAAACCTATACATTTTTGAAAACTAGACACCCATGGGAATCCAGGATGGGGTGACTTGACTGCCTCCCACCAGGTTCTGTTACCCAGAATCCCTTGCAAACCTAAATAATTGTCAAAAAAACCACATTTTCCCCACATTTCTGTGGTGGAAAGTTCTGGAATCTGCGTGGATCCACACATTTCCACCCACCCCGCGTTCCCCAAAGTCTTCCGAGAAAAATGGTACCTCACTTGTGTGGGTCGGCCTAGTGCCTGCGACAGGAAACGACGCAAAACGCAACGTGGTCACACCTCAATTTCGCAGTGAAAAATGACCCTTTTTGGCAAAGTGCCTAGGTGTAGTTTTTGAACTCTAGCTCTGCCAGCACCTAGGGAAACCTAGCAAACCTATACATTTTTGAAAACTAGACACCCAGGAGAATCCAGGATGGGGTGACTTGACTGCCTCCCACCAGGTTCTGTTACCCAGAATCCCTTGCAAACCTAAAATATTGTCAAAAAAACCACATTTACCCCACATTTCTGGGGTGGAAAGTTCTGGAATCTGTGTGGATCCACAAATTTCCACCCACTCCGCGTTCCCCAAAGTCTTCCGAGAAAAATGGTACCTCACTTGTGTGGGTCGGCCTAGTGCCCGCGACAGGAAACGGCGCAAAACGCAACGTGGTCACACCTCAATTTCGCAGTGAAAAATGACCCTTTTTTTGCAAAGTGCCTAGCTGTAGTTTTTGAACCCTACCTCTGCCGGCACCTAGGGAAACCTAGCAAACCTATACATTTTTGAAAACTAGACACCCAAGGGAATTCAGGATGGGGTGACTTGACTGGCTCTCACCAGGTTCTGTTTCCCAGAATCCCTTGCAAACCTAAAAAATTGGTAAAAAACACATGTTCCCCACATTTCTGTGGTGGAAAGTTCTGGAATCTGCGTGGATCCACAAATTTCCACCCACCCCGTGTTCCCCAAAGTCTTATGAGAAAAATGGTACCTCACTTGTGTGGGTCGGCCTAGTGCCTGCGACAGGAAATGACGCAAAACGCAACGTGGTCACACTTCAATTTCGCAGTGAAAAATGACCCTTTTTTGGCAAAGTGCCTAGGTGTAGTTTTTTAACCCTAGCTCTGCCGGCACCTAGGGAAACCTAGCAAACCTATACATTTTTGAAAACTAGACACCCAGGGGAATCCAGGATGGGGTGACTTGACTGCCTCCCACCAGGTTCTGTTACCCAGAATCCCTTGCAAACCTAAATAATTGTCAAAAAACCACATTTTCCCCACATTTCTGTGGTGGAAAGTTCTGGAATCTGCGTGGATCCACGAATTTCTGCCCACCCCGCGTTCCCCAAAGTCTTACGAGAAAAATGGTACCTCACTTGTGTGGGTCGGCCTAGTGCCTGCGACAGGAAACAGCGCAAAACGCAACGTGGTCACACCTCAATTTCGCAGTGAAAAATGACCCTTTTTGGCAAAGTGCCTAGCTGTAGTTTTTAACCCTACCTCTGCCGGCACCTAGGGAAACCTAGCAAACCTATACATTTTTGAAAACTAGACACCCAGGGGAATCCAGGATGGGGTGACTTGACTGCCTCCCACCAGGTTCTGTTACCCAGAATCCCTTGCAAACCTAAACAATTGTCAAACAAAACACATTTTCCCCACACTTCTGTGGTGGAAAGTTCTGGATTCTGCGTGGATCCACAAATTTCCGCCCACCCCGCGTTCCCCAAAGTCTTCCGAGAAAAATGGTACCTCACTTGTGTGGGTCGGCCTAGTGCCCGCGACAGAAAACGGCGCAAAACGCAACGTGGTCACACCTCAATTTCGCAGTTAAAAATGACCCTTTTTTTGCAAAGTGCCTAGCTGTAGTTTTTGAACCCTACCTCTGCCGGCACCTAGGGAAACCTAGCAAACCTATACATTTTTGAAAACTAGACACCCAGGGGAATCCAGGATGGGGTGACTTATCTGCCTCCCACCAGGTTCTGTTACCCAGAATCCCTTGCAAACCTAAAGCATTGTCCAAAAAACACATTTTCCCCACATTTCTGTGGTGGAAAGTTCTGGAATCTGTGTGGATCCACAAATTTCCACCCACTCCGCGTTCCCCAAAGCCTTCCGAGAAAAATGGTACCTCACTTGTGTGGGTCGGCCTAGTGCCCGCGACAGGAAACGGCGCAAAACGCAACGTGGTCACACCTCAATTTCGCAGTGAAAAATGACCCTTTTTTTGCAAAGTGCCTAGCTGTAGTTTTTTAACCCTACCTCTGCCGGCACCTAGGGAAACCTAGCAAACCTATACATTTTTGAAAACTAGACACCCAGGGGAATTCAGGACGGGGTGACTTGACTGGCTCTCACCAGGTTCTGTTACCCAGAATCCCTTGCAAACCTAAAAAATTGGTAAAAAAAACACATTTTCCCCACATTTCTGTGGTGGAAAGTTCTGGAATCTGCGTGGATCCACAAATTTCCACCCACCCCGTGTTCCCCAAAGTCTTAAGAGAAAAATGGTACCTCACTTGTGTGGGTCGGCCTAGTGCCTGCGACAGCAAACGACGCAAAACGCAACGTGGTCACACTTCAATTTCGCAGTGAAAAATGACCCTTTTTTGGCAAAGTGCCTAGGTGTAGTTTTTGAACCCTAGCTCTGCCGGCACCTAGGAAACCTAGCAAACCTATACATTTTTGAAAACTAGACACCCAGGGGAATCCAGGATGGGGTGACTTGACTGCCTCCCACCAGGTTCTGTTACCCAGAATCCCTTGCAAACCTAAATAATTGTAAAAAAAACACATTTTCCCCACATTTCTGTGGTGGAAAGTTCTGGAATCTGCGTGGATCCACAAATTTCCACCCACCCCGCGTTCCCCAAAGTCTTACGAGAAAAATGGTACCTCACTTGTGTGGGTCGGCCTAGTGCCTGCGACAGGAAACGGCGCAAAACGCAACGTGGTCACACCTCAATTTCGCAGTGAAAAATGACCCTTTTTGGCAAAGTGCCTAGCTGTAGTTTTTTAACCCTACCTCTGCCGGCACCTAGGGAAACCTAGCAAACCTATACATTTTTGAAAACTAGACACCCAGGGGAATCCAGGATGGGGTGACTTGACTGCCTCCCACCAGGTTCTGTTACCCAGAATCCCTTGCAAACCTAAACAATTGTCAAAAAAACAAATTTTCCCCACATTTCTGTGGTGGAAAGTTCTGGATTCTGCGTGGATCCACAAATTACCGCCCACCCCGCGTTCCCCAAAGTCTTACGAGAAAAATGGTACCTCACTTGTGTGGGTCGGCCTAGTGCCCGCGACAGGAAACGGCACAAAACGCAACGTGGTCACACCTCAATTTCGCAGTGAAAAATGACCCTTTTTTGGCAAAGTGCCTAGCTGTAGTTTGTGAACCCTAGCTCTGCCGGCACCTAGGGAAACCTACCAAACACACACATTTCTGAAAAGTAGACACCCGGGGCTTCCAGGGAGGTATGGCTTGCGTGGATCCCCCAACGTTTCCTTACCCAGAATCCCCTGCAAACCTCAATTTTAGCTGAAAAAATCACTTTTTTCACACATTTTTGTGTGGGAAAGTGTGGCATCACTGGCCTCACACAAATTTCCTACCACCCAGCGTTCCCCCAGGTCTCCCGATAAAAATGGTGCCTCACTTGTGTGTGAGGCCCAAGTACCAGCGACAGGCAAGGGCCCAAAACGTAGTGAGGCAACATCAAAATTGCCTATCTCAAAACCACCTGGTTTTGCAAGGGAGTCACCTGGGTTTTGGCCCGTGCTCGGCGGCCATCTAGGGAAACCTACCAAACCCACACATTTCTGAAAAGTAGACACCCGGGGCTTCCAGGGAGGTATGGCTTGCATGGATCCCCCAACGTTTCCTTACCCAGAATCCCCTGCAAACCTCAATTTTAGCTGAAAAAATCACTTTTTTCACATATTTTTGTGTGGGAAAGTGTGGCATCACTGGCCTCACACAAATTTCCTACCACCCAGCGTTCCCCCAGGTCTCTCGATAAAAATGGTGCCTCACTTGTGTGGGAGGCCCAAGTACCATCGACAGGCAAGGGCCCAAAACGTAGTGAGGCGACATCAAAATTGCCTATTTCAAAACCACCTGGTTTTGCAAGGGAGTCACCTGGGGTTTTGGCCCCGTGCTCGGCGGCCATCTAGGGAAACCTACCAAACCCACACATTTCTGAAAAGTAGACACCCGGGGGCTTCCAGGGAGGTATGGCTTGCGTGGATCCCCCAACGTTTCCTTACCCAGAATCCCCTGCAAACCTCAATTTTAGCTGAAAAAATCACTTTTTTCACACATTTTTGTGTGGGAAAGTGTGGCATCACTTGCCTCACACAAATTTCCTACCACCCAGCGTTCCCCAAGGTCTCCCGATAAAAATGGTGCCTCACTTGTGTGGGAGGCCCAAGTACCCACGACAGGCAAGGGCCCAAAACGTAGTGAGATGACATCAAAATTGCCTATCTCAAAACCACCTGGTTTTGCAAGGAGTCACCTGGGTTTTGGCCCCGTGCTCGGGGCCATCTAGGAAACCTACTAAACCTACACATTTCTGAAAAGTAGACACCCGGGGGCTTCCAGGGAGGTATGGCTTGCGTGGATCCCCCAACGTTTCCTTACCCAGAATCCCTGCAAACCTCAATTTTAGCTGAAAAAATCACTTTTTCACACATTTTTGTGTGGGAAAGTGTGGCATCACTGGCCTCACACAAATTTCCTACCACCCAGCGTTCCCCCAGGTCTTCTGATAAAAATGGTGCCTCACTTGTGTGGGAGGCCCAAGTACCCGCGACAGGCAAGGGCCCAAAACGTAGTGAGGCGACATCAAAATTGCCTATCTCAAAACCACCTGGTTTTGCAAGGGAGTCACCTGGGTTTTTGGCCCTGTGCTCGGCGGCCATCTAGGAAACCTACCAAACCCACATATTTCTGAAAAGTAGACACCCGGTGGCTTCCAGGGAGGTATGGCTTGCGTGGATCCCCCAACGTTTCCTTACCCAGAATCCCCTGCAAACCTCAATTTTAGCTGAAAAAATCACTTTTTCACACATTTTTGTGTGGGAAAGTGTGGCATCACTGGCCTCACACAAATTTCCTACCACCCAGCGTTCCCCCAGGTCTCCCGATAAAAATGGTGCCTCACTTGTTTGGGAGGCCCAAGTACCCGTGACATGCAAGGACACAAAACGTTTTGAGGCAACATCAACATTGCTTATCAAAAAATGTTTTGGGCCCTTGCCTGTTGCGTGTTACTTGGGCCTCCCACACGAGTGAGGCATCATTTTATCGGGAGACCCGGGATCGCTGGGTGGTAGGAAATTTGTGTGAGCCCGGTGATGCCACACTTTCCCACACAAAATTTCTGAAAAAAGTGATTTTTTCAGCTAAAACTGAGGTTTGCAGAGGATTCTGGGTAGAAGTTGGGGATCCACGCAAGCCATACCTCCTGGAAGCCCCGGTTGTCTACTTTTCAGAAATGTGTGGGTTTGGTAGGTTTCCTAGATGGCCGCCGAGCACGGGCCAAAACCCAGGTGACTCCTGCAAAACCAGGTGGTTTTGAGATAGGCAATTTTGATGTCGCCTCACTACGTTTTGGGCCCTTGCCTGTCGCTGGTACTTGGGCCTCCCACACAAGTGAGGCACCATTTTTATCAGGAGACATGGGGGATTGCTGGGTGGTAGGAAATTTGTGTGAGCCCAGTGATGCCACACTTTCCACACAAAAATGTGTGAAAAAGTGATTTTTCAGCTAAAATTGAGGTTTGCAGGGGATTCTGGGTAAGGAAACGTTGGGGATCCACGCAGCTATACCTCCTGGAAGCCCCGGGTGTCTACTTTTCAGAAATGTGTGGGTTTGGTAGGTTTCCTAGATGGCCGCCGAGCACGGGCCAAAACCCAGGTGACCTCCTTGCAAAACCAGGTGGTTTGAGATAGGCAATTTTGATGTCGCCTCACTTCGTTTTGGGCCCTTGCGTATCGCGGGTACTTGGGCCTCCCACACAAGTGAGGCACCATTTTATCGGGAGACCTGGGAGAACGCTGGGTGGTAGGAAATTGTGTGAGCCCAGTGATGCCACACTTTCCCACACAAAATGTCTGAAAAAAGTGATTTTTTTCAGCTAAAATTGAGGTTTGCAGGGGATTCTGGTAAGGAAACGTTGGGGGATCCACGCAAGCTATACCTCCCTGGAAGCCCCCGGGTGTCTACTTTTCAGAAATGTGTGGGTTTGGTAGGTTTCCCTAGATGGCCGCCGAGCACGGAGCCAAAACCCAGGTGACCTCCTTGCAAAACCAGGTGGTTTTGAGATAGGCAATTTTGATGTCGCCTCACTACGTTTTGGGCCCTTGCCTGTCGCGCGTACTTGGGCCTCCCACACAAGTGAGGGACCATTTTTATCGGGAGACCTGGGGGAACGCTGGGTGGTAGGAAATTTGTGTGAGCCCGGTGATGCCACACTTTCCCACACAAAAATTTCTGAAAAAGTGATTTTTTCAGCTAAAATTGAGGTTTGCAGGGGATTCTGGGTAGGAAACGTTGGGGGATCCACGCAAGCCATACCTCCCTGGAAGCCCCCGGGTGTCTACTTTTCAGAAATGTGTGGGTTTGGTAGGTTTCCTAGATGGCCGCCGAGCACGGGGCCAAAACCCAGGTGACCCCCTTGCAAAACCAGGTGGTTTTGAGATAGGCAATTTTGATGTCGCCTCACTACGTTTTGGGCCCTTGCCTGTCGCGGGTACTTGGGCCTCCCACACAAGTGAGGCACCATTTTTATCGGGAGACCTGGGGGGACGCTGGGTGGTAGGAAATTATTGTCAGCCCGGTGATGCCACAACTTTACCACACAAAATGTGTGTAAAAAGGGATTTTTTCAGCAAAATGTCAGGTTTGCAGGGGATTCTGGGTAAGAAAACGTTGGGGGATCCACGCAAGCCATACCTCCCTGGAATCCCCCGGGTGTCTACTTTTCAGAAATGTGTGGGTTTGGTAGGTTTCCCTTGGTGGCCGCCGAGCCCCGGGCCAAAACTTCATGGGACCCCCCTTGCAAAACCAGGTCGTTTTGTGATAGGCCATTTTGAGGTTGCCTCAATACGTTGTGGGCCCTTGCCTGTCGCGGGAACTTGGGCCTCCCACCCGAGTGAGGCACCATTTTTATCGGGAGACCTGGGGGAACGCTGGGTGGTAGGAAATTTGTGTCAGCCCGGTGATGCCACAACTTTACCACACAGAAATGTGTTAAAAAAGGGATTTTTTCAGCAAAATGTCAGGTTTGCAGGGGATTCTGGGTAAGAAAACGTTGGGGGATCCACGCAAGCCATACCTCCCTGGAATCCCCCAGGTGTCTACTTTTCAGAAATGTGTGGGTTTGGTAGGTTTCCCTGGGTGGCCGCCGAGCCCCGGGCTAAAAACCCAGGTGACCCCCCTTGCAAAACCAGGTCGTTTTGAGATAATGTGTTGTTTATTTCTGCATCGTGAAAATTTTGGCACAATATTGCAAGGAAAATGTGACAGACATTTTGAGGTTTGCAGGACATTGTGGGTAACATAACTTGTTGGGATCCACAAGAGAGATATCACGATGTACTCCCATGGGTGTTTCGTTTACGACAAGATCTACAGTTGGTAGGTTATTCTTAGACGGAATGTACACCTTGGCAGACAGACTAAAAAGACAAAGATTACTGCACAGCCATCTATTCCTCAAGCACACACACATACTGGTTGGATTTGGCACGAGGGCAAGTGATGGTTCAGTATATACAATTTTATTAACAAGAGATTTCACAAAAATGAAATGCACTGTCAATAATTGAAAGGACAAAAAACTGAACCAGTGACTCGCAGCTCGTGAGCTGTAAAGCCACGTCAAGGCCCCAACCGCTTTACAGGCCATTCACACACCTTTCATATGTGATACACACAAGACCATTCACACCACCAGGCATGAAATAAACACATTACAACATTCACAAAAAGGGACAAGGTACACCCTGCTTGAGAAAGACAAAAAAAATATTACTGCACAACCATCTAATCCTCAAGCACACACACATACTGGTTGGATTTGGCACGAGGGTGAGTGATGGTTCAGTATATACAATTGTATTAACAAGTGATTTCACAATAATGAAATGCACTGTTAATAATTGAAAGGACGAGAAACTGAACCATTGACTCACAGCTCGTGAGCTGTAAAGCCACGACAAGGCACCAACCTCTTTACAGGCCATTCATACACCTTTCATACGTGTGACACATACAAAACCATTCACACCACCAGCCGCGGGCCCATCACATTACAACACTCACAGCAGCAGACAGCGCCATTCAAGGGCCCATCACTTTCACACGCCCACATTCCTAACACAGCAACCACACAAGCTAATGGATTGCGTGGAGTGTCGCTCGGCTAGCAGTGTGTGTAGTGACCAGCAGCAAGTCACTACTCACACACCGCCAGCCAAGCGCCAGTCCACGCACACCGCCAGCCAAGCACCACTACACGCACACCGCCAGCCAAGCGCCACTCCACGCACACCGCCAGCCAAGCGCCACTCCACGCACACCGCCAGCCAAGCGCCAGTCCACGCACACCGCCAGCCAAGCGCCACTACATGCACACCGCCAGCCAAGCGCCACTCCACGCATACCGCCAGCCAAGTGCCACTCCACGCACACCACCTGCCAAGCGCCAGTCCACGCATACCGCCAGCCAAGCACCACTACACGCACACCGCCAGCCAAGCGCCACTCCACGCACACCGCCAGCCAAGCGCCACTCCACGCACACCGCCAGCCAAGCGCCACTCCACGCACACCGCCAGCCAAGCGCCACTCCACGCACACCGCCAGCCAAGCGCCACTCCACGCACACCGCCAGCCAAGCGCCACTCCACGCACACCGCCAGCCAAGCACCAGCCTACACACACCACCATCACATTTAGGATTTTTTTATACAAAAAAGAAAACACAAACAAATTGCAAATAGATACAAATCTACTAACACAAAATCAGAAACTAAATACATTGCACTAATGCCAACCTTGAAACAGAACAACAATTCTTAAACATTACAGACCAGGCAGTTCACTTTACCACTCATGGTTGCTCCCAATAATTCTTTTGCTTGTGGTACGCTCTATAACAAGCAGGCACACACAGCCCAGGGTTAGAAGGACACTCAGGGCAGTACATACGAGTCTCCTTCCGCGTACCTCTTCGCCAACAGACTCTACATCTCCTAGTGGGAAAGTCTTTTGAGGGTGTAGGAGGAATGTGATCAGGAAAGTGGCGATCTTTCAATCGAGCCACATCCTCCACCACTCCAACTCTAGGAACACTTGCCTGTTCCACAACAACAAGGCTGCCTATGACAGACTGCTGAAACTGAACAAAAGTCAACTTTGACGCAGGAGAACACTCCTTGAACACAACAAAAGCATTGAAAGTTGCTAAATTGAAGAGATGGATGGCCAACTTCTTATACCAAATGTAAGCCTTACGAATAGCAGTGTAAGGTTCCAACCTCTGATCTACTCTATCAACACCACCCATGTGCTTATTGTAGTCTAAAATGCACTCAGGTTTGCGCACTTCAGCAATCTGACCCCAAACAGCCACAGGTGAAGTACTCTCATCATGGATGGTAGTCAGCATGTACACATCCCTCCAGTCCACAAATTTCACAGCTAGTAGTTCATCACTACGCAAGGAACTGCACTGTCCCCTCTGAAGTTTTTTGCAAACAAGCTCTTTTGGATAACCTTTACGGTTAGAGCGGATTGTGCCACAAGCAAAAGTGTCCACTTTGAACAATTCCTTAAACAATTGCACAGCAGTGTAGAAGTTATCAAGGTACAAATGGTGGCCTCTGTTAAACAGTCCTCTAGCAAGATCCCAGACAATTTTCTCTGAAACTCCAAAAGTGGACGGACAACCAGGGGGTCAATAGTGGAATCCCTACCAGTGTACACACGCAAATTAAAAACATATCCTGTCCTGCTCTCAGACAACATATACAGCTTAATTCCATAGCGTGCCCTCTTGCTAGGAATGTACTGCCTAAAAACCAAACGGCCCTTGAACAGGACCAAAGACTCATCAATAGATATTTCTTTCCCTGGAGTATAGATCTCTGAAAATCGATCTACAAAGTGATCAAGAACAGGCCGAATCTTAAAAAGACGGTCACATTCAGGGTGATCTCGTGGCAACGCCAAACCATTATCAACAAAATGCAGCATCCGAAGCAAAAGTAAATACCGATCACGAGTCATAACTGCAGGAAATATGGCCGTTGCCATCAAGGGACTGGTAGACCAATATGAACCCATGGACGGCTTCCTTATCAAACCCATCAAAAAAGTCAAACCCAAAAACTTCTTCATCTCTTCCAGATTTGTGGGACTCGACCGGGTAGCTCTAGAATGGAGCCTAAGTCTGGCACTGTTGTCCCTCAAAAACTGTTCAGCATACAAATTAGTCTGCTCAACAATCTCACCCAAAAATACATCATCCATAAACAACTGAAAATACTGTATAGGCAAATAATGTTCACAATCCACTCTACACCCTGCATAACCACTAAAGGCAGGCAACACCAGCTGCACCATGTTTGGATCAACCCAGAGTCCAGCACTTCCAGTAGGAAGCCTAGCAGCCCCAGGCTGCAATCCAGATGCCTCTTGCACCATCGGCACAGTAGTATCCTCCTCTAAAACAGGCACTTCATCTGCACTGAGAGTACCTTCATCATCCGATGATTCCATGTGGAGAGAAAACTCACTGCCTGAATCTTCCCCTCCCTCCTCTCCCTCAGACGCACTGTCAGGCTCATAATCCTGCTCAGAGGAAGATTCAAGAAGCAAACCAACCACCTGCTGAGCAGTCATTCTACGGCTAGCCATAATGCTTACTAATAAAGGTTACTTGTCAAACAAGTCAACAACAACAAACCCTTTGTAAAAAAAGAAATAAACAAAATGTAGCTTTATCACAAAGACCTATATACTCCAACACTATACCACTCACGTGACAGAAGCAGCTAGACTCACCACCACCTACTCTGCACAGACACAGTAAGGATCAACAATATCCCACTAAAAAAGAAGAAAAAAAAAATTACACATAAGACAATGCAAAACATCGCAAAGAATTTCATGCTCTGAACACTAACAAATATGCTGCCATTATGACACCACTTACAAAAAAATTCATTCATGCATGTCAATAATACTCATTTGGAGTACACACAACAAAAATATTTTTCTTACCAAATAAATGCAATTACGCAAAACTGCAGAACAACCACTGCCGAAACCGCAAACAGGAATCAAAAGCTTTACACTAGAATAAAAAGGAGAAAAAAAACATTACAATCATATATGCAAATAATGCACCAGTCCACACACAATCCACCAGCCAAGCTAAGGGGTAGGTGGGCCAAAGAGTATAAATAAAATATTCAACCCCGTAAAAGGGGAGAAACCCTTGCCCTTTTGGCCACTCCCCAACACAAAAATTAAAAAAACCCTGGTGTCTAGTGGCTTCTGCCCTCCTTGGGGGCAGATGGGCCTAAAAACATACTGCTATTCTGCCACCCAAAGAGGGCAGAAATGGCCACAATCATCCTCCCATAAACGGGAGCGACCCTTGCCCAAGGGGCCGCTCCCCAACATAAAAAAAACCCTGGTGGCCTAGTGGACCTACAAAAAAACAAATCAGCCGATCTGCCCCTCAGGATGGCAGAAACGGCCAAATTAATGCTCCCCAAAGGGGAGCAACCCTTGCCCAAGGGGCCACTCCCCAAAAACAAATCCCTGGTGGTCTAGTGGGCCAAATATAAAAAAATGGCGACATCTGCCCCCCATGGGGGCAGACAGCCACAAACAATGCCCCCAAGGGGAGCGACCCTTGCCCAAGGGGCCACTCCCCACAAAAAATCCCTGGTGGCCTAGTGGCCATACAAAAAAATCAGCCGATCTGCCCACCCAGGGGGCAGAAACGGCCAAATTAATGCTCCCCATAGGGGAGCGACCCTTGCCCAAGGGGCCACTCCCCTCAAACAAATCCCTGGTGGTCTAGTGGGCCCAATTTTTAAAAAACATGGCGATCTGCCCTCCTGGGGGGCAGACACAGCCACAAATATTGCCCCCAAAGGAGAGTGACCCTTGCCCAAGGGGTCACTCTCCACAAATAAATGCCTGGTGGACTAGTGGGAAGATACCTTTATCTTCCGCACACGATCTCTCCCTACTCAACTCTACTCTCAACTCTATTCACAACTGGATGTTAGCTCACCAACTCATTCTGAATCCCGCCAAAACTGAATTCCTCCTCCTCTCTACCTCTCTCTCACCTCCTCCTGTTCAATCTTGGATGGATCAGCTGAACCTACTCAACAACAAACCCATCATTGTCGACAGCGCTAAATCCCTAGGTGTCATTCTTGACAGAAGACTCAACCTAATCTCCCACATCAACTCTATTGCTAAGAACGCACGTTACCAGTTGCGCCTTCTATGGGAGATCCGTCGGTTCTTCCCGGAGAAAGACTTAAAAACCTTGGTACAATTTCTGGTTCTCTCAAGACTGGATTATTGCAATTCTCTTCTGACGGGCCTACCCAAATACCACCTCTCCCCTCTCAAATCCATCCTCCATTCAGCAGCTCGCTTCATTTCAGGGTCTAAACGAAGCGACCACGTCACTCCTATCCTGTCCTCTCTTCGATGGCTTCCGATCGAGGCAAGATCTATTTACAAAACTGCCTGCATCACACACAAAGCCTTACACACGTCCTCCCCTCATTACCTGGCGAATAAATTGAAATTGTCCGGTGGCTCTCGCCCTTCTCGCAATGCGGAAAAACTTCTGCTTGAGCCCCCCCCCCGTCTTCAAAAGGGAAAGATCGATGGCGCAATCCTTCTCAGGCAATGCGGTGAGAATCTGGAACTCGCTTCCCCCATTGCTCTGTGCCACCTCCTCTACCCGGATCTTCAAAGATGACCTCAAATCTCTTCTCTTCCAAAGACACTTTCAGAACTAATACTTTCACTCTCAGCCCCCTCTAGGAAGTTCGCTCTTCATTGTAAATTTGTAGTTTTTCCTGTACATTCCTCACCCTTGCGTGCTGTGCTGCATTTGTGTACCCTTCATTTTAAGTCTCCTGTTTAATTCACGCCCTCTCTACTCCCTCAAGGAAGTTCTTCCACTATAGGAAACTCTGTACTCCATGCCTATAGAAGTGCCTTCCCAGTGTGTTCTGAGTGACTGCCACTTATTGCAGTATTATACCTCTATTTGTATTTTGTATCTCATGTATCTTGTAACGCATACGTCTTTTTGTATCTTGTTTGTTTTATTTGCACAATTGTCACTTTTTCCTCATGTAATGTAATGCTTGCTTTTGTATTATGCTCACTTGTAACCTTCTCCTCATGTAATGTTACTGTTCCTATTGTGAAGCGCTCTGACACCTTCGGGTAAAGCCTGCGCTATATTAAAAACTGCCCCCCCAGGGGGCAGACCACTAAAAACATATGGCCCCCAAAGGGGAGCGACCCTTGCCCAAGGGGCCGCTCCCCAAAACAGTATTTTCACTTTAAAAAAAAAAAAATTCCCTGGTGTCTAGTGGGCATTCCTGCTGCACGATCGCATGATCGTGCAGCAGGAAGACACAAAAGAGGCATGGGGAAAGGAAAACCCTTTCCTTGTTACTGTTCCTATTGTGAAGCGCTCTGACACCTTTGGGTAAAGCCTGCGCTATAATAAAAACTGCCCCCCTCCCCAGGGGGCAGACCACTAAAAACATATGGCCCCCAAAGGGGAGCGACCCTTGCCCAAGGGGCCGCTCCCCAAAACAGTATTTTCACTTTAAAAAAAAAAAAAAAAAAATCCCTGGTGTCTAGTGGGAATTCCTGCTGCACGATCGCATGATCGTGCAGCAGGAATGCACAAAAGAGGCATCTGGGGCAAGGAAAACCCTTTCCTTTCCCTCGATGCCTCTTTTGTTTGAAACCCCCCCTCCCCGGAGCTAAAACTCACCTTATTCCCCGACGCGCTGGAAGCCATTTGCTTCCAGCGCGTCGGGGAACAAAGGGAAACCCCCAATGACATCAGCGCGATTCGCGCCCTGACGTCATTGAGGGGGAGGGGGCGGGGGGAGGCAGGGGAAGCCCTTCCCCTGTCTCCCCCCCCAAAAAAACAACGATCGGATTCCCACGGGGGGAGCGCCAGCGCTTCCCCCGTGGGTGGTCTTATGACGAGCTGGACTCGTCATGAGCACACGACCACTGTGTGCCATGACTAGTCCAGCTCGTCATAAGCATCGAAGGGGTTAAAGTTCAGCTTACATTTTTCCAAGAGTTGTGTGACTACTTTGAATCTCCGGAGGTATTTTTTCACTCTTGTGTACATGTTTGCATTTTGTTTAATTGCAGAATGAAGGCGTTCAAAATGCCTTCTGCATTCCAATCATTGTTCTGATAATGTGTTGGTTTTAAAAAAAAAAAAAAGTTTTTTTCCCCTCATATGACCATCGTAGCTTGAGCAACCTCTCGATCTGATCCACCCCTGCTGCTCTTTGCTTAGGGGTTCAGTCTCAGCTGATGTTCTTGCGAGAACCACCCGCACAACACACCATGAGCTGACCAAGAGGTATAATCATTGGACCCTATATAGTAAACTAATCAGAGCCTAAAGGGTCTAACAGGTTCCAGAATAACCCCAATTCAGTTCTTTCTCTATAAACATTAACCTTCTGGTCTAAGTCTCTAAAGTATCTCACAGAGTTCCACCAGGCTCTCCAAGTAGGGGGAGCCGCCTGGCGCCATAACTTACAAATCTCCCTCCTAGCCAGTAGGATCAAATAAAACACCAGTTTATTCTGTATCCCCGAAAGACCTAACGCCCCATCTGGCCTCGATATAGTGCCAAACATAATAACAGAAGGGCTTACCTCCACCTCCATACCCAGGGCATCCGACAGAGTCTTACCCACATTGCCCCAGTACTCCTGGATCAGAGGGCAGGAAGTGAACACATGGATATCATCCGCCTTCTGGGCACCACATCTCATGCATTTTGCTTCTCCATTGCCCTTAGTTTTGGAAAGTTTGAGTGGGGACCAGTATAACATGTGGAGCGTAAAAAAGTGGTTTCTCCTTAGTGCAGCAGATTTAACCAGCGGGTAAAGTGTGTCTAAAGATACTTGCCATAGATTTTTCAGCTCCTCACTTGGCAAGCATTTCTCCCAGACCTGATATGGATGTTCCAGCTTCCTGTCGGCTGCTGCAAGGAGATGATTGTACCACTGTGCTACTTCCTTCTTTTTCGCGTTCATATCTTGTAACTCGTCTTCCATGGAATTGTCCTCTAGAGGAGTCCAGTGTTGACTCTTGCACCATGACGAAATTTGGTAGTACTTAAACCTAGAGAGTGCAACACTGGTAAGATTCCTCCAAAAATCCCAGGGAAAACATTTGCTGCCATCCACTATGTCCTTCCAGTGCGCAACTCCGGCGTCTTTTAATGGCTGAACTAGAGCGTCTAAAAGGCACTCTGGTGTTCCTGGAGAGTCCCACACTGGTGCCCAATCACTGTAATAGGACAACCCCAAACAGACCCGGCAATCCAACCACAACTTAGCCGCCGCGTAAAGAGTCTTGAGCCGGACCTTTCATTCTCCTGAGGAAGTGGACAGCTTTTTGGCACATAATAAACCCTCAGCTAAATGAGGCTTGAATTTAAAGCCTTGGAGGGAGTTCAGTTTTCTTGTTTTTTTCTCTTTACTTTAGGGGTTAGTGGGTAGCGGCTCGAAGTAGCAATTGTTAATTGCCATAAGTAGTAAGGGAGGGTTCCCACGTGTGGGGAGGGAGGGGAGGGGGGCACGGCACGTGTGCGGGTGGGGAGCATTGGGAGAAAATAAAAAGAAATACATAATAGGGACCTCATGTAACTTAACAACTGCCTGTAGATGTAGCCTGGGATGGAAACAAAGCGATGATGGGGTGTAGAACCGATTCGGAGGAGGTGGTAGTCTTGAAATATTATGTTGGAATGTGAATGGCCTGAGAGTTAAAAGAAGACAGCGCTTGGTCTTGCAATATCTTAAAGATAGTTCAGCTAGGATTCTTATGCTCCAAGAGACCCACCTGTTGAGCTCAGAATGTAAGGCACTGTTTGACAAACAAAGATGGGTCAATAAGGTTGTAGCTTCGGACCAACAATGCTGCTCGAAGGGGGTGGTCATAATCTTTAAAATAAATTCAGGGGTAGAGCTAATCAAAATGAAGGTTGACGAGAGAGGACATTAGGTAATAGCAGAGGTGAGGTCTCAGGGTGCCTCCTATACTCTGGCTAATTATTATGGCCCTAATGAAGATGATACCAGCCCCCTAAATAATCTTTGTCTCTCTCTGGCAGATTTTGAAGCCCCTTTGATATTAGGTGGAGACTTCAATGTCCTTCTAAACAATAAACTAGGCAGATCCTCCCCTAGAACTCAGATTGCAGCACCACGGGTTAAAGCCCATCTTTCTACAATGTTAAAAAATCTCAACCTGTGTGATGTCTGGCGGAAGAAAAAGGGAGATGCCAGAGAATACTCTTTTTACAGTAAGAAAAATGGCCATTACTCGAGGATCGACTACATCTTTATAGAACTCCCGGAATTAGGAAAAGTAAGGGGAATAGAATATTTACCTATCCATCTTTCTGATCATGGGGCAATAGCCTTGAATATAGAACTTCCCCTAGAGCTCTCTGTGAGGAGATGGACTCTAATTAGAAGTCTTCTTCTACAACCATCTATCCCAGATATGATAAGGAGGGAAGCAGCTATCTTCTTCCAGCATAATCTGGATTCGGCCCCCCTGTATATAGTATGGGATGCTTTCAAGGCTTGGTTGAGAGGGATCTTAAAGGGTGCTGCTGCGGGATGGGCTAGATCCGAAAAAAGGGAGTTGGCGGACCTGGAGGAGCAGATAGTAGTGGCTGAGGCAGCCTTAAAGGCTAGGAGGGCGTCTGGCGCTGAGAAAGATAGCTTACTAGGAAAAGTTGAAGATCTTCAACTGAAGTTTAGACTTAAAACTGAAGAGATCATGCTCCAGAAGTGGGAAGTAAGCAAAATGAGGGACTTTGACCAGGGAGAGAATTGCGGCAAACTCCTTGCCATGAAGAGCAGAGTAGATAGATCATGTAATTACATCAGCAAGATCAAAAAAGGTAGTCAAGTTGTGGAAGACAAAGGGGAAATCGAGCAGGCTTTTATCTAATTCTTCCAAGACTTATGTCGGGAGGGTTTATTGGTTGAGGAAGACGTAATAGACCATTGGCTTGCCGGGAAACAACTCCCTAAGTTGAATTTGGATAGCCGAAGAATACTTACCCAAGACATAACAGGTAATGAAATACTTGCTGTCCTCAGTAAAGCTAAGAAAGGGAAAGCTGCAGGACCGGATGCGATTCCAATCGAGATTTATACTCTTCTAACTGATGAAATTATTCCGATCTGGGTGAGACTATTTAATGGAATTCTAAGGGGTACCTCTCCTCTACCCGACTCGTGGAGTGATGCTGTCATTTCACTAATCCTGAAGCCCGGGAAAGACCCGACCCTGTGCCAGTCTTACCGGCCAATTTCATTATTGAATTGTGATTATAAGACCTTTGCAGGGATTCTGAATGCCCGGCTTTGTAAGATCGTGGGACCGATAATTTATGAAGATCAAAAGGGATTCCTTCCGGGTAGGCAGATGTTGGATTTGGTTTATACGTTAATTGGCTTGATTGACCTCGCAACAGCACAGGGTGTCCCTCTCTCAATTATCACTATTGACGCAGCAGAAGCCTTTGACCGAGTCAACTGGCATTACCTGAAAAGGGCTTTGAAGGCTTTTGGGTTTGGAGATATCTTTAGGGAGGTCCTTAAGAAAATATACAAAGCTTCCCGGGCCCAGACTCTGGTCAATGACAGCCTCTCGGCGGCGGTCACAATAGAGCGCGGTACTAGGCAGGAGTGCCCGTTGTCTCCTGTCCTGTTCGACTTGTATATTGAGCCTTTGGCCAAGAGTTTAAGGCAGAACGAAAAGATCACCCCTTTTGTTGCAAACGGGTTTACGAGGAAGCTGGCCCTGTATGCAGACGACTTGATCTTGTTGTCATCCAATGTCAACACTACCTTATCTGAACTGCTTATGGAGGTTCAGGCTTTTGGTAAGCTGTCTGGCTACAAGGTCAACAACGACAAGACAGAAATAATGGCCTGGAACATTGCAGCTCAAGGGGTGAGGCTCTCCAAGGAGTTAAGATACCTTGGAGTAATAATAACTCAGGATCTTAGAGACATCCCCAAAGTAAACTTAGAGAGAGTCTCCAAGGAGGTGGATGTACTATTGTAAAGGTGGCAGAACATTCCGTTATCTCATTTCGGGCGGGTTAACCTGATCAAAATGTGTGTTTTACCTAAGTATGCCTACCTCTTTAATAAAATCCCTCTGGAATTTGATAAGGGTGGATTACTTAAAATACAGGGTAAGATTCCTTCGTTTATCTGGGCAGGCAAAGGGATTAGGTTATCCTGGAAGAAACTAAGGCGAAAACTCGCACACGGTGGTACGAGCTTACCAGACCTTCAGCTGTACTGCTGGGCGTATCAATTAAAGAATTGTAGGATGCTACTTCTTAGGCCAGATAGCTCGCTTATTGGCAGTATGTTTAAAGCTATGCTGCTAGACTTGGCTGAGGAAGGCTTTATGTATAAGTTTGGTGCTCCCAAATTCTTTAAAAAGGTCCGGCTGTGTTGTTTTGTTAAGATATAATAGATATAATGCATAGGTTAAAAAATGTTTCATCAAGTGGAAGTTAAATTCATATGAAACATCTATTTGACAAACATATGTTTGTTAGAGGGGAGTCGACATTTTCAATCCAGGTTTGGTTTCAGGCTGGGGATAGAGGACCAAATAATGAATGCAGACCAGAGCTTTTCTTTCCAAAATATGGGAGAGATAAAGCCACTATTACTATATCAGGTTGTGTCCACAGATACTTCTTTCAATGAAATTGAGAATGGAAGTGTACACATTCTAAAAGAGTCCTATGATGGCATAGGATCAATGGATGTATTGATGAGTATTGAAAGCTATGTGTAACACAGCGGTTATTGTAGCAACTTATGGTTGTTACCCATTGTAATAAGTAGGACATATGATGAGGGAACTCACATAAGTTGATATGATGAACTTGAAACAGTATTTAGATGGATCGACATCCTTTTCTGAATATTGTTGAAATGTTGTTATTGCAGAGACAAGCAGAGTGATTTATCATCAAATTATGTATAATTAATTGACTATAAAGTTCCCTTGCAGCCAGATGTGCATCTTAGGACCTCTCTATGACACCACCGAGAGGATGCAACTTTAAGCTTATGCTTTAGGGCTAACCTCAGCATGGCCAGTTCTTGACTATTCTGTACACCTGTAGTTTAGGCAGTTGGATGGTGTATCACATGTTCATGTGGATTATCTGGTATGTGGCAAAATGGAGCAGGTATTGAAATCCTTGGTGGATCATGGGCCTGTGAATGCAGAGAGAAACATAAAAGGTGGAGGTGTGAATTGTAATATACATTGGCTACATAATCTGGTATCTTGTCTTTTATTTTGGCCCTCTCATCCTGATAATCTAGTGTGTGCACAGAGGCCTAGGGCTATCCTTGTCTTTGCGAGGTCTAGGACCTGTCCTGTGATTGGAAGAGGGACACGAAGTGTGCCCGCATAATGGACAGAAGACTATTGTCCCTCTCCTGGGCATAGCAAAAAAGCAGCAGTGGCAGCATACGGTGTTTTGATATTGATATAGTGACCAGACCTTTTTCAGTGACACTCTGGCCTGTTGGCCCTCCTGTGTAAAGTTCTGCTGTTACGTGAATATACAGAACCACGAGCTGACATCTGTATATATTTAGTGCTTATGGGTGTAGTGTGCATGTAGAATGTGTGCAGTAGTAAGGCTGTGTTGGACCTGACTCTTTTTGCAGAGTCAACCCCAAACTTTTTGCCTTCCTCCTCCTATTTTTTGCTTAATTTGTAATTGTTGGCTTTAGGACTCTGTGCACTTTACCACTACTAACCACTGCTAAAGTGCTTGTGCTTTCTCCTTAAAAAATTGTAGAATTGGCTTATGCCCAATTGGCATTGTGACACCCACTTAAGTAGCCCTTTAAACATGTCTCAGGCCTTCCATTACAGAGCCTGTGTGTTCAGTTTAAACTGCAATTTCGACCAGGCAAATTAAACCTTTTGCCAGGCTCAATCCTTTCCTTTTTTAATACATACAAGTCACCCCTAGGGTAGACCCTGGACAGTCCAGAGGGCAGGGTGCAATGTATGTAAAGTAGGACATGTACTTTTAAGTTGTACATGTCCGATGGTGAAAAACTCTTACATTCGTTTTTCACTATTGCAAGGCCTATCTCTCCCATAGGAAGACATTGGTGGTGCCTTATTACATTTAATATGTGTAATTTCCAAATGGGAAGAGATAAACAGTTCACGTTTGGTGTCTCTGGAATCACAATTTAAAATCCTAACTCATGGTGAAGTAGGATTTTAAATTGCAATTCTGAAAATGCCCTTTTTAGAAAGTTGGCATTTTCTTGCCTTAGCCACTTGGTGCTTGCAACTTGTCTTTGAGTCACATGATTGGGTGTAGTTGGCAGTTGGGCTTTGTGTATTCCTCTTAGACATCCAGACACAATGGGAGCTTAGGTGTGACCGGATGGGCCATCACTGTCAGGATGGGTGAGAGGAGCTGGGCAAAGCCCCATTTACATTTGAGTACGCGGTATCCTGCCTCCACACAAAGGGCTGCATACCCCCGGTAGTTAGACTGGATCCAGGGCAGGGAAGGCATGGTATCTGTGCTCTTCAAAGGCATGCCTCTAGAATCTTCTCCCCATTTCAAAGGCACAACCCTTCAGTACACTTCTGGACCTTTGGATAGTCTGCCAGGCAGAAGGTCTGTCACTCTGCTGGGCAGCTGCTCTGAAGGAACTGCTTCCTACTGCTCTCTTGTCTGGGGAAGGCAAACTGGACCTGCAGCCCATCTTGAACCCAGGAACCAAGAGTGACTCCAAGGGCTAGTCTGCTGCCCTCCTGTTCTGACCCTCAGGGACATAAATGGCTCCCCACCAGCTCATGGACCCGTCTTCAGCAAGTTCCTGACCCCCCAAGTAGTGCCGCTCAGGTCCTGGACCCTTGGTGTGGCTCTCAAACTCTTAAAATCAAGCCTTTGGGCTCTTTGTAACTGCCAACGGGCTCGTTCACACCGGAACCGCTCCGCTCACTCCGCAAATCAGTGCAAGCCAGCCGTAGCCCATCTCTTTTCACAGCAGCATCGACAGCCTGCTGGGGACCACGCACACGAAGCTCCAGCCTGCCCGTCCGCGATGCTTGGCCTACTGTTCGCGCCATCTCGACCACCGCCCGCAACGCCCTTCTTGCTCCCAGAGACCCTCTCCAACGTGAACAGGACTCTTGGCACAAAACTTGAGAAGGTAAACTTCAGGTGGGATAATCTGGGACTATACCTGACCACCACTCCATCGCAGTTGGCCTGAACCTTTGACTTTGACCCAGTCCAGCACAACCAGATAGGTGCTTTCTGTTTCTAGGCACTATTTTACAGTTTATCTTTAAAAAAAAATCATAACTCCGGCTCTACTGGATTTGATTTGTTTCTTTTTGGTCTTGTTTCATTTATTAAATTAAGCTCTATTTTTCTAACCTGGTGTGGGACCTTTTTGTGTGGTGTTTTTACAGTTTTACTGTTAGACGTGTTGACCAAATACTTTATACATTGCCTCTGAGTTAAGCCTGACTGCTCTGTGCTAAGCTACCGAGTGGTGAGCACAGGTTAATTTGGGGTTTGCTTGTGCCTTACCAGGACTACAATTGTGGTTGCTGCTTGACCAGTGCTCACACCAACCTCTTTCAACCAGTAACCTAATTTCTAACAGTGTGTGTATGACTCTGTGTACTAAAACCAGTGTAGTCCATTTTAGATGCCTCTTGTTTAGCATGGGACAAGATGGAGCTTTCTCAGACAGCTGAAGTGTATTGCCTGAATTTCTGTGGCTGGTGTGTGGAGATGCAGACCCTGAAGTGAGGAGTATTGAGACAGGATGACCTTTAGAAATCCCATGAAGGCTTTTGTTAGAAAAGAGCTGCTCATTAGTTCTTCGCAAGCATTACCCTTTGATGGGTGAAGGCTGGAACTGCAGTTTCTGTTATTCATGTGATGACATGTCTGGGACAGGGCCTGCCCGTTTTTCTTTCCCTGCTTGCTGTTTTAGAAAGGCTGATTACAGATAGGTACAAAACCCTCACACTTCATTGTGCTCATGTTGTGGGTGCTCCAGTATGTAGACAGCCCCAGTAGTACCAGCTGTAAGAAATATCACTTCACACAAAGGCTTTGTCCGAGGAGGAGCCTGAGAAGGACACTTGAAAGAAGAATCACCCCAAACTGATTCTGAAGTTTGAGAAAGTGACTCAACATTCTTGTCTAGCCTCAGGTCAGTAGCTTCTGGTCGGAAGTAGTGGAGCTGATAAGAGGCAGTGTAAGCAGACGAGTGTGCTTGGCTCCCAACCGCTGCCTACTATGGCAGATACGTAAACCCAAAAAGCAGAATAAATTGGCATATAGGCTCCTGCAATTACTGTTGGTGCTGGCTAGACGCAGAATCGCAATTGTCTGGATGGGGGTGAGGGCTCCCGAGGTCTCTGCATGGATTCGGGACGTACGTGAATGGACGCTGGCCGAGGAGATGCACATGAGGAGGAGTCGCACAGATGAAAAACTAGAGGAAGACATAGGGCTTTGGAGGGAGCTTTGTCAAGGCCTACTGGCCGAAGGCCTTTGGGCAGTCACCCCGAGTGTATCACCTGGGGGGAGTGCCTTGGGTGCAGAAGGGGAGGGGGATTAAATGCCTTAACACTTGGCCATAGACATTGGAGCAGGGGGGGGGAGCTGTGAATTGCCCGAACGTCTTGAACTGTAACCACCGTAATACATGATTATATAATTTTTTCTTACAGGGATCGAAATGCATTCCTGTGTTATGTTATATGTAAAATCTTAAATAAAGTTTTGAAGAAAAAAACATTCTTGTCTAGAAATGTGGACCCAACCCACCCCACTTTTTCCTAGTTCCGAGTTCTTCATGACCAAGAAAGGTTGTGCTCCAAATAGTACTCAAAAAACTGCTGTTTGACAGCAAATCTTTGAGGGGTTATGTGACAATACCTGAATTCTGCACTTTCTGCTGGGGTAACTGAGAGTCTGCCTAGTGCCTAGAAGCCTGCCTGCCTGCTGAAAAAGGGAAGTAGTTTGTGTGGCCCACCACACAACAGTCTGGGGAAGAAGACCAGCATATTCCTCTTCAGAAGGATGCCCAGAGGAAGCAGACGGTTGGAGAGCAAAGCCCGGATTGACCTTTTTTAAAGAGAGTCCCTTGGTTTCTGCAGTGTTCTGGGCAGGGACCACTATAGCTGTTGTGAAGTTCACCTGGTCCGGTCGGGGCTACAACTGCTGTAAGGTTCACCTGCCCCGATACGGGCTACAACTGACATGAGGTTCACCTGGGCCGATCAGGGCTACAACTGCCAAGAGGTTCACCTGGCCCAATCCGAGTTACAATTGTGATGTGGTTAGCCTTCCCCAAGCAGGGTTAAAAATGCCATGGTTCTTGTTGCTTCCCAGTCCTGGCTGCCTCAGCCTTATTGGCTGATGGAGCAACCTCTGTGGATCTGGGGTGTGCACAAGTACCCAGATCACCAAGAGACAGTGGATCAATATGCATGGCCATGTGTGAGATAGACTAGGGCTATGCCTGTCTTCCTTGGTAACCTCAGAGTGAGTGCAACTGAATGTCACAGGCCTCCACTTGCGGTAGAATCCACCACGACTCCACTCCTGTCGACTGTGAGGGACTACAGATTTAGCACCTACCCATTACACCACCACAGGTAAGATCTCAAGCAAGTGAGTAAAGTGATTGTGCCTTTGACTTGTGGGGCACTAGGGATCTGTGACTGAGCCTTATTCATGCTCCTGCTATATTTTGTGGGGAAAAGTCTTTCTAGTGTCACCCAAGGTAGAGAGAGTGCACAGAGAGGGACAAGAGGTGACGTTCGACACAAGAGAGTCATAACTAGGATCACCTCCGTGTATGCTGAATTGAATTGTGTAGGATTTAGTACTGCTGTAAGATTGAAAAGTACTTTCTTATCTAAAACAACAAGCACTGGATTGGACACTAAAATTATTATATCGATTGGTTGATTGTTGAGTTCTCAGCTTGTGCCCCCACCACACTATGCCCCTGAGAAGCATCTGACTGTTCTCCCTGCTCAAGTCAAGTGAAGAAAGGGATGTACTTGGTCCAGTTTGCAGAGCCGTAGCAGGAAGGTTCCCAAGACACCAGCGGCAAATGACTCAACCACCACAGTTAGGGCTCAGTAGCCCTTGTCTGCCCTGTGGCACTCCAAACGGGGGTACGACAGTGAAGGTAGCATCTCACAGATGATAATTATGCATGATAATGCATGCATGTTTGTTCAATATTTTCTGAAAGAACCCCAGTCCCTAAATTAATTGTTAAAAAATAAATAAACGTTACCATGAAAATAAGTGTCAGAAACTCAGAGAGCTCCTTTGTATAACACTTTTAGTATTAAGTGTAAACCTATTTTAATGATGAACGCTGGTTGTCAGTTTAATTCGGCCTGCCTAACCTACATCCAAGCATGAAGGATGCTTCCATTGTATTTGGTATATATATGTGTACAGAAACAGAAATGAAATCATTTGTAGGAGAAAATGAAGCACCGACATGTTTCTGGACATCTGAACATTTCATCACAAAGGCAGCAGGTCAGATAAAGCCCTAAAATTGTGATATGTTTAGTCATTGTCCAGGAATTGAATTTTTGTAATGCATGTGCCAGGACTAGGAAATGTAGCAGCTCACACTTTGTCAGGGTTGCTAAGTCAAAATATTGCACGATTGGCTGATTTGGGACATCTAGATTACAACATGAAAAAAGAAAATGTGAGAGAAAACAACTGCTCTCCCTCAGTGGACGTCCAAGAATTACAAAGAAATGTGCACCCTGACTGATAAGTTGTGGAAGCAGTGGTGCCACATTTGTAACTGGTGAAGTTTCCTGAAAAACTGTAGTTAAAATCAGCCATCCTCTTAACTGTTCCCTTTTCCACATTGAAGCAGAGGTCTAAATGCAATGCTGTTGGTTGATTATTGCAAAAAGGGTTGAGAGTAGAAATGTGCCATAGAAGTTACAGAAGTAACTACATTAGTGAATTTGTTTTTGAAGAAAAGATATGTAGTTGAGAAGGCATACTTGAAAGATGGGTGCAGACAGTTGTATCCTGCTTTGACCTGAGGAAATTAACATTTGAATTACAGAGGGGAAAGATACCTTGCGCTGAATACAATCCAACTTGGATACCGCACTCAAAAGTGGTTGATGAAGGTCAATGTTAGATACAGGAGACTGTGGGTCGGATTTAGAGTTGGTGGACGAAGGCTAAACCATCTGTATGGCAGAGAACTTTACTTCCGCCATACCAAGAGTCCTCCGTTTGCTAAATTTAGAGATGTCCACTGGCTAGTGGACATCTCTTAACATTGGCAGGATCTGCCATCACCTTGGTTCTTATCAATATATTAAAAGTTTGACGGACATCTCCATCAACATGATGTTACAGTCCATCAAACTTTAAACATGTTTTTGTATATTCACAAACAAAATCCTGAAAACACAAAAACTAATGACCCCCACTCAATGGGAGTTGTCTCCCATGATGTGGGGTTATTTTGCAGTTTTCACTGCCTCTTACCACCAGATTTTTCCAGGCAGTGACGGACAGTGAAAACTGGTTATTCGACTGCCCACTCTAAATTGGGTGGGTGGTCTAATGGCCAAACCTCCAATGTCCCTTACTCTGTTGGGCTGATGGAGAAGTATGTCAGTGACGGAGACGGAGTGGTATCTGTGACACACATAATGAAGGTCTGCCTGTCTGAAAATCTGGCAAGCAGACCTTCAGTTTGGCAGAGAGGGTACTCCATCACTGTTGTTACTCTTTGTGTGCCTTCTCTTCACACTCTAAGTTCCCCCCTTATAGGAAAAAGCACTAGCAAGTTTGGGATTTAAATGGACAGATGCATATCATTACCGAGGTCTCGTTTAGAATGGTGTATTATGACTAGTTTTGAAGGCAAGCGGGGAACAGTATCAGATCATGCAGAAACCAGCAAGTACTTTTGAAGAATTCTTACGTGCTCAACATTTGAACTTGGATGTTTACGTTGAAACACATTGAAATGTATACTTTCATCACCAGACTGTAAGACTATTGAACCTGTTTAGCCTTGAGAAAGCCCTGGCCCTACCTGCCACATAGGGCGAAACACGTGTCGGCTGTCTCCTTTTTCTCAAAAACATCTATAATCAAATAAAGAGTGAAATGGATCAACAAAGTGGTGAATAAATGAAAATAAAAACAACCACTTTCACTTAAATACACCTGGACTATTGTGCTATGTCATAATAAGGACTTATCCTATTTTATCCAAAAATTTGTTTTGGAAGGAAGGAACACATGCTCACACCCTTAACCCCACTTGACATTACGAAGCTTGAATGGTCCAGAGCTTCGAGCAAAGTTCCTTCAGCATTTTAGGAATCCGTATCTAGACCCAGGATCCCTGGACCGTTCATTTTTCCTTGAAACACATAATGAAGGTCTGCCTGTCAGAAAATCTGGCAAGCAGACCTTCAGTTTGGCAGAGAGGGTACTCCATCACTGTTGTTACTCTTTGTGTGCCTTCTCTTCACACTGTAAGTTCCCCCCTTATAGGAAAAAGCACTAGCAAGTTTGGGATTTAAATGGACAGATGCATATCATTACCGAGGTCTCGTTTAGAATGGTGTATTATGACTAGTTTTGAAGGCAAGCAGGGAACAGTCACAAAACGAACAAATAAACTTTGGCATGACTTTAATGACATGTTTTTGTGGGAAGGCTCAAGAATTTAAATAAACACAATAGGAGGAATGAAGGTTAGGAGGAATTTGAAAAAAACGTTCAATTTTGTGAAATCAAAAAACTCATAATCTTAGAGGAAATCCTTTTCTCTGTCTCAGAGTAGTCCACTCTCGATCTAGAAGTCATGGGATGAGACTGAAAGGAGAAGCTTCAGGAGTAACAATAAAATGAATTGTCCAGAAAAGGTAGCAAACGCATTGAAGTAGAATCCCAACAGAAATAGTGGAGATGGCGTAGGAGAATTGAAAAAGATTTGGGGAGGCACTGGCTACTAATAATTCTGAATAATCAAGGATAAAAGCTTGTGAGACTCACAGTGTTGGTGAACCAACAGTAGGCAAGGATATTCGTAGACAAGATGGACTTGAATTTCCCATATCTGTTATCAAATTCCATTACTATCATGTCAATGCTGTGTCACTTGTTTCTCATATGTTTTTAATCACAATTTTGCCATTTTCTTTCTCTTCATCAAACTTCCCATCAATTATCTATTCCTTCTATTTAGTTATTCTTCTCTTCTTGCTCTCTGTCGCTCATGTTCTATATGTTCTTTGTGATTTCAGATTGTCCCTTACGAGGAGGACACGAAGAGCAGCCTACTCTACAAGTACATCATCCATGAGGACCTTTTGCCCATGATCGGAAACAATAACGTGCTGTTAGAGGAGATGGACACACATGCACATGAATGGGCCCTCAAAAGCTGGTCCCAATGCTCGAAAGCCTGCGGAGGAGGTTAGTTTTCAGCACTGTCTGTCAAAATCCCTTTCTGGAATTATACCATGGAGGACAGGAGGATGCACAAAGCTGCTAAGGTTGTGACTAGAATTGCGCTGATAATTTACAAAAACAGATTATAAACTCTGCTAATGATGGTGTGAACACTGAATATCGACCCCAGAATATTGATAGGACACAATATTGAGGACAAAATATATAAAATGCATATATCCACAGGTCAGTAATCTTAGATTTTCTATAACTAACTCCTCATAAAAGTACCTAAGTGGTACATATATCTTCAAAGTACATAGATGTGGAGTTAGGAATGTGTAATGTATACTTCCCTATAGGCAGTTACTTTTCGATATGTTGTCCTTAAGTATCCTGTCCTCGATATTCTTGCACCTAAATGTTCTGCTGGTTAATATTCATCCTTGTGATCCTTATGATTTATATTGCCTGGGCCATTTGCGCCATCTGAGTTACGATATTAGGGGCATATTTACAAGGAAATTATAGTGCATGGAGCTGCAGCAAATTTGGCAGCACCACGCGCTGCCATTTCCAAAACTCAGGGATGCACTGTATTTACAACAATACGGCACACCTCAGTGTTTTCCCTAGCGCTGGCACTACAAATAGCTGCCTAGCAACAAAGCAGACACCCCTGTGCCATAGTGAAAGAGTGCCTGCATTGCAGGGAAGGATTGTTTATGTGCAGGAAGGAACACCTTCTTACACATAAACAATCAATAATGACAATTTGCTACTTCTATGTGTCCTGCATTATGCAGGACACATAGAAGTAGCAAATCGCCATTATTTAATGATTGTTTATGTGCAGGAAGAGACACCTTCCTGCACATAAACAATTATTAATGGCATTTTGCTTTTTCTATGTGTGCTGCATAATGCAGCACACATAGAAAAAGCAAAAACGAGGAGAAATAAAAGCATTTCTCCTCGTTGCGCCATTCTAATGCCTGCTATTGCATGGCATTACTTTTTGGCCATGCCTCAGATTTACACATCCTTGTAAATCTAGGGCAGCGTCAAATTGCAATGGGTGTTGTGGTGGAACGCCCACAGCAACACCCATTGTACACCCTTTTCACACAGATACCAATGTGAAAGGGTACCATATTTACAAATAATATTACAAATATGGCTTAACTCCACTTTGTAAATATAGAGCAGGGCATTGCGCCACCGGACGTCAGTAAAAGTGAAGTTCCGGTGGTGCAAACCCCTTGTAAATATGTCCCTTACTTTTTAGCCAGGTAAAGGTGAAATTCCTGGAGAACTCCACCATTGTTTTTCTTTCAATTTTAAAATGAATCTCAGCCAGATACATTTGCAACAGTACAGTTGCTTCCTGATATAAAGAGTCCACCCCCTAGTCACACTCATTCTCCTTCCATTTTATGATGTAGAGATACAACCCAGAGAAGGTGTACCCTTTTCTATACATGTAACAGTCAGATGCTAGAATTGCTTGTTAAGACTGATAACGAGGCGAGCACTCACTGTGAAATATCATCTGTCAGTCAAGTAGTAAACAACCACAGTGGCAAATCATTAAAAGGCCGAAAGGTGGAACGATAGACCTTTACTAAATATTTATGAGCCCCCAAGAGAGCTCCTCAGGCACAGATTCACCTGCATCCCTACATGATTAAGCTACCACTGTCACCATTGGAACGCGTATAGACTGAGCCACAGCACATAGAATAAGTGACCTCTACATAGCTGCAGCCCAACGTTACTGTGAACTGCTCGCTATCTGTATGTTGTGTCGCGTGTCATCCATTGTGCTACTCTGTACCATTTTAAGTTGTTTTAGTGTACCACGATGCACTGTTATTTAATGTATGCTCTTACTTACTGTCTCTGTTTGAGATTATTGAATAATGTCTATAAAAAATAAAATACTGATGATGCAGGACCATAATGTACTCCTGTGCGTACTTCACTTGCAACATAATTTACTGGTGGCATCCTAACAAATAAGGCACAATTTCCAGCTCTGTCTATCCTGTTTTTGGGAATAATGAATTAAACATTTGCAAGAGGCAATTCTCTTATTTTTCATTTTTCATTTTACACTATTCATTTTGTGTGCTAGAATATATAAGGGTCTAATTCACAAAGATTACATTCGCAAAAACTGGCTGCAAATTGCACACTGACTTTTTGTGCATGCAATCTGAATTTGCGAAACAACCTATGTACTAATAGTTTGGTTCACAAAATACAGAATTGAAGGAGGTAGCAGAACGAGCTGCCTAATTAATATTCATTAGGCAGATCACAATTTGTGACCCACTGTGATTGGCTACGATCACAGGGATGGCAGGGACGGCAGAGCACTATCCCTGTGATTGGAAAGTGGGCACTGGTCATTTGGTCCCCCCCCCCTTTCTTCCACCGAATTCCTAAAGAGTAATAGCTTTAAGGGGACCTCTTCCCCTTTGTGAAACAGTACTGCCCAATTTGAGCATCAGTTACTGGTGAATGATTTGTAACCAGAATAATGGTTGCAAATAATTGACACATCAGGGTCCTAGTTGCTATTTGCTATTTGGAAGAGACACCCAGAACTCGCCCATTCAAAATAGTGATTCGGAAACCTTTTATAAACCCATTCAACGAAATGGAAACACTTTTCTAAATTGCCAAAAGGGTTATTTACATTAAAAAAATGCCAACCACTCGCAATCCCTCTTTATTTATCGGACTGGAGAGTTTACGACAAAGCTTAGTACATCAACGTCGTATTCTCTTTACAGAGTAAGTAAATAACTCTGACTGCGCAGATTAGCTACTTGCTTAGCAAATGTTTTTGTTTTTTGACCCCAAATATGCAAGGCAAAGCTTAAAAATTTGGCAATTTTAGACTTCTGGTTTTCTTCTGTGCGCCTTGTTTGAAAGGTGCATGGTTTGTTTGGTGGATTTAAAAAATATACTTGTGTTAGAAAGTAAATATTTCAGGTCCTAGGGGTCTGGCTGGAAATACAAGCCTGACCCACTGAAACTAATTCGAAAGGGCGTCAAACCACGATTCTGTTCAGCGTGTTGGCGAAGAAGGGAAATATATAGTTGGTGAATGGTTGAGCATCACCTTCTCCATTAACCTGCTCGACGGTGAGTGGTTGGATGAATGGCCTTTGGGCCTTTAAATCAATTTCTGTTTTGCTTTACTGAGAAGCCAGATTTGAAATCAAACAGTTTAAACCTGGAATACAGTGGACCATTTTCCAATTTGTAACTATGCTTGGTGTAAAAAAAAATGCTGTTTTAAAAGTACACGTCCAAGCATGAACAGGCATTCGCTTGAGTAAAGACGCCTGCTGGCATAGTCATAAAGTTATAAAATGCAGTGTTACTTGTAAATACGCAAGTGTCTGAAAGCCAGTGCTGCTACCATGTCACACATTGCTAAATGTCTACATAAAAGCCTTTTCGTGTCAAGTGGACACGTTTCAACATCTGCTTGCTTTTAGTGCATTCTAGAGCTTGCAGTTTCGCTGGTAGCATTTAAGTGATGGACTTGAAGTTCCTGGCTTGCAAATTATGTTAACTAAGTAGCCAGGACTGGCTGCAGGTATCACATGAGTGTGTAGATTTTACTGTCCTGGTTTCATTTCACTTTTGCTGTTCTAATTATAAACACAGGGCTACAACTTCTAAATGTATGAAGAAAATCAGGTCAAAATGATCAGTCTAGTCTGACATGAGACTGTATGCGATTCCTGTCAGCAGAGCAAGAAAATCGTGCCACATAAAAAATGCAAATTAAACTATGTTAAATGTGCCTTGCATGCAAGCACATTAAACATAATTTGTACCATCAGCTGCAAAACATACTTGTTCTCAGCTATTCCATGTCCAAAGCAGAAATATGTATAGCAGAGCCCAGTTAAATTCAAAACAAATCCTCTCTTTCCTCCTTTTACAAGCACAACTCATTATAATGGCTTGTCATCAGGAAAGCCACCATAATCTGTCAGTCAGTAGGTGATCCACACTGGCACCGAACCCTAACCACAGAGAACTAGATAGGAAACCTTCAGTTACAAGCAAGAAGAGACAACAAAAGCAGATGCTTCCATTTTAGTGGTGATTAGCAAAGAATGGAGCGTAGACAAATCCAGGGAGACCTCCCAAGGTGCCCATCAGATCCACTTCAACGATGCTGCAGCTTAGATAGAGGGGGGCTTCTAGAGGGCCCCCAAGCAGCTTGTCAGTCTTTTCTGCCTACAATCAGATTGCACCATCACCCTACTTTGGAGCATCCCCATTTTTCCCTTAGGACGATGGTGCTGCACAAACCATCTCAGAACACAGGTGGCAAGGATCCTTTACATTTCTGGTTCCCAAGACTTACCTGCAGACAGCGCCAGCTTTTGGCATGGGTGAGCTAGGCTCACACCCAGGGTGCCAATCTTCAGAGGGGAGCACGGAGCTGCCTGCATTAAGGTCCTGCAGACAGCAGTGTCCCTCTCACTTGGCTCCAACGATTTAGCTTAAACTGCTTTAATCATTTTTTTTGTACTTGCAGCAGAGGCTATCTTACAGCCCATTAAACCCCTTCCTTCCCTTCCCATCTCCTCCTATCCACCATGCACCTTCAACCCCGTCAACCCCACCAACAACACCTCAGCACTAGCATGGTGGTGCTCAGCTGCGAGTGAATCAGACTAGTTGGGGATGTGCTGAGATGTGTGTGATTAGAGACCAGTCACTGCTTTGATGTAATCACCCACTTAGCAACCTGTGAACACCAGTGCTTAATTTGAGCAGGTGATTTCTGGTGCTCAGCACCAGCACTTAATTGTAAACACAGGCACTTATGACAGTCTGCCACATGGTGGTACTGTCTGTGTTATTTAGAGATGAATAGAACAACAGTTGGTTATTAATTAAAAATACATTAAAAACAACTATTATCTGCCGCCCAAGACATTATTATAGCTTTTGGTCAAGGAATAGTCTGAGTTGTCACACTTGTAGCAGTGTGATGGTTAGTAGTTGTGCAGGTGAAAGGGCCGGGCCTATAAGTTCTGGACCTATTCTAGAATCACAAACCAATGTTTCTTTTTAGCAGCATGAAAGCATAGAGGGGAGAAAGTCGTTATTAATGCCAATCAATTCAACAGGAATTTTTCTTAACACATAGTAACCACAGACAACTACGTAAAGTTAGCTAATTTATTCCAAAGCCAAATATAATTGGACATAAAGACACCTCAAAACGAGAGTGTAAAAGTACATCGGAATCAGCATAAAGCCAAACCTACGGATCCAGTGTAAGCGATGTAACATAAACAAAACAATTAATTCAAGAAATAGGATGCAGAGGATTAGAAAGCATGAGTCCAAATTTCCCTGCATTGAGGGTTGATGAATATAAAACATCAATCTATCCCAACACTAGCGCTAACATGACATCCCTACTTAAGCATCTTCAGGAAAAGGAATAAAAGGTGTCAGCATGTGGAGTCTTCCTTAGAAGTCTCTCCAGCATTGATGGGTCCAATAGCATAAAGCTATTGAGACAGAGCTCGTGCTAAAATGCTCTCTTTCCAAAGGGAGAAGGAGAAGTGGGCACTTTACCTACTTTCAACATCACATTATTACAGGTATCCTTCCCAAGAGTCCTTGTGGGTGACGCCATCCGCTCTGGACATCGTCCTAAAGGTAATTTTCCATGGGACCGCGATGTTCTTCTTCTCACCATTTCTGTCCTTAGTTCCCAAGCCTTCTCCTGTGTGAAGGACAATGGCCTTCTCTTATCGATTCAGACCAAACGATGTAACTTTTTCCCTTCTTGCCTGACTAGTAAAACAAAGACATTATTCTAGCCTACATGAGCGCTTCTTTCACCTGAATGCAAAACATAAGAAAGAACAAATTCCACAGCACCCATGGAATTCAGCTATTAATTCTAAAGAGAGAGCTTCCAGGGAAAAATACATTTCAGGCCTACAAAATTCAGCTAACATAAGAAAATGGCATGCGAGCTTTACGAAATTGCATTTAAAAAAACTAAGGCACGTTCTGTTAATATTTCAACCTACATGTAAACATCAAATTAATAAACACATTTAATAAATGAATGATTGTCATTTGCACAACACGAGTATTCACGTTAATGTTTTCTGCTAGTTACATTCACTTTCTATGTTAATTCTTCATGTTACTATTCAATGGCCTAAATACATCACATTTCATGTTATTACATTTCAAGATTCTAACACTTCTCGTTAATACGACAAAGGATTATATGCGGGTGCGCTCTACATGTGTGGTTATAATGCACCCCTATAAACAAAATGCGGTTTCTGCTACATCACAGGTACTGTCATTGGCAGCAGTGGCAATGGGTGGTGTAAGCTGCGGTGACCTCCTGAGGAGGGCCCTGGCACTTATTGTTTTACAAGGTAAGCACTGGTGAAAACAAAACAGGCCCCCTGCTGCATCTTTTTATTAACCAGCAGCAGGGAAGGAGCAAAATCTATTTCCGCCCAGGGTGCTATCCGAGCAAGGGGGCGGCTCTGTTTGCAGTGAAAATAATGTAAGGTGCAATGCATCATGGGTGGTAAGTGCAGCTTCAAGGCTACCGTGAGAAATGCATCACAAACGCACTGCAGTGCCAACAAATTCTTACAATTAGTTCTCTGCGGGAAAACAAAAACAAAGCTGAGGTCGCAATCGTACTCGCACTGCTCAATATCCAGTATAAAGAAAACGAGATGAGAGGGGACAATTTTCTTATCTTCAATGTGTCAGACTTTTGGCCACGTGATCCCAAACTATTAAATATTTTACTTACATAGTGCCCGTTAGGCCAACTGACATGTAGGGCAGCCACAAAGGACAGCTACTTCTGTCTGTCTTGGGCAGTGCTTTAAATGGGAAAAAATAAGTGCAGGTACCCATTAACATGAGCTAGAGGTGTAGTGAGTGGGCGGGGCTAGGGGCGGGGCTAAGGGCAAGACATGATGATACTTAACGACTTCTATAATAGTTGCAGCACACACCAAAACACATGATAAATGTGTTTATATAAACAAACTCGTTACACAAAATGAAAGAGAAATGCGATATGTTAACAGTTCCTTTTTTTTTGCAATAGTTGCACCTTCTTAATGACATACTGTTAATTGCTGTTGTTTGGCACAATACTATATATTTTAGAGCACAAGAGTAGGAAGAAACTGAAAATACCCCCACTTCGAAGTGCTGCTCTTTGAAAATCACACGCGCACACTAGCAGGTAAAATGAATCTCGGCCCTGCTTTGTCAATCACAGCGTGATAGTGAGCACCGGACATTATTCAAATGAGCCCTGCTGAATAGCTCAGCTGGGGCTCAGATCGGGGCTGCAGAAGCGGTGCCTTGGCTGCCAGAGACACGTTCTACTCCTGCTCGCCAGCACAGCCAATGAGCCTACCTTTTAATGAGTACCGGTACTCTCCTCGGCAGTAGAGAAGTGCCGGTACTCAGAGTCATAAATTTAAGAAGTGCCGGTACTCAGTACCGGTGAGTACCGGCCCATTTAAAGCACTGGTCTTGGGCAAGTTTTTGTACGGTGCCCCAGGGGTTCAGGTTCTTCATTTGTGTTTCCGGTTCGCCTCCGGGTGTGCTTTTCCCTGGCTCTCTTCCGTTTGCCTTCTGGGGCTAGTGAGAGCTGTACTCTTCTTTATTCTTAGAAAGTCTTCATACTCCGTACACTAGCACAATTGAAAAGTAATGTAAGTATCCTTTCGTTAAAATGCAGTTCAAGGGAATACCATGTTACACTGCCACGTTTAGCCACTAGATGGCAATCTCATCGCACAAACCCAGTGGCAAGGAGAAAACAAAGTATGAGAGAAAAAGAAACAGATCTCAAGTGAGATAATTAAATTGATTCCAGAAACAGCACATAGTATGCTCCCCACTAATCCCAGATAAAATATAAAACTTATAAAACAATAGTAAACGCCCTCTAACTGTATGAATACGAATTGTCTCATGCAATGATTATGCCACCTTGAAGTCAATAAACCACATTTCAGGGTGTTGTGCAGAGTGCAGAGTCTAGAAACAAACTAAGAAGCGTTGGCAGAGCCTGCGTTTCTGGCCATAATGTGTTAATGAATGCCAACAGCACTGTTGTATGTTGCGTTTGCATGTTTTCCCATATTCGAGCCAAACCTGCTTTGTCAACTGCGTCTCTTCTACATTTCATGGGTAAGGTCGGGTCTCCAAACGCAGACACACTGATCCATCCACTAACATCAGCTTTGCTCTTTTGCGACTGGGGCTTCTTCTGTAAAGAGCTGACCAGATCTTCCGGATGTATCATTTGTTAAGTAGATAATGCTAAGGCTGCCAGGTGCTTGAATACCCTTGTAAAGATATAAACTGAATTTATTTTTTGTTCTCTTTTAAGGCATCCAGTACACCAAATATGGCTGCAGGCGGAAGGGTGATAACAGAATGGTGCACCGCAACTTGTGTGACAACGGCAAGAAGCCGAAGCCCATTCGGAGGCGCTGTAACCTGCAGGAGTGCTCCCAGCCGGGGTGAGCTGAGCGCATACATATGGGCACCTGTAACAGACTAGGGAGGCAGGGGTCATAGAGTCACTGCGATCATCTGCCTTTTTAGGTTGAGCCTGGGCAGCGCATGCGCTGCTCTGCGAGGCATGCTGTATTAGAGTATGGACTTGAAGCTCCGCCCACTCTCCGCCCATATTTGTCATTGGCTTGTGTCATTGTCCTTCCTAAATGCTGGCTTCTGATTCGTTATTAAGCTTGTTAGTCCCTCCTTAGTACCACCTTGTCTTCATTTGTAACCTCCCATGAGGACTGGCCCTTTTACTTCGGTTGTTACACGGTACATCTTCTTTAGTCTGTAAGCACTATTTTCTTTAATGAGTTTCTCTTACTGCAGGAGGGGTAGAGGGTCTCTCGTGCGCAGTTGTGACCACCGGCTTGTTTATTTAACTCGTAGCAAACGGGGAGCTCTTCAGAGGCCATGGGAGACAGAAGGGGGCAACTCAGTGATGCCTTCAAGCATTTGGAATGCAATAGGTCTCGCATTTGCAAGAGTTTAAGCTAATGGCATTGTAAATGACAATGCCTTTTATTTATGTTTTAAAAACCAAAACATAAATAAAAGGCATTGTCATTTACAATGCCAATAGCTCAAACTCGTGTAAATGCAAGACCTATTGCATTGCAAAATGCTTGTTTTTATTCTGTTGTTAGTGTTTTCTTTATAAAGACCTAGCCTCGCGGTCATCGGTGTGTTAAACAAAGGACATGACGTCCTCCCCACCACTCCTGTCTCCAACCATGCATGCTCAGGACCCTAAACTTTAAACAAAATATCAGGTTGGACAACCCAGTGTGGTAACCAGCCACGTAAACTGTGGTCCTAAGAAATACCCTGGAGGACCCTGCATGCCGCCAGCTTACTGAAAACATTTAACTGCCATGTCTCTCACCGCTCTTCATCCACCACATTTCTAAGCGCTGCACCACGTAACACGATAAACGCACCTCAGTGGTCATCATGCACGTTATGGAAAGCCTTTCCCATACATGTCAAAAACAAAGTCAGCACCCTTCCAGCCACACTCCTGACACACAGAAGCTAAGCAAAGTAAGCCTACTTTGCTAAGCTAGCGCCCTGGGCGTGGGCGGAGAGAAATTTGGCGCCCTTGCTGATGGTAGTGATTTAAATGAGGCAGCAGGGGGTCCCTTTTGTGTTCACTGGTCAATACCTGGATGAGCAGGGACTGGCCCCTGAACAAAACATCCCGGACTTCCCCCCGGCGCACCTAATCACCGATAGCTTAGCTGCCACACGCAGATGATAGTTTTGTTGATGTGTGTCAGCAAGGATCAGTGGTTGAAGGGAGGGCAAGGAAGGGGCTAAAGGGGTTTAAAAACATCGCCTGCATATGATAATGAAGGATTAAAACCACTTCAAACTGGCAAATCAGACAGAAACGAACAAGCAGGGACAAGGACAAGGCTGGAGCAAGTTGAGAAGGGCACTGTTGTGGGCATAACCTTAATGCACACAGCTCCATGCGCCCGTCAGAATATTGGCGCCCAGGACCTGGGCCCTGGTCGCCCATGCTAAAGGCCGGCCCTGCCTACACAAAATATCTTGCTGCCCATGTAGGCAAGCACCTCAGTGCCCCTCAAAGGGAGTGTAAGGGCTACATAAATGTTGCAATGCAATACAAATACGTGCAGAGGGATGCCTGTTATAGATGCACAACAGATGGTTGCTAGAGCTGAGCAGAATAGAGATGGTAGTGGTGTAGACGCAATTGCAGGGATTTATGGAGTTCAAGACTTAAGGATGCACAAGCAGGTGAAACTGGGCAAATGGCAAGGAGAGGCGTGGAAGGGGCTCTGGAGCAGAAGCTGTGGCCTTGCTGGAGGAGAAGCAGCCAAGCTGGTACAGCATTTCTTCATTATATGAGCACAGTTACAATACAATACAATTACACGCCCTCTAGAAGGACAGTAAGGGATTAATAATGAAGCCCAGGAAATTGACTTTGTTTGAATGTGCGGCTGAGAAGCCACTAAGTTGCTTCTTGAATCTCGCCCATTGCCTCCTTTTATGAGCTGGTACTCTCTCTTCGTTGGATTTATGAACATCTGTGGGCATCCAGCATCGATGTTGTCTTGGCAGAGTCTTCGCATGTTCATTGTCAATGCTCTAAAATACTTTGAACTATAACTGTAGATTATTGAGTCGTGCTGTAGGGCAATATCTTATTAGGCCATCAGGACCCCTGGGGACCATTGCTTGACCAGTAAGTCCTCAACGTCTAAGTACAAACTGAAGATCATTAAAAACAATTGTGCTTGAATGGGGTATCCATAAGTGATTAGGAGGGGGGAATGAGTTGAGTCAATCTTGACAAAATGTTGTGTGTGCATAAGAAGGTGAATATTCTGATAACCATGTGAGGTATGCCCTTGCAAGACAGAAGGAGAGTAGGACTTGATGGTTGTGATGATCTCAGCCACTATTGAAAAATTTATGTTCTATCGACTGCATTTCTTGATAACATGGGGCCCAGTGGCTACTTATCAGGAGTTGGGAAATGCCTAGGTATCTTTAGCAGACTTCTTGAGTTCTCAGGTGTTCTGCAGGTGCTATGACTTGCTACATGGATCTCCAGAAGGCCTTGGAAAGCTGATTCTTCCATATTTTGGTCTTTATCACTTCTTGCCTTTAATACTAGTGCCAGGGTGCTCTAAGACATTTGAGCACTTTATAAATTGAAATAGAAAGAAAAATGCAGTGTTTGATAATTCTGGTCAGTTATGGAGGCAGAGGTGCCAGCCAAAATGCAAAAAATGTATCAAGCTTGCTGTGATTTGTCCAGTCTCATTTCTTGAGTCCCTGGATGCAGGCTTGACACTTTAGTGGGATTGAGCCTGTGCGACTGAGTTTCCAGTTCAAAAACCACTAAGCCCAAAATCTCACCACTGAAACACTAGCAGGGGCAGCCCCATACACAAAAATGTTGTTTGAAATGGCAAAGTCCATGTGAAGCAATGCTTCAGTGTCAAGTTAATGGGACTGTCAGGTTTTTTTTTATTTGAGGACCTTACCGGTCTGGCAACCAATGCAGTGATAATGGGTGCTGGACCAGGACAGACACCCACAATGGAGTACCTTGGCGTGCCGCACTTCAGAGGCCTCTATCTCGGTTGAATGGGCATCCACTCACGCATGGCTTTTTAAACCAAGATCCAGTCGGAGCTAAAATAGACATTCAATGGGACCATAAGGTCTAGAATCAAATTTCCATTGGTTATGGCTTTATAGTGACCAGCCACTGTCAACATGAAGCTTCCAGGTGGGCCTGGGATGAAGAAGAAATGCTTTTTCTTTTGCATGTAGGCAAATCTCTCAAAGTCAGAGATGATCCTGGGATGACCACGAGCGATGCATGCTCACCAAGCTCACGGTTCTTGAATTTGTCACGCATCTCATTGACACTCTGGCCACCCTTATGGTTCTTTGGTCAGCGATGGCCTTCAGGAAGTTTGTCACCATGATAGGATATTTATTTAGGAAATTTTAAGCAGCTAACCAGGTCATCAATGTAGAGGGATTGGAAGGTGTGCTACGTGTGCAGACACCCAGTTGCTCAGTTTTAGTCCGCATGTGTATTTATTGTGCATTTTGTCTGTTTAGGTTATTTTGGCCACTTCAATACAACTGTGTAAAGTTTTATTTAGCAGATCTATATTGCTACATTTGTAGACATATTCAAAGTTGTGATATCACGGTATGGCAGTTCGGATAATAACTGAGAAAGGGTTTTTTCCTTACACAATGAGCATGTCTGCTAAGAGTTTTTCTTTTTATAGTGATGGGTTTGTCATGATTTCCTTTACAGATGGGTGGCAGGGGAGTGGGGAATCTGCAGCAAATCTTGCGGCAAGCTTGGAGTCCAAGCCCGGCTAGTGCAGTGCATCCAGCACCTACAGTATGGCACCAACCGGACCGTTCACACAAAGTACTGCACGGGGGAGCGGCCCGAACTACGCAAGCCTTGCAACCGCCTATCATGTCCAGCCCAGTGGAGGATGGGCGCCTGGTCCCAGGTGAGGCCGTCTATTCTTAGGAAAGCGTATCAAACTCTTCATCGAAGGGATGCACTCCTCTATGGATAGGAAGTCATAGGAATCCATACAAGCATAAGTGCCATTTGTGGTGCATATGAATCTTAAAATGTTGCAAGGACTGGAATACAAGGGGTAAGTGTCTAGACAGTGCCCATTAAATGGCACAGAGCAACAAGATATATTTTTCAGTAAACAACAGCATCTCAAAGTAGGAAAGTCATTAGAGTTAATGCAAAAGATAATAAAAACAGCTAATTATATATATGCTTATAACGTGAGAGGAACCTTATTCTCAGGTACAAGTACAGCCGAGCAATTTACTTATTTAAATGGTACATAGGTACTTCATGAATTAGCATGCATTCGTAAAGGAGAGGAGAAAGAATCAGAATACCAGCATATGAACACTGCAAATAGCAATTGCAGAGATACGCAAAGAGAAGCAAAAGGAAATAACGGAATAAATGACTATCACATGATATAACCTTACAGTAAATGAACAATGTATATCCAAGTTTAAAAATTATCATCTATTTCATTAAAGGGAATTGGGCTAAATTTTAATTCAGCAGTTCTCCCTTGATTGCCCTCTGCAAACAGCTTCAGCATCTCAGCCACATTTGTAAGGCACTTAGCCTTGCCATTATTTCTTAGTGAGGTCCAATAATGAGGTGTTCACGTTGTGTAGTTGTGTACGAGCTCGACCACGATGCACATGATCTTTAGTGAAAAGAAAGTCTGGTGTTCTTCTGTGTTATTTGCTAAAAAAGTGTTTTTAAATTTTTACGTTTTATGAGAATGTCACTTTTTTAGAATGACTCAATAATAAGTCATGCATAGCATTAACAATGGATATATATAGTGAATGTTCTTCAGTAGTCTCAGAAAATCCTCCATATGTACCTTGAAAATCCAAAGGAGGCAAGTACTTTCCTGCGTGGCCTCATCAAAGGGTAACTTATCTTTTTGTTCAACTTCCTGTCTACTTGGAGACTTTAGGCAAAAAGAGCCAAAAGTGCTTCAAGCGTCCTCGTGATTTAGAACTTTTCTTTAATGATGGTGCAACTGCATCCGTCTGTCCCGACGCCCGACTCGAGTCTACTGGGAAATTTTCCGAGACTATTGGGAACCCTCCCCTCCTTATAGCAACCACAAGGCCATGTATACAGGTTACTCTGAAATATATTCATAGTTCTGAAGAAGACCCTGGGTGATGTATTGCAATTACACTCTTTGAATAGGGGTCGAAACGTCGACGTACAGATCAGGCATTACATACTAGTATTCCCCATATTGGTGCTAAATAATAAGGCTATATGTGTTAATGTATATACTAAGTCTATACGGATGCAGAATTAAGGGGTCTATTACAATGGCGGTCGGATGTCCACCGCCGGCAGGGCCGGACTGGCAACCGAAACCGTCCCTGGCAAACTGCTCGGCCGGCCCCCCCCTCTGGTGAGGGGGGGTGCAGCCGAGCAGTTTGCGAGCGCCGGTTTTGGCCGATTTTGTTACAGGGGGCCGATATTGCCGACCCCCGGGGAAACGCCCGGTGTCCACTATGGCCAGTCCGCCCCTGACCACCGGGTCGGCGGTGGCGCCCGCCGGACCGGCGGTGGACATCCGCCCGCGATCGCAACCAAGAAAACCGCCGGTCAAATTAGGATGGCGGTGGTGACCGCGGCTGTGTGAAATTCCGACCGCCGCTTTTCCGCCGGTTGCCATCCGCACTCCTGCCTTGCGGACGGAGAAGGACCGGGATAATGGTGGCGGTGCAGAGCATGCTCCGCCGGCAGGATTATGATGCCGGCGTAGCCAGCCTTTCCTCAGCGGTCAAACCGCCATGGAAAGGCATGCGGAGATTGTCTTCCGTGGGCCCGTTGCGGGCCCCCAATGTGTTGGGGGGGGTGCACTGGGGGGGTGCCCATGGTCCCCCCCTACATTTCCCAGTACCAGGTGGCAGGCACTGTGCAGTGCCTGCCACGCAGTGCAGGGAAATGCAGGACATGCTCCTTTCGGCATCGCAGCAGTGCTGCGGGCAGCAGCAACCGCCGCAATGTTAAGGCCCACGATCAGACCGCCGCGGTCAGATTTCGAGCGCGGGTCATCGTAATTCGACCGGCGGTGATGTCGTGGTTCATGCGGGCGGTCTTTTCCCGCTACCATGGCGGTCGGGGAGGTTTCCCGACCGCCATCGTAATAGGCCCCTAAGTGTTTACTTCTATGTGTATTGTGAATGTTAATTGTGAATGTTAAATGTTCGGATTGTGTTCTATATATTTATATTGCACCAATTTATGTATGTAATGATATATGTTGTTGAACAGTCTTGTGACTTTACGTATTTGTACATGTAGTGTTTTATACGATATATGACTTTTAATATATCGGTCACATTTTGAGTCTATAACATCAGTCTTATTATTTTTTTTTCTGTATGGTATTCAATGTTGACTTGTCAAAAAACAAAGGGATCCACCCTTATTGGAAAGTATAGAAGTGTTCCTCCAGACTACGTGTGTCTCCTACAATGGTGAAAAGCACACAGCTTAGTTTAAATACCCCTCACCCACCAAAAGGACCCTTGGTGGCATGCTTCATCATCGGGGTCTTCCCGCCCCGCTGCGGGACGGGGCATGCTACGACCTACGACTACGTGGGAGCACTGGTTATGAAAAACAATACTACGTGTGGTGTAGGAGTGTGAGTGGAAGGGTCAGAAGTGAGTGAATGGTGAATGGTGAAAAATTAAAAAATACCTGGCTCAGTGGAAAAAATAAATTTTAATGTTCCTTTGAGCTGGTATCGTTAAAAGTGGGAATGAGATGGAGATACTATGCTTTAATGAGCAGTGGCTCCTGTGTCAACATGTTTCGAAGCCCTCCCCTGGCTTCTCATCAGGACCTAGAAGAGATCCCTTCTACACTCAAATCAAAACAATTGTGTATTTACATATAATCCTAACTAAGTGGTGCACATAAATTTAACATGCACAGTATACTATACCCCAGTAGGTATATTGCTGAATGGGTTTCTTATATCGCCCAGATAATGCCCCATGAGCCTTCAAAACGGGAGGGAAGGGGTACCTATAGTCACACAAATATCAAGGTTACCTCCTCACCAGGACACTGCCTCGCCACGGCTCCGTATACCATTGATTGGTTTTCCTAGTGGTCAAGATAAATGCAAAGAGCTTTGAAGCAATTCTACCTTTCTCGAAAAAACCAACCATTAGCATATACTGTTCCAGTTCCCCTTGTTCTGTGAGATACTGGGTTACCCCATTAATCTTTAATGGGTGATTTTACATGGCCTTGTAAATATGGCCAGACACACTGCGCCACCGGTGCATCAAAAAAAGTGACGCACCGGCGGTGCAATGAACTTGTAAATGTGGCCCTCAGTTTTGATTAGACTTGTGAATCCTATTAACAAGTTAACTTACAACATTGATGATAGACTGCAGAGAGATCTGCTTGTCACCTTCGCTGCTTATGATCTGCAGTGGCAGTTTACAGACTACCCCAGATTTGCCTGTTGGATAATCTAAGTATTTTCTTGTATCTTGCATCTATTATTATTATGTTTAGATTTAGTGGTCAGAGTGCAAACCATCCGAAATGAGATATCACTATACCCTAAAAACCAGTAAAATACTTTGAAATGAAAAAGAAATTAGATATCACATCGTTGGCAACATTTTTAAGGACTTGGCCAATATGTTCTTTCCATTGCCCCTAGAATCTTGTGGGAATATTTCTGATTAGAAGTATATGTCTATATTGACATAAACCAATTTCAATTGAGATGTAAACACCGAGATGTTTAGAAATACATTTATCTGGATTGTGCTTAACTATGTCTCAACTAGGGCTTGTCTCCATTTTGATTAGGATGGCTGCTGTTTCATAATATTGTTTGTGTATTTATTCTTTCTCATTCTGACACAGCACACAGCAAAATGTGCACAATTTTTTTTGTAATGATATGCTCTTCTTGAAGAATTCTGGAGGAAGTCTTAGCTATATTCAGGCTGTTCCTGCTTGCATGCTGTAGATAGAACAATGATGACTCTTTCCATTGTTTACTCGAACACGTTTGGTTTGTCACCTCCGAAGAAATTAGGTCAGAAAGTGTTTAATATATTCATATTAGGGGATAGTGCTAAAATGATGGGTTTATATGATGTTTTATAATGCTGAACTGTGATTTGCTGTCCAAAAGATACATTTGAATCGGACTGTGCAATTCTTCATTGATTTCTATGCTAGGAAATACTATAAAAAAGACCTCAAATTGGGGGTGAGCTAGATCTTCTTTGGTTCCTAGGGAAGCTGTCCGATGTCTTGTCGAATTACTGCACATATGGACTTAGACTATTTTCCTGATTTTGCTCATTATAGCATCTATTCTATTACTGCTAGCCTTTATGGCAATTGCTTTTCTATGTTTGATTTATTGAATTGGCCTATACTTTTGCCTTCTGCATTGTCATTTAATATTTTAATAAACCTTCAATGTTTCCCTAAATTGTGCAGCTCAAACTCCTTTTTGAGTCACTCCCTTTCTTTTCCTATTGATTGTATTTTTGCTTATGCAATGCTGTTTTGATTCTTGTCTTTAGGGACATATTGCGTCATCTATTCTTGAGGTCAACACCATCGCCTACCCCGCATTCCGGCATTACTATTATACGGTTTATCTAAGTGATAGCGCACCCACACTCTCTGTCCACTAGTTTTATGATGTGGACTAGCTAGATACAAGAATGGGAAGTTTGATACTTATTGTTCATATTTTTTTTTTTTAACAGACTTTTATTGGTTTTTAAACAAATAATGAGAGCATACAATTATCTGGATGGGCAGTGCAATACAGGGACGGACGTGGCAAAATACAGTTTGACTTTAACCAGGAGCAGACCCATGGTCGACCCAGATAGCCATGATATAATCTTCTCCAGGATCCCCCAGAGACCAATTTATAGACATTCCGCCACTCTCCGTAAAAAATCTTAATGATAATTCAGAGACTTGCCCCTGGAATTGTATTCAACCACAAGAGTCCAACTAGTAACCCCTTGATACTTATTGTTCATTGAGTTTATTTTGCCAGTTCTTTGCTAACATTCCCAGAGCAGCTGCAAATCTACAATTATTGAATCTAAGTTGCAGCTTTGCAAAGGGTGTGCTGTGGGAGGGTCCAAGGGTAGAACCTGGTTGTTTGCGACCGCAAAAAAGGCTTTTTGGTTTGTATGAAACCCAAATTGCAATTCGGTCACACGTTACCAAATCGCAGTTTGAGTTTGTGACTACATACTGAATCAGTATTTGGAAGGGGCGTTTTTAGGGTATCCTTTCCAAATGCCGATTCACAGTTGGATATATTATAATTATAATAATAATCCTTATTCGGTTTTGATTAAAAACCATAAAAGTACATTAAAAATAAAATCATAAAGAACAATAACATCAATAAGAGGAGATAACTCTAAAATACAAGGTAGAACTCAGATCATACATCTTATTACATTAGAACAATTAATGATAAACCCAGCACTTATATGGTATTCAAAACTGTGGGATATATTAATGTTTTGCAACTGAATCCTGGTTGCAAATCATTAATGTTTTACTGACGACTGAAAGGTAGTGGCAAGGGGTCTTCAAGGGACCCCTTCCCCTCTATCAATGTTGACAAAAATATCTCCTGTTGACTACTGCCTACTCTTAAAAAATGTAGGTTAAACTTTTCTTTTTTTTAATCCCATCTCGCTTTTCTTCAAGGAAAACAGCTGCATTTTTGTAAAAAATGCTTTATTTCAAAGCAGTCACAGACATGCTGGTCTGCTGATCCCAGCAGGCCACCATCCCTGTGATGGCAGTGAATCTTAGTGGGTCCCAATTTGCAACCTGCTACATTAATATTCATAAGGCAGGTTGAATTGCGGCCCACTACAATTCTGCTCTTTGCAATCTGACCTATTTGTGCATTGGTACACAGTTCTGCACATTGGAGAGGTCAAAAGGTTTTGGAAATATTATTTCCGGTTTTTCCCCTTTGAACTCTCTGTGGAAAACATTACTGTTGGCTCCTCTTGATGAGAATATTTCTTCACTGTTTGCCTTTTGTATATGTATTTGAAATAGGTTTGTTTGATTTAGTTTCTAGTAGTGTTGAAGTGTGGGTTCAAGAATAAGGGTGCAGAATTTATATACAATGCTTATGGCTCATTTTGTAATACATCTTTGAGAATTTTTCAAATATACTCTCTCCTAAGAGATTGATTTCCATGATATATTTAATTTATACATTGAAATATTCTTTTAAATAACTACTCTTCTCTGCCCCAGGACATTGTGTTGTTTAGTATCTATCTGTAAATTGGTCGGTTCGCAATATGAAAATCAATTCAGTAAAATTTGCAACCACTTTTACCATCTCCATTCTTAGTACATCTGTCCCTAAATTCCATGGTGGCTGTTCTGTTCCTGCATATACTTTTCAAGGATAACAAAAGCTTGATACTGAAACAGACCCTACACAGTACTAGTGTACCAATTCTTTTTGAGATTGTTTTCTGTCATTCTATAGAAGCATTGCAAATTACTCCAAGAAATGTCCTTCAGATCAGCTATTTTCTAATCTTAATGTGGGTTGGTGATGTTGGGGTGTGTGTGTGTGTGTTTGGGTGTATGTCTTTGTGTGTGTGCGTGTGTGTGTGTGTGTGTGTGTGTGTGTGAGAGAGAGAGAGAGAGAGAGAGAGAGAGAAAGTTATTGTTTCCTAGAGTCAGGGATACTCTGCTGATCCCTAAAGAAGGGCCTAGAAGACCATATTCATGGGTGAAGGCGTGCATCAACTATTTGCCAGTTTTTTACTCTGTTTTGTCATTCCCATCAGCAGTTGTTTGTCTAATCCCTCATCTGCAATTATCAGCTGGTGGGAGATTGTTACACCCACCACTTCATAATGATGGCCATGAGCTATTGTAAAATCAAATTTTGTAAAGTATGTATCATTTATTCTCTGTTTTTTTATGTATTGCTTCCTTTAATTGTTTTGTTGCTGATTGTCCCAGTGCTCAGCTAGTTGTGGTGAAGGGATCCAGCAGCGCCAGGTGGTATGCAAAGCCAGTGATAACAGCATTGGGCAGTGTGACAACGAGAAGCCAGAAGCCATTCAAGTCTGCAAAACAACTGCATGTCCAGGTAACAGAAACATAGATTTCACCTCAGAACACCGTGACCTGGGACAAATTCAAACCTATTTTTTTGTATTTGGGTTAGGTTTAAATATTCCACTTTTGTGTTTCTGCTCTGGCAGCTGCATTATGTCATAATGGATCTGCTTTTAGCTTTTTAAATTTTTAACTGTAGTTTTTGGGCACAAAATCCAGTATTTTTATCAGATTTAAATGTATGGGGTTGACATACAGACAAGTCCAAATATAAATATATTTTGCCAAAGGATATTAATAATAACTTAATAATTTCTGGTTGAGCAAGTACAAATAGAACAATATTTGTCTGTGGCTATTGACACTAACATATTAAGATTTGTTTTAAATTCTTTCCTAAGGACTATGCAGAATATATCATTGCAGTAAACAGATGGAACATATAATACAGTCCAGCATTTCAAAATAAGGGCCCTATAAACAATGAGCTTGAACTGAGATACTGAGAAGTAATAAAATGTGATATTCAATGATGCAAACTATGTTAAAATGAAATTGTTTTTTAAAATATTTTAGTAGTACATTTCTATTCATTAAGACAACATGTCCATATAAACAATTAATACATTAAAAAACAAAACAATGTTTGACATTCATTATTTTTAAATGCAGTTCCTTAAAACATGATTTAATATACTTTCCCATAGCAATTTAAACCAATACCTAATATATCATACAACATTTTGAAAATACAACTAATGCAGAAAAATTGAGGATAATGAAATAAGCAAAAGCCATATCTGGATGGCTCAACATCACATTATTGAAATCCACTTTCTGTCCCCCTTATACTCCTTCCTCACCCACAGCTGACTGACAGCTTTTACGCAAAAGGGGGGAGGCAAAAGTTTTTCCTACACCACTGCTAAACTGTGGAACTCCTTGCCCACTTGCCTGAAAAACGAACATAACCTGCTTCAATTTAGGAAGCGCTTGAAGACCTGGCTGTACTAGTGACACCATTCTGAAAATAACTGTCTTCTGGTGTATCCAGCGCCTAGATACCTCCGGGTTATGTGGCGCTTTATAAATCCCTCATTTCATTTCATTTCCTCAACTCTTACTTTTCAAATCTTATTACTAAATCTAAGCGCTTGTGTTTTAAGTAGCTGAGCAGACTGCATTTTCATGCACAACAGTACCTACGTGAGGGAGACAAGTTCCTAATACCAACTCTGGCTCCTAAAAATGAACAAACTATATTTCAAACTGTGACTTCAGATCAGTTATGCATGCCCTTAAACCATCCTCAATAGGGAATGGAAATGGCCTCTTCCTAGGCATTTACACATTTTGAACCATGCTACTACTTGATTGATCTTCAAAACCCATCACTTTGATCATTTTACTGCATTTCTGCCTTTTAAATGCTTGCCCCCCCACCCACAGATAAAAATCAAATGTTCAAGTCAGCATATCTGGTGCACACAACACTTTCCCATAATTCACTGAAGCACTCAAATGATAGAATTTCCATCTCTGTAAAGATTTCCAGAGCTTAACCGATAGATAGTTAAATGATTTGCCACCCCATCTAGCGTACATGATTTTGAGGATAGCACATTGACTGTGATAGGGCTTATTGTTTGAGTCTGCGCCCAGCGCACCCATTTAGAGGTGCGCCATGCTGCAAATGGGAATAGCGCTCTCTATTCGTAACAGGTCCCTAGCATGGCAAAGGCCCTGTTTGTATTATTTAAAACGATTTCATCCTCTTTGAGTTAAACAAAAGGAAAAACACTATTTTTTATACTACGGAAATCAATGTCTGTGGGGCCTATTTTTTGTGACTAATACATGCAATCTTCGTGACTGCTTTTTTGAACGTGCTCCCCTTTTAGGTGTTACAGAATTGCCACAGCTGTTGGGCATCCCCTTCTGTAATACTGATTGCACTGGTTCTAAATGTGTGCAAGTGCAATCTCAAGAGGGTGTTCCCTCATTTGCAGGGTGGTGTGGCTCCATCCAAATGAAGAACCTTTTTGCCTCTGCACCCACACCTCATTACAGATGCGCCTGCAGAGACAAAGGCACATTCCAGAGGTGAACTTACTCTTTATCACGGAGAAGTGGTGCAGTCAGTGCATCCCCCATGGGCACCCCATGGAAGGGGATCCTATGGGCACCCCTGACAACCACCTACAGGCAGGTGCAGTCACTCACTGAACCTGCCTGGTGGGGTATCTCTGCCTCCCTTTAAAGTGCACGTAGGATTGCCATCTGCACAGTGAAAGGCATACTGGCAGCTTCAAAATGCCAGTCCATCTTCCACTAATACGCTACCCCCAGTGTTTGCTACTGCCCTGGGGATAGCGGAATGACTGTGATAGGGAATACTGTTCCATTATGCACCCAGCGCACCCATTTAAAAGTGCGCTGTGGTGTAAACAAGAATGTCTAAGAATGTAGTCGGTGGGAAAAGGGAACCCACAAGTGATTTTCCAGCCACAAAAGTGATTCAACAAGAGAACTTTTTGGCCAGAACATTACTCTGTCTGTTCATCAATGCCTCTGTGAGTGTAGAGTGTAGAGTCTATTAATAATGAAGCTCCTATATTTAACTAGAACTGCGTCCATATATTTCCTTTATACAGGCCATGATGCTATTATATCTGAGATGCCCAATGGGGTCCAGTACATACTTAATGAATTTGTATCCTTCCATGTAGAACGGGCTCTCATATTAAATCAACTATGTGTGTGGCAATTAACCCACTCCCGCTAGACATAATCTTACAATCACTGAGAAACAAATACAGATTGGTACCAACTTTAACTATTTCAGGCTCAGTTTTTTCAGTGTAATGCCAAAGAAATGGACTCCATGCAGTGTATAACTGCACTAATAAAAGACACAAAAAGCAAAAGGAAGGTAGTGGTGGTAAACAGGGTAGCACATCAGTCTCAAACAATATATTATCCAAACTTATCTATAACCCAAACATCAGTATTGGTGCCACTCGAGGTAACAAAGCACAAAACACCCCACTACCATGGATGTCACCACACAGAAGTACCAAAGGACTCCCGTGCTAGTCTTGAACAAGGACAACTGTACCTCGGCACTCTTAAAATTTATAAATCACTCTTTTAAGTAGTGTAAGCGTTTTGCAATTAGTCGACAATTTGGCTACTCACAGGAAAACAATTCAAAATTTAGCTTATTTGCAAAATTCCATTTAATAGCAGCTAAATATTTCAATCATAAAACCCAATATAAAAGGTACAATTCAAAAGCAAGAACATATATCATTTTTACAAAAATTTTATTTTCACTAATAGTCCCACGGAGGTCCTGTTCATACAGCCTCCCTGTTGTAAATGATGGGAACAGCCTGATGAAAACAGCCATGACTATTAGTGAAAATAAAATTTTTGTAAAAATGATATATGTTCTTGCTTTTGAATTGTACCTTTATATTGGGTTTTATGATTGAAATATTTAGCTGCTATTAAATGGAATTTTGCAAATAAGCTAAATTTTGAATTGTTTTCCTGTGAGTAGCCAAATTGTCGACTAATTGCAAACGCTTACACTACTTAAAAGAGTGATTTATAAATTTTAAGAGTGCCGAGGTACAGTTGTCCTTTTATAACTGCACTAATGTATAGAGGGCCGCAGTCTATGGATTTGTTATCAGCATATGGATGCTTTGCTATCAGTCCAAATGTGGATGTCTGTGGAGATCAGGCATTTTAAGATCCCAGAATGGAGTGTATGGGCTATGCTACACACTCACTGAAAAACTTTATTGAACAGTTACCCTTGCTGTTCAAAGGTACAACATCATTACTGTTGCATTTTAAACTGTGGCCCTCATCATGATGGCGGGCGGACCGCTACCGAGAGGCCGTCAGTGGCGGTCCACTCGCCATCCATGGCATCGGTCCGACTACTGCTTTACAATGCAGCCGGTCGGATCGCAGAGGTCGAGTGTAGGACCGCCGCCTCTGACAGGATCAAAGATCCCGTCAGGACAGCGGTTGGATTCTTAACCCTACAATGGAGGCGGTGCCTGTGCAGGCACCACCATAGGGATTAGGATATCCCTTTCCGCCTGCCTGTTCATGGCAGTCCCACTGCCATGAAAAGACAGATCGAAAGGGACTTTGGGACACTGCTAAGTGGCCTGGGGGTATTTGTAGTGCCCCCCCACACATCCATGCACCGTGTGCTAGGCACCTGGTGCCTGGCACACAGTGCCTGGATGTGCACAAAGTGCCTTTTTCTACTGCGGCTTGTGCTGCGGCCCTTTTCCTGGGCCGCAGCAGAAGCCGCAGTAGAAAAGAGCCCTTTAAGACCGCCTTCCATGGCGGTCCTATCATAATAGGTCAGGTGGGACTGCCGACTCATTGTCAGGCGGTCACCTGCCCGATACGATGGCAGTTGGCGGTTCAGCCGAATAGTGCAGGTGGGACTGCCGACTCATTCTCAGACGGTCACCTGCCGATACGATGGCGGTCCGGCCGACCGCCATAGTAATGAGGGCCTTAGTGTTTGTGGTGCTAGCCTTGAGGCATTTTTACACCAATTAATCCTTTAGATTGAGATTTGGTTTAGCCAAGAGCTGACTCCTGATAAGTCTGCTCTAAGAGGTGTCTTAAAGGGGCCATATAGTGAAACACTTTACGTTACCCAGTCCAGAATTGCTACAAAACGCCAACAAGAATGATTGCATCAGACAGCGGCGGAATGCACTGCTTTGTACTGCTTTGTTTGGGACCTCCGCTTTAGTTTTGAGACACATACTGACATCATTCACTAATTTGCTGCCCCCAGAGTTCGCACCTGGCATGGCACCATACACCTAATGGCTCCTTTAACTCTCCCAGGTGTATATTCCTTACCATGATTTAGACTTATTCATTAATGAATATGGCCTTCACTTAAAAAAATGCAAAGTTCGTACCTGCCAGACTCAAGATGCCTGCAATACCCCCACACTGCTTACGTCTTCATTATAAGTCTGCATAGGGCATTGATCGTGACCTACAGGAACCTGAACCATTTCAGTCACCATATGTAGATGCACAATTCTGGCTTGGTATTGTCACGCCAAAAGAGAGGGTTAGAAATTAAGAAAGAAGTAGCCAGGAAAAATGGCGTGCGCTACAATTACTCGACACATGCATTTTCGAATATGCTGCGTGTAGAATGTTACAATTTGAAGATAGAAGTAAGGCTTCTATTTCACAATTTTGGGGCAAAAGATTTCCATGCAGGATATGGTCTGTGTTAAACAACTAAAAACTTTTGTGTGGCGATTGCATTTTTAAGATTTCTAAAGACAGCTTTGTTTATTCAAGTGAAATATTTAGCACTAGCACTTTATTTACTACTTCAGATTATAGAATAAATGCCCTCCCCTATATGCTTTCACCTTACTGTTTGGGATTATACTCTAAATTCCATTTTTAGTTGCTTCAGTGCCATATTATGTCTATCCATGATTGTGCCACAAAATTTCAGACCTCCAGGTTCATTGTGCTAAATGTGTGCTCATCCGGCAGTTTCCTTTAGGAATGGGTAGGGACATGTGGAATTGTTTAAATCCCCACGATCACTAGCTACTTAGTAGACATCTGATTGCTGAGGGTCTCAGGTTTTAGAAGTGCCCTAATCCGTGCAACTACCCACCGAGTAGCAGCTGTGGCCCGTGCAGGTAAGAGTGGTGCGGCGGTGAGGCCTGGTGAGAGGGGATTTCGACGGACGATGCAGAGGAAAAAATATTTATTTATTTAATTTTCCATCGTCATCTTCCGACAAAATACCCCCCCCCAACCTGGCCCACGGCTCGTACCTGCACGGGCCGCAACTGCCGAGTAGGTAGTCACATCAACCGCCCAGGAGGACCCCTTGATTCCATTGAGTTTTGGAAAAGGTTGGGGTACAGAATCAGGCACAAGGTTTCTGGAGAGACCGTGTGTGTTGTTATTGCAATGTCTGGTGACACCTAAATGGTTCCCCTGCCCGGATCATCCGATAAATCATTGACTTTAATTGTTCATGACTGCATTAACTAAATATGATACAGATTTCAACCTGAGAAATAAGAGAGACTGTCAGTTGTATCTCAAGTGATTTAGGCACTTCAGCAGTGATGAGTTACCTCTGCCATTTACCACCACTGTGTTGTTTTTGTTTTTATTTTTGACAGGAAAGCCTCCAAGTCTTGCTTCAAATATAGACACCAGTGATCTGGTTACTCCAAAAATGCAGTGGGTGCCACCTCCGAATGTTCAAAAAAATCCTGTGAACAAAATATCTTCAAGTAAGTTTCTGATCCTACCAAACCTTGACTCTATAGATGGGCAAACATCTCCCACTGCCTGTTTAGTGTTACTTACTTCTTGAAGCACGGAGCTAGGGGCTCAACTCCAGATACATTTGATATAGGATCTGTACATGGAAATATAAGTATTATTTCAAAATATGTTGTGTCAGGATAATATCTAATTCACAGCTGGGTAACGTTGGTGTACATGAGCTAAAGCCATCTAGATTTTCAGGAAAAGCTCTGGCTAATTTCGTGTTTCCAATTTAGATCCAGTGTATGTGCATTTTTCTCAGGTGGATATCTGCAAAGTCTGGTAAAGCTCTGGACCTAATCAACAGATGATGTGCACCCCAATGTAAGAAAAGACTTTATAGACAAGATTCCAACTTTCTCCAGAGCAATATAAAGCACATATTGATCGTAAATCTTTTTGTTATTCATCCTGTGACTCTTAAGTCTTTTAGAACCATACTCAGGAGAAACACAAAATTTGACTCACACTGCGTCAATCTGACTACACCAACTTTCTTACACCGTAGGTACTGCTGTATTCCATTCGAGCTGAGAGAAATAAAGGTGCTTTAATGAGCCTGAAATAGATGACTAGGTGCCTCTACAACACCCTTGGGTAGGCCATAGCCCATTCCTCCCATTTCTGCAAGCGCTCATCACCTCAGAAGGCGACTGTGCGCTTTTATGATACCATTCTGAATTACAGTGCACAATTCTCTAGATACACATGAGGATGATGCATTGTCTAGAAGTTATGGCACAACTGATTCTCCGATGCTTAATAATAGTAATTAAAATGGATGCTCACAGAAGTTCTAAAAGGCATAGGATGTTTTCTCATACTTAATTTCATTAACATTTCATAAATAATTGCACCCATCTTGATAATAGACCTTCAGTGTTTGCTTGAATTGCTCCGATGCGTGTTAGTCGGGGACACCACTGACAAATTAGTAGATATTATGGTACATGTGCTGCAAAAAAGATATTGTTAAACCTATAAAATAGTAATTTCTTATCACAATTCTCTTACATTAAAAGACAGGCAACATTAAAATGTTCCATCTATGCAAACTGTTTCTAGGCTCGGTGCCTAATACTATAGTCTTTCTTATTCTGAGCACTCGCTACGTAATCTTTAGAGTTGGAGTCCAGAATTCAGACACCCCTCAACTTTAACCTCAGTGTCTCCGACTTAAGGGATACCTTATGTTGCTGTTTAGATACACTGAAGCTGTGCCCCACATGCTATCAGAAAATCAGATTTGTGATTGGGAAACCGAGAGCAGATGTGGTGTAGTGGCTAATCTGCTGATCCTGGAATATAAGGACCTAGGTTCCAATCCTGTCTTCTGAATTTAACTGTGAAGCGTGCAGTGGTTAATTTGTAAAAAAAGACGTGCCTGGGCTTTCATCAGGAGGCAACTTCGACCAGCCCATTTCTCCTGTTAGTGCTGCCTAACACAGAACCAACAAACCCTACAAGTGGGGAGTGGATGTGGCGTAATGTCTACAGCTGTCGACTTCGGAGCTGTGGAACCACACAAGTTACTCAGGGGTTGGTTTATAGTATGGTGGAGACACTAGCCTGTTGCAAACACAACAGAGTACTGCCCGCCTCATTTAGAAGTGGGTGGATATCAGCTTTCATTGACGGAGCCAAAACTCGGACGTCCTGATCTAGTATGGGTTGTTGGAGAAAAGATATCACACTGCCCACTCTATTTAGAGTTGATGGTCACTGCCAGAAAAAAAACCTTGTGGTGAGGGACAGAAAAAATAATGAGTCACACTCCCTGGAAGAAAGCTCCCAGGGTGTGTGGGTCATTCGTTTTTTGTTTTTCAATAACAAACTTCCACTTTCAAAATGGACGGCAGATGTCCACCGTGCATTTTGTTCCTTGACAGCAACCAGCCTTATCGTGGCTCCTATCAGGGTACAAAGATCACCGCTGGGCTTGCGGTGAGCTCTAAATTTGGTGAGCGGTAGTCCGTTGGAGAGGAGGACCTAATGTCCTCTGCCACCCTGATGGACTAAGTGTCATCCATCAAACTTTAAATCTGGCCCTTAGCTGCCTGTGCCTAGAATTGTAAAAGTGATGTGATGTTGGGAAATTAAAATGTGTGATGTGTGTCTGATGTAAAATACACTGCTATTTACATGCGGTTCTAACTACAATATGTACATAGGCTGTAGGCATGGAAGAGAATTTAACTGGGATATGTTTGGTAGCTCAAATTCAGTGAGTGTGAAACTAGATTCGAAAAGGCAGGCAATGCAGGCAGCCTATTTGTGCTGGTGCCCTAATGTATCTCCCTCCGTGACTCAGTGCTAAAGGGGCATTGATTTGCACAATTAAATTATGGCGACAGCAAACCAGTGTCTATCTTAAATACTTATTGCAATATTATTGTAAAAATCTATTGAAAGCTTCACTCCAAAAATAAATATAAACATTTTTCAAAACTCATTGGTGTCTTCTTGAAACACTGAGCCGACATTTAGGGGTAGATGCAGTCCTTAATTTGTTAAAAGAAAGTAAGTCGTGGTGCCCAAAGTGTTTATTTGTTAGTTCCCCACCAGTGATACTGAAAACCAAGGCTGCCTAGTCATGATTCCACCCCACCCCTCTTTCATCTACCGCCCTACACCTCCAGTCTCTTTATCTGTTTCTTGCAGGATCTTTTTCATCCTGGCATTCTCCTTTGTCACTGTTTTCCCTATTGTTATCTTCCCCCTTCTTTCTCATTTTTATGCCCTTTTCTCTCTCAATTTGGATCAATTAATTTTATTTGAATGTATATCATGAAATTTGTGTAGAATGGAAACCAAAACCAAGTGTAAGCTTCCACTCAAATAATGTAGAAAAATTGTTGGGCTATGATCCTTACATGTTAAAGTTTATGTGGAGGAGGGAGATGCAGAGGGATCTGCTTGTTCTTGGCCCATCGTGATATCTCCTGATGCCCATCCTGGAATGTTAGTTCTATATGGAATGTTGTGGAGCTTATTCTGTGTATGTGTGAATATGGATATCAGATGGATGAGGAGTCAGAGTAGGAAGCTACCCGGCTCCCAACTGTGCTTCTAGATATACACTTATCACCAAGTATACTCTTCTTCTTCATAAAGGAGCTACCTACATGAACACAAGTGTCCAGCATCTTTCCACAACATTACCAAAATATTTCATTCTAAATATTCAGCTGATCTTATCCACTTGATGAGACATGCTGAAGAGAGGCGTCTTCTTTCACATGTTAAAGCAGCAAGCAAGATCTCTATGCAATGAAGAATATACAAGTAGAAGTATGCAATCATTCTATTGCTGTACACTCACTTATATCTTTTCCTTTGCAGAGGAGCCATGCCAGGGGGACAAATCAATATTCTGCCAAATGGAAGTCCTTGTCCGCTACTGCTCTATACCTGGCTACAACAAGCTCTGCTGTGAGTCCTGTGGTAAAAAGACCTACACGACCAGCCTACCGCCAAACTCTGAGCAAGCAGCTTTGGAGAACAGAGGCCCAGATGGGGCCATGATGTCAACTCCCTTTGTACAGACGCCCTCCCTCCCAACCATTCGGAGCAAGCTGGTGACAGTGGCAACCAGAGTGTCTGCACACATAAATAGCCCACAGGTTGCCCAAGACCCTCAGAGTGGATCTGAAAGATTAGAAGCAAACAGGACCTCAATGGGCGAGCCTGAGGGCAGAAACATGTCTACTGTGGGCTCAGAGAGACAACTGAGCCAATTTACAGCAACGGCTGCTGGGCAAAGCCCAGAGGAATTCTGGGACAGTCCTGCTCTTCCATGGGAGAAAACGTCAGCTAAAAAGCACAATCAGGGCAGCTTGTCATTATCCCAGGATGCAACACGAAGGAGGAAGGAAGGAAACGACTCTCAAGGGGGTGTGCGCAGGTCTCCTGTGGTGACATGAGTCCAGAGTTACCCATTAAAACTCTCAGGTGTATCGAGGCATTCATACGAAAGACAAGATCTCAAACAGTAGTAAACAACACAGATGTGTTTATGCTTTGACTCTAGCACTTCCTAAATTTGCAAAGAACAAAGGAAGATCACTCTGGTGATCACTAGGCTGAAAGAATGATAGCCACTGTGCTTTGAGACAATGAAGCTCAGTGCAAGTTACCTCACAGTGCAAACTGAGTGCACTTGATATTGTCCTAAATGTTCCATTCACCGAAGGTTGAACAAAGTTCTCCTAACAAGTGGTGCTGTACTGAAGCTGTAAACTCATGCTGTTGAGCTCATCCTTAATCAAGTGGTGCTGTGTTTGCTTTAAAGGGCTATTCAGAACGCGGAATCGATCTTGGATGAAGGAAGTGCCGCTTCAAGGTGCTTTTTTTCCCGTTTCACCCCAATATAGTCATGTTTGGTTCGCAATAAGCACCTCTGACCACCAAGATACCCTGCTCAGATTAAAATAGAAATTTGACGTAAGGTGGAAGCAAGCTGGATGGAAAGAGATAGAGCAAAGGATGCCGGTCAGTCAAAAATGAGGCAAGCACACTCCTGTTTTAAAAACCCTTTTTCTTGTGCCTAAAATACTCAAGGAACCACATAAGTGCCTGTTACAACTAGAGATAGGGAGGGAGAAGGTCATCGCGTACCATCTAAAGCAATACTGGGTACATTGGAATTTAGATATTTGATGGAGACATTTTTAAGCTGCCTGTCCAACATAAAATAGATTTTTTTCAGCCAGGACAGCTTTGGGTCTGTTATTGCCAGTCACTATGAGCATTATGGTTCTGTTGTTCACACTCTCGACCATAGGCCTTTTGGAATTAGACATGCCCATTTTTTTCAGCTTAAAAATGCAATTTCCAAAGTAGTGGAAACAAAAGTAGGAATGCGAGTAGTGGGCAATATTTTCACATTGTCATTTTGAACACCATTTCTTCTTGTTAAATCAGAACGTATTCGTACTACCCTCTTATGTACTGGTGAAATGTTCTGTGTGAACACATTGAGATGAGAATTGCACCACTACATCTGGGTCCCTTACTGAAAACCCAGGGGTTGAAAAGATTTGACAATGAATTTTGCTGTCCCTCCTTGAATGTTAAGAATCCGTATTACATGATGATGTCTTTTGCAGGGAGACAGCATGTTCTGGGTGGGTAGAATGTGGCTTGCTGGAGATTTCAAGCATGATTTTAAGTAGTAAATTAAGACCAAAATGTGGCTAGGGAAGAGGACACATTACTAGAACCACATTTTCGAAAAGCCAAGGCCTGGAGAAATAGTCCATGTAAATGTGATTCTATTACAATGGCCTAGACTTTGACAGCCAGAAAGCAGCTATTGTTAAATTTTGTATTTTTTCACGATCGGTGGGTTTAACAAGCAGTGCGCTGTAAAGTATTACTGTATTAATGAAGGCGTTATTCATCAAGAATAAACTTCTGAAATGAGAGACATTTTGTGAAAGAATGGGGAGAAGATTTTCAATCCCCATTCTAGGGTTAGAATCGATTTTAAAACTGGCGAAACTGAAAAACACATTAATATGGTGAATGTGTATTACCAAATTGTGTGCTAATGTAAATGAAAGTCAGTTTGGAAGTACGGCTGGCAGTTTAGAAACAAGTACAACAAGTAGTGTGGCATTACAGAGGGTAGAAAGAAAACACATTCAGATCTCTTATTTTCACTTAAAGAGTTTTATTATATTGGTGCTATCATTGTAACTGCTAATATAGCGTTCACTTTTTAAAATGTATATTGGGCCTATGAAAGTGATGTCTTCTTGTGATTCTAGTGGTCAATGAAAGCCATTTATGCACATTTTAGCATTGTTCGCCTATAGACAATTAACTTCAAAGCCATGACTGCATCAATGCAGTCCACTTCTATGGAGTAGGTAAACACAACAGTTTCCTCCACGAGGAGGATGTGACATCATCCAGGGCCCTGCCTGCTTCTCCCGTGGGGCTTTAAGGAGTACAATGAACATGAACTGGCTGCTGATCTGATGTGTACGCACCATACCAGCATGTAATGCATGACGAGACGCTTAGGTCGGTTTCTGTTCCCATGATGCACCTCTTCTCAATACCACATAAACATACACCATAGTCAGTTGGACTCACGAAAATATAATTCTGCTCGAAGGTATTCAGTGCCTTGGAAAGTATAGAAGTAAGCTGTATGCAACATATAGACAGCAACAATTACTCCCACAGATTATACAGTGGATCTAAAGCAAGATCAATACGAGGAAGTAGCCAAATTCCCTCAATTATCAGGGTTTCTAAAAGACCACTACATCTATTCACTACACCAAATAATTCATTATTAAAAGTATGATGGAAAAAGGATTCTGCTGTGCTGTGCAAAAATGCAATACATTCCTTCGCCAAAATCATTAAAATAGACCACCATTTCCCTTTGTCTATAAAGTTCACCCCAGAATCAAAGAACAGACAGGAAATGGTTTGACATTTTCCCTGAGGAACACTCAAAAGTGAAAAACGTCCATGCCTGTATCGTCCATGTGTGCTTTGATTCACCATTGGTTTGTACCACAGGCAAATGTATTTGGAGAAATTAGGAATCTATTAGGTGACCTGAATAGGTATGAAAGCCTAAGAAGGAGGTTAATTATCGATTTAGTTCATTTGTTATTTTCTGATACATGTCCCCATGGAGCTTGTCATGGACCCTTGAATAACTGAGGAGGGACAAACTGAATAGCCGTGTAGTCACAGTGATTTTAAGTCCTAGCTTCAAGTTGATCTGTGAGGAATGCCATGAGAGGCCTTTGTCAGTTTTTACAAGAAACTCTCCTATTTCTGTCACAAGATCTTGCCATCAAATCGAAGGCTGCCAAAACAGAGATCTAAAGGAACATGGCAGCGGAAACATTTTCTGATCGATTGTCAAGCAAATAAAGAATAAAATTGTAAGTGCCAAGCAGCACGTGGAAAGATGGTGCTCAAACCGCCATAATTTTATTTTCTAAGGTATTATGTTGTACATTCACATGTATAACGTTATGGTGCTTTACAGTGAATGTTCTACATGGAAGCCAGACACAGTTTCAGACAGTAAGAGCAAACAGCTTCAGCTCTGCCAACATCTGGTGTTGATCTGTCCATTACTTTAAATGGACTTAAGACCAAGGTGCCATTTTGCACCTTCTTGGAAAGATAGCCATAGATATTAGAGACCGCTAATTCAGAGGATTCCACTCCAACCATCATCTCTGAATATTTCTGCTCATTGTCTTCCCTGCCTCGGGGAACTGGCACAAAACATAGACTGACAGCAGGTTCCTTTATAAGAGGGCACCTCTTCCTGCTGCCTACTGTCTACCTAAATTGGGGAGAGGCAAATTGTACTGAAGTGTGCAGGGTAGACTGTCAGTAAGCAAAAACCAATTGCTTATGAAGTTTCCATAATGATATTAAGTGTCCAAGTCACTTGTGCCTAATGACAAAATAGTCTGGGCCTATCGTAAAGCGCGTGTAACTGTTTCCATTGAATTACAATGACCGGAAGTAATGGTGAAGCATTTGGTGGTATCTACCCTTCTATTTTCAGTTCTTTAGATCTGCAGTTGGCCACATTACAATGTAATATATATATAATTCCAGAGGCAGTGTTCTGTCCTTTGGTAATGTCCTGGCATATCCACTTGGGAAAGTGACCCCCTCTTGATCCTGCCTATGTCCACTTCCATTTTGTCCCTAGTACTTCTGGGGCCAGATGGTAGCTACCTATTGTCCCCCATTTCACGGGGATGACTTTAGCTCATTCAATCAGTCAACTAGGTCTTGGCCAAGGAAAATCAAACATGCTGCTTCCTGTGACTTCAGTTAATAAATGTTTGTTTGTGTAGAAATATGGCATATGTTTTGAGAGCCAGGCAAAACATGTTCAGCATTTTAAACATTCCTTCATTGTTGCAGACCATGACTATGTAAATTGTAGATTTGTAAGACTGAAAAGTATTTTAGTTTATCTTTTGTTCCCTGGACATCTACTGTGGAATTAAAACGAGGCGATTTAAGGTGCATGTTTTCCAAAAAACGAGAGCCCTAGAAATTTAATGAGAGCGGTCAAAACTGTTCATTTAGCATGAAGATAAATGGGAACTAGGGTGCCTCTAAATAAATTTATAATTGGTAAGGGTATGTAGATGCACCTAAAAAATCACATAAGCAATTATTGAATGGGCCTAAGTGGCCACTTGAAAAAATGCTTGCTTGTTCTGCACCACTTCACCAAGATCATAATGGTAGCACAAGTGACCTTACACACCTTTTGACCACCTGATCAGATCACAGAAAGTGACACCAAATGGCCTTTTTATCTGATGCCATGATAAAATGTCGCTTAGTATGCCATTCTAATTTGCTGAAATCACATGAATAATATAACCGTTATCACAACACCATTACATGTAGTACAAAGCAAAGGTGCATTTGTCAGAAGGAAGAATAGAGAGCAAAAGCATCAACTGTATATCTAACGTGTAGGAGTATTGTAGCCACATTCCTGATATTTTCATATGTTTTTGAGGACAGCCTCTGGATTTATAAACATATTGTTCTGCTTTGACACACCAATTAATTCCATGCATCCTTTCTCCCATAAGGGATGCCCTGGTGGAGCGCCAATGTCGCGCTATATCCCTTGTGGCCAGTAAACGTCCGAGTGCCACCAAGATTTTGATAGCCTGTACTCCTCCCCCCCATTAATTTATCAGACCCGAGGTATCATTCTAGCGGTGGCAAGGATGGCCCAGCCTGTCACTTCTGTGAGAGTTGGGCGTATTTGGACCAATAGTTAGTATTATGGAGCATGACCATATTGTGTGGAAGAAGGTTCCTGGTTTAGTTTTGCATCTAAGGCAGTTGGGTTCTAGTCCCTGTTTCATTCTACTGAGCCATGATGGGATATAATAGACTCTGTTTAGGTACTTTAATTGTATAAGGTGAAACTTAGTGGAGATCAACAGGGTTCTGGGGGCCATCTTTGCCTCTGTCCAGTCAGCCTCATCTAAGGGACCAATGTCTTGTGTCCACCTGTCCCGCAGCACCACCATAGGGTCAAGGGTGCTGTTCACTAGTGATCAGTATAGTCTTGAGATACCTTTACTTCCATTGGGTGATCGAGATGATCCTTTTTGATCTATTTTTCATAGAGAGAACATACTTCCAAAATGTATATATCAGTTGGAACTGAAAAAATAGATAGTTGACACAACAAATTCTTCTAGCAGAGCTTTCTGGGTTTTTTTCTAGGAGAGAAGGCTCTCAATGAAGAAGAAAGCACATGTGCATTGCCTGTACATTTTAAGTGAAGTTGGAATGTGCCTCTGGGATAAGCATCTTCCTGGGAGAATGAGAGAGGCTGATCACAATGTCGCCCATTTAAAAGTGTCTGATAAAACTTTCTAGTAGCATGATGCATGATTGTGCTGAAGAGGCATCCAGTACAGTGGAAAGTTTGTCTCAGAACTGCCACTGGCAAAGGATGTGCCCCAATTAACTGGTGCTGTCTATTGGTCCTATAGGCAGTATTAAAATCATGATATTCAAATAAAACAAACAGTCTTTATTTATATGGTTCTGAAATCATGCCATCCCCATTGACAATCAAAAGGCGTTCACACAAAAACAGAACATATTGTCTCCTTTCTGATAAAATCTTAGTTTCAGAATCCTTGAATCCACCCCGTAAATATACATACACCATCACTATGCAATGGTGTGCTTTGTTGCACATTTTCCTGATCCACTTGTATTTATATTTGGTGTACTATATCCGTGAGCCAAATCTACACCTACACTACAGCCATTGCCCAAACCTACACCTACGACATGTACATGGGTTAACTTTTCCTCAGGTAGGTGCAATGACAGTGTATCATATAAAACATACTGCCTTCTTCTACGCAATTGCTTATATAGCAAAACATGTATACTGTATAAGCACTCAGGGCCTTATTTACAAGAAAGTGCCGCAGCGCAGCACCGCAAGCCCTTTGGCTGCGCCACGCTGTGGCACCTTCAAAACACAGGGATACGTCATATTTACAACAATATGACGCATCCCTGTGCGTTCCCCTGCTCTGGTGCGCAATCTGCTGCCATGCACCACGCAGGCACCCTTGCGCCATGGTGCAAGTGTGCCTGCACTGCGGGGAGATTGTTTCTGTGCAGAAAGGGGTACTTTTCTGCATAAAAACAATAACAAAAACAATAAAAAGAGGTGATTTCCTCTTCCTATGTGTGTTGCAGAATGCACCACTCCTCAAAAGAGGAAAAAACGAGGAGAAATGTAAACATTTCTCCTTGTTGCGCCTCGCTACACCACCCCTAGGGTGGCGTTGCATTCTGACGCATTTCCAGGTTTATGAATTCTCGTAAATCTGAAAATGCTGCAGAATACATGGGTGTTGCGTGGGAACACCCACAGCAACACCCATGTGACGCCCCTTTCATGCAAAGTGTTGAGTGAGAAGGGGCCATATTTACGAGGACAGGAAAAGTCACGCAGGGTGGCTTTACGTGTCTTTGTGAATATGAGGCAGGAGGTTGCGCCAGCCATGCGTCACAAAAATTGATTCACCGGTGACGCAAGGGGCTTGTAAATAAACCCCTCAAAATGTTGGCTCTAAAGCATGTAGCCGACCGGCAAACTTAGCACATTACAGGTGTGTCACAATCGATATTCCCACGTTAGAGTAGTGTGCATCATTTCTATATTCACAGGTAGGAGAGTGCCTCAGATCAAATATTGATATCTTTACCGAGACTACCTTCATCGGCCCAAGTTAGTACTAATTTTGATGCAACACTGAACTGGAACGAATGTCTGTTTGTCTAAGGCAGGATTTTAGTGCTTTTCAGGGGCAGGTTGTGCTGTGCTCTGAGTAATATCCTGCCATTTATTTCAAATGGTGCTACCGAGTGTCTCTTAGAATCCTCAGTTCTAGGAGCTTCTTGGGATCCTATCTTCTAGGTGCTGTATTAGGATCGCACTGGCAGTGAATATTTGAGCCTTTTTGATATTCAACACAGGAAAGATCACATGATTGGCTGAACATCTCACCATATATGAATGACTTTTATTGTTTTTCTAAATCCTACTTGTAAGTAATATTTTCTCTAATACTGCATCCAATTGAAGAACCGTGTACAAAATTTTTAAGCAGTCCAAATAGAATTAAATAATTTAACTCATACCTCCCAGATTCTCAATGGCTTTAGGCTTGCCAGCCTCTCAGTTCTATCAACGTAGGCTTTCCCACTTGGGTCTGGGCTGGAGGGATGATTTCCCTTTGTTGGACTGACACCACCGTCATTCATTCCTGCTGTTTACTCTTGTCCAGTGTTATGGGATTTGTATAGTTTTGTACATACAAGATTCAGAGTTTTTAATTTTTAATATTTATTAATTTTGATGTTTTGGAAATTTCACCTGTGTAAAAAATGTACTTTCCTTTTCTGTTTTGGATGAAAAAATTCCTAGCAAATAAAAAATATATTATGTGAGTAATGAGACTTGTGGTGCTGTCACTGTTGTTATTAAAAGCAGGTAGTACGCAACTGAACAATGGGGTTGTTTAAATCCAACATGCAAGCTTTCACACATTACAGTCCAGGCACAATTTGGATTTGAAGATACCAATATATATGAGTCTCGGACACGTTTCTTTACACCAATTATGTGGTAAACTAAATTCCAATTGTATGGCTCTATGTGTGTTGAAATCAATCTTGCGGCATGTGCAAAGTTTATGGTGTGTCAGGTCTTCAAGTGCGTGGCCATAGTGTGAAATGTGGCAGAATAAATTACTGGTAGTGTAACAATTGTGTAGCCAAACACACAAGGGTCATGCATTGGGAAGAGTTTTCTTTCAAAGCCCTAACCTTCACAACAAGCAAATGAGTCCCTTTTCTCAAGATGAAGTCAAACCTAAGATTGATCATCACCCCGTCTCCAAATTCCCCATACCTGTACTAGGTTTTATGACTATTCAGTCATTAGTGTGAGTGTGGAAATCTCATAAAAAGTTTATAAGTAGCTCTGCTTCCAACTAACTAAGCGAAGTTCCAATTTCCATGCCTCTTCGGGTTGATGAATCTTAGCCACCATATTAGAATGGAGCACAACCCAAACACATCTCTAAAATAAACATCGTCTTCAACATTAGATATTCGGTCAAAAATGAGAAATTTGGTGAAATTTTAGAAGTTTCTTTTTCTCTTTAAGAGATTAGTCTGTATTTTTGTCTTTTTATTCAGATTAGCCAAATAAATCCATTTTCAGAAATGTTGAGAAAATGTGGTTAGAAGAAGCATACAAGTAGCGCCTTCCATAAAGAAATGAATCCCTATCCTAATCTAAAGGACCTAATCTATCCTAGCAAGAACCCATAAAGAGTTCCTTTTGGAAAAAAGCAAGTAAAACTTTTAGAGCAAAAAGCTTGTACCTATGAAAAAGGTCAAACTCCCCATGAAGAGTAGTTCTGGAAACTCAGCCGAGTTCCCTAACCGCTGCAGTAGCACGTTAAAACAGGTAAAGGAATTAATCACAGCAGTTGCTATGACTGGCATAAGATAGAAAGTCTCCTCACAAATGGTAAGGAAAACAAAGAAATCACCGTTAGCAGTGGCTTATGGCAATTCATGCTAGCACAACAAAGTGCTAAGAGACATGGCATGGTAGGGGTGCATAGAATGCTTAACTCTTTAGCTAGGAACACGTACCATATAGAAAGCACACATTGTTTTGCAAAAACAGGTGGGTATGCCATCTATAGCTAATGAGGAAGGATCTTCTGATGGTCTGTCGCCTTCTCCCTCAATTCCCACGGTAAACGTCCATGTCAACATGTAGTTATTTGAATGTGGCTACAGCGTATTACAAAAAGATACATCTAGGAAGGTTCTCATGAGAAACAATGGTCTACTCTATAAATGAAACATTAATATCTAGCATATCCTGGTTAGATAATGGAATTTAAACCTACAATGAGCATTTCTTTCATTAATGTACTTGGTATTATAAGCATACGGCAGAGAAAACAATCTAAAATATAATGAAGTCATATGTATGAGGATGGAAAGAAATACATTTTGCAGTAAACAGCACATCAAGTTCTACAGTTCAGTTGTAACTTTAAATCATAATTTTACAAACAGACATTTATTTTCTTAAAGGGATAGGAAAGACTCAAGAAAATATTGAGGCCTACCAGTGAAAGAACGGTAGAAATGGGAGCTTCTGTAGAAATAAGCAGCATTTTCACTTTCTGCACGTTTAATAAAGGAACATTTTCTAACCACTATTAGAACATTGGAATGTGGAGCACTCCATTGAATACAATGGAGTACTCCGAGCTTCTACGGGCCCGTAAAGGCCCGCAGAGCAACATACCAATGTTTGAACAAAGGCCTCTCGGAGCCCTAGGGATTTTCAATCCCTTCGGACTCCGAGAGGCCTTTGTTTAATTTGTTAGAACATTCTGCCCTCTAGTGGCAGAATGTTCTAATAGCCTTATAGCCCTTCGTAGCTGGGCTATACCAGCTATTAAAGTCCCGCTCCCTTGTTAAAGGCCCTCGCCTTCGGCTCGGGCCTTTAACGCTGGAGCGGGCCTTTAATAGCCGTATAGCCCGCGACGGTGGGCTATAAGGCTATATTAGAACATTGGAATGTTGGGAGCTCCATTGAAAACAATGGAGTAGCCCCGGGCTTATAATGGCTGGTATAAGCCCGGAGCTCCAACATTCCAATGTTTCTTTGTTCACAGCTGTGGCTGTGAACAAAGGCTTCAGGGAGCCTGAGGGGATTTCAAACCCCTCGCGCTCCCTAAAGCCTTTGTTTTATTTGTTAGAACATTCTGCCCTATAGTGGCAGAATGTTCTAATAGCCTTATAGCTCGTCGTAGCTGGGCTATACCGGCTATTAAAGTCCCGCTCCCTTGTTAAAGGCCCTCGCCTTCAGCTCGGGCCTTTAACGCTGGAGCAGGCCTTTAATAGGTGGTATAGCCCGCTACGGCGGGCTATAAGGCTATATTCTGGTATGCAATTTTTTATGTTACTGTTAAAGCACATTGCTATATTAGTATGAGGTTAAATTTATGTAAAAAATGTCAACTTCCACATTAGCATCCGCCATGCCGAGACTACTCCTGAAACCAAATTTAGAAATGATAGCCAAGCTAACAGCCAATTCTAAGGCGATACAAAAGGGGATGATGGACGGAACGTTTGAGCCAATCAAACACTCACCCCCAGTCAACTGATCTGGGTTTAATCCATCATCATTCTTTAGCTCACTCCACCACCCCAGTTCAGACATGGCCATATGCAAATCAGTCTGACCCTGTGCCTCATGGGAACAGTCCAGCCCGAACTGCCAAGCCATGTCTTCCCTGGACCGGAAACAAGCATCCTAGGACCGGTTTCTGGCATTTCAGCCGTCATCAGCCAGGCTTGCTTGAATCCAGTGGCAAAGTGAGCAAGGGACCCACGTCTGGGCATACCCCCGCCAACTTAGGGCGACAAAGCGATACAATTCTAAAGCATTGGCAGAAGCCGCCAGCATGGCGGTTCCTGTCAATGCTGTTTACAGTTTGGTAAAGGGCTCCATCAACATGAAGGAGCCTTGCACCAAACTGTTTCTTTCTTATTTTCAAAAAGTATATCTTGTAGCGGGATTTTCTTTTTAAAAACCAAAAGATAATGCTCTCCTTGCCATAGGAGTCCTCTTGGACATGAGGAAATATACGATGAAAGAAACAAACATGACAATCACTAAGAATAAAAGGAAACAAGAAATCATGACATCATGGACCCTGGAAGTACATAAATGTAATGTACTTGCTACAAACTTGTTTTCCATAGCTACCTCTCAGTCCTCCACATGCTGTAGTTCAACATTATAGCATTCATAAATGGCCAAAGATTCATGATTTCATTAAAGACCTTGTCAGGAATAATGTTGAATCAATAGGAGAAGTAAGGTCATTTGTTGTCTCATAGGACCATTAAAAACAAACTTTCGTATCCCACTGGATCGTATTCTTGACTACAAATCAGTTTGCTCAGTATTTCAATTGAAGTGGTCTATTTGCCCAACTGTACATAGACATAAGGTATCTGTTTCAGTATCGGTATCTGCATATGTAGGGGCACCCTAACCTGTATCCAACTTGAGGAAGCCATGAAGTATTAAATGTTCTAGTTTACTGCAATGATAAAGAAGTTTGTCACAAAATGATACAGATATATTATGTCTATGTGTAGTTGGGCAAATAGGCCACTTCAACTGAATTACTGAGCAAATTGATTTGTGGTCAAGAATATGATCCACTGGGATATTAATGTTTGTTTTTAATGGTTTTTGGTGTGAATGAGCATGAGTGGATGTGGTATGGCAGATGATAGGGTGTGAAATTTTAACTATGCTTTTGGATGTGGATCCTGTCATGTTAGTGTTTGTCTTATCAATGTTGTTGGAAGCAAACATATTTCTCTTTGATCAGTGGAACTGGGAAATATATGATATCTCTGACATGAATTACTGTTTGTAAGATACGAATAAAATAGTGAAAATAAATATTATGTGTAAAACACAAGACCATTACTACAATAGATTAATTTTGAGAATGTCTAACTCATGAACTGACATTTTTTAATTAAATGCGTGGAGTTGTACCCATACAAAGTAATAGGGGGTTGGCTTTATGTGTTGCTTTAAGTTGCCCTTTCCCCTGGTTTGCCTTCTCCTTTATTGTTTTTAGGGGCCCTATTCCATTTAAGGTGATACTATGATAGCCTTCTGCAAACACTCACTTGAGTCCAGATATATGTATTTGAGAAACACCGCACAAAATAGTTGTTCCCTAATATAATATGGTTTGCTTTCTGTAAGCTCATTATTGCTTTTTGATAAAATTATTTATTATTTATTTGTCCAGTTCCGACAATTAGCTTCATCTAAATATTTTAATTGTTCCTTTTCCTTAGGGCAATACGATTGCAGTCACCTATCCATTTCTTTATGTGTTGTTGTCTGGAAATTATGAGATAATTAACATTAATGATGGCTCAAAATTGTCTCTCACAGCAATTCTCACATCATAAAAGCACATTAAAAATGCATGCCTGTTGTGGTTAGGAAGAAAAGTTTGTTCTGTGTCGTAAGTGCTTTCGTGTTGAATGAGAGTTTTGCTTGTGCAGAATGTGGCTGCTCGTATGGTTTGCAGTGGCAGCAGGTAATTTTAGCAGAGAGGGGGACCACACACGCACAGATAGATATATACACACACACACGCACGCACACACACACACACACACACAAATACACACACCACTCACTCACAAATACACATACTTCATACATACATTCATACATATGCGCACATAAACCAAACATCAAATACATAAAACTTACCTTCACTGCAGATCTCGGGATTGAAACCTCGGAGGTCCCAGGAGGGTGGGTCTGCTGCCTTCCCTCATTGGCTGTTCATAGGTGGTGGTCAGATATCACAGACAGAACATTTTGGTCGCAAGGCAGTGGTCGAGGAATGGAGGTGGATCAGATTGCAGGGATGGACATAAATTTGTCGAAGAAGACTACTGCTTGTCATAAATACAATAAGGTGGACCACTGGAAATAATAATATAGACTGATCTCAATTTGAAGACAAAAATATATTTAAATGCCAAACATAAATGTGATGCCCATGCAGAATATGCAAGTTCAAAGTCACATAATGCCAGTATGCCCCAAGCAGCAAAACATGGCTAACCGAAGGTACAATTCGAATCTCAACTCAAAGGTTCAACAGAACCGTTTCATGAGTATCGACAAACTCCGACAGTTTCCGTTTTTTGGACAGTCTCATTGTACTCGACCCTGGTCCCTGAGAGAGGAGCCGGATTGTGTGCTTGGCGCAATTCTTGAGGTAGACCAGTGTATGCCTATGTGGATGGAAAGGTGAATGGCCACCCTGTATCATTGTTGATTGATACTGGAGCTACCCTTTCTACTGTCAGAACAGTGGAGGTCCCAAACCTACCTCTCTCTGGAGAACAAGTCCAAGTGCTAGGTATTTGAAACCAGCAGATCACAAACCCAGTTTCATCTAAAGTCCCTGTGAAAATGGGTCATCTTGAAGAGCATCATCAATTTGTAATATGTGATGCAAGTCCAGTCAAGCTGTTGAGCGAGGATTTACATTGCAATTATTATTTTTTTTAAGATATGTTCATTGGCATTTAAAATTATGGTCTGGTACATTACAGGTGTAACTTGCAGTCTATCCACAGTATATTTTGAACATTTCAAGCCTTTGTGAGCTGCATACCATACTGTGCATGATTTCCGATCAGTGGGTAAGGAACATGACGATTAGTAACATAAATATACATCACTGAGGTACATGATCACCATTCCCAGCGAGTCAGGTACTCTATACTGTATAACCTATAAATGCTTACTCCATTTCTTGCGGCCAGAGTACTCTGATGTGTCATTTAAAGGGGCATTCAATGTCACCAAGTAATACATGTTTCAAACTGTGAAGTTGGAGGCCATTAGTGGAAGGGCAGAACTGGGAGGAAATCATAACCATTCAAAATATAGAACTGAAGAAAAAGGGGGCATCTCTGCTACTATGCTGTGGTGGGGGGGCGTGTATCAGTTGTCTATAGAAGTGTGTGTTCATGTGACTGTACCAGCCAGCAGAAGACAGGTGACTCAGGACATGTGTTAATGGTTTCCGGCCTGTCTAGGCCCAGGGTGGGGATCTCAACATTAGGGTCTATACCATGGGTGTGACCAGTAGGGGCTCCGTCCAAAGTAATGCAGGGTGGTCAATGTCCGTCCCTCAGGTATCAACATCGCTGCACGGCCATCCGCCCCTACATGTCAGTTTGTGTCATATCTCCCAGAACCCCTCTCTCCCCGTTATCCGTGTCTTCCGGTTCTGCGTCTGAGTCTGTCCCCGGATGCATCCAGTTATTCAAGATCTCTTGCCATAATTCCGCCAATGGAAGCCTGCGTCATCCCTGGGCATCTTCCCTTCTAAGGGCCTGGTCCTCCTCCCAGGTCATGACATCTCTCTCCCAGGTCTCAATGTTTGGCCCCCTGTCCAACTTCCACACCATTGCTACCCTGCTTTGCGTTAGGGCCAAGGCCAAGTCAAGAAACTGTGAGCCCACTTTCCTCACCTTGGGTCTTGGGAAGCTCCCCAGGAGGCAAACCTGTATCGAACAGGGAAGAGTGCATCCCAGTGTGGTCTGAAGTTACTGCACCACCGCAGCCCAGAAAGTTTGTGGCATTCCCAAGTCATATGACAAATGTCCGCGTCAAGCACCCGACAGCGTTGACAGCTCCGGGGTGCGCTCCCATATATGATCTGTAATCTATGCGGGGTGAGGTACATCATATGTAAAAAGTTAAATTGTATATATTTCAACTTAGTGTGACGTGAGACCTTCTTGGGGTATGTCAGTATCCTCCCCCATTCTTTGTCTGGGATGTCTTGCCCCAGAATAGTTTTCCATCTGGCTTTCAGTGTCGCTAGAGTACCCCTCCCCATCTCATTCAATGCCCGGTAGAGCCATGTCACCAAGTTGTGAGTCGAGCCCATCAAAAGAAGAAGTTGTAGGACTGTGTGTGTTAGTGGTTCCTCCCGTCCCTTGGCCCACAGGTCCCTGGATCTCCATACTAAATCTCCATATGTTAGAAATTGACCCCTGGGTAGAGCATGTCCTGTGGCCAATTCCTCAAAGGGTACAAGGACTCCCTGCAGGAAGCAGTCCTCCACTGTCACAAGCACCGCTTCCATCCACTCCGAGAGTTGTGTGGCGGTGAAACATACTACCGGATCTCCATGGTGGAGGCCCACCAGCAGTAGTGCCGGTGCATATAATGGAGCCCTGCAGATTCTTATAAACAGCGGCGCCAGCACTGTATAGCCACATATAGCAGCACTCCAGGCTGCAGAATGACTACCTCTGGGCTCAGCAAGCATGCCAGCAGCAGTCACCGATACGGGGCCACCCTACGAGATCCGCAGGATGTGTACGATCATCATCCAGCCAGTTAGCCACTGATTGAAGTTGTGCAGCCAGATAGTATAGCTCGAAATCTGGCACTCCCAGGCCCCCAACGTCCGAGGGGTGCCTCATGATCCCCAGGGACACCCTATGGCAGTTGCAATCCCATATTATGTCGCAGAGAAGGGTATCCAGCAGTCTGAACCATGTTGCAGGTATCTTAACCAGTAGGTTCGTAAAGAAATACAATAGGCTGGGTTGCATCACCATCTTAGCAAGTGACACTCGTGTCATGAATGGGAGTCGCAGTGACCTCCAAAAGATCACACAGGTCGGAAGGTCTCGGAGTGCCTGTCCCAAGTTCCCCTCTCGTATGTCCTATAGGTCATGATACACCCTCACCCCTAAATATTTAGAGGATGTGGGGACCAGATGAAACCCGGCAGCAAATCCAGAGGTGGAGGGGTCCACCCTATGCAGGAGATTATGCAGGTCTTAGTACAGTCAACCATCAAGCTTGATAGGTGTCCATAGTGCTCCAGGAGGTGAAAGGCCCTACGTACTCCAGCTGCACCACCACATTGGTATGAAAGGATATCATCAGTGTACAGGAGATGATGTGCTCCTGGCCATCTATCACTAACCCAGAACCTCTGCATTCCGTTCTGAACAGTTCCACCAATGGTTCTATGGCCAGGGCAAAAAGAAGAGGTGATAGTAGGCTGCCCTGCTTAGTAGCCTGAAACACACCGTATGAAGCGGAAAAGGTGCACCTGGTCTTCACCCGAGCCAACGAATCCATATAAATGAGGGAAACCCAATTAGCCCACTGCTCCCCAATCCCCTCTTATGCATGACTGCCATGAGAAAGTTCCATCTAATAGAGTCGATCGGCTTGTACCTCAAAGTGGTAAAGTATGTGGAAGTGTCTCCGGTAGTTGAGCGATGTACTGAGGCTGAGAATGAAACCGTTCTGGTCTCTGTGTACCAGAGGCTGCATGTGGGGGAGCAATCTATTCACTAATATTTTCCTAAGGATTTTAAAACCCATGTTCAGCATGGACAGGGGGAGAAATGCTGTTGAGGGTGTGCCCACCATATCTTTCTTTGGCAAGGGGACTACGGTGGCGGTCCACATGGACTCTGGAAGATGTCTCACCCAAAAGGAGTCAGCATTAAGTGTAACCTTTTTGGGGGCCAGTGAGTGCATAAAGGCAGAGTAAAACTTCACCGGGAGACCATCAGGTCCCGTTGTCTTACCGTGGCCATATCTTTTATTGCTGCACACACTTCTCGAATCGTTACAGGGCCCCCCAGCTCCTCCCTAACCGCAGAAGGCAGCAATTTAAGAATGATACTGTCCAAGAATCCGTTCTGCACTTCCTCAGGTAATATCTCCAGTCTACAATATAATGACTCATAGTATCTGCGGAACTCGTCATTGATAACTCCTGTTGTGTATATGTGCATCCCGGTAAGGGAAGTGAGGTGGGTGATTGGTGCACCCCTATTATCTGGGCGGATCATCGAGATCAATAGTCTCCTAATTTTACCCGCCTCTGAATGTGCCCTTGTCATGTAGTTTTTGTAGTTGTGACACCTCAGATGCTCCAGGGTAGCATTGTATCGCTCTTTCGCGTCTATCAGTTTTTGTTTGGCATCTGGATCTGTCCCAGGGGTGGCCTCCACTGTATGAAGCATGGCATCCAGGGTGTTCAGTTCTGCATGTTGTTCCTTAGTGACCCTCACCGAATGGAGCGTGGCATCCAGGGTGTTCAGTTCCACATGTAGTTCCTTAGTGACCCCCACCAAGTGGGTCATGCAATGACCGCGATCCACCACCTTAAATGTTTCCCACTCAGTCAAGGAAGATGATGTCGAGCCCTTATTGTGTTCAAAGTAGTCAGTAATGTGGGTTTGGAGGGACTCCCTCTAACAGGCGTCATCCAGTGCCGCGGGCTGGAGTCACCATGTCGGGATAAGAGGTCTGTTATCTAGGGGCTTAAACCCCAGTAGGAAGGGGCAGTGGTTGGACAGGGTATGCCTGAGATATTCAGTAAAGTTGGCATAGCCACTCAGCCTCTCTGAGCAAAGGAACATGCCAAACTTGGTATGCAGTGTATATATAGGTGAGAAGTAGGTGTAGTCACGCACATAAAAATGTTGAGTGTGCCAAAGATCCGACAGCCCCCAATGCAGTGTCTAGTCTCTGAAGCTAGCCGTTACTGTATGAGCAGTGACTCAAAACAAGGGGGGTGGAACAGTCCAGGGCAACATCCACCACACAGTTAAAATCCCCTCCCAGTAACACAACACCCCCCTGTGTGTGTCCCATCGGTGCTGAGAGTGAGTGGAAGAAAGCCACCTGCTCATGGTTAAGGGCGTATATGCTCCCCAATGTAATCTTCCAAGCAGTCTACCCCTCACTAATACATAGCAGCCCTCCTTGTCAATGAGGGATTGCAAACGCTCAAATGCCTCTTGCATATCATGAGAATTACGTGGCGAACAGTTGGCCCTGCCATCTGCGGCGCAGTCACTCCACCTCCACCCCGTAAGATGTGTTTCTTGGAGCATTGCAATTTGTACTCCCCTGCGTCTGAGGTAACAGTGTATATTATGCTGCTTGGTGGCGGACCCCGTCCCTCGGACATTCCATGTCAGATATTTAAAATTTTGGGCAATAGTGGCCACGACTTTAGTATAGACAATGATGGCCACCTAAAATGAGCACGTGGTCTCAAAGCCCATTCCAACCCTCCAATTTCCCAAGCACAGATAAACAAAAAAGGATAATAACGCATTCCCCAACATTTAACTCCCCCTGCCAAGGGCAGATCAGCAACGGATGTCTGTCCAAAGACCTCACAACCTTGAAACATTGACATTAGCAAAGTTCCACCAGACTCCAAGAGGGTGTCAGGTGATAGAGTAGGCAATTGCAGTCTAGACCCATTCTGATCGCTCCTCCCCAGCAAAGGCAGCCCAAGAGGGATGGAGTGGGCCCCCAACCCCATTCCACAGTGGTCTGATGCACAATTTCAGCTCTGTAACAACTGGTGCCCATCTATCTCTTGAAGACTCTATGTGTCTACATCAGGGAGCTCCACACATTCACAAGTGGGCAGTCTGCTGGGCAAGACCAGCCCCACTACCAATGCACCAGGTCTCCAAGTGCCGCTTCAAGGCCATTGGTGCAGTCTCCCTCCGGTCATGTTGTCTCCAGGCACCTCCCAGATAGACACCAGCGAGCATTCACAGGGTGGGAATCAGCAAGGGCCGCAGACAGGACATCCCTCAGCTGGCTATTCTCCATGTCGCCAAGACTTGACCTAGGGTGTCCACCAACAGTCGCACAGCCTGTCTGCAGATTAAACCAGGTCCTCAAGTTATTGAGGAGTAACCACACTGCCTTACATCTCCACAAGTGAGCTCTCAGGCTCCGAATCAGTGGCTTCCCCCTAGAGTGTGATTCGTTGCTGGAGTCCGGCCCCATCTGGGGGCGATGACCGCAGTCGTCTGAATTGCCTCTGCCCTATCCAGCTCCGTCTGTTCTTTTGTTGGTTTCCACAGTGTGCTGCTGCTCCTCGTCCACTGGTCCATCTTCTGCATTTAGGCACATCTTCCCGGGGTCTTCCAGACCCGGCCTCCCAGGATGTTCCGGTTTTGTATGAATCCAGCCAATCCCACACTTACCGACGTTCTTCATAGAAGTGCGTGTTGCCATCTAACATGATTTTCAAACTGGTAGGGAACATAAGCGAGTATTGTATACCCTCCTCTCTCAGTGCCTTTTACACTTCCAAATAGTATGCCCTCTTGGATTGTACAGCAAGTATATAATCAGGAAATTAAGTGACTTTTCCATACCCAACTAAGTAAGGGCCCCTATTCCTGGTATTGTACAGGAAGATATCGCAATCCCGAAAGTGGAGGAGTTTGGCCACTATTGGACGGGGTGGCCTACCCGGTGCTGGAGGCTTCGCCGGGACTCTGTGCACTCTCTTTAACGCAAAGAAGGGAGTCAGTTGGTTTGGAGGGACTACTGTCATCAGCCAGTCTTCCAGGTAGGCCACCATGTTGCCTGCCTCTGTTCTCTCTGGTAGCCCCACCACTCAGACATTGCTCCTCCTATTACTGCCCTCTGCATCTTCAGCATGACGGTCCAGGACATGTACCTTGTCTGTCAGCATTGCAACCTGCTAGGCCAAGTCAAGATGCGCTGGCCGTAGTTTTTCGAATCCCAATTCCATCTCTGTTACCTAGTCTGACAATTTACTATGGTCAGCTCGCAGCAATCCCAACCCCACCGAGACTGAGCCAATCTCGTCTTGCAGTGTGCTTTTGGTATCTGCTATGACCGCAATGATTCTTTCAAATTGTAGTTTCATAGGGGGTGGCATAGTGTCCGAGCCCTCGCTCCCTCCGTCTGCCATCATCGATTGGTCTGAGGCACCCACCTGTGTGCTCGTTCGACGGGCCTTTAACTTTCCCTTAATCTTGCGGGGTGTGAAAAGTGTAGGCAGGAGAGAGTAAATATAGAGGCCGAGGTAGAGTACACAATTGTCAGACTTCAGGCCTCATCGGGAGCCACACAGGAGCGCAGGCCACCCTCCACCAGCCCCACACGGCAGCAGGTCTTGCCCCCGGTGATGTGCAGGAAGGTATCCGAGAATTTGAGTGCAGTTGCGCCAGCACTGGGACCAGGAAGTACATCGTGTATCAGCTGCTCTCTCATGCAAGTGCGGCCACCCTATGTCCCAGAGATACACCCCAAACCAGGGTCAGTCGGGCACGCAGCACCTCTTTGCCAGCTGGGGTCCATTCAGGATCTACCTCCCACCTGCCCTCGGCGAGCAGGGCCACCCTTAAAGTCCCCAAAGGCCCAGCGCCATGTTCCCACATCCCGATGGGGCCCTTGTATGTAACCAGACGCAACTTTGTTATATGCCTATTCCTCCCAGCGCCTTGGTCTACCTTTATCGTGCCCAGCCAGCAGGGATTCCCCCCAGTTGGCCACACAGGGGTCCGCTCTGGTCAAACCTGGATCCACTGTCCGGTTGCAGCAGTCTTTTCAAGTTCAGATCAGGTCCCACATACTCCACCATGCATTAATAGCTGGGGGAGCAGCAGGGTCCTTTAGTTCAGGGCAGGCACACCATCCCCTCCTGATTGCAGCAATCTGATTGTGGGCAAAGGGCCAAGCAGTGCTCCACAGGCTACAAATCCACAGCAGGGTGTCGCCTACCAGAGAGGCTGTCTCAGAGCATGGGCCAATGAGCCAGTCTTGTCAGGCCCCTCCGTTCCTTCCCAATGTGGGCCCATGGGAGGGCTGCAGCATGCCGCAACTTCAGGGGTCAACGGGGTCTGCCACAGACAGGATCAGCCTCACCCCTGCCCCAAGGGGAGCCCTCCACTCGCGGAGGCCCACAGGGGCACTTTGCAGTCACCAGGAAGTTCTGAGGCAGCCCCGTGCTCCAAAGCGCTCCTTACTGTCTTGCACTCTACGCAGCCAGCGTGTCACGGCTATGTCCGGCATTCGGCAGTTCTAGCAGGGGTCGCTTCCTGCCACTGGTCCCCTGGTGTCACTGCCTCGACTCTCATCCCGGGGCACTCACTCGGTCGCCTCCAGCAGTGGGGCCAACACCCGTCACATCCGCTAGCACCGATCCTGGGCCTCACTCACCATGGCTCATCGGGGCTCACCAGGGTGTCCTCAGTTGTTCCCGGTGGTTCGAGCCGCTGTCTAGACAAAGCCTGACCATCTATTCAGTGCAGGCCATCTTTTTTGGGGGTCATACACTTGCACAGGATAGTTGCTTGGGGAAGCGGAGCAATGCGATCACACGTCTGCCATGTTGGGTGAGTTAGCCACACGCCCCTACTTTGCTATTTTAAATGTCTGATCAATTGCACACCGAATGGTGAGAAACTTCAGACACACAATGAGGATGTAGACTTCAGATTAAAATCATGAGTAGCAGCAGTTGGGTTGTTCCCAATGCTAACTAGAGAAGACTTACCTTTTGATTTAACAGATTCATGTGAAAAAGGAAGTCTGGGATTTCACTTGCAGAGACTTTGGTCTGATCAAAAATGTTGACCCTGTGAGAGTCACAATAAAGCCTAATGCAGAGTATCCACAAACGCCCCAAAACAACATCACACCTGAGGCGGTGGATGGAATTAAGGTTGCAAGTTAATTCATGCTAAAGCAGGGCATCTTAAAATAAGTGTGAGGGAGTCCCTGCAACGCATCTACTCACCTGTGATGTGTTTGCAGAAACCAAACAAAAGATGGAGGATCGTTCAGAACATGTGAAAAGCAAATCATATTGTTTTCCAGTGGTACCAAGTCCTGCTGTGATACTTTTCAAAATTCCAAGTCATGCTGAGTGGTTCTATCTCATTGAACTGTGCCAAGCATCCTTTTCCATTCCTCTACATGAGGATAGCCTGTTCCTTTTTGTGTTCTGATTTTTAGGGAAAACTCTGGTGTGGTGGAGAGTCCCATAGTGGTATACAGAGAGCACCTCAATTTTTTTACCTATTGGTCGCATCAATAGCGCAAGATGCATGAAAGTAAGACTCCACCTCTTTACTGAACAACTGGCTGTGAACAAACACAAGATGCCCCCTACAAAAGTACAGTACTGCCAGAGGGATGTTCTGTATTTGGGACATCACATTGGAAAAGGAGCAGAAAAGTGTCCAAAGACTGTATCCCTACAACCCTGAGAATGAACCCCACTGGAACATAGACACAAGGCAGGATGTTTTAGGGATTGGTGGGCTACTGTCAACAGTGGATTCCCAACTTTTCTTTAGTGGCAAAACCTCTACAGAGATTTACACACAATCATGTGTCTGATTCTGTACCTCGGGTCAAAGAATGTATGAGTGCCTTCCTAGAGCTCAGAGAGAAGCTGTCATGCACCAGACCTAGAAATGCCTGGTTATGAGAATGATTTTGTGTTATACTGTCACAAACGTGACAGGTGCACATTGTCTGTTTTGACACAGACTCATGCTGAAGCCGATCGGCCAGCGGCTTTTTTCCCTGCTACACTTGATCCATTATTCGTGGTGCTGTCAAGACATCTAAAGGCGGTGGCTACAGTGGGTGTCAGTATCCAAAAGTCCTAGGGCATTGTTATTGGATACTTGCTTATTGTAATGGTTCCACATTCAGTTGTGATCTTGTTAACCCTCACTCGAACGCAGCACATGACAAACAGCAGACTCACTAAACATGAAAACGTGCTTTTAGTAGCAGAGAATGTATCTTTAAAACACTGCAATGTACTGAATTCTGCTACTTTTCTTTCATTTCCAGCTGATGTAACGGAAACCACATTTTATTCGTAGGGGTGCATCATAATCACACATGTAGAACACACCCGCATATATTCCTTTGTCGTATTAACATGAAGTATTAGAATTTCAAAATGTAATAACATTTGATGTGTTTAGGCCATTGAATAGTAACTTGGAGAATTAACATAGAAAGTGAATGTAACTAGCCAAAAACATCACTGTGATGAGTTCATGTTGTGAACTGACAATTATTCATTTATTAAATGTGTTTATTAATTTGTTGTCTACATGTAGGTAAATGCATTAATCAAATGTGCCTTATTTCCTAATGCAATTTCGTAAAGCTCACATGCCATTTTCTTATGTTAGTCAAATCTTGTAGGCCTGAAATGCATTTTCCCTGGAAGCTCTCGCTTTAGAATTAACAATTTGAATTTCATGTGTGCTGTGGGATTTGTTCTTTCTCACGTTTTGTGTTGCAGGTGAAAGAAGTGCTCTTGTTAGCTAGAATAATGTCTTTGTTTTATTAGTCAGGCAAGGAGAGAAAAAGTTACATCGTACAGTTTGAATCGATAAAGGAAGGCCGTTGTCCTTCATACAGGAGGATACTTGGGAACCAAGGATAAATGTGGTGAGAAGAAGAACATCGCTGTCCCATGGAAAACTACCTTTAGGATGGTACACAGAGTGGATGGCGTGACTTGCAGAGGATCTTGGGAAAGTTCTCTTCAATATTGTGTTGTTGTGAGTAGGGAAAGTGCCCATTTCTCCTTGTGCCTTAGGAGAGAGAGCACCTTAGAACAAGCTCTGTCTCAATAGCTTTATGCTATTTGACCCATGGATGGTGGAGAGACTTCTTAGGAAGACTCCACATGCTGACACCTTTTATTTCTTATCCCTGAAGATGCTTAAGTAGGGAAGTCATTTTAGGATTAGTATAGGGATAGAATAATTCTTTATATTCATCAACCCTCGATGCAAGGAATCTTGGACTCATGCTTTCTGATCCTCTGCATTCTGCTTCTTGAATTAATTGTTTTGTTTATGCTGTACCATTCAAATTGGATGCACAGATTTGGCTTTATGCTGATTCCAAGGTATTTCTACACTCTCATCTTGAGGTGTCCTTATGTCCAGTTATTTTTGGCTTTGTAATAAATTAACTAACCTTACGCAGTCATCTATGGTTACTATGTGTCCAGAAAAATTCCTGTTGAATTGATTGGCAGTAATAACAACTTCTCCCCTCTACGCTTACATCCTGCTAAAAAGAATCATCAGATTGTGATTCTAGAATAGGTCCAGAACTGATGGGCCTGGCCCTTTCAGTTGGTAGCAGAGTAGGATGGTTAGCACATGAAGCGAGGGCAGAATCCAGAAATCAATCTAGAACCCCAGATCTCCAGAATAGAGCCCAATGACTGAGAACGGAGAGCAACAGAATTTGGCGGACAGTGACGGAGTTTGATGTGCGGCGAGATCAGCAGTGAGCGGAGGAGTGAGTATTAATAGGGTGTATGTTGTATGTTAGGTTGCGGGAATGAATTGATTTTGTGATGTCTAGTGGAGTTGTTGTGAGAGTAGAGTGAATGTGGTTTCGGGCCGGACGTGGTCCAAGGATTGAGATGTGAGTTTCAGGTCCTGAAGTGGCCTAAGATCCCGAGATATATTAAATGGTGCAGAAGACCAAGATTGTGATTGTCTGAAAGGAGAATTGAGGAGTTATCGTGACGTCATCGGCAGTTTCACTGAAGACAGGGAACTTTGTGTGAATGGGATGTATTGAAATCGTTTGGTGAACCTTGTGTACAGAGGTGAACTATACTGATTCAAATGACCAGCGCAGGGCGAGGGTCACTGTGTGAATGTTCTTGAATGATTGAATTCTATTGATCTTTTAGATGGCAGACAATTACAGAGTTTAAGAAGACTGTGTGAGTGAATGCGTCCGGAGAAATTGTGAAGGCTGGTGAGCCGCTGCGAGGAGCGAAGGTGACATCCAAGTGTGCTGCGCTGAGATAGGTCGGTTGGTGTAACGCCATGCTGGAATTGGTTGGTAGTCATCTGGAAGTTGTGGTTGGAAAATATTGTTCTGTCATCAAATTTTGAACAATTTGCAATTGAATCATGCGATGTTTCAGGATGTTGCGGGATCTTTTCAGGGGTGACCAAGGGGTTGTTACTTGAGTGTGCATTGAGGTGCCACTCGAGGATACTCGAGCACATTACATGGCGACAAAGGTTGGGCTCCATACCTAAATGTGGCTTCAAAATTGGCAAAAATCACTGAAAAGGAGGGTGAATTGTCATTTTCAAGTTTTGGTTCATTTTGGTTGGATATGTTGCACCAATTGAGAGTTGTAATGTTTGCGCTGCGACCTTTGTCTAGACCAACATAGTTTGAGGCGTTAGACACATGGATGCATGCAGCACATGGTAAAAAGAGGGAAAGATATCAAGGGAAGATGAGGAAAGCTTTGAGGGCATGTCAGGAAGCACAATGGGATGCACAGCTTAAGAGATGGAGAGTGGATACCATTGAGGGAGAAAGGTTGTACCCAATGCAGGTACGAGAGGGAGATTTTCTGAACTGGAAGAGAAGGGAAAATGGAAATAATGGGAGTGATACTGACAACAGCTTGTTGGATGGGTTCTTATCTGAGCGTCAACCACCTTATAATCTGCAATCAGAGGAGGGGAGGCGAGATTTGGTGAATGCAGTGAATGTGGAAAGTGTGTGAGCACCTCAAACAGGCCCTAGTACAGGAGTTGTGGGAAAGATATCCACAGGAGTAGGGGGGACAGGAGTGTCTGCCTTAGAAGGTATGGAACAGAACGGAGTCAATCCTGCTTCACGGTTACCGTAAGCTCTTACAGTACCTGTCACTATTGGTCCTGTTGTTCCTATGTATGAACCGAGCTCAGTGGGAAACCTTAGTCAGTGACAGTCCGTTCAGGTGGAAGGAACTTGATTGGGAAGGTCAGGGAACACAAGTGGAAATTGCCCATCTCTATTGCCTGTGGAATCTAGTACCCCTTTACCAGCTACTGCCGATCCTTCGGGAGTACGCAATGGTTCCAGTACTATACGGTCTATACCTATGGTAACAATTAGTTTAGACCTGAGGATGTGGGATACTCCAGTGAGAGAACCAATTGGCGCAGCTTCAGAAGCAAGCACGAGTCAAGGAGCCGCTGGAAATCAACATGTCTTAGATGTTGCAGACTTAGAGGCTTGGTTGAGAGATCACAATAACAGCAGGGACGGTCAGAGTAGTAAATCAAGTCAAGGAACTATCTGCATTAGAGGTGAAGCTATTACTGCAGTAAAGGTGAAGCTATTGGATGTGGTGAAGTTGAAGGCTGAGGTAGACGAGATCATCAGTGCGAATCTACCTTTTGAAAGAATAGAGACCTATGAGCCAGATGACCTGTTGTTTGTGAGCGAAGGATGTCACCAGCAAAGCGAGACGAGCGCATGAGAAGTAATCAGAACTAACTCAGAGGTACAGAGTACACCTGTCTCAAACAAAAATGTTACAGGGAATCACAGGCTTAACTACAGTGACCAGGAGCTGGAGGAAAAGAGAGTGACGGCATTGAAAACACACATCCGAGAGTTGGTTGTAGGAATACGGGCTTGGAGCATGCTGGATAAGTGGGAGGAAAGGTGGTCTAAGTAGAAGAGTACGAGAAGGGTGACAAGAGAAACACCACCTCCGGGAGGTGGAACGTCGGGAGTTGAGGCATATCCACTGCGGGAGGTACCTAGTGGAGGGTATGTGCATGTTCTATGGAGTAGAGGTGGTCTTGCTGCATTTACGAATGACTTCCCCCGGTTGAGAAAGAAACCTGCTGAATGGTACAAGCAAGTCGATTGGTTTGTTACGATCTCGAAGGTGTTGTGGATTGACTTAAATACTCCGTTTGAAATTGTGTTCCCTAGTGATCTAGGGTCTGCATGTAAAATTGCTATTGAGTGGCCTGCTGCTGAGCCAGAGAGGTATCCTGTAACTTATGGTCCTTTGCCCCTGGTTATGAAGAAGTATGAGCAGGTGATCACATGGTTGCAGTCCAAAATAGTCCATCAAGACATCCATTGGGTTAAGATAGATTGCACGACCCAGGAGCCTAAGGAGTCAGTACATGCCTATTAGAAAGGCTCTTGCAAGCCTATAAGCACTACAGCGGGCTGGACGCACTCGAACCTAAAGACATGGGCCAATTCTTTTCAAAATTTGTGACAGGACTGAGGCCGGAAATCAGCCTCATGATCCAGCAACATCTGATCTGCTGGCAAAATAAGTCAGTGGAAGAATTTCTACAGTATGCCAGGTATTGCAGTGATGAGGTGGATTCCAAACATAGGAGGATAAAAGTAAAGTTAATGTTGGTTCAAATGCGAAATGCACAGAAGGGAGAAAAGGTACAGACAACCGGAGGAACAGTAGTTCGCAATCAAGAGAGTGTCTCAGGAGGTGTTCAGGTTACAGCAGTTGCAGATCCGGCGGGACAGGGAAGAGGACGAGGTGTCTCCATCGATTCTTAAACAGGGATAGATGATGCTATGCTGAAAAAAACCACTGCCTGTCATTTTTGTCACAAGATAGGGCATTGGAAGCACGAATGCCGCTTAAATCCAGCGAATCAGGTGCAGAAGGGAGAACTCGTGCAAGTGACAGATGTGGTAAATCAGTTACAACAGTGATGAGGACAAGATCCCTTAATGCGGAGGAAATCAGAACCAGTTTGTGCAAGCGCCCCAACCTCCGAGAATCTCGCAGTGAAATCGAGCATACCATCAGATGCCCTTAATGGAAGCACTGGATGGATTTGATCAGGACTCGTCCTTATGACGGTGCCTGAGGGGGGAGGAAGACTGTACACTTGCAGCAGTCTTAGAGGTAGACCAGAGTGGATTATATGTAGAAGCTGACATAGATGGTCATCCCACTACATTCTTGATTGATACTGGTGCTACCTGTTCTACTGTGAGATCTGCAGTAGTCCCAAACCTACCCCTCTCGGGAAAATCGATCCAAGTTGTAGGAGTCACTAACAAAAGAATGACCAATCCTCTGACGGAAGAGTTGCCGGTGAAAATCCGAATCTTTCAGGATCATCACCAGTTCATGGTATGTGATTTGAATCCAGTCTGTTTGTTAGGGCGTGATCTCGTATGCAAATTGAATTGCACCATCTATTGCACACCGAAGGGAATTGAATTGCAGACTAATGATGAGGACATTGCCTTCAAATTGCCTAAGCAGAATCATTACACAGCTATGTTTCCTTTACTGACAGTGGAAGACATGCCGCTGGATTTGAGAGACACCGTCTCTCCAGTAGTATGGGACTTCACAGGAGAGGAAAGCGGACAGATTCGAGGAGTCGAGCCAGTCCGCATACAGATTACGCCTAATGCAGATTTCCAGAGAACACCTCATTACAACCTGACCCTGGAAACGGTGGCTGGGATTACACCTGTGATTGAGTCCATGATTGCGCTGTGCATGCTGAAGGAGATCATAGGAAGCCAATTCAATTCGCCCATCATGGGATTCCAGAAACCGAGCGGAGATTCACATAGTCCTGGACTTTAGAAAGGTGAATAACATTGTGATTCCATGTTGTCTTGTGGTACCGAATTCATCTGGGATTCTATTCCAGATTCCTTGTGAAGCCGTCTGGTTAACAGTAATTGACCTCTGTCCGGCATTTTCTCCATTCCATTGCACGAGGAAAGCCAATTCTTTTTGGCTTTCAGTCTGGAGAATAGTGTCTTAACATGGTGTTGTATCCCTCAAGGGTATACTGAAAGTCCATCCATCTTCAATCAGGTCTTGAAGAAGACCCTTGAGAGCTTGGTTCTGCCCCAAATCTTAGTGCTTGTTCAGTACATTGATGACCTCCTCATTGCATCTGAAACATGGGAGGCTTGTAGGGACAATACTATCACTTTACTGAACCATCTGGCTGATAATGGGCATAAGGTGTCTCAGAGCAAACTTCAGTACTGTCTGACTGAAGTTCAGTATTTGGGTCATCGAATTGAGAGAGGCAAGAGGAAGGTGTCACCAGAACGAGTGGAGGCGATCATGAAAATAAATCCTCTTACTACCCAGAAAGCGGTCAGGATGTTTTTGGGAATGGTTGGCTACTGCTGACAATGGATTCCAAATTTCTCCATGATGGCAAAACCTTTGCAGATGCTGGCCCACAAGGATGTGTGTGATACTGTGCCTTGGGATAACAACTGTTTGCTTGCCTTCTTGGAGCTGAAAGAGTGCCTTTGTTCCACTCCTGCTTTAGGAATACCTGATTACAATGAAGCATTTTCGCTGTTCTGCCACGAAAGGGAGGGTTATGCTCTTTCTGTACTCACCCAGATGCATGCAGGTGCCCATAGACCAGTGGCCTTTTTCTCAGCTACATTAGATTCTGTAGCTTCAGCGTTGACCGGATGTCTCAAGTCTGTTGCTGCAACAGGTTTCAGTATCGAACGATATGAAAGCATTGTGATGGGTCATCCACTTACTGTATATGTTCCGCACTCAGTTAAGCTCATGATGACGAGAACCAAAACACAGCATTTGACTAACAACAGGCTGATAAGATATGAGCAGGCGTTGCTTGCTGCAGAGAATGTCACTCTGAAGCGCTGTTCTGTGTTAAATCCTACTACCTTGTTACCTGTTCCAAATGCTTATGGGGAAGATTGTGAAGACCATGACTGTCTGGACGTTACTGAGCTTTGCACCAAGCCGAGACCTGACATTGTCGATGAGCCATTGTCTAATCCCGATCAAGTCCTTTTTGTTGATGGTTCATGTCTACAAGACCATGAAGGTAATCTGAGAGCAGCATTTGTTGTTTGTACCTTCTCTGGAGTTGTGGAAGCTGCTTGTTTACAGGGAGTACACTCCACGCAAGTAGCCGAAATCATTGCTTTGACCCGTGCATGTCTTGTCTCTGAGCAGATCCGAGTCACCATCTATACCGATAGCAAGTACGGTTCGTTGTAGTTCATGACTTCGGACAGCTATGGTCGCAGAGAGGGTATCCAACGTCATCAGGGTCTCCCATTAGGACTAGGGAATATGTGAGACAATTATTGGAAGCATTGAAGTTACCAAAGGAAGTAGCTGTCACTTAATGCGCTGCTCATGGGAAGGGAGATGACTTTGTCATGACGGGAAACCGCTATGCGGATGAAGTTGTTCGTTTTTGTGCTACACACGCATGCATTTTCAATGGGGAATATGTTGGCGAGAGTGCAGAGAAGACCAAACTCAACATGATGCTAGCTGTTGCAGACACATAGGATGAAGTTAGGCATTTACAAATGGAAGCAGCATATCAGGAACAAGTGGGTTGGATCAGAGCAGGTTGTGAGAAAGGAGAAAGTGACATATGGGTTTCAGCTGATGGTAGGTCAGTGTTACCTGAATGTCTGCTGAACCCAATCGCAAGGCAGATTCGTGGAGCAGCTCACATAGGAAGGGATGCAATGGTGAGATTGTTCAGGCAGACTTGGTTCAATCCGAGGTTTCGTGTGATTGCAGAAGCAGTGTGTCATCGGTGTCTCAGGTGGCAACAGATGAATGCAGGGAAAAAGACGGTTGATGCTCTGAGTTACATTGGCAAATCAGGTGGTCCCTTCAGTTGGATCCAATAGGACGTTGTTGAGATGCCTGTGTGTAATGGATTGAGGTACATCTTGGTTGTTGTGTGCATCTTTTCTCGGTGGGTGGAAGCTTATCCAACTAGAAAGTGTAACAGTCTCACAGTAGCAAAGTTATTGTTGAGGGAGGTTATACCTCATTTCGGATTTCCAACTACCTTGGAGTCGGATAGAGGAACTCACTTCCACACCGAGACCGTGAAGCTGTTGTGTACCGCCTTGAGTGTGGATCAAAGACTGCATTGTAATTACAGGCCAGAGGCATCAGGCATTGTGGAGCAGATCAATGGGACTTTAAAGGCGAGACTAGCGAAAGCTTGTGCTTCAACATCTTTGAAAAGGCCCGATGTGTTGCCCTTGGTTCTAATGAGCTGGCGCAGCATTCCTGACAGGAGAACTGGGGTATCGCAGCATGAAATCCTGATGGGTAGGGCGATGCGCTTACCTGCAGTGCCAGCGACCACTTTGATAAACATCACAGATGACTTGATCCTTGACTACTGTAAAGGATTGGCTGATGTGGTCATTCTGTGTCTCATCAGGTTGAAGCGACAACTGTACCGACATCGAAAGACCTTTGCCATGACCTGAGCCCCAGGGACTGGGTGATCATCCAAAAGCATGTAAGGAAGAACTGTCTTGACTCTCGGTGGTGTGGACCTTATCAGGTGATATTGGTGACGAATACTGCTGTGAAGTGTGGAGAAGTGCTGAACTGGATCCACGCTTCCCATACCTGACGAATCACAGGTCCCTCCAATGAAACAGCTCCTCTCCCAGAAGTAGTTCCAGCCGTGATTGAAGGGTCACCGAAGAGGGCAAGCCAAGCTGTGGAGGTTCCTGACAAGACTGGGATACCCACCAGATCAAGCTGAGGGGGGTAAAGCTACACAAGACCCAGGTATATACTCTGAGGGAGACGGTAAAGTTGCGAGTGGTGTAGAGTCTGACTCAGCAGAAGAGACTGGAGTGGAAATCAGGCGTGTGCAGTCAAGAAAGAAAGATGGCGCAGATGAAACGTGGCCTGTGAGACAGAAAAGAAGGAACTTGAGACTTGCATCTGAAAGAGAACTTGCACCAATAAGTGAATCATCTGAGTCTGATCTGAGTGAGTCCGAGCAAGCCCTAGGAAGTGTAAGGAGATCAAGGAGAACAAGAGGGCTGTGTCGGAGATATTCCTCTCCCGAGTGGACTTATCTGGTTACCAATGCCGGGGAGAGTGAGGTCCGAGTTCTCAATACTGATCATCGAGATCTTGCTGAGAGTTCCTTGAATAGAGGCTAATGAAATCCTGTCATTGACTGTGCCTTATCCACCAAGGTTGAGTGGTTTACGGACTCTGATTCTGGAAGTCATTGACTTTCTGAGCTTCAGAATTCCAACATCTCCGCAAGAGATTGCAGCATTCATAGCAGAACTGTTACAACGAGTCATTGAGGAAATTGGCTCTGACCTCAGAAGGGATGTAAACTGAACTTTTGAACTGTAAATAAGTTGCTTGAGAGAAAATAACTTAGGCCAGAGTGGAAGAAGAATAAAAATAGGGACTTTTTATTTAGAAGTAGAAAGAGGGTTAAGGAAGTCTTCCAAGCTGTGTAAATACTGTGTCAAAGACTGCTACAGAATTTTATGAGATCCAAAAGAGAGCTGTTCAAAGACTTTTGCTGCACAAAAATAAGAGGTGGAGAAAGCAAACTCTGTGTGTTGATCCTCTTACAGCTACAATCCGAGCCACTTCAAAAATGGAGGCTGGAAATTCGAATCATAGGCACAAATGTATTGTAGGTACACTTATTGTAGGGGTAATCTTAGTAATAACTGTAGTCATTATTGAGTTCATTTTAAGTGCACACAAAGTTGAGGAACAGGGAGTGGGGGTGCCTGGGACATCCACACCTACGACTGCTGCCTCAAAAGAGGGTACATTAGGATCTGATAAAGGCTTAATAGATTTGTCTAAAGGTGATTACATGCTGATTGGTTATGGTAAGCTGTTGTAAAAATATGTGAGTACTATGGATGTGAGAGATTGTTATATGTGTATGCAATTGCCTGCTTCAGTTAAGGAGGGGATCAGGTATCATCACCTACCTCTGACGTATGGTATTAGTTGTACTTTACTCCTCAGCATGTTTTATGGAAAGGGTCATCATGAGTACTATTTCTCGAACTATGAGTTGGTACTCTCAGAAGTTCCAGTCTACAAACATCTGAACAAATATGATTATTACAAGCAAGAAGCGAGAATGGGAAAGTATTTCCTACCCACAGTAACATTAGGCACTGCTTATGCACATAGACATAATCTAACCTGCACATTAACAGACATAGAAAAGAAATTTGTAGATCAAGTAGAGGATAGACATAGAGGTTCAACTGTTAAACCTTAACAATAGGAGGGAAACTTTGAATGGACCAAGGAGGAGTTAGCTCACAAGGCTAAGGGAAGCTATGGTCCTATAGATCTAGATTGAGAACGAGGCAAGCTTTGCATTCGACAGGTACAGACCCGCTATGACACTATTTTGTGGGACAGAGTGTGTGTGATCACATCTTCCTAACTGAAGCTTCTTCGAAGAAATTCCTCCAAGAAGCAGTGCAAGTGGTGCCAGGAGTATATTTTGTGTGTGAGAAGAATGCATATGTTCAACATCCTAATATTTGGTATGGTACTTGTTATGTGGCAGGTGTGTTTCCAAAGATATATCATGTGGAGGATTTGTAGAGTTTGGAGGGAAAATTGAACCATAGATAAAAACGTAGAGTGAGTGCTGGTGAAATTGTGGGAGTCATATTTGGAACTATGATACCTAGTTTGGGTGTGGTGTTGAATGACATCAAGATTAAAAGGTTGTCTACCATTGTGGATAAGTTGTCGGTTAACACAGCTCAGTCATTGTTACTCATAGATGGAGAAATGGTTTCGATAAGGGCGATGGTGATGCAAAACCGTCTTGCTTTAAATGTGTTATTAGCCAAAGAGGGCAGAGTCTGTCAGATGCTGAAGGTCCAAGAGTGTTGTACTTACACTCCTGATAAAAGTAAAGATCTGAGGGGATATATAAGTAACATCACTGACATACATCATGAGATACATAACTTGGCAACTGAGGGAGTTTGGGATAAGAGTGGAAAAGGATTTGGAGCAGTTGGAAGTTGGTTTGCAAATTTAGGTAAGGGAATTCTTGGATACATCTTGAAGCCAGTCATAATTGTTGCAGTCTGTGTTATCATCTTGCTAGGTATGACAGGAGCATACAAATGGCACAAGGCGAGGCAAATGGAGTATTTCTTTAGGGAGAGAGAGAAAGAAGGGTGGAAAGACTGCAGGACAGTTATTATGAGAATCTGAAGCGGTTGGAGGAGTTCAGACAGAGGAGACTAGCTACGACATCTGTTTGGATCGGTCTATTCTACAGGGATTTAAAAGTGTTTTGTGTTGACTCAACGTCATCAGAGGGGGGAACTGATGTAGCGGAAACCGCATTTTATTCGTAGGGGTGCATCATAATAACACGTGTAGAGCGCACCCGCATATACTCCTTTGTCGTATTAACGTGAAGTGTTAGAATTTCGGAATGTAATAACATGAAACGTGATGTGTATAGGTCATTGAATAGTAACTTGGAGAATTAACATAGAAAGTCAATGTAACTAGCAGAAAACATTACAGTGAAAAGTTCATGTTGTGAACTGGCAATTATTCATTTAGTAAACATGTTTATTTATTTGTTGTCTACATGTAGGTAAATGCATTAATCAAATGTGCCTTATTTCCTTATGCAATTTTGTAAAGCTCACATGCCATTTTCTTATGTTAGCCGAATCTTGTAGGCATGAAATGCATTTTCCCTGGAAGCTCTCGCTTTAGAATTAACAGTTTGAATTTCATGTGTGCTGTGGGATTTGTTCATTCTCACGTTTTGTGTTGCAGGTGAAAGAAGTGCTCTTGTTAGCTAGAATAATGTCTTTGTTTTATTAATCAGGCAAGGAGAGTTACATTGTATGGTTTGAATCAATAAAGAAAGGCTGTTGTCCTTCGCACAGGAGGAGACTTGGGAACCAAGGACAATTGTGGTGAGAAGAAGAACACTGCTGTCCCATGGAAAACTATCTTTAGGATGGTACACAGAGCGGATGGTGTGACTTGCAAAGGATCTTGGGAAAGTTCTCTTCAATATTGTGTTGTTGGGAGTAGGGAAAGCACCCACTTCTCCTTCTGCCTTCGGGGAGAGAGCACCTTAGACTTAGAACAAGCTCTGTTTCATTAGTTTTATGCTATTTGACCCATCGATGGTGGAGAGACTTCTTAGGAAGACTCCACATGCTGACACCTTTTATTTCTTATCCCTGAAGATGCTTAAGTAGGGAAGTCATTTTAGGGTTAGTATAGGAATAGATTAATTCTTTACATTCATCAACCCTCGATGCAAGGAATCTTGGACTCATGCTTTCTGATCCTCTGCATTCTGCTTCTTGAATTAATTGTTTTGTTTATGCTGTACCATTCAAACTGGATGCGCAGATTTGGCTTTTTGCTGATTCCGATGTATTGCTACACTCTCATCTTGAGGTGTCTTTATGTCCAGTTATGTTTGGCTTAGTAATAAATTAACTAACCTTACGCAGTCGTCTGTGGTTACTATGTGTCCACAGAAATTCCTGTTGAATTGATTGGCAATAATAGCAATTTCTCCCCTCTACGCTTACATGCTGCTAAAAAAAATCATCGGATTGTGATTCTAGAATAGGTCCAGAACTGATGGGCCCGGCCTTTCACAGCGAATGGTGCAGATGATGATGGGGTTGATCATGACTTTCTAGAAGTCACTGAATGGTGTACCGAGCCAAGACCCGGCATTCGGGACACCCCCTTGGAAAAGCCTGATTTTACCCTTGCTTGTGGATGGCTCTTGCCTAAGAGATTGACGAGGAGGTCTGAAAGCTGCTTATGCTGGGTGGACCTTATAAGATGCAGTGGAAACCTGCATTTTATGCAATGTAACATCTGCATAAGTGGCTGAGCTGGTTGCTCTTACTAGTGCATGCTGCATTTCCAACAGTCTGAATGTCACCATTTACAGTGCTAACAGAGATTATTCCGCCCAGAAAAATATAAATCAGGCCCTAAAGGCTCAAATTGAGTTTTTACAAGAGACATACTGTAAAGAGACTGAATCTGTAGAGATCAAAAGAAATTGGGTTGGTGATGTTTTCTTTTCACCATCAGTTGATCATAAAAGAAATGAAGTAATTTATTGAATGCAATGATGAAGGTCGTTGGCTATTGGTTAAAATCTAAATTAGATAAGGGGCCTGATTCTGATGCGGTTAGGAAGGCTTCCTAACGGCATTTGCTCTGCCCAAATCGTATCGGGAATGTGTCTTTAAAACCGACTCGGAAAGGTTTCCAATTGACCGAGTACGATGTGAGTTAGGCGTTAGGAATATCCCAATCCAAACCTGACTGCATTTGGAATGACTGAGCCGTACGGAGCATAATTGTACGTCTCTACAGGCCGCGTTTCCAAACGACCGAGTACGATGCTGGATTTGGACAGTCTTTCCGAGTCGTGCCATCCGACTCAAATCAGCAGTCGGAATCAGACTTTGGGGGCCCGTGGAGGGCCCCCCTGCACCTGGAGCCTTTCCAAACGGGCCTGTGGGGGTACCCATGGGTCTTCCCTTACCAGCCATGCACAGTGTAGCAGGCACCAGGGGGTGCCCGCCACAGGGTGCCCGATTTACCCCAGCCACCCCTTTCTTCAATGGGAGCCTATGCATTTGGTCGGAACAAAGGCTCCCATTAAAGTCAATGGGAGTCCAATCAAATCGTATCTGGAAGCATCTGGATGCATCGTACTCGGTCGGTTGGACTCTCCCTATCCGATTCGGTTGGAAACCATTCCCAAACCCATTCGGTCAGGAAGCTTTGCAAACCACATCAGAATCGGGCCCAAAGTGTCTTTAACTCTTTCCAATACATATGGACTGGTTAAACTTCCCTCTTTTTGAAATTGCATTAAGACCAAGTTGTCTACTATTCCAAACCCATATTTTTGGTGGCGATTTCAACCAATTAATTAAACCATTTTTAAGGCGAAAATCAACATTTATTATTGTACCTGCCATGTCTCCTAAAGCTTTCCAGGCAGCAGTGTACTCCTGATTCTTTATTTGACTTTAGGAGAACATATAATCCCGATTTATTTGATTTTTTTTTTATTCTAATACACTTGTTCTCTTTCAAGGAATGATTATATTTTGGTTTGCAAACCTCTAATACAATGGGCCCGATTCCGATGCGGTTAGGAATGGCTCCGACCCTCGGTCGGAGCCATCCTAACCGCATCGGACCTGCCCGTTCAGATTCCTTCAGACCGAGCCATTCCGATGGGCTAGTTCAGAAAAGAATCCGACTCGGTTTTCCGGATGGTTTACGACGGGCTCGGGGAGCCCGTCCGCCATCCGGAAAGCCTTCAGTACTTCCCCGGCCGGCTCTTTCCGGCCGAGGGAGTACGATGGCAGTTTCCCACTGCCTTTTTGTGCCGGTCTTTCTGGCACAAAAAGGCAGTGGGAAACTGTCTTTGGGGGCTCCCAGCAGGGCCCCCATGGGTGCGTGGCTGCTGAATGGTGGCCCAGGGGGCACCTATGGTGCCCCCCTGTTGATCCCTGCACCCGATGGCAGGCACCTTGCGGTCCCTGCCACCGGGTGCAGGGATGAACTGCACCTCTGCACTTGATGATGCGAGCATGCATTCCATTCGGAATGCATGCTCCCATTGTTAAGTATAGGATTGCGACCGAAAAGGGTTCGGTCGCATCCTACTTGCAGGTCTGTAACCGATGACAGGAGGTCAGTCGGTTACAGTTCCTGACTGATGTCGGACGGACTCCGGTCCGTCCGACATCGGAATTGACCCCAATGTGTATAACCTGCTGAGGTGGGTGCTATTTTTCTATTAGATCATGGTTCTATTTTAATTTACATATTTATCGCCAAGATTACCATTAAATTTAACAGATAGAGATATAACAATCACCTTCTCTCTGATAGTGAATTTATTAACAGTTTTAACAGTTTTGTTAAAGAATTCTTTGATTTCAATAAACCATCTAATACCTCATTAGTTGATAACTGGGCTATCTCCAATACTGATATTTCTTCTGCCTTTGAACAAGTTTATAACCACCTAAATGCAGATGACGTTGACCCTTTATCTCAAGACTTTAATACATTTTTCTCAGGTATTCCCAAATCTAGTTTGCAGGGCAGTGACCTTGAGGATCTTGAAAAGATATTTCTTTACAGGAAGTTTTGCAAATGATTCAAGTACTAAAAAGCCAAAGGATTGGGCACTGATGGAATTTCGGTTGAGCTTATCTGTTATTTTGCACCTGTCACTGACCATAAACATTTGGAGTTACATAACTCATTCATTGTTTGAGTGCTAGGGACGTTTTATGGATGCTATAATCACAATAATCCCAGGCAAGATATAGATCCGAAGTTTTGTAAAAACAAATGTAGGTCTACTTCATGAAGTAATTATGATTATAAAATATATGCAAAGATATTAGCCACAAGTAGTTTAGAATCTGTTATGTAAAGGGTAGACTTGCAGCTAATGTGCAAGTTTTTCCCAGCATTACCTCACTTGTCTTCAAAATTGATCTTCCAATAGCATCTCTCTCTCTCTCTCTCTCTCTCTCTCTCTCTCTCTCTCTCTCTCTCACTCACTCTCTCTCTCGTTGTTGAAAAAGCTTTTACTCTGAATAATAGCTCAGCGGATCACTTAGCTCCAGAAATATTAGATTGGTGAATAGATCTAGGAATACTAACAATATTTGGTAAATAAACATTCACAATCAAATTCTGAAAAGGTGTTGGTGGAAGTGTCTGGTGAACATTTCTGGGAACTTGATATTCAACATGATTTCTTGAACAAATATGGAGCAGGATTACATTCAAACTTTTTATAACATCTTAATAAGCAAATGTAAGCCATATATGTTCTTCTATATGTGTATTGCTTTTCACATTTTAAATAGAAATTCAATTAAACTGAAAAAAGAAGCCACCATGATTAAACACACTATCTCCAACTATACATCAAATGTTCAAGCCTTGATAAAATGTCATTGGCGAGCCACAAATGGCTGAAAATGGCTGTTACAATCATGCAAGGGCCTTGCTTGAAAAACACTATAATTTTCTTGACCGAATGCTTCAGGTGATACTGTCATGCTGGTTGATAAGGTCGAAAAGCACAGTATCATCATGAGTCACCAAAACTACTTTCCACTACAACCTTACCATACAGTGAGAAAAGTCAACTTCAAGTTAAAAATGCAAGGGATATCACTCCTTGCTCTCACTTTGCACAAAACACCTTAATTGGAGTTGTAGTCATATCAAGATTGGATTATAAGGAAATACTAACAAACATTTGCTTTTAAATATGTTTAAGGCCACGGTTTTGCCAGTCTCATAAAAGAATGCCCTGATGATCTTGTCATGAGTGATTCAAAAACTATGGGGGTCATTATGATGGCGGAAGGCCCGCCACCACCAGCCGTACGGCGGTGGGCCTTCGGCCATCGGACCGCGATTTCCCCCCGCCACATTACGATGGCGGGGGATCCAGACTGCGCCCGTGGCGGACGCAAAGGCCGTCCGCCACGGAACCGCCACAGGCAAACGTTACGATTGCCTGGCGGACGGTCCAGATAGGCTAAAATGGTGGCAGTGCCTAGCAGGCACCGTCGGCTAAATTAGGATGCTGGCTACAGCCATCCTTTCCATGGCGGCGAAACTGCCATGGAAAGGCTGGCGGGGATTAGTTTTGGGGGCCCGTTGCGGGCCCCCGTTGTGTTGGGGGGAGGTGTGGGTGCACTGGGGAGGGTACCCATTGCACCCTCCCTACATTTCACAGCACTAAGTGGCAGGCACCGTGTGGTGCCTGCCACGTAGTGCAGTGAAATGCACAACCTGCTTTTTTGGCATCGCGACAGGTGCTGCAGTCAGCAGCACCCGCCGCAATGTTAAATAGCAAGATGCGACCGCCATGGTGGCGGTCGCATCCTAATCAGTAGTGCGGGACCGCCGCATGCATGGCGGGCGGTCCCGACCCCCACCATGATGGCGAGCGGACTCCAGTCCGCCCGCCATCGTAATGACCCCCCTATGTTTTCAGTCTGCACTATATAAATTGACAACATAAGGAACAACTTTATTGTCTATTAAACGCGATATAATTTTTAAAAAATTCTACACACTTCACACTGAGCCACCAAAAGGTGCTCCCAAATTTTGCCATTAAGGGAAATGAGGCGCCGTATGGTAAATTTGCTTGCTCAGAATTGCACAGTTTGGTCATGACCTACCACAAACTCACCAACTCTTCTTGTTGCTAGTTTACATTAAGGCATGATACTCTGAGCATAGTTGATTTTGATGAGTCAAGTTAGTACACTTTGGGCCTGATTACAAGTATGCACGCTATGTATTTCACCTGGTAAATAATAACACCCCCCAAGAGGGTGAACCCAAGCAGGGTTCCACCCACTAGACACCAGCGATGAGGATTGTGGGGAGAGTGGCCCCCCTGGCCATGGGCCTCTTTCCCCCTCCGTCCTGAGCCCCGTAAGTCTTTGTGCCCCACCGGGAGCTAAATGGGTGTGTTCACGCCCAATCTGCCCACTGTGGGCTAGAAACGCTACTAGACACCAGCGATTTGTTGTCTGCAGTATTTTTTGGGTGGGGGGAATGTCCACACTGGAAATAATGGACCTGTGTTTTTTCCCCAGCCCCATTAGTCTTTCTGCCCCCTTGTGGGGTAGGTGGGGGTGTTCACCAGCAATATGCCACCCGGGGTGTGGGGCAGAAAGCCCACAAGACACCAGGGGTTTGTTGACTGCAGTATTGTTTGGGGGTGGGTGCGAGCACCCCTAGGAACAGGCCTGTGCACCCCTCCCTGGGCCCCATTAGCCTTTTGGTCCCCACGGGCGGATGGCAGTGCTCACACCTAATCAGCCCCCTTGGGTGGGCAGAAAGTTCACTAATCACTAGGGATTTGTTGATTGCAGCATTTTTGGGAGAAGCGACCCCCTGGGGATGGGCCTGTGCTCCCCATCCCATGCTGCATTAGTCTTTCTGCCCCATCCGGGAGGTGGATACAGGTGTTCATCCCAAATTAGCCACCCCGGGAGAGCAGAAAGCCTACTAAACACCTTTTGGTGGGTAAGCGCCCCCTGGCATGGGCCTACGATTCCCCTGCCAGTAGCCCAAAATTAGTTTTCTGCCCCCCCTCCCTTCACCCCAGGCAGAGATGGCAGTGTTCATTAGACCATCAGGGAACATTTATTTAAAAAAAAAAGAAGTGCGGAGGTGGCCACCCGCCTAGGCATCAGGCTATGCTCCCAACCCCAGAGAGTCTTTTTTTCCCCTGGGGGTAGATTGAGGAATATTACCTCCAGAACTTTCTATCATTCAAATGTGAGGACATTGTGTTGTAGACAAAGTTTAAAGTTTGCAGGGGCTCCTGGGTAAAAACAAAAACCTGGTGAGAGTCATGCAAGTTCCTCCACCCTGTACTCTCCTGAGTGTCTAGTTTTTGGAAATAGGCCAGTTTGGTAGGTTTCTCTGGGTGCCGACTGAGCGAGGGCCTAAAATCCACAGCTGCCCAAATTAAAAAAAAAGATTGGTTTTCAGCTAAAAAGATTGATGTGTTCATATTGCCTTTTGGGTCCCTCACCATCACTGGTGCTATGCCCATCCAAGCAAGTGAGGTACCATCTTTATCGGATACTTGAGCGAATGCTAGGTGGTAGAAAATGTGTGGCTCCCCACAGAATCCAGAACTTTCCATCACGCAAATGTGAGGAAAATGTGTGTTTTTAGCCAATGTTTGAGGTTTACAATGGCTTCTGGGTAAAAAAAGCTGGTGAGAGCAACACAAGTTATGCCACCCTGGACCCCTCCGATGTATGGTGACCATGCATCCTGGATTTTTCGGGACAATCCTGTTTTTTCAACAGATGTTTTTAGAAATGTGAAGGTTTGGTAGGTTTCCCTGGGTGCCCAAATTAGGCAGCCACCAACATTTCAGAAAAGGTTGGTTTTGGGTGGAAATTTTTTATCTGTTCATGTTGTGTTTTGGGTCTTTTCCTGTTGCAGGCACAAGGCCCACTCACACAAGTTAGGTACCATTTTAATCACGAGACGTGGGGAACACTGGGTGGTAGTAAATTTGTCGATGGCTACAGAACTTTCCTTCATAGAAATGTAAGGTAAATGTGTGTGTTAATACACAGTTTGAGTTTTACAAGGGCATCTGCGTAAAACACATTGTGAGAATCAAAGAAGTCACACCACCCTGGACATCCTGGGTGCCTAGTTCTCAGAAATGTCTGGGTATAGAATTGTTTCCAGGGTGGTGACTGAGCTAAGGTCCAAAATACGCTACTACCATTGTTGTAAAAAAGGCATTGATTCTGTGGGGTAAAATATGATGACTCCAGGACACTTTTGGGAATGCATTGTGTCGCAGTTGCTGGGTCCAGCCACACAAGTGTTGTACCATTGTTATTGGGAGAGGTGTGGGAACACAGAATAGTAGAATATTTATTGCCAATTGGATTTCTCTGCATGTGGTAGTTCCAAATGTAAGCTACTGTGTAAGAAAGAAGGCATTTTGCAAAATGTCCTCTGAATCACATGCTAGTATGAGTACCCACAAATTGAAAAAAGATGTACAAATAACCACTGCTCCTAAACTCTATATCTGATGTACATTTCAGATATACATAGGTTTCCTTTAAACCCATTTTCACTCTTTATATTTTACCATATGAATTGCTCTATACCTGGCACACAATGAAAAACCATTGTAAGGTGCAGCTCAGTTGTTGGCTCTGCGTACTTCGGGTTCTGGGAGAACCTAGAAACCCTATAAATCCCCACAACCAGAAGGGTTTATTGGATGTAGTGGTGTATTGCTTTTTTGTAAATAAGTGGGAAACTACGTTTACAACGCAGGCATTACAACGTAATGCCATTTCAACTAATCCTTTACAACGCAGGCACCACTACAACGCATGCCATTACAACACATGCCATTACAACGCAGGAACCATTACAATGCAAGCCTTTACAACGCAAATATGGTCGAAGTAATTGGCATTTGTTTAAAATTTTCGAAAAAAAATTGTTATTTTGAGTATTGATTTATTAACATAATTATTTATAATTTTTTATTAGCAAAAAAATAAATATTAAAGTAAATAGTTTTGTAACATAGCCCTTTAGGTACAGGATATGAGGGATTTAGGGGTTATGTGTGGGGATGTGTAATAATACTCAGGCATTAATTTTAATACCTGAGTATTAATTGTAATAAATAATTGATTTAAATATGTTTAATATTTTATTTAAAAAAAAAGAAAGGGTTAGTGACATAAGCCTTTATGCACGGGATGTGAGGGATGTAGGGGTTATGGGTGGGCAAGTGTATTAATACTAAGGTATTTATTTTAACACCTGATTATTAAGGGGCATATTATCAAGAACGGCGTTAAAAATTATCGCCGGTTTAGCTGCAGAAAACTGCAGCTAAAGCGGCGATAATGGGCTTGATAATATGCCCTTGAGAATTCCAATAGAAGTCCCATGTTCTGGTGTGAACATGGGCTTCTATTGGAATTCTCCAGGGCATATTATCAAGCCCATTATAGCCGCTTTAGCGGCAGTTTTCTGCCGCTAAACCGGCGATAATTTTAACACCGTTCTTGATAATATGCCCCTAATTTATTTACAGAAAAAATAAAGATTTTAAAATACTCTAAAAAAAACATACTATATATGTGTTTGTAACATAATCCTTTAGGCACGGGATGTAAGGGATTTAGGGGCTATGGGTGGGAAAGTGTATTAATACTCAGGTATTAATTTTAATGCTTGAGTTTTATTATTTTTCCAATTAATACTTTATAATGTGAAGTATAAAATATTTAAACACAAGAATATAATTTAGAATACATTTTAAATTTAAAAAAATAATAAATGTAGCTCTATAGACTTTTTTAAGTTTGTAATTTTTTTAATTAATATTACAAAACAAGTACTAGAATATAATAACAGTTAAAAACAGGAAATACATTTTTTAAAATTCAGTAAACTTTTTTATTATAAGATATAAATGTACAATTTAAAAAAAGTTTGTATAATTTTGAAAATTGTTAATATTTTTTAAAACATTAAAAACATATTTTTCCCACACTTTTATATTGTATTCAATGATAATAATTGTCATTTTATCCTTTTCACTATTAGACGTGACGTGCGCGGTTGAACATCTGTTTCTACAGTCGGTGGAGCGTCGAGGTCAAGATCTGATGCATGGGAGAGCTGCGCTCAGGTAAGAACTTTTATTAATTTATATGTAGAGTTGTAGGTGGCTAAATTAATTGTAAGGAGAGAGGAGGAAAGTAGTTATTAGGTGCTTAGTGTAAAACACTGTGTTATGTATGTTTTAACCCATTTTTCCATCCTATGCAGGTAGCTGTTTTAGGCCTACATCGGGAGGATTGCGGTTATTGCAAGTTAAGTTAAAAAAAGTATATCTTGAAAAAAGTGGTATACTTTTCTAAACTTATTTGTAATAAAAGCTAATTTTTAAAATTTTTGCCTTTTTTTGCATTGTTTTGTTTTAGTACTGCCATGTGTTTAATGGACAGAAAAGGATTCGTAGGATGGGATGCAGGCCTTACACAAGGGCGAAGAATGATTGTTTTTTTGGGGGGGACCTCATTTTTTTTAATGGATTAATGCATTTTGGAACTTTGGAAAAGAAGATGGGCTTGGAGAAAATGTTTTCGAATTGAAACGTGGATCAAAGTATGGATTTCTTTTGCATTTTTTTGGGTTCAAATTATCTTTTTTGGTTGTTTGTTTTAAATTTTGCTTTGGGATTGCGTTTTTTGATTTAAAACACAGCTTTTTAAACCAGCAAATACGTTGTTGGTACTGGTGTTTACTCTAGTCTGTGGTTGCATTTTCAAATCGGGCCATTTGGATATTTATGGATTTATGGTCAAAGAATGTGGATTTCTGGAGTACAGAAGACTTTTGGTGACAGGATTAAATGAAACGTCACCAAAAGTTGCAGAATGAAGACATCTGCAGGTAGGATTTCCGACATTCCTAATACATTTTGAAAAAATAATTTTTAAAAATGCCAATTTCATTGTTTGAATCAAAACAGGCAAGTAACTTAGAAGAAGGGTTAGTCTGTATTAGAAATGTAGTATGCTTGCAATATTTTCCAGATAGTCGGAAGCCACTGACAACGTAAATTGTTGCATTTGTACCAATAGTCGTTCTGGCATTTCTTTACTTTTTTGGGATATATAAATGGGTTAAGACTACCTGTTAAAGATTGAGCTATTCTCATTTCTTGGTAACTTTGCTCCTTCCTCAAGGTTTCCAAAAAATGATAGAAGTTTGGGTGGGTTTTACCGATAGATTTGTTGAAGGAGTTGTGCCATCCCTCAATGGCATTATTAGTCTTTGCGCCACCCTCTAAGCAGGTCGTGTAACAGTTCCACCAGTCAATTGGGAACCTTGGTTTCCTCCTGTGACCCGACCGGCTTAGATGGCCAATCCATGTGTCTTCAAAATAATTTAGTAAGGGGCCCAATTTTTCGTCCTTTTGTGTAAAGTAGTCAGATTCAGTAATTGATGTACAGTATTCATCTACACAGTTGGGTGGCACAACGCATAAGGCTGTTAGTTTCTTTAGTTGATATTGTAGTTCTCTGTCTCATATATAATCTTCACCTAAGGATGTTTTTTGTATTTTTAGCCAATATGCCTGTGAAATGTGGAAAAACATCCTTGAATTTGGGTTTCTGGGTACAATTTAGTAATAGTATTAATCATAGATAATTCAAAATCAATAATCACTTTTCTAGGACTTTTGTTTAGAGTTTTAGTTTTTATCACTGACCAAAATTAAGGGTAGGTTGAAGCTTGTTTATCAGGCAGTAAACTGTACACTAAAGGAACAGTGGTTTTGTAAATGTTGGCATGAATAGTGTATATTTGGCTAAAGGAATGGGGGGTGGATTTAAACGTACCATCCATCATCCAAATATCACTATTCTCCAGGTAGCAAGGTTACGGGGGGGGTGCTAAAAATTAATATTCGCTTTAGAGGGTTTTTATAGTCATGCAAAATAAATGTTTCGTTAGTAAAGGTTACTGTTAATTCCTCTGGTATGTTGATATCTAAGTAGGTTTGAGGTGTAACACGTTGAGGGTTACTTGCCTGTTTTTGTCTGTGTATAATACGACGTAGATTAGGAATAGTAGGCATACAACTAGCTACATGCATAGGTATGTTTTGGGAAACCTCCCTAAAAACTGAGCGACAGGGTTCATTAGAGGTGGATGCAAGGGTTTTTATTTGTTCAGTATTTTGGCGAACTTCAATCTCCATTGCAGAGGCAGAGTGGTTATGCTCGGTTGTTTTTTCAACATTGTAACCAAGAGTATCCGCTCTGCCTGTGCAATGGGATGCATAATACTGCACACACCTCGGCTCAGTTAAACTCTCCTTACAATAAATGTAGCCACTGTAACTCAGTAGTCTATTTCCCCTGCTTGATTTTAAATAGTTGCCTTGATTTCTTGCTGTCATTCTTTATCTGTGTTTAGGAAAAAAAAAGAGAAAACATTGTTTTAGTGATTTGGTATATGAGTGTTTTTTTAAAAAAAAAATTCACCTACAATTCAAAACAGTTTTTAGATTATTTATTTAACAGCCTAATTTTCTATATTATAACAAGGGCTGCATTTCTTAGTTTTTGCAATATTGGCTTTTAAATGTTTGTTTCGTTGATACCTGTGAGACAAAAAGTTATATCTCAAGAATGTTGAGTTTATGATATATGTTACCTTAAATAGGGTTCTCTGTTGTGTGATTTGTAATTCCTGAAGGTGATTGTGTGTGTTTTTGGTTTTTTGGGCAATTTGTTCCTTCTGATTGGTGTTGTGCTGTGGCTTGTTTGGTTCTAAAAGAAAGAGAAAAAAAAATGATCTCATGTTTTGATCTAAAAATGTACTTTAGAAATTAGTCTGCAAAGAAAAATGTTTTGACATTATTGATTTGAAAAATTAAAATTTGTATTGTTTACCAAGGGGCTGATTACGGTGGCGTAATGATCGCCGGGCCGGCGGTGGTGACCGTTACGCCATCGTAATGTGCAATACCCACCGCCATATTACGATGGCGGTGGGTATCGCGGCGGACGGAAAGTCTGTCCGCCGCTTTTCCGCCGGTCGGCAATCGTTACGATTGCCGGCCGGGCGGAGCTGGGGCTGTAATTTGGTGGTGGTGCCTAGCAGGCACCGCCAGCCATATTAGGAGCTGTGATTTCAAGGCCTTTCCATGGCGGCTATGCCGCCATGGAAAGGCTGGCGGGGTTTGCTTTGGGGACCCGTTGCGGGCCCCCGGGGGGGTGGGGGGGTGCACTTGGATGTCCATGCACAAGGTGGCAGGCACCGCGGGGTGCCTGCCACATTCTGCATGGAAATGCACAACATGGCATTTTACCATTGCGGCGGGTGCTGCAGCCAGCAGCACCCGCCGCAATGTTAAAATGCCCGATGCGACTGACGCGGTGTCGGTCGCATCATAATTCGGGTGGCGGGACCGCCGCATGGCAGGCGGGTGGTCCCATTACCGCTAGGATGGAGGGCGGACTAAAGTCCGCCTGCCATCCTAATCAGCCCCCAAGTTCTTATTTTTTAGGCAATACTATGTTTGCATACAAATGTATTTTCACTTGAAACCTGCAAAAAGAAAGTTATTTTTTGTGTTAATAGATTTTTTGATCAATTTTACCTTGTATTGTTTGGCTCGTTGTGTGATCAGCAACCTCTGATGGTGTTGATTTGGTTGTTATTGAGGATGTGTTCCTCCACACTGGTGGTGTGATATGAGTTGAACTGTAGAAAAATGTAAAGAAGAAATGACTGTTTATTATTCATTACTTTTATTCCGATGCAAGGGAGAGCTGCACTCAGGTAAGAACTTTTAATAATTTATATGTAGAGTTGTAGGTGGCTAAATTAATTGTAAGGAGAGAGGAGGAAAGTAGTTATTAGGTGCTTAGTGTAAAACACGGTGTTATGTATGTTTTAACCCATTTTTCCATCATGTGCAGGTAGCTGTTTTAGGCCTACATCGGGAGGATTGCAGTTAGTGCAAGTTAAGTTAAAAAAAGTAAATCTTGAAAAAAAGTGGTATACTTCTCTAAACTTATTTGTAATAAAAGCAAATTTTTAAAATTTTTGCCTTTTTTTGCATCGTTTTGTTTTAGTACTGCCATGTGTTTAATGGACAGAAAAGGATTCGTAGGATGGGATGCAGGCCTTATACAAGGGCGAAGAATGATTGTTTTTTTGGGGGACCTGACTCTTTTTTAATGGATTAATGCATTTTTGAACTTTGGAAAAGAAGATGGACTTGGAGAATTTTTTTCGAATTGAAACATGGATCAAAGTATGAATTTCGTTTGCATTTTTTTGGTTTCAAATTATCTTTTTGGGTTGTTTGTTTTAAATTTTGCTTTGGGATTGCGTTTTTTGATTTAAAACACAGCTTTTTATACCAGCAAATACGTTATTGGTACTGGTGTTTACTCTAGTCTGTGTTTGCATTTTCAAATCAGGCCATTTTATATTTATGGATTTATGGTCAAAGAATGTGAATTTCTGGAGTACAGAAGACTTTTGGTGACAGGATTAATTGAAACGTCACCAAAGGTTGAAGAATGAAGACAACTGCAGGTAGGATTTCCGACATTCCTAACACATTTTGAAAAAAATAATTTAAAAAAATGCCAATTTAATTGTTTAAATCAAAACAGGCAAGTAACTTAGAAGAAGGGGTAAGTCTGTATTAGAAATATAGTATGCTTGCAATATTTTCCAGTAGTCGGAAGCCACTGACAACGTAAATTGTTGCATTTGTACCAATGGTCGTTCTGACATTTCTTTACTTTTTTGGGATATATAAATGGGTTCAGACTACCTGTTAAAGATTGAGCTATTCTCATTTCTTGGTAACTTTGCTTCTTCCTCAAGGTTTCCAAAAAATGATAGACGTTTGGGTGGGTTTTACCGATAGATTTATTGAAGGAGTTGTGCCATCCCTCAATGGTATTATTAGTCTTTGAGCCACCCTCTAAGCAGGTCGTGTAACAGTTCCACCAGTCAATTGGGAACCTTGGTTTCCTCCTGCGACCCGACCTGCTTAAATGGCCAATCCATGTGTCTTCAAAATAATTTAGTAAGGGGCCCAATTTTTCGTCGTTTCGTGTAAAGTAGTCAGATTCAGTAACTGATGTGTAGTATTCATCTACACAGTTGGGTGGCACAACGCATAAGGCTGTTAATTCTTTAGTTGATATTGCAGTTCACTGTCTGATATATAATCTTCACCTAAGGATGTTTTTTGTATTTTCAGCCAATATGCCTGTGAAATGTGGAAAAACCATCCTTGAATTTGGGTTTCTGGGTACAATTTAGTAATAGTATTAATCATAGATAATTCAAAATCAATAATCACTTTTCTAGGACTTTTGTTTAGAGTTTTAGGGGCCCATTACGATGGCGGGCGGAAGCACAACCGCCGTGCTGGCGGATGCAAAAAGCACCAGTTACCGCCGGCACGCAGCAGTCCACACGCCCGCCCAATTACGATGCGAAAAGCAGGCCAAACACCGCCGGCAAGCCAGCAACACCGTCCGCCATCAAAGTGCGCCCGTTCACGTAGTGGCGCAGCACAACTGACACACACCGTCCGACGAAACACGTCCCGCCCGGCGCATAAATTACGATGCCGCAAACAAACGGCTCCCACGGCTAAGAGACACAGCACGTGAAAGAGAGGCGGTAACACGGACGCAGAGCATGGACAACGAAGAAGCGGCACCCCGAGCATGAATCCAGCACTGCAGGCCCTTCCCATGCTTCTGCTGATGCACCACCAAGGACGCAACGTACCGCGGAGACGCAGGTAGGCACACACACAACAAGTGCACGCAAACAGCGCACACAGTGCAAGGGCGGAAAAGCGGACAACCCCCACCAGCGCGTGTACACTACACATCCACCATTGCATCCACATATGACACACAGGCCAAATCGTAACATCGCGGAACACATGTGTACACACCACCTGGGACCAGGAACCAACCACCCCGTCACGGCCCCAAAGCGGCGATGACGCCGCCACACATGCGCACAACGCAGAGGCCAACCGCAGCGCCATGCATGCGTCGCACACAGACACAGGGACACAACCAAGCAGCACACACATCAGCCCCACCCCGAACGCACATGACACGTGACAGGCCTGCCACAGACATGTCCCCAACGCCCAATTCACGGACAACACCCAACGCCACACAACCGACGCACACATGTCAGTGAAGTCACGCAACAGCAGGACACAACCCAGTGTTAGAAACATGGCGTAGCACACAGCGGCGGCAACACCAACTAGGAGAAGCAGGGCCCCTTCGGGAAGAGGAACGCCAGTACCACACTGAAAAACCCATACCACCCTGCACATATGAACAAGACATATAAAACGGAACACCAAAGAGCACGGGGACCGACAACAGGTGGCCCAAGAATAACATTCACACACAAGGCCCAACGCAGAGCGGAAAGGCAGCCTGCCGCCCACACAAGGGAGAGCAGACAGCACTGAATGACCTTCCATTCCAACACCGAAACCACAGCCCTACGACAGAAGCCGGTGAATACAGCCATTGTCCAAGAATAGACCAACACAGGCATGCCGAGGAGACCGACCACAGGGCAGATAGCGCATATCACAGAAGCACACAACGGACGGGGAAGAAAGAAGAAAACACTCCCCCATGTCGGCCACATGCAAGTTAATTGGAAGGAGTCACACAGCACTGACCTTGAACTGTCTGAGAAGCATGTGGGAAGAGGGCCCGTGTCCTCCAAACAAGCCAACAGAACACAAGTCCTGTCTCCCTACGACTACACAGAGCTCACAGCAACCCCGGAGCGTGCACATTGCAGACTGCACACACAGCCGGAGCACGCCACCTCAACGAACCGCTGTGAAATGGCAACCGCAACACACCTACCCAACTACGCCGAACAGCTCAAGCTGTACAAAACCAACCTGTGCCATACATTGGGATGCGATCTCCTGTCCCTGCTGAACGTAAGTTACCGACTGACTTACCGCATCACATTGTTCAGCTGCGTCATGCCCGTCTTCTACTGTCGGAGGTGTCCCTACCAGCATCCCGTCGAGATATGCCTCTCCAACCCGGCATGTCTGAAGGCGGACCTGCTACCACTACTCCTCCCTCTGGACGCACACGACAGGGCCTGCTCTGCCTATGGGGGCATGGCGTATGTGGCCAACATCGCACCCGCACTGAAATGGGACCACTGTGCCTCCACACGACGGATCATCGATAACAGCTACATCGAATGTCACCCAGCATGCCCCATCATGGTCCTCCAAGGGACAACTTACGAACAACACCTTGACAGCCACCATCCGCTACATTGGCTGGCAAACATGTACACCACCAATGACATGGAAGCCCTGCTGGACGGCATCGCATACCTGACAACCTGTAAATACGTCGGACCACAACGCAGGTTCCCCGAGTGACCTATGATGTCCAACCCCGCACCCATGCTTAGCTTCCGCACGGACTAGCCAGTCACCACCACAACAGCCATACCAAACGACCGGCAACTGTAACCACACCATCAACGACATCGCCATGACATCGGATATGACCGGGACATGCACACTGTTCCCCATCACATCCAGGAACACCGCATGCATCGTGGGAGGCAGTGGCATGGGCTCTGTGTATCGCACCCACATGGACGGAACTGCACGAACAACCAGGACACGACATGGATCCAGCGCCCATGGACACACACACCGCTCAGTGGACATGAATAGGTCGCCTGGAGTCTGAGGGTGCTGCACCCCTCCCACCCCCGCCCCGGGAATCCCATACCAGGACCTTTGCATGGACGACAAGTGCATACAACAACAACACGACCCCAGTGACTGTGACATGTCCAGTAACCACCACAGTGCAACAACAAGTGGCACGCCGCTGCATGCACGCAAGCACATGCCCTGATGTCATCTCACATGCACGCGTGCATGAGGAACAACCGCAGCAAACCTGTCACATGGAACTGAGATGGACTGTGCCCATGATGCCAAGCGGTCTGGTAGGCTACATGTATACCGTCTGTGTCAAAGTCCGCAGCTCCGCAGCTATACGTAAATGTACATTAGCACAGCCTTGGCCAAGCAGATGTCACTCTGAAGCCCACATCCCACATGCAACAGCCAATCACATGTAACCCCAC